>CAWUFW010000886.1:2400000-3000000 GCA_963921515.1 Calotriton arnoldi | reverse complement strand
AGGGGAAAAGTAGGAGGTAGTGGAGTCACATATAAAATGGGAAGGTGAATCTAAATAATTCAATAAATACGTGCTGTATGTCGGATGACACTACCTGCCACCCTACTGTTCCCTTATTCCGCTCCAGTACCATGCAGCATTTCCTCTGCAAGCCGCCACTGGAACTTATATAATTGTATGTGATTATTTTGACATATTGAACAGATATAACAAATAATTGAAACTTTTTTTTCATTCGCAGAAAATTATTTTGTTTGGATTAAAAATTGAAAATGCCTAGAAGAACTGGAAAAAAAAGGAAAAACAAAAAGGCAATCTACTTAAAGAAAAGTAAAAAATGTGGATTAGAAGAAAATCAGAGTACTACAAAAATAGTTTCTTCTGGTAAAAACACTAGACAATTTCTAAAAAAAAGTACTACGAACATTTAATGAAAATAACATCACACAAAGGAAAAATAAAAAAAATTCAAGTAAGGAGAAGCAGACTTCGACTTCCAATTGCAAGAAAAAAAAACATGATAAGGAAAGAGTATTTGTTACCCGTAGACAAAAACAATTTCAAGAAATTCGTCAAAGAGTTTTTCAAAATAGAGTAATTCAGAATTTAATAAAAGGATGCCGCAAATATAAAAAGAAAGTGCTGCAATTGAAACAGAAACAGCGTGTTGAAAGCATAGTGGATACTGCTTTTAAGTTAAAACAAAAAATATAAATTTTCATTTTAAAGAGGATGAAAGTGTTGGATAAAACAATGAAGATTCTGAAAGACAAAAGTAAAAAAAAAGACGTGTGAACAGAAGCAACTTTTGTAAAATCTTCAGTGGAAAATGGAAACATACATCTAATAGTGAACCTTTTTTTAATGAAGAGAGTTACTTCCAAGAAAATAGTTTACCATTTGCAGTTGATACTGGAGGTCGTTGCTACGAAGTTCAGAATGGTTGTCCTGTTGCAAAAGAGGAAATGGTTACTATTAGTGCAGAACAGTTAATAGCTGAAGAAGTGCAAGGGAAACGCACACAAGCTCCTGTGTATAAGTGGGGTTGTAGCAGTATTTGTAGTATTCGACAGGAATCTATTGATATAATGCAAAATTTGTTACGAGAATATACACAGAAAAGTGTAAAACAGAAGATTATGTTGTTACAAACACTAGATCCTTGTAATGTAAGAAAATATACTGAGAAACATGGGCATTCTCTGGCTTGTCTTTCAAGAAAAGTGTGTAAAAGTTTTTTTCATCACTTAAGGATGTTACACCATTCAGAAATGCGGAAGTTTGTAAGGAAACTGTACTAGGTAAAAAGTCCTGCATTATGTTTAGGTGAACTAAATACAGCTCTTTTACACGGTTCTTTATCAGATGTACAAAAAAAGTGTGATGATATTCAGGTCCGATATTTTGGTTCAGAAGAGCAGTGTATAGAAAGTGAAAGTTTGACAATTACAGATGTTGAAGAAGTTGGGAAAGTAATTATGATTGATCAGTTTGAAGAAGAAATTGGAAAGTTTAACATAGTGTGCTCTGAAATTCCAAACTATGGGGCCTATTACGATGGCGGTCGGATGTTGACCGCCAGGCCGGCGGCGGTGCCCGCCGGACCGGCGGTGGAGATCCGCCCGCACCGCAAGCCAGAAAACCGCCGGTCCGATTAGGATGGCGGTGGCGACCGCGGCGGTGGGAAATTCTGACCACCGCTTTTCCGCCGCTCGGCATCCGCACTCCTGCCTGGCGGGCAGAAAAGGACCGGGATAATGGTGGCGGTGCAGAGCAGGCTCCGCCGGCACGATTATGATGCCGGCGGTAGCCAGCCTTTCCGCAGCGGTCAGACCGCCATGGAAAGGCATGCGGAGATTGTCTTCTGGGGGCCTGTGGCGGGCCCCCGATGTTTGGAGGGTGAGGGTGCACTGGGGGGGTACCCATGGCCCCCCCGAAATTCCCCTGTACCTTGTGGCAGGCACTGTGCAGTGACTGCCACGTAGTGCAGGGAAATGCTGGACATGCCCATTTGGACATCGCGGCGGTGCTGCGGGTAGCAGCAACCGCCGCAATGGTTAAGGCCCGCAATCCGACCGCCGCGGTAAGATTTCGAGTGCGGGTCATCGTAATTCGACCGGCGGTGATGCCGCGGACCATGCGGGCGGTCTTTTCCCGCTACCATGGCGGTCGGGGAGGTTTTCCGACCGCCATCGTAATGACCCCCTATGTTTGTGTTTGTTGTCGACGTACTAATTATAAAATTCAAACTAGGAATGTTGATTTGTATTTGAAATCTGAAAAGAAGAATAATGATAAATGGAAAGAATTTGCAACTTACTTGTTAGTGGAAGGTCAATTTGAGTTAGGCAGTGATCAACGTATTTGTAAATATTGTTATAACAAATTAGAAGAGAACAAAATGCCCGCTAGAGCAGTACATAATAAGTTAGAATTAGTAGCTATTCCGGAGGAACTGGCAGATTTGAATACATATGAGTCAGTTCTAATTCAATCTGTTCATCCATTTCAAACTATAATTCGCATGGAGCCTAAAACAGGTAAACTGCCACCAACAGACTTACAAAGAGGGCTGAAAGGAAGAGTAGTGTACTTACCTTTGTATTTTAAGAAAAATATTGAAATTGTTGGTGGAGACAAAGATGAAAATGAAGCAGTAGTCATTCTAGTAAATGGAGTACCAACAAAGAGTCGGAAAATATGGCAAGAATTTGTGGATGTTAAAAAACTTCAAAAGGCTACGTTATATCTTGTGGAGAATAATATTTATTATAAAAGTGTAAATGTGGAACAACAGGTAATGAGTTTGGAAGATGAATCTGAAATTTCAAGTGGTCAAATAGAGAAAGTGGACAAGTCAAGGAGTGAAGAGATTTATGAACATTACACAATATGTCCTCTACATTCAAAAGAAGTAATAGGAAACAGTATTGAGTTATTTCAAATGAAAAAAGCAAAGGGAACTCCAATGAGTGTATGGGAGAAAAGCTTAGAAGCTCGTTGTTTTCCACAGCTGTTTCCTACTGGAGAAGGTGGACGATATGATGACCGACCTGTACGTATTCCAGCTTCAGAATATTGCTCAACAAGATTATACTCTGAAGATCCTAGATTCCGGCAGTGTATACCATATATATTTCACCTTTTGTTTGAAAGTGACCTGTCTTCTCTGTCCTATGCAGTGAACCACATACTGAAAACTGGAGTTCATCAATCACTTCTTTCAGCGAAAGAATTTGTGGAGAAAGTTGAACAAACAGATGAAAATTTAGAAGCACAGTTAATTAATTTGATGGCATGTCAACGAGGAACAAATGAGCATTGGTATTGTCGTCATGGAGAACTGAAGTGTATGTTACGGAACTTAGGTACACCAACATGGTTTGTGACACTTAACTGTGCAGAGTATGCATGGGAAGATTTGCTTGAATTTCTACGAGAAGCAAATTCCAATATAAAGAATGTTGAAATGAAGACACCTGGAGAACTGTGTTCTTTGGATCCTGTAAATGTGTGCAGATATTTTAATCATAGGTTTCAAGCTAGGATGTCTTTCATTTGCAATAAAAAGAATCCACCTCTTGGAGAAGTTACCGATTTCTTTTGGAGAAAAGAGTACCAAGCGAGAGGTGCTCCTCATATACATATGCTATTGTGGATCAAGGATGCACCTAAATTTGGAACTGATTCAGATGAAATAGTATTGTCTTTCATTGAACAGTATGTGACATGTGAGATTCCAAGAGAAGGAGGAGATAGAAGCTTGAGACAGCAAGTTTTACGTTTCCAAAGTCACCGTTGTGGAAAGTACTGCCAACGAAAATACAAGTCTAAAGGAAAATGTTATACCAAGTGTCGGTTTGGATTTCCACGTCCAGTAATTTCTAAAGGAAGAGTAAATTCTTTTTTTCTTCTGTAAGGCACACAATAACTCGCAAATCTCCAAGGAATACCTACAACTTGAAAAGAACAGAACTGTCAAAGTATATTAATGACTACAATCCGGTTATTTTAAAAATGTGGAATGCAAATATGGACATATTGGGCCCAATTCACAGAACTAACTTACGACAAAATCCTAAACTTACTACCATTTTGGTATTCACAGAATGAACTTACTCATTTTGGTATTCACAGAATAAACTTACTCATTTTGGTATTCACAGAAGACACTTACACATTTTGTGTAACTTACACATTTTGTGTAACTTACTCATTTTGTGTAACTTACACATTTTGTGTAACTTACACATTTTGTGTAATTTACACATTTTGGTATTCACAGAAGGCACTTACTCATTGATGAGTAAGTGCCTTCTGTGAATACCAAAATGAGTAAGTTAATTCTGTGAATACCAAAATTGTTGTAAGTTCATTCTGTGAATACCCAAATGTGTAAGTTCATTCTGTGAATACCAAAATTGTTGTAAATTCATTCTGTGAATACCCAAATGTGTAAGTTCATTCTGTGAATACCAAAATTGTTGTAAGTTCATTCTGTGAATACCCAAATGTGTAAGTTCATTCTGTGAATACCCAAATGTGTAAGTTCATTCTGTAAATACCAAAATTGTTGTAAGTTTAGGATTTTGACGTAAGTTAGTTCTGTGAATCAGGCCCCCAGTATGTTGCAGACAACTCAATTGCTGTTGCACGCTACATTACATCATATATAACGAAATCAGAAAAAACCGAGGTGAAAGAAATGTGGGAAGAAATTGCACAAGAGAAAAGCCTTAGCAAAAAATTGTACAGCTTTACTTTGAAAATGCTTTCCCACAGAGAAATTGGATCGTATGAATGTTCAGACCGCTTGTCCTCTTCAAGTTTATATTCAAAATCACGAGGGATCATTTGGGAAAGTTTAGGTCTTGCCTGCTCACGAAATAGAGTGTTGAAATCATTAGAAGAAATTGAATACTTAGCAGCAAATGAACCAGACAGTACAGAAATTCTTAAAACTAATATGTTGGATACATACTATCCGAAAAGGAGTCGACATCTGGAACAGCTATGTCTGTATGAAGTACTTCAACATTACAGCTTCAAAAGAAATGTTAAACAGAATTTAAAACAAGGAAAATATGCAGTACTTGGATGTCATGGATGTTTAGTAAAACACACAAAAGGTAACCTATTCAACCACAAGAAACATAGGGGCCGATTCCGATCTCGGCCGGTAGGGCTTCGAATCGGATTCGGCTTAACCGGATCCGATTCGGAGCCCTATTTCCCGACCGATTCGTACGTGCGTCCGGACGAGCGAGTACGATGCGAAATCGCCAACCGACTCGTTCGGGCGTCCCAACCGCTCCGACCGACACGTTCCCGGGTCGAACCGCACCGACCGACTCGCACCGCGCAATGGAGACGTTCCCCGGCCGGGTAAGTACGATGCGCGCCGCGAGCAGTCCGACCGACACGCGCCGCCTGGCTCAAAAGAGCAGTTGGAGCCGTGACTCGGGGGTCCGTGTCGGACCCTGTACGCGTAGGCCAGGCTGAGTCGCACACAGGGGGACCCATGGGTCCCCCTACCTGTGCATGTATGGCGCGAGTCGCTTCGCCGCGTACCCACTGTAGGGGGCGCCCTTGTTCGCCTCGCACCCATTGAGGCAATGGGAGCCCGCGTACGCGTTGTATGACCGGCTCCCATTGACTTCAATGGGAGTCCGACCGACTCGAGTACGATAGCATACGGACGCATCGTACTCGTTCGGTCGGGCTGCACGGGTCCGATTCGGTCGGAAATCTCTCCGGGTCCGGCTCGGTCGGAGAGATTTCCGGCCCGAATCAGAATCGGCCCCTAAGTTGTGAAACTCCAGACAAGCGAGAATTTTACTATTTAGCACTTCTCCAACTGTTCAAACCATGGCATAGCAAAAGTGAATTACTTGGAGATTTCGACTGCTACGAAGATTTTTTTAATGCATGTAAAGATAGCATTGCATGTTCAATTTTCCCTACATATTTAAAAATGTTGAATGATGAAGTTGAACAGGAAAAGACTATTACAGCTGAAGTTGCAAATGAAAGTTCTCAAGATAGTCAAAGTTCTGGTCCATGTAGTCAAGATCCACTTAGACAACCAATAGTGGAAAATGAAGCAGCGATTGCTATGCATGAAGTGGAAATTGCAATGCAACAAGCACAAGAGGAGAATATTACATTGGAAAAGTTAGAAGAACAAGTAAATATTGAACAGAAAGAAATATTTCTACAAGTGAGAGAACAGATAGAACATGGTTTGTTGCATGAAAAAAAGAATGTGTATGTTCATCATTTAAACCTATTCTGATGTACATCAGTGGTCAAGCTGGAACGGGCAAAAGTTTTTTAATTAAAGTTTTGACCAGTTATCTTAAAAAACTACTGGTTCACATTTATCTTGTGGAGTAACAGCTCCAACTGGATTAGCTGCGCACAATGTTAAAGGAATTACTTTGCATAGATTACTAATGTTACCAGTTGAGTATGATAATAAATTAGAATATCAGAAGTTGTCTGGAGAAGCTTCTTATGAAGTGTCAAGAGTGCTGAAGAAGATGAAACTTTTAATTATTGATGAGGTGAGCATGGTCTCAAACTTAATGCTTGCTTTCGTGCATTTAAGAATGCAACAGGTATTAAAAACAGATTACGACGTTCTCTTTGGAGGAAAACATTTAATTGTATTTGGAGATCTGCTACAACTAACTCCTGTAAAAGGAGAACCAGTCTTTAAAACTCTTCTACATGAAGACACTAGGAAATCTTTGGGAAGTATTGGAAATGTGAATCTCTGGTTAAATTTTGAATATAAAGAACTCACTCAGAATATGCGACAAGCAAGTGATGAAGATTATGGAAATATTCTGAAAGATGTAAGAATTGGTGTTCTAAGCAAACATGGTAAACAAGCTTTACAAAGTCGTCTACTAAAGAACTTGTTTACAACTGAAAACACACCAGCAGCAGTACTGTACAAGAACATTGCAGAAAAAAAGTCTATACTTTGCTTAATGCCTACACTGGAAGAGTGTTATACATTTAATCAAGAGCTTCTGAAATTGGAAAATCAAGAAATAGTTCACATTGAAGCTATTGATAAAATCGAGCATCAAGGAATAACAATTCTTCTTTCAAATAAACTACAGACTAAATTGGATTCTTTGGAAAAGTCTGTATCAAAAACTGCTGGCTTAGAATTTTTTTAGATGTATGTATAAACTGTCGGGTAATTTTGAGGCGTAATTTGAATATAGAACAAGGTTTAGTGAATGGAGCAATAGGGAAAGTTGTTGAATTTGTAAAATATCAAAACAGAAATGCAATTGAATTCTTGAAAATTAAATTTGATCAGATTGCAGAGGTGAAACAAATTGGGCGTTGTGCTGTACGTTTTTTGCTGGTAAAAGACTTGTATGTTCGTAGAAAACAGTTTCCTTTCTGTTTAGCATATGCAATAACCATTCATAAATCTCAAGGTTTAAGTGTAGATAATGCTTTAGTAAATGTTGGAAGAACTGTGTTTAAAGAGGGAATGGCATACGTTGCATTATCTCGAGTTAGAACATTGTCTGGTTTGTATTTAATTGATTTCGATGAAAACAAGGTTAGTGCTGATGTAAATTGTGTAAGAGAATATAATCGTTTAAGAAGACTTTATGCACCAACTTTAGGTGAATATCCTATTTATGAAAAACGTGCTGTGTGTTCAAAACGCAAACATGTTGATGAATCAAGTGTGGTTGAAAAGCAGAAAAAAATTCAAGAGAAAAGAAAAGATGCAAAGAAACAGAAAATACAAACAAGTGATGATGTTGTGGGATACCAATTAGAAAATGCTTCTGGTGTCAACTGCTATGGTAATGTTATTCTAAACGTTATATTTTATCTAGAAGATCTTTATGGTGAAATTATGGAAAGTCAGGAAAAAAGATTATGTTCTGCACTTTATACTTTATTTGAACAATTGAGAACTGACAGAAGTAAGATCCATACTGCTTCTGGTATTCGACAACTCTTGGATACATGTACTGGATCTTTAACGTTCAGTCCTAATATACAACAAGATGCACAAGAGTTTCTGATGGTTATGCTTGGAGTATTAGAAGATGAAGGAATCCAGATTGAGAGTTTATTTGGACTCAGTTACAAATGGGATCACAAATGTGAACAGTGTTCATTAACTTCTAGTACTATAGTTGACAGAGAACGATTTCTATATTTAACAATACCTGACTGCAAATCTGTACCTTTTCCGAAATTAGTAAAAGAAGCAAATCATGATATGAAATGTTCTTGTTGTCAATCAGAAATGTTATCTACATTATGCCTAGAAAGATATGGAAAGTATGTAATTTTAATGCTACAACGCTGTAGACCAAATGGAAGAAAAGTGGAAACGAAAATTAAAAATTTTGTTGCTAGTCAAGTATCTATTTCTGGAAGAACTTTCACAACACTGGCTATTGTTTTCCATGCTGGAGCTACTACCACATGTGGACATTATACTGTATATTTGAAATGCGAAAATGGTTGGAGTCACTGCAACGATACACACTTGAAAATTAAACCGAGATTGCCTTATGAATTATCCAACTCGTACTTGATATTTCTGAAACAAAAATTTTAGATACATTATTCGGCCTAGAGGGAAAATGGGAAGATGCTTTAAGGAATTGATACTGGATGATTTCAAAAAACAATTTCCACACATTATTTGGCCTTGAGGAAAAATGTCAACAGAAACTACACAGTAAAGGTAAGATTTAAAAATTGGAAATAGTATTGGATGTGTTATTTGTGTTGATTTGTTATTGTGGTTGTAAGAGTTAGTCATTTGTTTTTTTTAACAATCTAGTTGATTGTTTTTTTTCCCAGCTGTTTATGATGATACTACACTGACATCACTGTGAATAGTGAAGTTAAGTAGAATCTGATAACAGCAGAAAAAGGGAGAAAAATATGTTTTGAAAATGTTATATTATGTTGTATTATTTGATAAGTAACAGTGTAATTTGTGAAATATATTACATTACACAACAGTTTTACAGTTTATTTTCTTTTCTGTAGTGGAAAAGTCAGAAAAAACAGTACTAATGACAAATAGCAGAATAGTAGTTTAATATTTAAAAAAAAATTCAAATTCACTGAAAAAACCATAGGTTTTACAGACGTTATAGTTAGAAATTAGCATTTAAAAAACCTTTGAAATTCACTGAAAAACCATAGGTTTTACAGACGTTATAGTTAGAAATTAGCATTTAAAAAACCTTAGAAATTCACTGAAAAAACCATAGGTTTCAGGGACGTTATAGTTAGCTGGACATTTCACTCGTACAAAACCATAGAAATTCCACCGTTATAGTTAGTTCAGTTAACTATAACTCGCGCCCCCGCATTGCACTGCTCATGACGTCACATATTACATCATTCATGGCATGGTCAGTGACATCACTGATGACATCTCAAATGACATCAATGATGACATCACTGCTTCCTATGCTGTCCTTCATTAAAGATGGTCGCTGAATGAACGTACTTGTGTGGGCTCCCTCACTGCAGGCAACTCGTTGGTTGGATATATATATATATATATATATATACATATATATATATATATATATATATATATATATATATATATATATATATATATATATATATATATATATATATATGTATATATATATATATATATATATATATAAATAAAATTACTGAAGTCCAACCAATATGTAATATAACCAATAAAGAATTGCTGTAAACTCAATGTTGTGTTGGCTTTAATTCGTTTCTTTCCACGGTTGTCTGTCAGATTAAAAAAACCTTTGAAATTCACTAACAAAACAAAGGCTAGAGGTACATTATAATTAGGCGCAGATTTCACACACACAAAACCATAGAAAATCAGCAGTTGTTGGTAAAGTTATCTCAAGTAGCTATTATTCATACCCTAAGGTAACTATAACTCTCGCCCTCGCTATGCACTGCTAATTACCACACATATTACATCAGTCATGTTATTTTCTATGACATCATTTGTAATATCAGTGCAACATTTGCAGTGAAATTATTGATGAGAAAACTGTGCATGGCAGGGGCACAAGTTATAGTTACCTAAGGGTACGAGTTATAGTTACTTGAGTGTTACACCCTGAATGTAGCCACAAGAGGAACGCTATGCACGCCATCTATAAAGGACCCGGTCCTCCGTTTTAGGAGATATGGTATATTCAACTCCAGGTTTATTGGTCCACATAAGATCAAAAGATGTATCAACCCAGTTGCAGTGCTATTTGCTTTGCCTAAATATTTACGCATACATCTTGTTTTCCATGTTTGGCTATTAAAACCTTCATATACTCCTGTCAAAAAGAGACAGTCGCCCATTTGGCTGAATGGGGAACCTGAATCCGAAGTGTCTAAAATACTAGATTCAAGGAAAAGGGACTCTTCTTTATGGTATCTAGTTTCATGGAAAGGTTACAGTGCTGAGGAAAACTCATAGGAACCCGCTCATGGCATTCACGCCCCACGTTTGATCCAGAGTTTTCACGCCAGGTTCCCAGATAAACCTAGATCACGTCAGCGTTCTCCGGGAGGGGGATGTATTGTTGCACCCTGAATGTAGCCATATGAGGAACGCTATGCACGCTGTCTATAAAGGAGCCGGTCCTGCTGTACACATTCGACACTTACCGGCAGTAAGGGTGGGGACAACAACGGAGGGTATTCAGTCATTGTTTGGAGCAGCACGTAGCGTTCCAGAGATCGGAGCAATTGGGCACTACATTTCTCAATACGCTTAAAGCTTGTTGTCGGATGCGCAATGTGGTGACGTCGTGAGCCGGAAGAATAAAAAACGGTTCTGACGTCAGACACTTGCTGCTTATTCTCATCTCTTCGGCGTTACGAGCCAGTGAACTTCAATATCCCAGCAGAACATTGTGGAATGGTAAGGGTGACTCATTCACCACCAGAGCTTACACTCTCTCTAAACTGTTCATTGAACGGCACCACCATAAACAGTTCTGGGGCGTATTTATGGGCCCTTGCGTCACTTTTGCGCCGCTGTTGCGTCCCTTTTTGTGACGCACCAGCGGCGTACAAAATGCACCATGTTGCCATATTTACAAAGTGACGCATCTAGGTAGATGCGTCACTTTGTAAACCCCTGCGCCACATTATACCTGCGCCAGGTATAATGTATGCAGTGGGCGTTCCGACGCAAGAAAGGGTCATAGAAGTGACAGTGAAATCTATAAGATATCACTGCGCCACTTCTAGGACGCAAATGTGTCAATATCTTACGCCTGCCTCATGGCAGGCGTAAGACTGACGCAGGCACATTTAACATGGGACTTGCCCTTGTGTATTGACCCATTGCTGGAGTTGCGTCACTTTTGTGACACACTCCAGCAATGTGTCATTTTTGCGCCTACAGACACGTCAGAAATATTGACGTATCTGTAACTCCTTGCGACATGATGCGTCATACTGTAAATATGACGCATCACTGGTGTCGCAAGGAGGGCGCAATGAAAAGTGACGCATCGCTGTTTTCTCGCAGTGATGCGTCACTTTTCATAAATGAGGCCCTCTGTTTCTACTCGAACTTACCCAGAAGATTATTACGCTTGTTTTTTTGGAGGTGTGATTTGTTAATCGCATTGGGTTGTAGAAGCTACTCCAGATTCAAGAGAACAGTTAATGGAAACTACGATTGCTGCACATTCGTGGTGTAAATCTAAGTGGATAAAGCCTCCAAATGGAACTGTGTGCTAAAGGAGGCTATCTTGATTGAATAGTGAGCTAATTGTACAGTGCAATTGAACTACAGGATCTTTTTGGAACTTCCAAAGATCACTTATTTATGATTTATAAAGACAGAATCATTATCAGTACCCTTGAGATTATGCGCTATGTTTGTAATATGCGCAAAGATTGAAAGTAGAAGAAACACATGTTTAAGAATAATTATTTCCTTTCCTATTTAACAGGGGCTTCATGATAATGTGTGAATTGGGTCAACCCCCCCATGAAACAAAGCTTAATTGTTTATTTGGTGGGTAAGAATGTATACACATTGTGATTAAGAACTGACATGAGGAAATGCGAACAGAACAGTAAATTGGTTATCCTTATTTTCATTAGAAATATTATTTAATAATTTTCTAAGAGAAGTATCAGGACATGAAGGAATGTATTCTTCTTTCCCAGAGAACATCAATCACAGTCATTTTCTTTACAGGTATTTAAATACATTGTCAAGGGGATTATTAGTGGAGACAGTTACATTTGTCTTGAACTCTTATGGTGTTTTTTTGCCTTGTAGGTCTACTTCCCTGCTGTTCCCTTCCTTACCTTCCCTCACTTGATCTTCCTCAATCTTCAGTGCACTTACACATATCAGCATTAAGACGATCGAGAGGTGGACCCATTTGAGCCTCGAACCGATCCTGGGAGTTTAGAACAGAACCTTGAGATTTAATAAAATATGGCCCCGGGATACAGGGTCCCTTGTTTAATTGAATTAAGCCCAAGGGATTTGGTTCACAGGGCTAATGAGGCTTGGGAGGGGGCTGCACAGTGTGGGGTTGGCTGCCTGCGGGGTGTTGGTCACAGGGCCTAGCCACTGGCCAGGCCCTGCAGCCGATCTCTCACCGCACATGGCCAAAGGCCATGTGCAGTGTTGGGTTGGCTGCTTGCAGGCAACCCCCCACCACGCAGGGCCTATTGGCATGCACAGCAGGGGTTGGCTTTACATTTGGAAAGAAAATATTACTTTATGTTAAAAAATACAAAGGTTAATGCAACGTTATAGTTAGTTGAAATGTTCAGTAACAACTTAACATTTTAAACACACAAAAACACATAAATTCACCATTTATAGTTATCTCAAGTAACTTTAATTTGTGCCCTATAGTAACTATAACTCTCACCCTTATCATGCACTGCTAATTTCTCTATATATTACATTGTTTTGCCTGTGTGCATTAAGGATGCGCCAGCGGAAGAAGCTGTAGGCCTCATGCTGCCTCAGACATCAGTGAGTGTAGTGAAGGCTACACCCAAATTTCTGGCAAGGGTCTGCTGAGATGTAACTACAGCGACAATGTGTTAATTCAGGACACTCATTACTGATATGAAAGAGTCCATCTTGTGCTCCAGTCCTTGCTGGAATTTATTATTGGGGGAATTGACGCTCTCTAGTTGCTTTTCAATAGGTGTCAAATGTCATGTTCTAGTGTGTTGTTTCTTTTCCTTGATAACTTCAGCTATGTCAGCTGGAGAATCATTCATTCATTGGAGCTAAGAATAGGTATTTCTCACGTTCTGAGCCAAGCTCTTATTTGGCTGAGACACCTTTGGAGCAGCGGTGGCCGGCACAGGTAAACATGGTGAGGCGTGGCGGGGGTAATCGACAGACTACAGAATAGGTATTATTTATTTATTTAATTATACCTATTCCATCATCTGTCCACTTCCCCCACTTCCATAACCACCCGCCTCCACCTCGCCTCCATCCTGCCCCACCACGTTTACCTGTGCCGGCCGCCGCTGCTTTAGGCACCTTCCAGATTGTTCATGAGTGTCTCCATTCTGTTCTTGACTGCCTCAACAATGCATCACTGAATACTGTGGATTCATCTTTCGAATGTGACTTCTTAATCATCGTCATCCACAGGAGTACGATGATCAGTTCTTCTTACAGAGGAAGCAGATTGAAGAACTAATGGAGACACCTTAACATTGCTGTCTCTTGCAGAAATTGGTGGGAACTGGCCAAAACATACATGACTTCAGTAAATGTTTCATCTTTGAAGGCGGACAAGTGGCATCATACGTCTCAAAGAGGCCTCCGTTACTCATTACAGCATAAGATTGTGTAGTAAGTTGACTCGCCAAACGATGTGTTGTGCACGAAGGTAAGCTTTATTAATAACAGGTGCTACGCAGCAGCCGGCTCAGAAGGACATAGGAAAACAACTGAAAGACCACTACAGATTGGTACTCTGGATCTGAAAAAAATTATAAAATTGAGTGTCACATTTTAACATTATCACAAGTTTATAGAATAATGTACAACGAGAATACTGAAGAGACTAACATATATATATAGTCCAGATATTTTAAAATCTGCAACAAAATTAAAAATGAAAAAAAATGCAATGTTAGCATTATAATATAGTGTATAGCTTACCAAATATATAATATGTTTATGGCTTGCTGTCAAAGTAGCCAAATTATTCTACAATTGAGTACTGTTTTTAAAAGAATATAATTGTTTTGGTTGTTTACCCTGCCATATGACACTCTAGAGTGAAGTGGTTCTTTTCAATATTCCAAATATATACGACCTTAATACATATATTTCCATTGACACAACATAGCAAACAAATGTAATTCAAAGATAGAAAAAATGCAGTACAATATACAAACATGCATACTTATTTGATGCTAATACACACCCAATTTTAAATGTTAACATTGTTGAAGGCTTTCACTGTCACTTTGCATATATGAAGAATTAAATGTCAGGCACTAATAAAGAGCCATATAAAAATATTACTTTATAGTGTATTCTTTTTAATATATAGTTTTTAATAAGACAGCTTACATAACATTTTTAATAAATTGAATAATATATTGCTACATAACCCTTCCCTTTTCTACATAAAGCTTGTGTTGTATTTATATGTTATAGCACATTATATGCAAATGAATGGTAATATGCAAATGAGACCACAAGATAAAACCATCCAACAGGCTCATCATCACAGAAAGGTAAACAAATAAGCTATATTATTTGTAAGCAGTTCTCTGAGACCCTACATTAAATATATCACAACCCTCATATTAATGGACGTGTCATTAGTATTTTATATGTATCTTGTAAAAAAATGTGTGAATAAATAAACAGATTAATTTTAATCTTAAAATACATAATTATTGTTCACATTATATATTTTAAAAGTAACAATATTCTTACCGAAGCTCATGCTACCATTAGCACTATTGCTCCACAAGTAAAAGTGACCTAGCTGACATATGACCACCCCAGATAACCACTCATATGTTTTCATAATAATAGATACATTCATTATAATTTGCATTTCTATTTATTTTTCACCTGGCAATGAAAAATGTATTGCAAAATTCTAATAATTCAAGGCATATTAATAATTTTCAAATTATTGATATGGATTTTTTATAATGGAGCAAAATGAAAGCTATGCTGAATAAAGGTTTTTTTCTACATGTCTAATTATTTACAAACATCTTAGGACATGACTCAACACATTGATAACAATGTGGAACATATAAATTTACATGTATTGAAATTGATATGAAAGTATAGTTTTCTACTTCATTTTGGTATGCAAACTAACCCTAAGATGTTGATTAGCCCTCAAGATTGAGTGCTGCCGTTTGCTCTTCCAGTGGTTTGCACTGCAGCCTTCCCATTCCTTGTCAGTTTTTCCTAGGTCTTGCACTTGTGACAATACCACGTTTTCTTGCATTCTACAAAGTTCTGCATGCTGGTGTTTCTGCATTTATTTTATCAACTATATCTCTCTGTAGAGCTCCTTCTTGGATAATGACAATTTGGAGGTGACACCCAAGATATTAAAAAAAAGTTTTCCTCCTGTATGAAATTGACTTTTCTTTTTCTGCTCCCCTACTAGACACCCCCATTCTAATTGATGGATACCATACTGGGTGGTAGCATCTTCCTGGCTTTCCATTTTGAACAAGCAAAAATGCTGAGTGGGATTTGCATAGGTTTGTTAAACAGAAACGTTATGCAACATTAACTTGCAACACACAAGTAGGATTTGTGTTAAGAATGAGTTGCATTATAGGGCATTGTGCTACGATGCAGAGTTTTGTGTCGTAGTGCACCAAAAAGTAAATATGGAACTGCCTTTGTCCAAACAAGTTGAGTAATGTAGTGAAACTTTTTATGACGCAATGCAGCATTGCATCAGTTTTTGCAAAAATAGGCCACAATGGTTAAGATTGGGTTTTCACAGTTTTGCAAGCTAGTGTTGCAAGACTATGGATTGGTCCAGAATCTCGGTGCTAGGTTTGTAGGGGTCTAGGGTGAGAAGTTAATTAAGTAGCAACTGATTAACAATGAATTACTAATTGTTAATTAATTATTTTATCTATTCTAACCATATAAGTTATGGACAGTTGCACAGGAATAGTAAAATTAACAGTTCCCCTGCTGTTGAGCTGTTTGGAGTGGGAATAGTAAATTTCACCCCTCCTTAGTCCAACGCTTTCCCTACTGTTGCACAGACTGGAGTGGGCATAATAGATTTTATCCACTCCATAGTTCAATACTTTCCCTACTGTGCGCTGCTTGGAGTGGAAATAGTAAATTTTACCCCTACATAATTCAACGCTTTCCCTACTTTTATCCTTTTTGGAGTGTGAATAATAAATTTGACACCTCTAAAGTCCAACACTTTCCCTACTGTTGTTTAGACTGGAGTGGGAAAAGTAAATTTCACCCCTCCAAGGGCCAATGCTTTCCCTACTGTTGCTTAGACTGGAGTGGGAATAGTAAATTTGACTCCTCCGAAGTACAACACTTTCCCTACTGCTGCACTGACTGTAGTGGGAATAGTTAAATCGAATTCCTCCGAAGTTCAACACTTTCCCTATTTTTGCACTGACTCGAGTAGGAATAGTAAGCCTAATTCCTACGAAGTCCATCACTTTCCCTACCCTAGCATAAACTATACTGTGAATAGCATATCTCATATTTTTCGACTCCAATACTTTCATTATGTTGGTTGAATAAATGTTATAGCATTAATTGTTTTACTTTTTCTATTTGATATTATTTGGTTTTATTTTTAATGTAATGTTATTGTTTATAGTACTTTTAGTAAATATGTTTTTTTATCATTTAGTTTTATATTATTGTCTTTATTAATTAATATTTTTTCTTATCTAATTGTTTATATCCGTTTTATATATATATTACCTACTGGCGGTTGCCAGTAGGTAGTTATAGTTAGGACCTTGTTTCTATTAAAAAGCGTTTCTTCTTTTGCCAATATCTTTGACTCCGTTTGTCAAATCTTCGCAAAATATTTAAAACTAATGGCCCACTCACTTCAGCTGTTGTGTTGAAAGTTTCGAGGTGACTCGTCAAGCGGGGGCCGAGATAAAGGGGGGTCCCAAAACGCTTTTTCTCCATGTTAATTTCCGTAGGAAACTTTAGACACGGCTACAGCCCGAACTGCTGAACGGAATTACGCCAAATTTGGCAAAAAGGTAGCTTTTGATTCAGAAACCACTCTTTCTGTTAAATGGTGTATATCTGTTCAGTAGTTCCTGAGAAATTTAAACATTTCTCAGATATACAAATATGGCCGCTGAGGATCCGCAAACCCTCCCAATTTCGTACCTGAGATCTGATTGGCTGCCAACACTTCAAACCAGGAAGTGTTGGCAGCTATCTTGTGACTCGGTTGAACCAACTCACAAGGACCCCCAGGGCCGAAAAAAGGCATTTTTAAAAAAACTTTAGGCGGGAGTCGCGTAGGGTCTGCCAATCCTGCAGATTTTTTTTTTTTAAAACGAAGCGCGGGCTTTGTACATATATATAGTGTAATGAAATTAATAAAAATATTTATTTTACATTATATGAATGCTATTAATATTTAAAATGTACACACATATATATATATATATATATATATATAGCTCCAACTGCACAAATCACGCACGCTCTCAGTAACCAAGAACTCCGTTGTGATGATAACCACAGGTTGTTTATTCCACAACGCGTTTCAGGGCAAAAACCCTTGTTCACGTGAAACGTGCACATACACTGGGTGACTGATAAAGCATTCAGTGAAAACATAAACAGGAAAAAAGGACTGCTAGGTTCATTTGGCATCTGATTCAAAACGGCAGACATGTTGGAAAGGTGTAAACCAAACATGAATACACGCAAATTACTAATAAAATAACGGATACAGCCATGATCAGAGTCTCTATGGTTAAATCCACACAAAAGATACTACACATTTGAATATGCTGCAAGGTGAAAGGAATCATGTGGCATGGAGTGAGATCAGTGTATCTCCAATGCGATATACATGGCGTGTGCTGCCTGACACCAGCGCCCAAAACGTGCACTATTGAGTTCTGTGACGTAGCGCGTTTTCCTCTACTGATAATACGATACAAATCAGGTGATGTAAGATGTAGGTGAACATCCTACTGACAAATGTGTCGATGCCCATCCCCTTAAGGTGAATACTGCTATTCAATAAAGGGCAAATGCCCTAATGAGAAAAAGGGGGGGGGGACACATGTGACAACGACCAACCCCTTAACAATAACAATGATGTATAAAGGGCAAGTGCCCAAAAAGGGGGGACATGGTGTAAGGAGAGGGATCGTAAGTGATCAGAGTTCTGTATAGTAGTCCCAAGTCCAACATGGTAATGTTTGATCACTGTAAATGACATTCCAGTTGAAACATAGTTACCCAGTATATGGACCGTGACGGTGAAGATGAGGGGAAAAGGGTAGGTGGCCCATGAAAGTGATTACAGGTGAAGGGGCCCCTTCCTTTCCTCCTAGAAAATAAAAGAAAATGAACACATATTTAGTTACAAAAGTGGTCCAAAACAATCAATAAAGTTAAAAAGTTAAAAACCGGACAATGTTATTACAGTCAATGCACAAAGGGAGAAAGAAAAGCTGTAAAAACATGACACAATAGATAATCTAGCAGCAAAATTAAGCATCTTTCAGATGAATGGCCATTTCTTCATCAAAATTGAGCCCCCCTGGGGTCTTGGTTTGAAACTGTACAATCAGTTTAGACTCTCTTTGTCTAAGTTTGAGGACCCGGTTCCCTCCCCTGGGGTTACCAACAATCTGTTCCAGAATGAAAAATGATAGCAAGGACGGATTAGAGAAATGTTTCTCATGGAAATGGCGGGCTACAAGGTACTTTTCGTCAAAATTGGTGATTGCCCTGCTATGTTCCAAAATACGCTTTTTAGCCATATGTGTGGTACTCCCAATGTACCAGAGTTTGCATGGACATTCTATGGCATAAATGGCAAAGGTGGTACTGCATGTAAGGAACTGGTTTATGGTTTTGTTAACCCCATTATATGTGACTTTATTGCGATAGCTGCTGTTTTTGCATGCCTTGCAGTGCCCGCAAGGGAAAAAGCCTTTGAGGCCATGGTCGTACCTTTTGGGGTATATGGTGATATCACTATGGACTAGCAAGTCCCTGATGTTTCTACCCCTCCTGTACGTGATGTTGGGTCTACTAGGAATACTATCACCTATTATGTTGTCATGTTTGAGAATATCCCAATTTTTTGCAAAAATATGTTTGATGTTTTTGGAGTCAGAGTTAAAGGTCATGATCATCCTAGTACTGTTGTCTGAGGTGTCGCTCAGTTCGGTGATGTTATCAGAGATAGTTTCAATTCTACTCACCCCATCTGCCCTCTCTCTGGCTCTGCGTAGTACCCAGTTGGGATATCCTCTGGTTTTAAACCGTTCCATCATGTTCGCGCTCTCTCTCTGGTACGCTTCCTCTGTATTACAGTTTCTTTTTGCCCTCAGCAGCTCCCCATAGGGAATACTCCATTTGAGTACCTCGGGATGGCTGCTGAGGGCATGCAGAATACTGTTACCCGCAGTAGATTTCCTAAACAGGACAGTCTGAATCTGATTATTGACGATGTCTAACCTGACATCTAAATATTCCGCGCTGGACTTACTGATGGTACCTGAGAGGATGATGTTGTATTCATTGTTGTTGAGCCCTTCGATGAATTCCTTGGCCCTCAATTCAGATCCTCTCCAAACAATGAATAGATCATCAATGTATCTTCTCCACATTACTATATGTTCAAGATATCCAGACAGGTAGGGGTTGGTAGATAGAGTCTCCTCCCAGTGTCCCATAAACAGGTTGGCAAAGCTGGGAGCGAAGCAAGAACCCATCGCTGTGCCAGTGATCTGCCTGTATAGGACACCGTTGAACATGAAGATATTATTAGTAAGACAGTAGTCTATCATGTCCAATATCATGAGACTATGTTCGTGAAATCTATCTGGTCTGGTTTTAAAAAAATGTCTGCAGGCATCAAGGCCTTGCTTGTGGTCAATGATGGTGTACAAAGAATGTACATCAAGGGTGATCAACAGGAAATCCTGATCCCACTGTAAATCCTGGATTTTGTTCAAAAAATCTTTGGTGTCTCTCACATAACTGGGTAATGAGACGACAAAGTCCCTAAGGAAGTGATCCGCATATTTGGAGATGTGTTCTCCTACACTGCCTTTGGAAGACACAATGGGACGCCCAGGTGGATTAATGGGGTCTTTGTGTAGCTTGGGTAACAGATAAAGGACTGGAAGTATGGGGTGATCATTTTTTAGGTAACAATACTCTTCCCATTCTAGGATCCCTTTGTCTTTCCATATAGTGAGTTTGTCCCAAATATCAGTAATACTGTTATTGTAAATCTCTGTGTTAGTGGAAAGGTAAACATTGGTGTCACCCAGTTGTTTCATGGCTTCAGAGATGTATTGTGACCTATCGAGGATGACCACATTGCCACCCTTGTCAGCAGGGCGGATGACAATGTTGTCATCGTCAGTAAGAGATTTAAGAGCCTGTCTCTGTTGGTATGTGAGATTGTTAGTATCCCCCCTGGGACATTTGTCCTTGATTCTGTATTTACAGAGGGCTTTGCTGACACAGTCATGAAAAGTGTCTATGTTATCGTGTGGTAAGTTGGGTAAAAAAGTGGATCTAGGTCTAAAATCAGTGCATGCAGATGCATCAGTGGAGACACCAAGCAGCTCAAGTGCTTGTGTGTTGCTGATGTTGGAAGTGCTGTCCGAGTTTTCCTGATCAAGTTGTATCATGGTGATCAGTGTATCTATGTCACCTATATTGAGATTATCCTGCCTATTGGAAATTTGGTTACTTTTGTTCCTACTTCTATCACCCAACCGTTTAAGTTTGTGCCATTTTTTTAACTTAAGTTTCCTCACAAATTTGAAGAGATCTATTCTGGCATCTGTGTAATTAAAAGAAAACAAAGGACAAAATGAAAGTCCCAGGCAAAGAGTCTGTTTTTCAATGTCTGTCATGGGTCTATTGGAGAGATTAATAACAGTTTTATTCACCATTTCTTGATCCATTAGTATGTCTTCATGGAGCGTGTCTTTTTGCTTCCCATGTTGCCCCTTCCTCTGCCTCTTCTGCCATCGTTGCTTGATTCGTTTTCTTCTGTTGAGGCGTTTCCTCGTCCTCTGCCCCGTCCTCGACCCCTCTGGCCCCGTGTCTTCGGCATTGGGGTATCTCTCAATGTTTGTTTGCCCTGGCGTAGTTGCCGGTATTCGTCTAAAAAAGTAATCTGGCGGGTATTACGTTCTTCTGTTGGGACGTTTTCCACCGAAATGTCAGATTCGGTCTCACTGGCTGATGAGACCACAGATGGAGTATTATTGATTGAATTTGTTTTCTCTGAAGTGCCTTGCTTCTTTATACAGATGGTCGTACTTGCGACTGAAAGTTAGAATTCTGCCGCTTTCATAATCCCCGTAGTCACGGTCGAGTTTCCTCTGTTTCCTTGCCTTGATGTCCTCCTCGTGCTTCCTGAGGCGATCCTTCATAGATGTAAGGATTTTCTCGAAATACTCTGTCTCTGTCTGTTTTTTAACTTCTTCCATAATTTCCTGTATTTGTTTCAGAATGTCATCCCTATCAATCCAGGCATACTTAACGAGGATTTCCAGCATTCTTCTGGAGCTAAGTGCGGAATTCTCCACACATATATATATATATATATATATATATATATATATATAAATATATATATATATATATATATACTGAAACAAATGTACAGTATATAAACATTTCATTTGATTAAATGTATGTATCTAGATAAGTGTATTTCTTGATATAAAATGCTGCAGGACTCTCTTTTCGGTAGATATGTATAATGATATGTAATTATGTATATGTATATATTTAATACTTTACTCCAATTGTAAAAAAAACAAAAAACTTTGACTCTCTCCACCGCACTACCCTATATTTCACACTATACCTCTCTCAATATATCCTCTACCTCCACTCTCTGACTCATCCCAAACCTCATTTTAATACTATTATCTCCCAAACAACCCTTCTAAATTCTTTCCCTCACCTATCCCTCCTTTGAAGTATCCCAAAACTCATTTTACTATTATGGTCTCCCTAATCCATATCTAGAGATTGTTCCCTCCTCCATCTCTCCTTATACTCAACCCAAACCTCATCTTACTACTAGGATCTCCCAATAGAGACTCTTTCCTCTTCTATGCACCCATTATCCTTTTCAATCCAACTAACAGACTCACATGTCCCCCTGCTCAAATTAACTCAAATTTAACTATACCAATCCACCGCTAATCCTTTTTGGGTTCCGGAGTACCAAGCTACTTGCCGAAAAGTGCTTTGATGCCTCTTCAGGGGTAGTAAGCGCCTTATAAATACAATTACGATACAATACAATATCTATATATACATATATATATATATACACACACACACACGTCTATATATATATAGTAATACATTTAAAATATTTAAAAATGAACATGTTGGAAAATAATTATATTTATATTGTACTAACACACATATATATGTGTTTGTGTGTTTATATAAATCTATATTTATATATAGTCTTAAATATTAGTGGAATATATTTAATCAACAATACATCAAATTTATATATTTAATATTTACAACTTTAAACTTTATTTATATTTAAAAAATAATATTTTTGTCTATTTTTGGCACAATATTTTTGTTTCAGGGATTTTGAGTACATTTTTTTAAAGTGTATCTATGTGCTTTTTATGAATTGAGAACACCACTATTTATAGGATGTTCTTGTTGATTGAGTGAATCAAGGGACAACTTGTTTTTTGGTACTGATAGTACTCCACTCCCTTGGTTGCTGACAAGGGGTCTCTCTCTGTTTAAATACATTACATGCACAACCTTTTGGTTGGAGAGGTTTCGTCTGGTTCATCCAGAATCATCTAGAGCAGGAGCCTAGAACTACTGGTGTAAATTATGGATAATTTCAAAACTTTCGGATTCACCGAAGACCAATTCAATAGATTGATTAATCCACGTAAAGGGAATACAGATGTGATGAGCAACACTAGCCATGAACAAATAATCAAGATTTTAAATTTGAAAAAGAAAGTAATTCGGACAGAATTGCATGCCAAATTTTTAATTGAATATCTTAAGGCTGGTGTAATCCCTATAGGTTTACAAGTAAAAAATGAAACAGGGCTGTTCATAGAAAATAGAAAGTTTTGGGAAATTTGGACCCACATATCCAATCGATGCAGTAGAGACTGGCTCATTTTAATCATTGAGACAGCTCAAGAGCTAATGGTGATAGAACGAAAACAGATTGAGGAATTGGAAGCTCTTTTAGACAAAACCCAGCATTGGATGAGGCAAAGAAAAAGCTTGATGAATTAGAGGTTGAATCCAATGGGTATAGAGAATACCTCACGAACAAAAAAATGAAGAAGTTGAGAAAAGATGTGGAAAGATTTAGTTCGGAGGGTGTTTATCCGTATTTGGGTAAAGATTATTATAATGGGATGAGAGATCAGAGCGATAGACCTCAGTATCAGAGACCAATGTACTCAAGAGGAGGAAATAGACGCATTACATTCTCAGAGACATCTGGTTCAAGTAGTGAGGAGGAACAAGGCATGAACCAGGCAGGTAGAGCAGCACCCAGTTTTGAGCGCGAGCCTTTTTTAGGCAGACGCCAGAATCGGGGACAGAGGCCGTTCAGAAATTACAGCAGGGAGGAACCCATGAGGAACCCTCCACCTCAAAACCAGGAAGCTCAGGAATATTTAGCAACCAGGAACAAGAGATACTGGAGGTAGAAGAACTACCAATTATAAATTTATCCCAGAAGATCTTAACCCAATATGAACAAGAGGTCCTGAAGAAGGGTTTCAGTTTTGCTCCAACAGCCCCTCTAAATAAGTTTGCAATAGAGAATGATTTAAAAAGTTTTTATAGGAAAATAAGATAATTTTTTTTTGGGGAGGATAGAATATATGAACCAACACCTAATGTAACTGGTTTTAAACCGAAATCCACATTCACACCAAGTCTATGTCAGATAGACAAAAATGTAGAACTTTTTGAAAGAATTGTGGATATTGAAATAAAAAAGATGGAAGGGAACCACTCCAACTACAATAATAACCTCTCCATAGATCAGAGAAAAGCCCTAAAAGCACTACAAGATTGTGAACAAATTACGATAAAACTAGCCGATAAGGGCGGGGGAGTGGTGGTTTTAGATTCTATAGACTATGACAGAAGAATGAGAAAATTGTTAAATGTAAAGGAGCATTACAAAAGCGTCAGTTTCTCTGCCATCAATGAACTTAAAATTGAGGTCGCTCAGTTATTGAGCTTAAGCAAAGAACAGGAATGGATCTGTGAAAATGAATTAAAATTTTTGTTAAATCTGCATCCCGTAATTCCAGCTATTTACGGGCTGCCCAAGATACACAAGAACGTATCAGATCCTCCGATGCGCCCCATTGTGAGCAGCTTGAATTCCATGCTAGAACCCTTAAGCAAGTATGCAGATTTTTTCTTAAAACCATTGGTGCATAAACAAAGATCTTATTTGAAGGATACAGCACATACTATATCAATCTTGAGGGACAGGGCTTCAATAGGGTGACCCAATTTTTGGTCACCCTAGATATTGAAGCCCTATACACTAATATCCCCAAGATGACACCATTAGAGCAATCACGTCAATCTTAGAACAAGAGGAATTGAATGGTGGCAACAAGGATTTTATAATAGCATGTATCACTATGGGCCTTAAAAACAATATATTCCTATATAAGGATGAATTATATAAACAGGTTAAGGGGACCAGCATGGGGGCCACATGTGCCCCCAGGCTGGCCTGTTTGTATGTGAGTCAATTTGAAAATAGACACATATACAATGAGCTGGCACCCTACTATGAAAATGTGTCTTGCTGGCACCGTTTTATTGACGATATCATCTTTGTCTGGAATGGTGCCAGCAGTGAACTAGATTCATTCATTGAATGGCTCAATTTGGGGGACAGAAACTTGAAATTTACAGCTCATTACAGCAATTCAAGCGTTGAGTTTCTTGATATCAGGTTGAAATGTGTTGAGGATGAACTGCACGTTGAGCTATTCACCAAACCCACAGACAAGAATACTTTACTCTTATACAATAGCAATCATCCCAGAAATATAATATTCCCTTTGGGGAATTTTTGAGATTGCGACGCAATTGTACATCCCTTAAAGACTTTTATTACCATTCTGATATCATGTCTAAAAAATTGCAGCATAGAGGGTATCCAAGGAAACTCAGTAAACAGTCCCTCAAGAGGGCACGGTTTTATGACCGTGACCATCTATTGGACATTAACAAAGAGAAAAATTTGAAGGAGCTGAGAGAATTGTCTTTGTGACCAATTTCTCCAACACAAGCAACATGGTTAAGAATATAATCAACAGAAATTGGAAGATTCTCAACCATGGGGCCAATGTGCAAATGCAAAAAACGCTTTTTTCCTTTAGGCGGAATAAGACCATCAGGAACTCTCTAGTGAGAACATACAGATCAGAATCTGGAGGTCAAAGGACATTAGATGGACAGAAGGCAATAGGCAATTATAAGTGTGGAACATGCTCTATATGCCCCCACTGCATTGTAGGTAAGAGCATTACGTTTGCAGGTAAAACCATAGTGGCAACAACTCTGAATAATTGCCGTAGCAAAAATATCATCTACCTACTGACCTGTCCGTGTGGACTAGGTTATGTCGGTGAAACCAGTAGGGAACTACGTGTTCGGCTACTTGAACATAAATCGGCAATAAGAACCAAGAAAATCAATGCCCCCCTAGTGGACCACTTCTCTAAATCGAATCACGATTGTGAGCAATTTAAATGATACATTCTGGAAAAAATTAGTGTAGATAGAAGGGGCGGAGATCTGGACAGCAAAAGAAAAACACGAGAACAGAGGATGATGTGTCATCTAAATACAATAGAAAATGGTTTAAATACACGAGAAGACTGGATGAAAATAGTGGCCAACCAATAAACAGAAGGTAATTTAGATCTGTAGATATTGTATGCACAGCAGATAGTTTCTGTAATGGGGGATCAGAGATTAGGTAGGTTGTAAAATTAGACATGAATTTATAAGCGTTGGCTAGAATTAATGGGAGAGTAAAGTGTCCAGTGCAAGTGTCTCCCACTAGTGATTCGAGTGGCCCTGAGACAGCGATCAGAAATTAGACATTGATTAACGTATACTATTGGGTACAAATGGATCAATTCTGCGAGTAAAATCCAGCAGTATTGGTTATATTCATGAATGTACTGCAATTATATGTATGGGATCCCTTGAAACCCGGCTGGAATTAGATGTATCTATACAAACAAACAAAGTTGTGTTTGTACAAATAAACAAAGCTGGTGTTATTATTCACGAAAATGTATGGGATCCTTTGAGACCCTTTTCCGATTAGATGTACGTATACGAAACCAATAAAGTTGTATTTATACAAACAAACAAAGCTGTTGCTAAAACCCATGAAAACCATGGAGTTAGCTTCCGGGTTAGGAGTGGCAGATCAGCACAAGCAGTGCATGCGGGCCATGTGGTTTGTAGGAACCAATGAGAGATCGCGAGACAGTATTTAAACGAGGACAATGCAGCGGTCTCCCATTCACATTTTCCAAAAGGAGGAAGTAGGACGGGGAATCCATGAGCGAATAAGGTGAGAAAGGAATCCTATAAAATAGATGGGATAGACATACGAACAGCCTATCTAAATGAATTTCCCTCTCTTACATTTATGGGTGTAATACAATGGGGTTGTTTCTTTATTTTATAGTGCGACGTAAGCGCATCGGTAGGTGAGGAGGTGTATGTACTTAAGCCCCTCTACCTTGGACTACATATGTGAATTTTTGGACACAGAACTAGAAATCTGGGGTTCCGGATTGAACCGTTCAAGAAAATACGGCAGTTGGGAAACAGGGATTATTCAAATCAAGTTAAGAAGGTACGACAAAAAATAGATAGGAGGAGAGGTACTGCAGTGTGTTGAGTTAGATTATATGGCAGACATCCTCCGGTATAGTAATAGTAATATACAAAATACTTTCTATTTACTAGGGGGTCCATTAATAGACCATTCTTCAAATCTGTAAAATAAGTACAAGAATAAGTGCAAACATCAACGCTCTTTTATTCAGGTGAGAATAAAGAGAACGCCCTGTGCAGGCACAAAAATGAATTTAGTGATCCAGATAGGTATTTTCCAATTGAGTTTGATGATGAAAATATGCCAACAGCAATGTAGGCACATAGTGCCAGGAGTGGTCTCTACTCCCCTAGACAAGTGGGTTATTTGGAGGAGGGAGAGTGTAATACCGTAGGTGTATTTATTTGTTACACAGCGGGTTACTGTGGAGTGTTTTTTGGACCCAGAAACTGTACACAAATGTGGGGTAGCTTCAGAAGTGCTTTAGCAAAAACTGTCTCCTTCCTTTCCTTTTTTTGAAGGTTGTAAGCAGGAGTAATGTGATGCTTAGAAGGGATAAGCTGTACCGCTACATTGATGATATATTCTTCATCTGGGATGGTGATCTCGATCTTCTCTATGAATTTTTGACTTGGCTCAACCTGGGAGATCCTAATCTGAAATTTACATCTCAGATTAGTAAAACCAGGGTGGATTTTTGGATATTACGATTAAATGTGTCAATGATAGTCTAGAAGTAGAGTTGTTTACGAAGCCGATGGACAAAAACACTCTTTTACACTACTCTAGCTATCATCCTAAGGCTCAGAAGGATAATATCCCCTTTAGCCAATTTCTTCGTCTTCGGAGAAATTGTTCTAATTTAGGGGATTTTTATAAACATTCTGACATCCTGAAGAAGAAGCTCAAAGATAGGGGGTATCCTAAAAAACTGATCTCCCACTCATACAAGAGAGCTAGGTTTTATAACAAAGAGGCTATGTTTGAGAAAAATGAACAAAACAAGAACAGCAAAAGCAAAAATAAACTGGTGTTTGTAAGTAGATTCTCCAGTATGAGCAACAAAATTAAGAATGTCATAAATAAGAATTGGCATATTCTTAACCATGAAGAAGACCGTATTTTAGAGAAACCTATGTTTGCGTTTAAACGCAACAAGAATCTTAGAAATGAGTTGGTATATACATACCGTGAGGATCGCAGAGAGACTCAAAGCACTTTTGATAATACCAGAGCCATAGGTAATATAAAATGTGGTACATGCAACATATGTGCCATGTGTATACAATCAAAAGATCTAGAATTTAATGGCCTACATTTTAGATCAAGAACCCTCAATAACTGCAAAAGCAAAGGTGTGATATACCTGCTGATCTGCCCATGTGGCTTAGGCTACGTGGGGGAGACCAGCAGAGAACTACGTGTGAGGATTCAGGAACATAGATCAGCCATTAGAACAAGAAAGGAGAATGCCCCCTTAGTATCCCATTTCATTGAAATGGGGCATAAGGAAAATGATTTAAGATGGTTCATATTGGAAAAAGTAACATTGGTAGACGAGGTGGTAACCTCGAGAAGAAAAGGAAATCTCGGGAACAATGGTATATTTCCTCTCTCAATACTATGCGCAAGGGCCTTAACTCCAAAGAAGAATGGGAACGTCTGATTGGCCCCTGCTAATCTGGTATTTCTGTAGACATCTATTAAATGCAGTTTTTCGAGGTAGTTATTGATATAGGTAGCAAGAAATGTTTTTGGCTTTTTCTATAAGTGAGTTTATACAGTCCGGTATTATTTTACCTACTGTGATATCACTCTCACCAGTATGTTCATCTTTATTCTGGTTGGGCATTATGTAGTTTTTAGGTACTGCGAATATGTGGCCATTATGATATCTACCTTACCAGTATGTTCTTTTCTATTCTGGTTTGGTATTATAAACTCCTCTGATACTGTAAATATGTGTCTGAACGCGGCCGTTCTGTAAGGTTATTTTTCTTGATTTAATTTTACCGATGGTGTTTTTTCCCACAAGAGGGCGCCATTGTATCCCTGTTGATTATGGATATATTAAATTCAATCTGTGTTAGGAATTCGGTCCGTTTTGGACTCTAGTTTCTTCCGTAAATATATATAACTTTTTTGCGATCAAGTTGGGGATATAGTGGTGTAATATAGAGGCAGATATGGGCCTCCTATGAACGAAAGCGTTAAGGCATTCCGATTGAGATAAGCCACTCTAAGATGGCGCCCTTAGAAAATTCCTGATAACACGTGATTTTCTTATCACAGCTGTGATAGTTCAATTAGAAAGTCGCGGGATTTTTCTAGTTTAAATAGAGAGGTTTCCGCACCATTATACAGATACGTGCACGGAGGCAGAGTACCCCGTCTAGAATCCCGAATACAAGGAACGTGGGTCCATTTTGCAGGTAAGCTGGAAGGGCTGGGCGTTTTTGTACAGTGTCCTCATAGTTTTTTCTCTAACTGGGCTTAGTAGTGGGCCGACAATGCTAGGAAGAGAGATCTGCTCTCGCACCTGGTGTGTTAACATCATATTTAGATAGTACAGCCGTAGACTATGACTCTTTACGATTACTAAATTTTTTAAGTGCAGCATAAACATCACATTTAGGTAGGATAGTAGTATAATAGGGTATGTTTTTCACTACCCTTTTTTTAAAATATAGTATTTGATATTCTTGGAGAGCTATTGCAATGGTGGGTGAAGTATATTTCACCTATGTTTTGTGTTTATTTGCTTTAGTTGCATCATACGGAGTGAGAATTTATCGTCCCTCCTTTGGATTTGATAGCGAGACGACAATGTTTTGAAAACCACCACTTTTTAACAAAAGGTATTCCTTGGGTGGTTTTTCTGATGAAATGACCCTATTGGAAGAAGAACACGTAATGCTAATTCTCTCGTGTATTGTGTGTCCATGTAGATTGGGAGCACATCTGTCTTTCCTTCTCTCAACATACACTGGGAAGTGAATCTTGTCTACTAGAAGCCACTGATTTGATACTGCCAGAAGCAAGAGTAAATGCCTATTTCTTGATAAGGTAAAAGTCTAGGCAACTCTTAGTAGAGAAGTACTGTGACATTTAGATACAGTGGATGAACCTTATTGTGTTCCATCTTTTTACATTCCCCATAATAGTGGATGGTGAGGATTTTTTCTGCGCCTCTCCAGTATATCTGAGTTTGGGAGTACGTGAACTAGGAGGTAAAAAGGGAATTTGTAAACGAGCAAGTGTGCTAGCTGAGATTGGTGATTAAGGATAGACCCAGCGGAACATTCATGACATTGTTGCAGAATGATATTTATATGTCTGAGAATGTCTACGGGAAGCTTAACATAGCCCATTTTCCCTAACTCATCCCCTCCCAGGGAGTTAAAGTATGTTGAGAGATGTATTCTCCCTGATACTTAAATTCTGTTTGAATGAAGTATGTGTGATACAAGTGCCAGGAAGTGGGTAGTGGTCTAATGTCTTGAATGATTGGTAGTTTACTCAGGGTGTGTATCTGCTGGGAGTGTCATTATGATCTTTTGAGTCAGATCAGTTCAAAATGTTGTTTTAATATATATATATGTGTTGTATTTTGTATTTTTTAGAATTATCTAAATGAGGTGGGAAGAATTATTGCTTTCCTGAAGAAGGTGGGGAGATATAAGATTGAACCCACCGAAACGCGTCGGACGCTCTGTTTTTGAAATACATCACGGATCAATGATTAATGTTACACTACATGATTAATATTCAACTGGAGCTTTTTGTCTCAGTTGTGTGCATTGTAACTTTATTGATTGGCTGTTTGACTATCGTGATGTTTTCCTGACAAGAACATATTTTCCTTGCAGTTTTGTTTGTCCCACTTTTAACCTGTACTGATGATTTTTGTGATTCGTTGAATGATACTTTTGAACATTAATTTGTTTTTTTAAATGAATGATTTTTAAACGTTTTAATTTGACATTGTATTTTTATACATTATTTTAATAAATTTTGGGTCAAGTACGAAAAGATTTTTTGCACTGATTTGACTTTCCTGGTTCATGTTCTCTACTCCTCTGAGTATGATCCACCCTGTTTGAGTGAGCAGTGTATGTAAGAGTGGTGTTTGTGGTTAAAATATCTGCTCCCAAAGGGATTGTTTTTTTGACTTTGGTCTATTGGTACCCTATCCTTTTGGCGTTATAGGGTCCCTCTCTCTTTCTTCAATAAGCTGTAAATACCCTTATGAAATGTTGATATGCAGTGTAGACAATTGGAGAAATATATTTGATGTAAATGACATGAGCATATCGTATAAGGAGATTAAATTGAGTCGTAGTACATGTGAGCATATATAAAATGAATTATGGAATCATGAGTTGTGATAGTAGAATGTCACTGTACATTTTGTGTATAGTAGAATCCCTTTTAGGTTTTAAATATATATTTTTATATACTTGTTCATACAGGGTATAACAATCAAATATACCACAAAGAAAAGTGAACGTAATGACTGTCTTGATAAAGATGGAATAATCAGATACCCATCGAAACGCGTACGACGCATTTCTGTACATTATCCCGAGGACAAGTTGGACCTGTAGATACAAAATAGAGTACATGTATCCAGGCTAATATTGCTAAAATTATTCCTAGGGAATTGTTGAGCTAAAAGACAAAGTACACTGTCTATCATTGTTTTTTTCCCTATTTTTTAGGGTTCTCTGTGGTAAAAGTGTTATAAGATGTTATGTTATGTCCTGACTTGATGAATTTTATTGTTTTTAATTATGTTGAACTGATGCATTGTATTTTATTATAGGTGTTTTATTATATAAATTGTGTTTTAATAATATTCACATGTACTAAAGAAATTATTTGACCTTTTTGCACTGTATGTTATAGTGGGATCATTGTTTGAGTGTTTCAGGGATTTTGAGTAAATTTTTTTTAAAGTTTATTTATGTGCTTTTTATGAATTGAGAACTCCACTATTTATAGGGTGTTCTTGTTGATTGAGTGAATCAAGGGACAACTTGTTTTTTTGACAATATTTTTGTCAACAATATTTTTACTACAATATTGGGTTAGTGAACTGCTGTAATTTTTGGTTTACGGATTCTAGCTTTTAGCATGTTGCAAAGGCACCGTGGTTTGTTGATTAATTGGCCATATTTTCTACTCCCTCCCTTTATTCCCCCCTTTTTTTTGTTGTTGCAATTTTGTGATTTCGATGCTTATATGCTTTTGTAAACCTTACATATTATAAAATATTGCTTTAACACAAGTGCACTTTTTAATCATGTGAGTGGAATTTGCTGCTGTGGGTACTTGAACATGAACTATACTTTGAACACAATTTTTTTGTCTTTTTATCCTGTGAGATGCCTACGTGGGTGAGCAACCCCATGCAAAGGATGTGATGATAGCCTAAGACCCCATCCCTTTTTTGATTGATATTATTATCCCTGAGACGTCTTAGAATACCCACTGTTACCCACAATGCAGTCATTTCTCGACTGTACTCAGTTTGTTCAAACAAATTCTAGAGATCATCGTTTCAGCTTACTCTGAAGAACACATCTCAACGTGTGCAAATTCCAATTAGCATTATGATGCTTTTGCAACACTAACAACTTAATTTTAGAACATGTTCTTTGCTCAGAAAGACATATTTTTTCAGATGAACCCAATTGAATTGGATCTTAATGTGCCAGCCACAATATTTATTTGTTGACAGGAAAATCATGGGTTTGTTCTCATTGGATCCTGTGAATTAATACATATTATCAAGACCAATTATCTGAGCATGTTTATAATGTAGCCCTTAGCAATTTTGCACCTCTTCTTTTCCAATATGCTTCCCATTGTGGTGCAGTTAGCTGAAACTTTTCATGTAATGTTCTCGACTGGTATCATTAATTTCATAAAATCTTTTGTATTTATCTCTGTAACATGAATTAAAGGCTCCTCCGTGCACTATAGACAATATATCGAAATTGTTTTTGGCCTAACAGAAAGGAAGTACCTATTTGGAATAAGAATAGTTCCATTTTAATCAAACTACCTGTGAATTTGAGCAATGAAGGGTTCTAGTCATGTCTATCTTTTTTTTATACTGTACCTATGTTCGTATTTGTAGTTTCAGGTTGGACACTAGTGTTATTTTTTGATCACATATGTATCAGATATGTAAATATATAGTAATTAGCCATTGGATAGATAATTAGATTTTGATGCTTTTTAAATCTTCATTTGAAGTCTATCTGTCCCAGTTGCACTGTACTCCACTTTCTGTCATGAGATGCAGGCCGAATATTTCTGGTAATTTGAAGGAAAAAGAAGCCACCCTTTTTATCTGTCCAATTCCTCCTCTCACAATTGAATTTGACATAATAGAATGAAAAGAACACTGTTATCTCCATTCAAAGAATCTTCCCACTTTAAACAATCTATATAGTGGGAGGAGGACCACTGGGGTTTTCCCTCACCCACAGGTCTTTGATTAGGAATAGGCAAAATTTTAATTGTATTGGTGTAATTTGCTTATTTTCAGGAATTCCACATTATGCTTGTTACTTGAAATTTTAGAAATTGTGCCATCATGCCACTTCACATAAATATGTTCCATTCACAGTAAAAATTTACCTAGAGCACACTACTTGCAGTAAACACTTACAGAAAACATATGTAAACAGAACACAAGCAGCTATTTGCAGTGCTTTCGTTTAAATGTGTCCTTGTACCAAAAATTAATAAAATAACTACTTTCGCCCTAAAATATAGCATAAAATGACAGATTTGCATTTTGCAGAAATGTACAAATATTCATAGAATGTTGTTGTATCTTCACATAATTACGCAAAAGAAAATTTTGCATGCCCCTAGCTTCAGTATAGTACTAAAGTGGATTATTCTGTGGGGACTTTCGAATTCCACTAAAACTGTGTGGCAGGCTTCGGGAAACATTCTCATTCGCGCCACTCCCCTTAAGCCTAAGGGACTTATTACGAGATCGACGGTGCGACTGCTGAAGGACCGCATCCGCTAGGAGACCGCTGTGCCTATGACCTTCCGACCGCTGTATTACGAGTTTCCCAAGGGACAGGAGGTGTGCCTGCAGCGGTCTTGCGAAGGTGGCCAATTTCTTACCATATATATCAATGCTTGTGTGTACATTTCGACTGCATATGTGTCGAATGCACACATTTGCATGATATATGAGAAAAAATACAACCTACCAGTTGACGGAGTCCGACCCATATGTGTGCAGTGCTTGTAATGGGTACATGGTGCCAAAGCACTTACCTGTATTTTGCCAAAGACAGGGTCGTATTCCTCGCAGTGAAGATCCCCCTTTGTAGGGGGGACCTGGAGAAAGGGATCCACATCGAAATCTGCTGGAAAGAACTCGAAAGGAGTGCGTATGCACTCCAAATCCTCTGTTTCCGCCGACCTTTAGGCGGCGGTCCGACCACCGCGGTCGGCTTGTCGGGAAGTCAACTCGTAATACGGACGGCTGTGTTGCACCTCTGTACCACCCAACGGAGGCTGCCTTCTGCAGGCTATGAACCCGGCGGTGTGCTGGCAGTGCCGAGAGTCCAGCGTGGTCTTCACAAAGCCAATCTGCCCAACTTGGAATATGGCAGTCGGCTCACCGCCGTCGGACCGCCACTGCCGGGACGGGGGTCCACGGACCGCCGAATTTGTAATAAGGCCCTAAGACTATTTGCAGGTCACCCACATTTATGTTAGGAAACTTATGAATGTTTGTTTGACATTCTGTGTACTTTAATCACCTTCGTCCTTTTGCTCCTACAACTGCTACCAGCCATTTGAGCTTGTATGATATTTGAAGCACTATACTTCGTTATTCTTAAAAGGATTAATATTTCTCAAAAGCATACAAAACTCATCTGCACATTCGCCAGATGCTGTCAATCACCCTCAATTCCCTTTGTGCCTGGACTTGGCACTGTGCTCTTCTTATTATGCTAAAACCGTTATTATATATATTAAAGCAAAGAATTAAGAAATGCATTTAATTGTTATATATTGAATCAGTAACATAGCTCCGTGCTAGGATCTGTTCCAAACCTACAAGTAAACATTTTCAGAGTTAATAAATTATTATTATTATTCTTGCTACTACTACTACACGTTTTTATTATTGTTGCTGTCATTGTCGTTATTGTTGTTATAAACAGTATTATCTACAGATTTACATACCTAAATACTAACAGAGTAATCTCTTCTCAAGACAAACAATGTCTTGAACACAGCATTTAAATATCTCATACCTTTCAAATTGGGTAAAATTGCGAGATGTCTAGTTCCATTGCGCCTGGTAACAAAATTAAGATTATTTTGGTGTTTCTAGACACTGGGAGGAGCACCCAAAAAACGGAAACACTACTTAACTTATGCACAGCTCTCTCATGACCCATGAGGGTCTTGTAGTTCAGAAAGCCTCTGTCTGCAATCAGTCATGTTCGAGAGGGATTTGTCTCTTTTTATGTCCACTTGAGCCTAAGAAAAAGAAAGCAGCCTCAAGGAATGTGCTTCTGTTCACATAGGAGCGGATTTATCTAGCTTTCACGCAGCGCAACACAGCAAGACACATTGCTGTGGTATGCTGAGCTGTGCTGCACTGCGCTGCATGAAATGGAGAGAGCAGGAATGCACCGTATTTAACATTATACGGCGTATTTCTGCTCTCTGCGTGTGCTGGCGCACAATGTGCTGCCTAGCGCCAATGCAGGCACCCTTGCACCATAGTGCCTGCATTGTAGGCAGGATTGTTTTTGTGCAGGAAGGCACAAAAACAATAATCAGAGGCATTTTCCTCTTTCTGCATGTGCTGCACATTACGCACATGTAGAAAGAGGAAACAATGAGAAGAAATAAAACAAATTCTCCACATTGCGCCTCTGGTGGGGTAGCATACAATTCTGATGCATTCCCAGGTCTACCAGTGTTGGCAAATCTGGGAATATGTCAGAATCTCAGTGTAGATGCGTGGGAACACCCACGCTTTCACCCATGGCAGGCCCCCGTGCCGCAGATTAGCACAAGGCAGTAATCTCCGCTGCCTTGTGTTACTCTAGATTTATCAAGCCACACAGGGACATGCAAGGTAGCCTTGCATTGTTTGATAAATCTCAATTTAGGTTTTGCGTCACCCTGAGTCACCTTGCATGGCACAAAGTGATGCAAAACCTTTAATACATTTGTTCCTTTGTCTATAGCTTACATAATGATGCAGTCAAGCCCTCCCCTCATTGCATTCGTATCTGAGCCACACTCAGACTCAACATTCTCTGGATTTCTTGTGTGGAGATGTCATACTTGTAGGTGTGATTGTAGTAGTATGTAATAGACTCATTATCTCAAACACCTTCAACCAGATGTAAACAAATAGTTCTGCTCACAACTGCAATAGTTCAAATAAGATCACACACACGCATTTTGAAGAAAAGATCTTTTCTAGGCAACCACCTCCAAAAAAAACTTGTAATAAAAAACCATGATGGGGAACATATTATATGGTCAAATATGTTGTTTCTGGGGTCTGGTGACATTTACAACCATGCAGGATATGTATTTAGAGAGAAAGGGGTACATAATAGGTAACAGTGGAATATGGTGCTTTTGAGGTGGGCTAGGCCCAAATAGCGAAGCTGCTCCTTTCTTACATTGTCCTCTTTTTCACAATAACATTTCTGCTGTGATCTTTTGCATATATTTGTGTGCACAACAAAGTTGGATTAGTTTCTCTGAAACTACTTTGTTCACACATCTATCTTCGCACAATTTTATCACAATGCCTCGAACATCATGTACAAGGCCCTGCTACACACTATGTACAAATGTCGTTCTATCTTCATCCACGGGGCGACAGGGCTATCTACATATCCATAACATCGCTAATCTATATGCACTTCTCAAGACTGCTTTCTACTTTAAATAAAGAGCATCTCAAATGATTAGCGGAGGAGGCACTTCATCTGACCCCGAGGGTCCCTGCATGCTGAGACTTCACCATGCAGCGGTCTGACATCTCCGTGAGGGGATGTCCAGTTTGTGACTAAGACGGGCTCCTACATTCTCTCCCTTCAGGTAATGGGGTTGGATCGTCCCTTTGGGGGATTCTTGGCTTCACACCTACACACACTCTAGGCATACTCAGAGTAGGGTTTGCATAGTAGGAGTATGCCTGATTACTGCCTTGTTTATGTGCCTTCATATATATACACTGTTTTAGCACCATGGTAGAACTATATCTACTATTTACGCTTTTGGTGCTTGTAATTTCTCTGAGCACAAGTAAGCATGAGTGACTGAGTGAAAGGTTCTGATCTGTTTTCATGATCCCTGAGCGGTCAGGGTTGTCATGTTCAGTGGTTGCCAGAAACCATTTGCTCCCTGGTATGGTTAGGGGGCTTATGGTAGCACAGTGAGCTAGTATGTCTCTAGGCCAACATATCCTGTGAGGGTGCCCGGAATCAGTCTAGGCACCTTGCCCAAAGATTATGTTGCCCAACAAACGTGCAGGTGCTACAGATTAGTGGGAACTACACAATATGGCCCTGCCAACGTTGGTTGGGATCTTATTTAACAGTCTATCTGAGTAGTTCAGTTGTGCTTTTCTCTGAGAGCCCTATTTACCTCCAAATCAGAGTCATCCATAGGCGGGAAGGAAAATCCGCCTCAGCTGAGTAGGTATACCCTGTGTATTGGCTTTAGGTTATTCAAGCTTCATAAAATGTTCCCACATTGTGCTAACCCTATCTCCATGAATTCATTTAATTCATTTAATTCATTTCCTTTTTCTTTTTATAATGACTGAACAAAGTGAGGACATTGAAGAACAAGCAGCGAGACTAAATATTACAGAAAATTGCAGATATGCACTCACTATGAAATTATTACATTACGGCCTCCCAGCAACAGGTGGTGGCGTTACCTTCATGGTTGAGGCACACAAAGCATCCAGAACAGAGGTATTCTATTCTCTGGGTCAAATCCCCAGCTGTGGATGCACGTACACAATTGTTTCACACTTACATTGAAGATGAAACACCAGAAAATACTTTCCATATGTGGACATCAAAATTCTGTTAACTTACCACGAACACATAAATTGGTTTAAAGGCACCCTCCCCCATACAGTAGAAAATGTGAGACTCTGTCCTCTCAGTAAAGAAGTAGCTACATGGCCGGTCCTAGCAGCTTATACACCGCATCCTAATATTGCTAATTTAGATGCAGCAGAAATAACAAAACTATAAGAAGATCTAGTAAAAATTTACAGAAATGTCACACCGTTTATTATGCGAACACTGACAGTTAACCCTGTGCGGACTGCTCAGGCTACACAACCATAATTGGCTACCATGGGTATCAGCCCCCAAACACTGAACACCATAACGGGAAAGATTCCCACCTGTCAGGAGCAAATTCTGTTCTGGATAGCACAAAAAACAAGCCGGCTTGAAACAGTTTTTCCCATATGGGCCCACAGGGCGAACACAGAATATTAACAATTTGCTTGCCAATGGGGATGGCTCCCCCATTGAAAGATTGTGCCACTTGGGGTACAGTCTTCACTGCAGTTTTAAACAGAACTCATGGTACCTCTTCAATCGCAGTTTTACCTGAGGTACTGAAAGAAACACAGAATGAGTATGGGGCAGCACTGTCCCTGGACTTGGGGATGAAGCTGATGGGCAATTTTGCCGTGGTATCAGCCATTATGATGAGTAACATAAAAGGGGAAGCAGCAGCATTAGCTATACACCAACGTCTGAGGGAATTCACTCCTGCACAGAAGGAGTGGGAATTGCCTAGAATTATCGAAGAAACCTATGCTACGCTAGACAGAGATAATTTCCAAGAAGAAATGGGACAATAAACAAAAAGAGAAACAAAATAATAGTAAGTGTTCCACATCGTTTATACGAAATAACGCTTCAAATGGAAGGGGACATACCCGGGAACATCAAGGCTCTCTTTTGGGAGAACCTAGCCTATGGTTACAACATTCTCTTGGCTGAAAAGGATTGGCCACCTGATTTCATAATGGAGTGCCCAATAGGAGAAACAGTAATTTTGCCCGCTTTCTCTGACCTCGTTCCAGAATCAGTTAGACATTCATATGCCAAGGAGTGGGCGTTTGCGGTAGCTCCTGAACTTTACCGCAATCATGTTGGTTGGGATGAGGAGTCTCCTCATCACAAGATCCCATTAAAATCAACTCCTCAACCCCAGAGACAGTATCCAATTAAACATGAAGTTATAAACAAGTTAGGGAAATCCTAGAACAACTTGAATGCCAGGGTGTAATAGAAAATTGCACCTCATCCATGAATAATCCCTTGTTTCCCATAGTGAAACCGGACAATAGTTTTAGACTACAGACATTTGAATACTTCCACAGTCACATTTGCAGTACAAAATGCACATAGTGCCACACTAATGAATAACATTGTGTGGTAAAAATACAAAGCAACATTAAATATCTCAAATGGATTTTTCTGCCAGAATATAGTGCCTGGAAGCAGATATTTGACAGTATTCTCAACGCTAGATTCACAGCGTCAATGTTGCCATTTACCTCAAGGGTATGAGAACAGCCCTGGGCTATTCTCAGCCAGGGTAACAGAGTTACTTCAAAATTTTGATGAGGAGGCATTGTCCTATGTACATGATATTTATCTGATGGGCGATGAGTTAATGGAACACTTGGCTAGAGTAAACCACATAATTCTTGGGTGCGCTCACCTGGGTTACAAATTTAATTTTAAAAAATCACAAATTTCCCACCTCAATAGTCCTGTTTCTGGGATATGAGTTATCAATTGAAGGCAAAAGCCTGGCAGCACATTTTTTGGAAAATGCACACTGCTCCAACCTCCAACGACTCTGAAAAGACTACATTCTATTTTAGGATTTCTGAATTTTGGCTGAACATACCTTTTGGATTACGCAGAAAGAGTAAAAACGTTCTACGACTTATTCAGACCTGATTTTTCAATCAACCATTGGAGACAGGAACATACAAACATTTTACGTTTTGTACAAGCTGACATGTTAGCTTCCAAACATTTGCACACGTGTAAACACAACTAACCTGGTGATCCGGGTAGTCGCTTGACCAACTGGGTACACCTATATCACTTTCAATGAAGGTGATACAGTACCCATCACAGACAAATCACATTTGTACATAAACGCTGAAATGCGTTTGTACCAACTGAGAACATTTTCACAGCGGTACAGACAGCTGTAGTGAGAGAGAGAGAGCACTAGCTCAGGGACACCTCATAATTGTTGTCACCCCGGTAACGACCTTAGAGGCCGTCATGAAAGCAAGCGTTCCAAATGCCAAAGTATTACATCCAAGATGGATTCAATGGGATAACTCTCTCACTGCAACAGATGTAGATTACAGATTCAATTCTACATTACAGACATGAGCATTCCTGCAGTACGAACAAGAATATCCCCTGCCGAATGAAATAATTGCCTCTAGATCGATATGATTCCATCATTTATACCGATGGATCTGCTCAGCCTTCCATAGGCACATGACACCAATATTACGCGGCATGCGCATTCGTAAAGGGGTGCATGAATGACGGAAAGTTCTGTCCTGAAAAAACACACACGCAGTCCCTAAGGGACTGTACAGCACAGCTGGCAGAACTCAAAGCCCTGATACTGGCACTACAAAGTATGGATCACGAATTCCCCACACTTATAGTGTGCGATTCATACTACTGTGTCCAGTCTTATAATGAATATCTTCACTATTGGGGCCAGACTGGATTTCGAGATTCCAAGGGTTGCACAATGAAGCACAAGCTGCTTTGGGAACAGGTGGCGAAGCTGAAAGAATGCTTGCCACGGGCTCATGTTATCCACACATTGACTCAGCAATGTGTTGCCGTTCATGTTGAAGGGAATTCCGTGGCTGATGAAGCCGCTAAGGCAACAGTCTGTACTGCTGCCATTGCTGCAATCACTCGGTTCAAGCATGAGATTAGACAGAGACATCATGGTGGCTGTCAATAGATGCACAAAACATTCCATATTCTCAGATTCCAGGAGTGGGGATAGAGTAATACCGAACACTGATCGCAGATTGGATCTAATACTAGCTGCACACGAGCGTCTGGGTTCAGCACACGCAGGAGTTACCGCTACAGTCTCGTTACTGAGGCAGCGCTACTGGTGGCCAGGTCTAACCAAACAGCCCAAGTACTTTGTCCTAAGATGGGACATCTGCCAGCAGATGAAAGGCTCAACCTTAGCTTGTCCAGGTCAGATACCTCTATTGATCTCTGACAAACCTATGGCGGTTGTTTATTTGGATCACTGCTGCCCTTTACACTAAGATGGGGCTTACAAGTACATCTTGGTGGCAGTGGATTCATGCTCCAGATACCTGTGGGTTTGGCCACAGCACTCGGCTGATGCTCGAACTGTTATAAAGGATTTGATGTCTTCATCGGGACTTACGCAATTGGCACACTACATTCCGACCAGGGCCTGGCGTTGAGCTCTCGGGATTACAAAGAAGCCATGGGAAGTTTGGGTGCGGCCTTGTGGTACTCCTCCCCCTACCAACCCTAGGAAATTCGGTAGTTAAAGTGATCCTTAACAGCAAGGGTATTAGGTTTGGGTGGCAGTTGGGTCAATCACCTATATGAGGTCCAGAGGGCACTCAATAACATGCCAAGAAAATCCCTGGGGGGTCGTACTCCATGCGAAGTCCTGTTTGGTGTGAAAATGTGTGTACCAGACCTAAATAATGTCAGCGCAGTGGCGGCGGAAACACCATTTGACATCAATGAACGTTTGGCTGTTTTACAGGAACTCAATAAATTCCAGAGCGCTCAAAGCAACGTCCAAGTAAAACGCACCGTCACTGGAGAAGTGAAGGTCATACCGGCAAGAACCAGCTGGGTCCCGAAGATTGGGAACTTGGTGAGGGGAAAAATTGTGGACAAGAAAGAATTTGGGCCATCTTACAGAGCGCCTCTACCTGTCCTGGCTGTTGAAAGTACTAGAACTGTACTTCTTCTGTCCCTTGCCGGTCGCAGAAAAAAAAGGTTTGTCTCTATTGATCTGATCGACCCACACTATGTGGCCGATTCTCAACAGTAGGCTGCGTGGGCTCCTGGGTAGCCACTGCACTCCTCTTGCTACCGTTCAGGAAGTTCAGATCGAAGCTTTAATAACTACAGAAGATTCCCCTCTCCAAAGAGAAGCTGTAACCAACAATGAAGTATATCTTCTTCCTGTTGAAACAACTACAACTGTACATACAACGAGTACAGAAATCTCAATTCGAAAAATTGACGATGTCTATGTGGATATGCCACAGATCGAGTCATCTCCCATTTTTACAAAACCTGCTGAGCTGCCAAAAATAGACCAGACGGCGTCTGGCTACTTCATGCAGTATGAAGACTTTTCATCAGATTTAAGTGAACCTGTGTTGCCACCACTGCCTCTCCCGTTTCAAACTACGAGTGTATGCTCTCTATCTTTGGCTAAAAAAGACATATTTTGTTGCTCCCTGGCTATATCTCTGGATTACAATTGGATTACTTTTCCTGGTCCTTTGGATTGGTTTGGCAATTTTCTTTTTCCTACTTCTGAATGGACACTATCTCCCAGAACGTTCAGCAGTACAACTTGTGAACTTGGTTTTGAAACCGCATGCATCATCGCATCGTGAACTAAGGGACTTGTCCCTGGTGAACATTACAGCAGTTCCAGTTTCGGAAGGAATAGTGTGAGACAGGGTATTGTATGATGTGTATGGTCCAAATGAACTTTCACAAATACCATATTTGTTTACGATTTCCTTAAATGATATCATTACCTCTAGTACTTTCTCTGATGTTTGGGACATTGAGACTGTGCGGAATTCGCTTGCAGATCTAGAGCAATCAGCTGCATTTTCTAATGATGAATTGTATGATGGTACATCTAATTTTGGCGACATGTTCTGTTATCAACATTATGATCACCATTTTCTATACAAAGCTAGTATCCCACGTGCTGTTTACAATTGCACCCAATGGGAACACTGCCCAAAAGCGCCAAAAGGTAGTTAAAAAACATTTGCACAGAATTTTGCTTATTTTTCTGGTTTGACACATCAGACCCAGCCTCTTATTATTATAGGCTTGCACCTACACCTGCAAAGAAAAATATGCTAACAAACACCAAGCTGATATATTCTGCTTCCTTTATTTCCCAACTGTCTGTTCAAGGTTTCGTATTTTGGAGGGACACCATAGACACAAATCAGTCTGGGGGACAAAAGATTGGTAGGTTCAGGGAACTGAGGCCTTATTTAGAGCATGCCTCATACCACATCAAATGATTTTCCTGAATAAAACAGTGCAACAAACTTCCTGTCTTGGACTAACAAAGATGAAGGATTTGAACACACCTCATATTCCTGCATTCTCACGCTTTGAGAACTGGCAGCACTTAACACACTTCAGTGAGGATACACTAGATACCATGATTTGTAATAGTTCTTTTAATTCATCAGACCCCAATTGGAAGGGATGGTTGGTTTGGCCTGTGGACACAAATGGGTGTCTTTCTACATTCCTGGGCATAATCGAAGGGTTTATGATCAAGAGGCCTCATCAACAATACGTACAAGCAGAACACTCGGATGGTGACATCATATAGTGTTGGGAAGTTGTGCCTTGATTGGCTAAAAACCTCAACACTTTCTCAGGTGAAGCAACACTTGTCCCTTCTTTCTGATGACATGGATCTCAGGGATTTTCTATTAGGTCCCTGGAAGCCACGTCAAAAGCGGTTCTTGTATGGAATATACAATGAGCTGTGCAACATTTCTAAACAGGAAGTTGCTGAGAGACTGCACGAGATCGACAGGGTTAACTTAGAAAAGGCTATGACTGTGGTTGACAACGGTATGACTACATTGTCATTCACAATGTATTCACTGGTCAACATAGTATTGTCTGTAATTGACATAATACAGCAAGATATGTCTATTTTACAACATGGACAATCACAACTACGGTCCATTGTTATACTAAGCTGGAAGTTGCAAACATTATGTTTTGGCCACGTGCCATGACGTTACATCAATAGTACGAGTTTGTTTTCTGTATATGATCTAACGGAAAGACAGATAGTAATGGCATGCAGAAACGTGACATATACCATGTTGCACATTGAAAAATTTGACCGCTTACCTTTCACCATGGCTGAGACACCATCCACAGACTGGATAATCCATTGTTAAATCACCCTACCAGTTATGACTTTCCAATTCCAATATTATCTACAATACCAACAGGTGGGCAGATATGAAGCGCTATGGGAACGCTATGTGCATGAGTATTGGGAATTACCATTCAGATTTAGATGCAGGAATGGGAACACAGAAGTTTTCCTTAGTGCTTCTGATTGTGAGGATGCTTTAAGCGGGTCCTTAGTTTGCAAGGAATTTTCTCTTCATGGGGCATGCAATCTATCAGTTGCAAACTTGTCCTGTTATCTGAAGGGTTCCCTGGCTGCAGTGAGTCATCTGGTCTGCAAGCTGCTCTCGAATGGGAGCTATTTAATGCTAAATATGGAACTCAAGAAAACTTAAACTATACAGCCAATCTAAGCGTCTCCCTCAAATTACACCTGCTTGAGAAATACCTTGATAGATGATAACGTACTTCTCTATTTTGAAATGTTCACGTCACCATAAAGAAGCTTTCATAACATGTACCTTTGAGTCTGTTGAGCAGCATACTTAGAAGGATGAAAACTCTTTGTTATGTCTTTATGATTGTTTTGTGATATGAAATAACTCTCCAAAAGGTGATTGACTGATACTGCAATATCTCTTTGTGTCCTGTCAAATATCTTGAGGGTATTGGGTCCTAAATCTCATTTACAAAAATATCGCCCTATTGGAGTTAATTTTTGTTTCTTACTTTACTTTTAATAAGCTTTATTTGACAATTAAGTCATAAAAGCACATAGAATAGTAAAAACATGTACATAAAATAGAATCAACAGATTAGTACAAGTGCATTCCAGTATGAGAGCCAAAGCATCGCAGCATGCAAGGATAAGACACTTTAAGAAAAAGAATAAAATAGCAATCACTTTCTCTCTGTCCATACAACTATATTACCAGATGAGTACATATAAAAACATTAATGTTAATAATCCGACGTATAAAAACAGAAAGTATACACTGGCACATAAAGCATAGTTTTAAAAAAAGGACATATCCTATCCATAACATTTGTTTGACAATGCAATTCATCACTGTCCATGGTACAGAAAATCAATTGCTACAGTTAGACTTGTAACAATTACAATCGTTTAGGACACATTTGCAGCCCCGGCTCTAATAATTCATATCCACCCCAGGAACTTTGCAACAACGCATGCATAAGTAAGTTTGGGGTCCAATCTGAGAATTCTTAGTGCAGTCCAACTGCTTCAGGTCCCCAATAATCTAAATAGTAGTTGATCCATTTCTGGCGGGAAGAAATATAGCCTGGGCAAGCAAAAAAAGACATGACCAGTTGATTCTGTGTAACTCTTGCAGATCGCACACAAGAGATCGCCGTTTGGAGACGATTTATTGGTGTAAGTTTTCAAGGGAAGAGTGCCGACCCTGAATTGGAAATATAGTTTGCTGTCCAAAGGAGCAGTGATGGCATCCCAGAAGGTCACCAGACAGCTACTACATTTAAAATCTAAAAATGTGCCTGTTAGGGATGAGAGGACAGCCAATTGAGCCTCCGATTGTCTAACCTAGAGCAAATAATGCTTTTTTAGCATCAGTGCTGTCAGGCCTTTTGAAGATGGTGGGTTGTCCCATAGAAATCGCAGACCAACGGCTATTAAGAGCTTTTTAATTTGTCAGAGTCAAGGAAATTTGTTAAATGTGCCAGTCTCCATCACGTCTTTTAGGGCCAATCTATACTGAGCGGGTTGAGGTTGGGACCACAGCCTTCTTCAGAACAGCAAGGGTCAAAATCTAGCTTTGTCTGCTATTGAGTTCCTGCCCAAATCTATTATTGGAGTTAATAATAGAGCCTCTTCACCCAATGCGATGGTATTTTTTTGAAATGACATTTAAGCGAAATTTGAAGATACAACTGCCCGAAAGAAGTACTTTGGGCCTGATTATGATGGCGGTCGGACTTTCGTCCTACCGCCATCCTATCGGAAATGGGACCGCCTGACTAGCTGTCGGCAGTCCCGCCATAGGGATTACGATGCGACCACCTTCAAGGCGGTTGCAACTTGTATGTTTTGTATTGCGGCATGTGCTGTGGGCTGCAAGCACACGCCGCAGTACAAAAAATACACATTTTGAATAGCCCTGCACTATGTTGCAGGCACCATGCAGTGCCTGCCACATGGTGCAGGGATATGTAGGGGGGCACCTAGCCCGAAGGGCCCATGTCGGAGGGCCAGGGGGAAAGAGGGGCCCGCTATGGGCTTCCAATGTCCCTTTCCGCCTGCCTTTTCATGGCAAGTAAACCGCCATGAAACGGCCGGCAGAAACTGACATTGTAATGCCTACGGCAGTGCTGAGCAGGCACCGCCATCATTGTAGGCATTACACTCCGGATTCGTGGGGGTAGGTCTCTCAAACCATCAACTATACGCCTGCCATTGTAATGTGGCGGGCGGCCCTCCACGGTCCGATGGCGGTGGGACCACCACCGAAAGGCTGGCGGTGGCGGTCCCACCACCATCATAATCGAGCCCTTTGTTGTTTTTTTATATTTTCTATTATTAGTCAAGAGAGATTCTAATTTATCCCAGCGCCCTGTTTGCAGCAGTATAAAACTTTAAAAATGAATGAATGAATAAATAATCTGCCTTCACACTCAATAGGGAACCTAAAGCCCATCACAATCATTAGGGAACCTAGCCTTCGGCTCGGTACCCCTCACTTGTGTAATGGACAATTATCTCATTTTTGTACCCATTTTCGAAGTACACATTATCGTACCCATTTTAGTATTCCAAAAAACAGAGCAACATTAACTCTACCTAGTCACCTCCCACATTACTGTATTTATGATATTCTTTGTCTCATATCCATTTGGCAAAAAGTTGCATATCTTAACTGGTGTTTTCAATTGCTGGTCTGGAATTTCCACCCAAAGCTGATGGTGATGGTGGGCTTTTATGCTCTAGTATGCTTTTTTCACACATCATTCAATGTTGCTGTCTCGAAGGGTGAGACCATGCAGAATTCACCCATTGCAAAAAAGAGTGTCGTCGTCCTTGTGTCTAAGATGCCCCTTTGAGGTACATCAAAAAATATTACCCACAACCAACATTGCGAAACTTGTATGAGACAATTAAATATAATTGCCAGGCTAGTAAGGGTCATTGTGTGAGTTTTTGTCAAGTGCTAAAAAATAAAACACAAGCAATTGCAAAGCTAACAGGTCTTGCTTCGGCAAAGTGGAGTGATAGTTACATTTAAAAAAAATATATAATAAGGACATGCCCCAAAAATAAAAGAAATTAACAAAGTAAACATGCCATCAACAAGACGTTGAACATATATACTTTTAATTAAACTTTTAAACTAAATAATTAAATAATTAACACTTATAATCTTGATAGAATTGTACAAGTGTCTTCTATTTGGCGAGTGTACATTGAACCGGTACAGACATTTTTTTTACTTTTAAGGCACTTCCGAGGACAATATGTCTTTTTCAAGCAAACTAAAGGTGCTATTGGCTTTGAATTACTGTAATCTGAATACATAGTTTAAGTACATACGAATGACTTAAAAAGTATAAAGAATGGAAAGGAAAGAACATTTTCAAAGACATGAACTGCCCCACGAGCTCTGGCACTGAAGCTGACTTCTTTTAAGTGACATGTGTTCATGCGAAAGGTTGTCACTCACAGTGGAAAAAAAGCCAATGACTGAAGTGGGCTGACTCATTGACCCATGCTGGTGGGCAGAAGTAAAATGATAATGTTGGCTGAACAGACCAAAGGATGAAGAGAGAAAATCCAAAGCCCCTCTAGGTATGTTTACATTCATGTATTTTTTATTTATGAATTTCTCTCACTACATGAGGCTGAAAATACAGCTTAAACTATCATTAGGCCAAATCTAATAAGTACATGCAAAAGGCATACCCACAAAATAATCCTGGTCCATCGACAACCTTTTTTTAGCTGTTGTATTGTGAACTTAGACGTCAATGAGAAGGTATATTAAAAGAGTGTTGGTTGCAACTGTAAAGATTGATAAACTAGAAAACAGAAGCATCTCTTGATGTTCTGGCTTTTCTCAACTTGGTAGCATCATCCTAAACTTTAACTGCTGCTGTTAAGTAGAATTTTGATTCACCTGCTGATAGGCTAGATAATCGATAATCTGCCCCAACGAGTTTAGAGAAAAGTCTCTTTTGCATGAAGTGACTTGTTTTGATATGTCTTAATTTTTTTTCTCTTATCTCTCTTGCATATTTATATTATGGAAGGCCTGTGATTTCTAAGTGTAGATGATGTTTTGCATTTGAAAGTGGTTGCTTTGTTAGCTAACAGCACACACCTAACGTGGTTGATTAGAACATTTTGGCATCTCACAGCTGCTATACAGTGCCCTCCGCTGTCCCTTGCTTTAGGTGCCATAATGAGGTATCATCACCTTACCCTATTAAAACTGCTGGCTCTGGTCACTTGATTCCACGCCTCTTTTCAAGATTGTAAGCTACCCAAAATAATCTACCAGCAGCCATTTCTCCCCTAACTATGTGTTGCCAGTAATATAACACACCACCCTGCCTAAGCAGGCTGGTCTTTAGCATTTTAATAGATCAACCTTATTGTGCCTAAAATGACGTAAAATTGCCTTGTTAAGAGTGAATGGAAGAATTGCTGGTATGCTAAGCACAAGGCCCTCACTCCAACCCCTTTGAATCTGTTGGGAATGCTCTCTCTGGCCCTTCTTCTCCCCATGTAACATGGAGGCTACAGTAGTAGGCTGAGGGCATAGAGAGCACATAGAATCAAAGAGAGACCTCTTAGAGAAGAATTGAAATGCAATCAGTGGCGGCCGCCACTAACGAAGTGTGGTGGGGTGGGTGTTGGAGCGCGGGGGAAGCGAGCGTGGGGGTGAAGGGGGACGGGACCTGTTAACAAGAATATATATTTTTTTAAACTTACCTAATGCCGCCGGCTCCCTCCCGCGTTGCGTTGCTCCTGCTGGCCTCTTCCTGGTCCCAGCAGCCCCTGGGACAGACTCCCATCCAATCCGCCTGAGAGGGCAGGAAAGAGGCTCTGCTCAGGTCATGGAGTCTATGGGGTTTCTCCAGCCTGGCTGCTGAATGCAGCCTGGCTGGAGAAACCTAAGTGTGCATGTGTGTTTTGGTCTGCCTAGGACAGCCGGCCAAACACCTATGCTTACTTAGGGAGTGCACAAGCACTCCTCCTCCCCCCTCCCATGCCCCGACCCTCCATGCACAAGCTGGCTCAGAGCTGGCAAACAAAAAATAAAAAGAGCATCATTTTAATTTGCTGGCTCTGTGCCAGGCAGTGGGCAGACGCTCCTCCGCCATTGGGGAGGAGCTGTCACTGAATGCGATAATAGCAGCAGGATTTGGAGCATGGAGTCAAATCAAATCAAAATCAGCTTTATTCAGTGCAACAAATCTCACCATAAAAGCATACTATTATAAAAACATTCCTGTATTTACATTGGCATTTCTAGTTCATTCAAATACAGAAAAAAGAGTTTTAAAATACATTTATAGGATGTTTAAAGTCCATGAAACAGTAATTAAGCACGCTTAAAGGACTAAAAGAAATAAAGCATTATGGGCTAATCAGGGGACATTACATCCAATCTTAGGTGGTAAAGTGCTGGTGCAAAAAGGTGCATAATGATACCTAAAGTGCAGAGTGTCACATCTTAACAAAGAGTACATAATTAAAAGCAATACAAGGGGTAGTCATCTAGGTTTTCATATGTCAATGCATCCAGATGTGAGTAATCTTTTCTTTTCCTAACTGCAAGTTGTATAAAACGAGTTACAGAATTTATGAGTTTCACATTTTCTAGACTACATACAAAGTTAAAAGCATATTTGTAGTTAAAAAGCAGGTTAGATAAAAAGAGGGGTTTTAAAACTGATTTCCGGATACCCTTATAAAAACTACAAAAAAGAATAAAGTGCATCGTGGATTGTATAGATTTTCCATCACATGGGCAGTTTGGCAGTTTGTGACACCATTTTTCCACTCTAGGGAAAGCAACGAAATAGTGTAGAGTACCCATCCTTAACCTTGTAAGGTAGAATCTCTGTTGTACGTTTCTCACCAATATTAAATATGGCTGCAGGCCCCTCATGAGCGGTCGTTCACAATATGAAATGACGCTATGTTTTTGGCTAGCAGACCATTCCCTTTCATTTTCCGTTATTTTTAAGTATTTCAACTTAAGTTCCTTTTTTACTAAACTCCTGTATAGAGAGGGGGTCTTTCCTATCAATGTCAACTTTACAGTATTTTAAAAGATTGTGAATGTGCTCCAGCCATGGTATCTTCCTACTTAGATCGAGGGCTAAACAGTCCATAATTAATTCTTTTGTGAATTTTGTTTCGTCTTTTGACCAAACACTGTGCCAAAAGGTGAGACCGGCAACATTTATTATATCACTAATATACGGGGCTGATAGTTCTTTATGAATTATATAGTTTGCTGTCGCACTAGGGACTGCCAACAATCTTTTTAAGAACTTATTTTCTTGGATCTGTAGGGAGACAATGTTAGATCGCCCCCAAATTGCAGCTCCATAACAGACCCCTGAGATACATTTGCTCCGGTAAAGTGCTAAGATTTCTCGGATGGGTTTAATACCTATTTTCGCTGAAAATCTAAAAATGCTCTCTATTGATCTTAAAATTTTCATATTGCATAATTCGATATGGGTATTCCATGTACCATTCTTATTAAAAAGCATCCCCAAGTAAGAAAAAGATGAGACTTTATTGATTACAACTCCACCTACGTGATGTTGTTTGTTTTTAAACCTGTTGCTCCCGCATGTCATTACAAAGGTTTTCTTTAAGTTTAATTTCAAATCTTTATAAGTCATGTACAGGGCAAAATTTTCTATGAGGTTTTGTAGGCCGTTCGCTGTCCTTGATATTAGGACAGCGTCGTCTGCATAGAGCAGTACGGGCGTGGGGCGGGTCCCAACTTTCGGGGCATCTACACTAAGATTTTTTAAAAAGGGGTCTACATTGTTAACATAAAGGGAGAGCAGAAGGGCGCTAGTACACAACCCTGTCTGATGCCACACATTACCCTAAAGTCAGGTGTACATTCCCCTTCTTTCCAAACCGTACCCTGGATGTTAAGAGGGTGTAGATCTGAGATAAGTATGTAATTATATCAGAGGGGCCCCTAGCCCTTTCAATGTTTGTCATAATTTACAATGGTTGACTAAATCGAAAGCGCTAGTAAGGTCAACAAAACAGAGGTGTAGCGCCCCTTCCTTTGCTAAAGTATACTTCCCTATTATTAACTCTAAATTTAAACATTGTTCTACCGTCCCAATACCTCTTCTGAATCCATACTGCGCATCAGTCAATATTTTTTTCTCATTGGCCCAATTTTCAAGTCTTTCCAGCATTATGCGGCCCATCAATTTTGACGTGGAGTCAAGAAGAGATATTGGGCGGTAGCAGTTGGCCTTCCCTCTATCCCCTTTTTTGAAGATCGGTACAATGATACTTTCGACCCAGGTAGCTGGTAAAAGGCCCCCAATGGTAGCATTAAAAACATTCATTAAAATTGGTATCCAGAAGTCCATATTATACTTAAAAACATCTATGGGTACCCCGTCCGCGCCTGCAGCTTTACCATTCGCACTTTTTTGTAAAGCTAATTTAATCTCTTCTGGCGATATTGGTAAAGATTTGACGGGTTCTACCAATATAAAATTTCCTTTTCTATTCTCACTTATTTTTACACCGTCTGGGTTAAAAATGCCTGCAAAATGGGCAACCCAATCTTCCGGGGGTACCACAGTATCAATATTTACTGTTGTATTCTCTTTGAAAAAGGGATGGTTAACTGTTTTCCAAAAGAGGGCTGAGTCTTTCATCTCTGCAGCCTGGATTAGTTTCTCCCATGCCCCTTCACGGATCTCCCTTTTTCTTTCTTTCAGGGTATTTTTATAGGTTTTCCTCAAACTGCAAATCCTTGCGCTATCTCTTGGCATTTGCTTTAAGGCCAATTTCAATTCCCCATTCAACTTTGAGCATTCGTGGTTAAACCATCTAGGGTTAGGGTCATGAACCTTCTTCTGTCTTTTACTAGTTAAATTGCCGGCAATTTCAGTTGTAATTTTATTAAAAGCAGTTATAATCGCCAGGCTCGGGGCAGAACTATCCAGGCAGGTTTCTAGATCCCTTTGTATTTTTTCTTTAAGGTTTGCCATAAATATAACCAGGTTCACTCCTGACCATTTTATTGACACTCCATTATTCCCCTGCGTAACAATGTCATTTTCCAATTTCTTACCCTGTTCTTTTTGGGTCAGATTTAGTCTTAATGACACTATTAAGGGATGATAGTCACTAAGTAGGCTGATATTAATCAGCACTTTTTCTACCAATTCGCTGCAGTTTGCTGATACAATAAGATGGTCTATATTTGAGGATGACCTTGCTCCTACAAAAGTTTGTATATTAGTTTCACCTTCCCCAATAGTGGTTTCCAGGATCACTAGATCATATTTATGCACTGCATTATTAATGGATTCCCCATATAAGTCGTGGGAGAAATGGGGAATCCTATCTCCTAGATGGTCACAATATCCGCAGGGCTCTCCTGCTTCATAAACACATTTAACAATATTGAAGTCCCCTGCCCATATTAGTACGTAGTCGCCACCTACCCCCTCCAGGAAGTGATCCAGATCGTTTTCAAGTAGCCCAATAACTTTACTCTTTGATTTATCAAATACATTATTATAGAAGTTTATTACGATGATGACCTGCTTTCCTTTTGAGTGCAAAAGCAAGAACTGATAATATTCTGATGAGATAAGCGTTTTCTTTAAAATCAGGGGCGATGTGGTAGCAATTAGTGTAGCTAAACCTCCTTTAGCTCGTCCCATCCTAGATGGGCTGGCATTAGAACAAACGGTTTGGTAGCCATTTACAAAAAAGGTTCCGTGCACCAAGTTTCTTGGAGTAAAACTAACGCGCACCCATCTAGCGTTTTCAGCCAAACCACATCGTTAATTATATATATATTTTTTTTATATATGTTTATTGAGTTTCAGCAATCAAATGACAACCTGAAATAGGTCTCATACAGTATATTATGTAAAAAACAACGTGGCAATCCCCCCCCACCCCACCCTATCCCAGGCAGACAGCATCAACATCTTCAAGGCAACCATACATGACCTGAACATCAAAAGAGAGGCATATACAGACATATCAATATAAACAGTAGATGAAACATACGGGGCATTCATAGTGCACATCGAAAAACAGGAGCATAAGGCGCAAGCCCACAGTGACCAGCATAAACCTGGGTGGATAGTGGACCGTCCCCCAGGAGTCACGGACAAGCAGAGATCATCACTCCATATCTGTGCGGGATAGGAGGTACGCAGTTAGTGGGGCCCAGAAGTCTTTTGGGCGTGAGGCCTCCGGTAATTCCTCCTCATAAAGTAGCAACTGGTCCCTGCAGTACAACAGGTCCCGAAGCCATTTCTGCACCGTAGGGGTTGTCTTAGCCCCCCAACACTGTGCAACTGCCCTTTTCGCAAATAGTGTAGCCACAGCTACAATCCGCCTATTACAGGGTTTAAGACGTTGTACCATCCCAAGAAGGCACAGCTCCGGAGTGCACGGCACAGGTTCCGATACAATATCTGTTAGCATCTTCACCACAGCAGTCCAGAAGGTAAGCACACCTACACACGTCCATGCGACATGCAGAAAATCCGCCTCATTCATCCCACACCGCACGCAAGCAGCCGTCTCTCGCAACCCATATCTACATAGTTGGGACGGGGTGTAGTAAAGTTGATGAAGGAATTTGAAATGAATTATTCGAAGATTACATTTCGCCGTGAGGCGACCCGTGAGCTTACAACACGCAGCCCAATCCTCCGGCACAAGAGTATCTCCCAGCACTACCCTCCAACGCAAAAAGGAGGGATGATCCTCGCAGTCCCGCTCACGCAGGGAAGCGTTGTACAGTTTAGTAATGAGGCCCTTGCGCCCCGCTCCCGACAGCATCGCCTGCAATGCCCGTAGAGCAGTGGGTTCCGCCGGGTAGTCCGGATAGGCCGCTCGGATCGCCTGGCGAACCCGTACATAGGTAAAGCCAAACATAAACCCGCGCTCCTCGCCTTTCTGCACCTCCAACAAGGTCTTAAAGCGGCCATTCATATACAAATCTCCCAGCCGGGAAATGCCTACCATAGCCAATTCACGCAGGGACGGTTTCTCACGCGCCGCAGAGATATCAGGGTGCGAAGTCAAGGGAAGCGACGGAGCATAGAGATACGGCACCTGAGCCCGTTTAGCCAGCATTCGCCAAGCCCACAACGTGCAATGTACTGGGTTGATCTCAGTCCGCGGGCCACCTGAACCCCCCATCAAGACCGCCGCCTGTAATGGCATTGGGGAGACAGCATCGGATTCAACAGCCACATGAGGTTGAAAGCGCTGGGGGAAGTGCCAATAGTGGGCGAATTCTGCCTGAGCGCACAGATAATAGAGTCTGATATCGGGGGCTTCAAAGCCTCCCCTTTCAAAAGGCTGAGTCAAAACATCCCACCGACAGCGGGGCTTCTTGCCCCCCCACACAAACGACAGAAGGGACGATTGGAGCGACGTAAACAATGCCATGTTCAGTTTAATGGGAATATTAATAAAAAAGTATAGCAGCTTAGGTAGAAAGGCCATCTTAACAATCGCAATCCTATCAGCCAATGAGAGGGGAAGATGCGCCCAACGTTCCACCAGGTCAGTAATACGCGCTATCGTTCGGCCGTAATTTTCAGAAACTACCTTTTCTGGGTCTCTGTGTAACCACACTGCCAAATACTTCACCGGGTCCGACGTCCAGGCTAGGGGGTAGTCCAATGACACTTCCTTCGTGTGCTCTGTCAGAGGAAACACCGCTGACTTCGACCAATTTATCCCCAAACCAGAGAAACCTTCGAACCTCACATATTCCCGAAGCAGTGCAGAAAGGTATACCGCCGGTTCACGGATATAAAGTAACATATCGTCCGCGTATAAGGAGACGATCAGCGGCTGCTGCTGAAATCTCAAGGCCGCCTCCACGTGCTTCTGGCGGAGCCGACAAGCAAGTGGCTCCAGTGCAAGCAAGAAGAGCATTGGCGATAGGGGTCAGCCCTGCCATGTGCCCCGCTCGATAGGGAACGTCTCGGACACCCACCCATTTACTCTCACCCGGGCAACCGGGTTATCATAAAGAACCCTGAGCCACTGTAAGAAGAACGGTGGAAAACCCATCCTGGTCAGGACCGCGAACATGTAGGGCCATTGCAAAGAGTCAAAGGCCTTTGCTGTGTCAAGCAACACAGCAACGGCCTGAAAGTCGGACTCAAAGTAGTGCAGGGATGGAAAAAACTGTACGTAAATTGTGAGCCGTGGAGCGCGCCGCAACAAACCCCTATTGGTCAGGCAAAACCAGGAGCGGAACCAGAGGTTGTATCCTAGTGGCGATCATTTTTGCTAAAATTTTTGCGTCAATATTAATGATCGAGAGGGGCCTGTACGATTCACAGTGGGCCGGAGGCTTGTCAGGCTTCAACAGCGTCACAAGCAAGGCCTCCCGAAGGGTGGGCGGTAATGTGCCCGTCTCATATGCTTCCGCATATACCGCCAGTAGGCGAGGCGCCAGATCCGTCGCGTAGGCTTTATAAAATTCACTGGGCAGCCCATCCAGACCCGCAGCCTTACACGTGGGCAAGGCCATTATAGCCAGTTTAACGTCTTCAACCTTGAACGGTTGCACAAGGTGTTCCCGATGTGTGGGAGAGAGCCACCCCAGCGCTACATCATCCAAATATGCATCAATCTCCTCCGGCGACGGAGAACCCCGGGCTGCATAGAGCCGGGTATAGAACTGCAATACAATATCACAAAGCTCAGCCGTCGAGCAGCGGGTAACCCCATCCATATCCTGCAACGCCGTGATACGCTCCTGGCTTCGTGGCTCCGCCAACTTTTGTGCTAAGGATCGACCAGGCCTGCCCCCTTCACCGTAATATCGAGCAGTTTTCCGCCGAGAGCAATGCAGTAATTCCTGATCAACCGTGGCATTATGTTCCGATACAAGATCGCGAATGCCCGCCAGGGTGGCTGGAGAGGAATCAGACTCATAGGCGCGTTCCAATGACGATATATCAGACGCCAGTTTCTCTATCCGGCGCCGGAGATCCCGTAGAACCCCAGACTGCGCCCCTATACAGACCCCACGGATGGTAACTTTGAACGCCTCCCAAAGGACCCCCGCACTATCGACCGACCCCTCATTCTCCCTAAAAAAGTTTGTGATTGCGTCCGCAACGGTCTGTCGAAAGACTACATCCGTTAGTTCAGACGGCTGTAGCCGCCACTTGAAGGGTGGTCTCTCGCAAGTGGGAACCTGCAATTCCAAGGTGACCGGAGAATGGTCCGACAACGTACGAGCCTCATGAGTTACTCCCACCACCCAGGGACATACCTCCCCCGATAGAAGCCAGTAATCTATACGGGACCAGGAGCCGTAAACTGAAGACACAAAAGTGCTTTCCCGATCAGCGGGATTTCGCATCCTCCAGATGTCATGTAGCTGTTCTGTATCCAATAATCCCTTAATCAATTCCGCAGCTTGTCTAGCCCTCACCTCCCCGCTCCCAGCTCTATCCATAGTGGCATCCAGACAGACATTAAAATCCCCGCCCCAGATAATCGCAGCCAGAGGGAAAGCCGAAATACGACGCCATACATCTGAAAAGAAGGACGGATCGTCCACATTGGGGCCATACACGTTCACCAAGAGCACCCCCTTATCACCCAGCTGACCCTGGACAATCGCCACTCGTCCATGCTCATCCGTGTCTGTTCGAATCACCGTGAACGAAATACCCTTCTTCACCAAAATCAGCACACCCCTGGAGTAAGTAGAATATGAGGATGCCACTTTTACATCCGCCCAGCGTGCTCCCACTGTTTTTTCTGAGTCCTTGGTCAAATGCGTCTCCTGTAGGAGAGCCACCTGCACCCGCATGCGGTCCAAGTATGCAAAAACTGAACGTATTTTCTTGGGGTTGTTAAGCCCACGGACATTCCAGGTGATAACCTTAATTGTCTTATTCATAGTGTACAGCCATTCAGAGCAAGCCACTCATACCATAAAGCAAATACAGCTTGCCTACCCTTCCAGAGTGCTCCAAACCCAGTAGCACCCAACTCAAGCACAATGTCTGTCTGCCAACCCCGAAACACCCCCCCGCACCCCCCACCCACTTCAGCAACCCCAACCTGCCAAAGCCATCCCCTTCGAGCACCCCCCTCCCCCCAACAATCCCCTGAGAACAAAAAGAGCATTTTGGGGTACACCCAATCGGGGGCACTGAGTGCTACTGTCCTCCCAACAGTAGGAGGTAGCCGGGCAGATCTAGGTATATGCCAGAATAAAGACTTCCCGATGTGTGGTGCTCAGCACACCATACGTCCCCCATCGTGAACAATGACCATCATATTGGCCCAACCCACCAAGGCACGTACCAAGCCCGAGAGCATGAGGAGTGGAAACATACAAACAACAGTGTATATAGAAAAGAGGTATACCAACAGGGAGAGATGCATCGCACAGTGACCAACAGTAGGATTGCAATGATTGACCAATATGCACCACCAGGACAAGTATAATCACAGCTGTCCGAAATCCATCCACAGAGAAGCCCATCCTTAAAGAGCATGTCAAGAGAGAAATTAAAGATCCAGGATTGAGCGCCAGTAGGTCAGCACGCCCCCCCCTCCCATCACACCCTCCCCACCGGATCTCCCAGTCAGACTGCAGCGGAGGCACCCCCATTGAGAAACACTTGGGAGCTACAAGCAGCCACATGAAGAGGCCAACCTATTCTATAGGACAGAGTAGAGTACAAAGGAAAGAGAATCACAGAAAATCCCTGATAATCAACAACAGTTTTGCAGCTGACAAAGTGTCCAGGGTAGCTCCGCACTTCAGTCATTTTCATCGAGACGTGTGCTAGCCTCACGCAGCTTGCGTTGGAGTTGTTTAGCGTGATCCATGGCCGCCTTAGGATTCGCAAAAATTCTAGAGTCTCCCTCAGGCCCTATACGCAAGCATGCAGGGTACAGCATGGCATAGGGCACTCCCTCAGATTGCAGGAACTTCTTCACCGCGCTGAACTCCCTCCTGGCAGACTGCACTGCCACGGTGAAGTCGGGAAAAAACACCAATGTATTGCCCTGATATTCGATCGTCCCTTTATCCCTGGCCAAGCGCAAAATAGTGTCGCGGTCCCTATAATTCAAAAGTCTCGCTATAATGGGACGAGGGGCCGCACCAGGGGGCGGCCGCGCCGCAAGCGATCGATGGGCGCGTTCAACAATAAACATGTGGGACAGGTGCTCCGTGCCAAAGAGATCCTTAATGAGGGTTTCTATATACGTCTCCATTTTCCCCACGTTGGTGGACTCCGGCAGCCCCGTCAGTCTGATGTTATTGCGCCAGGACCGCGCCTCCAAATCCTCATTCTTAGCCTGAATGAGGGTGAGCACCTTTTCCATGTTCAGTGTTTTCCCGGACACTTCACTGAGACCATCTTCCGCAGCCGACACACGCTGTTCAACCTCCCCCATGTGGGCGTTCTGCTTCTCCAGTTGCCCAGACATGAGATCAAGGCGATGGTTGACCGCTGCCATCGTGGACTCAATAGACTGAAGACTGCGCTGCATGGCCAACAACGTGGTCTCCAGCGAGGGGGGGGGCATCATTGTGTACATCCGCCTCAGAGTCTGAAGCAGCGCGCTGCGTGGATTTAGGAGTCTTGCGAGCATCAAACGTGAGGCGAGTCTGCGTTTTGTCTGTGCGCCCCATGCTATTAGCAGACAGTTCGTTCCATAGCCGGCAAACAGATCTCAGGCGGGTGGCCAGCGCACACAATCCCGCACCCCTGAATGTAGAACAACACCAACAATGAGCCCAGCACCAGGGATATCAGACTCTTCAATTGCCACCAGCCACCGCAGCAACGCAGGCAGGGTTCTTCCAATGCCCAACTCAGTGCACTCAGCGCTAGGAAACCACCTATGGGGGTAGTCCGCAGGGAATCCACAGGGGGGGGAAGCTCCCCAAGTGACCCGGAGCCTCAAGACCCGACAAGGCAGCAGCACCCCCTGCAGCACACCGCCGTGTGCCCCGCTAGCTCCGCAGCAATCGCAGCCACCAGATATCCGAGGCAGTAGGATATGGGCTCAGCCCTCTCGCCTCAGCAGGAAGCTCATGCACAGCAGAGGCACTCAGTAGATGGCAGCCCTTGCGCTCCGCCGCTCCACCGCTCAGCCGATCCACAGACCCCCCCCAGCCCAACAGCAGTTCGCAGCGCACCGCGCCGAGCCCGGGCCTCCACCAGCCTACGCAGCCACAAGCCCAGCCGGCACCGCACACTACTCACCACCGCCGACTGCAGGGAGCCCGCGATCCTCAGTCCGCCGTTTTCAGGAGCCCGGGCGATCCGGGAGACCAGCGGGAGCTCCCGCTCTCGATTCCGCCACCACCAGCGATCCAAGTCACGCCACGGGAGCCAGCAGGCATGGGCTCTCCAAGTCGGCCAGGCAGGCACCCTCACAAGCTGTATGAGGGACGGGAACCGGATACAACACCAGCCAGCTGTCCGCCGAGTCGCCGCAACTCAGAAGTATGCGGCAGGCGCCATTTTGCGCGCGCTCCCCAGGCAGCCGAGATGTCCGCGTCTACAGCGGATACAGTGAGCCGACGCGGAGTCTGTCTGCTTCAGCCGGCTCAGGACCCCATCGCAACAGCACCCGGTCCGATTAGGTAGGTAGATGCGCCGATATTATGCAGATAATAGACGGATAGCGGCCTGGCCGGGCAGAGCAGCACTAGGGTGCGGCCATCTTGCCGTGTGCCCTCTAGCGCCCCCGTTAATTATATTTTTGATCCCTGCAACATTCCATGTCATGAGGTTTAGTGATTCACTTTGGTGTATACTAGGGATAGCTTTCCTCGTGTTACCAGTAGGAGTGTGTTCAATGTTGCTGGTCATGTGTTTATCCAAATCACTTTTTCGAGATGGTACAGTTAAATCATCAAGCTCTGAGTTCGTCACCAGATTACAAGTATCATCATCGCCCTCATTACTATGCAGGGTACCATCCATAAAATGTACCACCTTTTGTGCGATCATGTTAACATCTACATCTACCACACTATTATTAATGGTATAATCCATTTTCATGACAGGTGATCCGGCCAAGTCCTTTCTAAGTCAATCTATTTCACTGCATCTTCTCAATGCTGCATATCTATTGTGCAGTGGTATAGATTGTGGAAAGCGATGACTCATGTTTACGTGGGCATTGCTATGACTAGGCCTATAAAAATATCCCAGTGGGACAGCCATTATATGGTTAACATTATCAGGGCAATGCCCATTGTCATCGTTCGATAAAGCATTCAGCAAGTCACCCACCAAATCACTACTTCGGAAGTTTACAACTATACAATCCCCCGACATGATTTTCTAGATTTGCCCACCCAGTTCACTCTCCTTAACATGATGATGTCCTGTTGCAATGTATTCACCCCAACGTTGGCATTTACAGAAAACCAATGAACTACTTGATTTTTCAGAGACTCTTATGTTTCCTTCTGGTTTACAGCTGGTTTTGGGACATTGTTTAAAATGATAACGTATGGAGTCGCCTGTGGGGGAAGATTTAATGACCCCTGGGTGTTAATATAGTCTTCTGTGGTTCTGATTGACCTGGGTAATTGTGAGTTTTGCTGCACCCTTGTAGAGGGTGGGATATCATCTTTATATGGCATTAGACCGGGTGAGATTTGTGATGTCAAGGCGTCCTTTACGGTCACAGCAGTAATGTTATCTTTTTGATTAATAGGGCAGTTAGTAATTTGGCCTCTATTTTCTCTGATGCTTTCCATTGGGTTAGGGACTAACTTAGTTGGCTTAGTGGTACTGGTAACCTAATTCGTAGATTTGGAGGGTAAGATTTCACTAACCATTTCCGTTAAAAAGGCCATGTCTTTCTGTATTAGTTTAATTTCTGACATTAAGCGTCTTTCTATACTGTCCAATATGCCATGAAGTCTTTTAAATAATGTCTCAAAGTCTTGTGGCTTTTGATTAGTGGGGTTATTTTCCCCCCTTGTCATCCCTGGATTATTTTCGCCCTTTTTTTGTTTAGATTTAGATTTAGTTTTGATCTTTGACGGTAACTTCTCCGCAGGGCTGTTTACAATTCGCAAGGCTTCTTTCTTTTTTTTTGCTGGAGGGGATATTGGGAGCGTGTCATCCGTTGGAACTGAAATCTCCAAAGATGTATTTAGTACGCATGGATTAGGCATTTTATGGTCATTTTCGTTTGCAGAGATATTTTCTACAGACAGCTCAATCTCCTCCCCTGTGTTTTCCAAATTTGTCACATTTGTAACGGGAGCCTTCCCACCTTCAAGTGCAGACTCTTTTAGGGCAGCATCAAGTGCTGTTTGTGTAGCGGCCAATTGCTCCTCGACGTGAACGATTTCACTATTGATGAGCCCCACAGCGTTTTTCAAGTATTTGGTAATTGGCGCACTCTTTAAGGGCTCTTTCCCCTTTAGTGATAATTTCCTTTTGCCCATCGTTAATCAGTGTGATATTCTTTCGGTGACAGGGAAACAAAATATTTTCTCTTACCAGATTTCACGATTGCTGTTTCTCTTGATCCAAAGGGGTTGGCCCTGCCCTGCCTCGTCCTGCCTCGGACGGGCGCAGACGGGCCCGCTCTTGGCCCGGGCACGCATGCGCGCGTCCCGCGCTGCGGGAGCCCTGGGCGCTGTTTAAAGGCCTCCCCGGCGCTCTCTTTGGCGTCAGCGGCATGCGCACCGCTAGTGGTGTAGGGAAACGTAATCACTCGTAGTCCCTCGTGCCTTCGCTACCGGTGATCCGGCATCAGTAGCCCGGTGGTCCAAACAGACGAGGACAACAGGTATGGCAATGAAAATGTTCAAAATGAGCATGGAGTCATGTCCTGCAAAGATGTACTACAGGCCTAATGCTACATGACTCTTTCTGAGCAGAGGTGGAGAGCAACAATATAAGACTGGCATTTGAATCGCCTTTGTTTGCTGTCAGTGGGTTTAGCCACAACGTTCCGCTGCTCAAAAGGGGAATTCTGCATTTTAGATGGTTCATTTGTGTATGCGTGGAGGTCAGAGACCAGACAATGGTTTTGGAGCTGAGGTCTTCTGTGCCCTTTCGTTGGGGATGACATGTCCTAAACCAGGATAAGAGACCAGAGGTGAGAGGCACTTTCAACCCCATAATACGCTAACAAAGTCTGAAATTCACAGACTAGTTATTCACGATTGGGTTAAACATAGCCAGTTATTTCTTCATCACAAACAACTGTCAGATGCCCAGCATTGCAGAAGGGGCAGGCTAGGTGATGTTACACTGCCGTGGTGTCAATTATGGGTGAAATCCCACTTACAAATTGTTTACCCGCTTGTTAACTCACCTGTCCACAAAGACATCATTTCCGATTGTACTAGTTCATCTGCTTATTTTATCTATTGCTACAACCGGCTAGATACCCTATCAGGTGATTATCCACGGTTTGAAAATCCTGATTGATTGATTGACTATGATGTTTACAATAATTGCACATATTGCCCATCCCCCAGCTACTGGATGACGGCCCTCTTCTGAAACTCACTGTTGCCCATCACTCTTTTCTCTCAAATCTCAGGGTAGCAGTTCTCCTTTCAGTGTAGGATTATTAATGTCAGATGAGTGTTAGAACCGGGGGTCTCTAGTGGTCTGAGATATGTACCTTAGGCCAAATATGGACCTCTGCTTCTAAGTCAGGGAAAGGAAGGACACCTTCTCAGATAGCCCCTGCTCACCCCCTGGTAGCTTGGCACGAGCAGCCGGGCTTATCTCCAAGGCAAATGTGCAAAGTATTTGCAACCACGCTCTCAGTGACACAATGATAACACCACAAATGAACTTCACACGAGTTTCATAAAAAAACAATGATATGTTTATATAAAAAGATATACGATGAGACCACACGATAAAAATCCAACATATGCTTATTTGTAATATTTTACCTTGCTGGTTATTAGGCCAGAAAGCACTGGTAGGTTCTTGCAGTATTAATGAGCAATTCTCAATGATCTAATGCAGTCCTAATGCAATGCTATGCAGTTCGTAATGCAAGAATCAGGCAATTCGTAATGCACCAATCAGGCAGTTCGTAATGCGAAAATAATGCAATTCGTAATGCAACAATCAGGCAGTTCATAATGCAAAAAATAAGGCACTCTGTAATGCAACAATCAGGCAGTTCGTAATGCAAAATTAGGGCACTTCGTAATGCAACAATCAGGCAGTTCGTAATGCAAAAATAGGGCACTTCGTAATACAACAATCAGGCAGTTCGTAATGCACAAATAAGATACTTCAGCACCGATCACGGTGCTCTGGACGGACCTCTATGCCACTCTTACTGACTCGCGGTCAGCTACTGCCAAAATATGCCCCCAACGCTGTTCTGATGGAAAACAAAGTGCAGCTCAACCCTCCGGCCCCGGTACTGCCACTCCTCGACGAGTACGGGCCGCGATACGGACTTGAGCGGAGGCTCGCGCTGCAAAGATGGGAAAGGCAGAGAGCGTTTCTCTCCGAGCCCGCACCCCACCCCAGGCGACACAGGCACGCTCGCTGAGCGTTACTTGGGGGTGCGATCCCACTCTCCTCTCCTCTCCTTGCGACTTGGGCCTCCGGTGCGACTTCGTTGATCTTCGGGCAGTGGAACTCGGCCTCCCCCCTCCGACGGGGTTGGTTTGAGATCCCTCCTTGGCAAAGGCAGGCTCGGGCCGGCGGCACAGATCCTCTGGTGACGCCGGTCTGGGCCTTTGGCAATGACGATCGCAGCAGCTCTGGTCACGCTGCTCGATCGAAGCAGAGAACAAGACTGCTCCGGGACACACAGTCACGGGGCAATTCCTCACGAAGGTCTCAGGCTGCAACAGGGCACACGCACACAGCGTCGCTGAGACTCACTTGAGCTCTGGGTGCACACGATCACAGGGCGATCCTCACAATGGTCGCAGGCTGCACACGCACACAGCGTCGCTGAGACTTACTTGAGCTCCGGGTGCTTGATCACAGGGCAATCCTCACGAAGGTCTCAGGCTGCACGAAGCACACGCACACAGCGTCGCTGAGACTCACTTGGACTCCGGGTGTACACGATCACAGGGCAATCCTCACGAAGGTCCCAGGCTGCACGAAGCACACGCACACAGCGTCGCTGAGATTCACTTGGATTCCGGGTGCCCACAACCACAGGGCAGTTCTTACGCAGGTCTCAGGCTGCACGAAGCACACACACACAGCGTCGCTGAGACCCACCTGGAAACTTTTATGTTCTTGAGTTTCCACAACAGGGAGCCAGCTCTCCATGCTAACCATCACCCAATCATCCAGTGCACGCGTGTACTCCTCCAGATCCACTGGATTTCAGTCTCTCGAAATCCCTGAATTTCTGCAGGTACTGTTCAGGAGTGAGCCCATACCTGAGGCATAAAGCCTCCTTCTTATTGGCGTAGGTAAGGGTTCCCGCCCTCTCTAAAGGTGATAAAACATCCCTCCCAGAAGCCGCAAAGTGTTTCCATAGGCCCGCCCCCCAATGCTTCTCAGGCACCTCATTCATCCTTAGTGCGATCTCATATTCCGTGAACCACTCATAAATATCATCACCCCTTTGGTAATCTCGCACTAAGTCTTTGGGAATGTACACCTTACCCGCTGGCACTGGTTGTGTGCTGCCACCATTCGAACTGGACTCTGCCTGTTTAGCCTTAATGTCCAGTTCCCTCATGCTTAACTCATGAGCTAGGAGAATCTTCTTCTCTTCCAAAGCGAGAGCGTTCCTGCTCTCCTCTGCTCGCTTTTCACTTTCAATGAGCAGCTTTTTCTCTTCTGCTTGAGCCTTAAGTTTTAAAACCTACAACTCATGCTCTCTGACCCTTTGGTTTTCCTCCAGCTCCTCTGGGGAAAAACTCCTCCCTGAATAGTTACTACCAGCCCCTGAGGCTGGTCCTTCCACCGGCAAATCCTGTGGACCAAATCCATTCCCTGGGTCATCCTCATCCACCTCAACATCACCTGTCTCCTGAGACTCTTTGGCTTCCCACCAAGCCCTCAAGGCCATTTGCAGCTCCTCCTTCTTGGCGCTACTTTTCATGGGACATCCCAAAGTTCTGCAGAATTGCCTCAATTGATCAACTTTGTAGGTAAGCAATGCCTCAATGTCGAACTCCAATTCTGCAACCTCACTGGCTACTTGACTCCTCTGAGACATGATGTTTGGCTTAAAGGTCGCTCAAAATAGAACCAAAAATCAAAACACAATATGTGGTTGCGTTGTGGTCTGCGCTAAACTAGTGATGTACACCAATCTCTGTGAGTGAATTTGCAAATACACGTTCAAATCCCCAACCGCTGACCACCAATGTTAGAACCGGGGGTCTCTAGTTGGCTGAGGTAGGTACCTTAGGCCAAATAGGGACCCCTGCCTCTAAGTCAGGGAAAGGAAGGATACCTTCTCAGATAGCCCCTGCTCACCCCCTCGGTAGCTTGGCACGAGCAGCCAAGCTTTTTCTCCAAGGCAAATGTGTAAAGTATTTGCAACCACGCTCTCAGTGACACAATGATAACACCACAAATGGACTCCACATGAGTTTCATAAAAAAACAATTATATGTTTATATAAAAAGATATACGATGAGACCACACGATAAAAATCCAACATATACGTATTTGTAATATTTCAGGCAGTTCATAATGCGAAAATAATGCAATTCGTAATGCAACAATCAGGCAGTTCCTAATGCAAAAAATAAGGCACTCCATAATGCAACAATCAGGCAGTTCGTAATGCAAAATTAGGGCAATTCGTAATGCAACAATCAGGCAGTTCGTAATGCAAAATTAGGGCACTTCGTAATGCAACAATCAGGCAGTTCGTAATGCAAAAATAGGGCACTTCGTAATGCAACAATCAGGCAGTTCGTAATGCACAAATAAGATACTTCAGCACCGATCACGGTGCTCTGAACGGCCTCTATGCCACTCTTAGTGACTCGCGGTCAGCTACTGCCAAAATATGCCCCCAACACTAATCTGATGGAAAACAAAGTGCAGCTCCACCCTCCGGCCCCGGAACTGCCACTCCTCGGCAAGTACGGGCCGCGATACGGACTTGAGCGGAGGCTCGAGCTGCAAAGATGGGAAAGGCCGAGAGCGTTTCTCTCCGAGCCCACACCCCGCCCCAGGCGGCGACACAGGCACGCTCGCTGAGCGTTACCTGGGGGGTGCGATCCCACTCTCCTCTCCCCTCCTTGCGACTTGGGCCTCCGGTGCGACTTCATTAAACTTCGGGCAGTGGAACTCGGGGCCCCCCCCCGACGGGGTTGGTTCGAGGTCCCTCTTTGGCAAAGGCAGGCTCGGGCACAGCTCCTCTGGTGACGCCGGGCCGATGGCAATCACGATTGCAGCAGCTCTGGTCACGCTGCTCGATCGAAGCAGAGAACAAGACTGCTCCGGGACACACAGTCATGGGGCAATTCCTCACGAAGGTCTCAGGCTGCAACAGGGCACACGCACACAGCATCGCTGAGACTCACTTGAGCTCCGGGTGCACAGGATCACAGCGCGATCCTCACAAAGGTCTCAGGCTGCACGAAGCACACGCACACAGCGTCGCTGAGACTCACTTGAGCTCCGGGTGCACGATCACAGGGCAATCCTCACGAAGGTCTCAGGCTGCATGAAGCACACGCACACAGCGTCGCTGAGACTCACTTGAACTCCGGATGTACACGATCACAGGGCAATCCTCACGAAGGTCTCAGGCTGCACGAAGCACACGCACACAGCGTCGCTGAGACTCACTTGAACTCCAGATGTACACGATCACAGGGCAATCCTCACGTAGGTCCCAGGCTGCACGAAGCACACGCACACAGCGTCGCTGAGACTCACTTGGATTCCGGGTGCCCACGATCACAAGGCAGCTCGTACGCAGGTCTCAGGCTGCACGAAGCACACGCACACAGCGTTGCTGAGACCCACCCGGAAACTTTTATGTTCCTGAGTTTCCACAACAGGGAGCCAGCTCTCCTCGGGCCCTTGGGGACAAGTTACTTCAGGACACAGCACACAGCAAAGTCCTCTCAAGCAGGGGGACACAGCACACAGCAAAATCCCTTAGCCTCTCCTTGGTTAAATCAGCAAACTGCAGGCCAGCCCCAGAACACACAGCAAGGGTCAGTCCTTTCCTTCAGTCTCTTCAGCTGTTTCTTCCTTGGCAGAGGTTCCTCTTGACCACGAAGTAGTTTCAATCCTTTTCAGTCTTGATCAATCCAACGTTCAGGGGTTTCAGCTCTCATAGTTATACCCCTAAATGTCTTTGAAGTCTTTGTGTTCAGGGGGGCACTGATCCCTGTCTAAACCAGTTCTGGGTGTCTCCCTGCCAGTGACACCTTTTTCCTTTGATAGTGGGAGTCTGGATCTTCAATCACTCAGCAGGAGATTGAGCCATTGTTTTATGGCGGCAGCCCAGGCCTCTTCACCTCCAGGGGCTACTCCTCTCCCCTACACTCCAGATGCAGGTCAGCCTGTTGCTGTCTCACTTCCTACCCTGGGTCAGGACATTTCACAGATCCTATCACATTCAAATCCAGACAGTCAATCAACAACCAGGCAGAGACACACAGAATTGTTAGAACAAAAAACCCAGCCACTTCTAAAAGTGTGGTTTCTAAACACACAATGCAAAAACCACCTTCAGAAAAAGATGTGTTATTAAATTGTGAATTCAGGCACACTAAACTTCACCTCTCCATCTTAAGCCTATGGGAAGATAGGCTGGAAACATATTACACAGCCTCCCCCATTCTGTCCTATGGGCAAGATGGCCTTGCAACAGTGAAAAACGAAATGGAGAGTATTTCACTGTCAGGATATGGTACACACCTTAGTACATGTCCTACCTTTCACATACACTGCACCCTGCCCAGGGGGTACCTTGGGCCTATCATAGGGGTGTCTGATGTGCATATAAAGGGAAGGGTAAGGCCTGGCAAGTGGGTGCACTTGTCAGGACAACATGGCAGTTTAACAAACTGCGCGCAGGCACTGCAGTGGCAGGCCTGACATCCCTCTTTAAGGCTACTGGTGTGGGTGGCACATTTAGTGCTGCAGGCCCACTAGTAGCATTTGTATTACCAGCCCTGGCACACATAGTGCACCTTACTAGGGACTTTACTAGTAAGACAAATATACCAATTATGGACAACCAATTACCATTACACTTTTTACAGGGAGCACTTGCACTTTGACACTGATCAGCAGTGGCAAAGTGCCCAAAGCATCTAAGTTGGCAACACCATGTCAGAAAAAAGGTCTAGGGGGAAGGCAAAAAGTTTAGGGAACTTTAGCCAAAATGGGCCAAGTCCAACACAACCCCGTCCCAGCCTAAAGCCAGGGTAGACCAATCAACTACCTTGATGGACTTCCCTGCTTGGGGCGATAGAACACAGACGCAGGCCCGCTACCGCAGGGACTCCCTCCTGTTCTATGCCTTCCTGACCCCAGGGTGTTCTGTTGGTCACTACTCCCTGGGCCACCTATGCTGCTCCTCGGGTCCTTCCTGGCAGTTGGGGGCCTTCTAGGGGTGCTGGTCCCTTGCCAACTCCCACCTAGAGCGGTACCTCTGGAAGACCCATCGGCCAGGATGCTGTCTCCAGTTATCCGGCCCTCCAGGATAGAGGTGGGGTTACCCCGGTCACTTTTAGGAGACCTAGCCCTACTGGCTGGGCACTGTCCCACGGGTTCTCCCACGGGAGAACACCTTCCTCTCTTAACCTTCCATTTAGATTTTTGTGCCTGCCATTTAGGAATGGCACCCACAAACTTCAGGTCCGCTGGAGCTCTGGTTACAGATGCCCCACGACCTCCTGACTCTAGGGGTTCTTCCTCACACTGCTGGCAGGTAGGCGCTAGGCCTCCAACCTGGTGCTCCTCTAAGGAACCCTCCAGTCTCTGAGGTGGGGTTGTGGACCCCCGGGGACACTGCTCACACTCCCTCCCTCTCCTTTGAGACAGGGTGCTAGCCCGCATGCCCCCCCCACTACTCTGGGACCTAACTGCTCTACTTTGCTTCTCTTCCCTCCCTAATGCTTCCTCAGACCCTTGGACCCATGACCAGGGGTCGGGCTCTTGTGCAAGCTCCCGGGAATCAAAGAGCTTGCAGTCTAACAAGTGTTGGCGCAACCCTGGAAAATAATTACTGAGCCTAGGCTCCCTGGAGCCCAAATTGAGCAATCCTTTGTAATCATTCGCCATGCTAACCATCACCCAATCATCCAATGCACGCGTGTACTCCTCCAGATCCTCCACCCGAGTACTGGATTTCAGTCTCTGGAAATCCCTGAATTTCTGCAGGTACTGTTTAGGAGTTAGACCATACCTGAGGCATAAAGCCTCCTTCATATTGGCGTAGGTCAGGGTTCCCGCCCTCTCTAAAGGTGGTAAAACATCCCTCCCAGAAGCCTCAAAGTGTTTCCATAGGCCCGCCCCCCAATGCTTCTCAGGCACCTCATTCATCCTTAGTGCGATCTCATATGCCGTGAACCACGCATAAATATCATCACCCCTTTGGTAATCTCGCACAAAGTCTTTGGGAATGTACACTTTACCCGCTGGCACTGGTTGTGTGCTGCCACCATTCGAACTGGACTCCGCCTGTTTAGCCTTAATGTCCAGTTCCCTCATGCTTAACTCATGAGCTAAGAGAATCTTCTTCTCTTCCAAGGCGAGAGTGTTCCTGCTCTCCTCTGCTCGCTTTTCACTTTCAATGAGCAGCTTTTTCTCTTCTGCTTGAGCCTTAAGTTTTAAAACCTCCAACTCATGCTCTCTGACCCTTTGGTTTTCCTCCAGCTCCTCTGGGGAAAAACTCCTCCCTGAATGGTTACTACCAGCCCCTGAGGCTGGTCCTTCCACCGGCAAATCCTGTGGACCAAATCCATTCCCTGGGTCATCCTCATCCTCCTCAACATCACCTGTCTCCTGAGCCTCTTTGGCTTCCCACCAGGCCCTCAAGGCCGTTTGCAGCTCCTACTTCTTGGCGCTACTTTTCATGGGACATCCCAAAGTTCTGCAGAATTGCCTCAATTGATCAACTTTGTAGGTAAGCAATGCCTCAATGTCGAACTCCAATTCTGCAACCTCACTGGCTACTTGACTCCTCTGAGCCAAGTGTGGCTTAAAGGTCGCTAAAAAATAGAACCAAAAATCAAAACACAATATGTGGTTGTGTCGTGGTCTGCGCTAAACTAGTGATGTACACCAATCACTGTGAGTGAATTTGCAAATACACGTTCAAATCCCCAACCGCTGATCACCAATGTTAGAACCGGGGGTCTCTAGTTGGCTGAGGTAGGTACCTTAGGCCAAATAGGGACGCCTGCTTCTAAGTCAGGGAAAGGAAGGACACCTTCTCAGATAGCCCCTGCTCACCCCCTCTGTAGCTTGGCACGAGCAGCCAGGCTTATCTCCAAGGCAAATGTGTAAAGTATTTGCAACCACGCTCTCAGTGACACAATGATAACACCACAAATGGACTCCACACGAGTTTCATAAAAAAAATTATATGTTTATATAAAAAGATATACGATGAGACCACACGATAAAAATCCAGCATATGCGTATTTGTAATATTTCACCTTGCCGGTTATTAGGCCAGCAAGCACTGGTAGGTTCTTGCAGTATTAATGAGCAATTCTCAATGATATAATGCAGTCCTAATGCAATGCTATGCAGTTCGTAATGCAAGAATCAGGCAATTCGTAATGCACCAATCAGGCAGTTTGTAATGCGAAAATAATGCAATTCGTAATGCAACAATCAGGCAGTTCGTCATGCAAAAAATAAGGCACTCCGTAATGCAACTATCAGGCAGTTCGTAATGCAAAATTAGGGCACTTCGTAATGCAACAATCAGGCAGTTCGTAATGCAAAAATAGGGCACTTCGTAATGCAACAATCAGGCAGTTCGTAATGCACAAATAAGATACTTCAGCACCGATCACAGTGCTCTGGGCGGCCTCTATGCCACTCTTACTGACTCGCGGTCAGCTACTGCCAAAATATGCCCCCAACACTGTTCTGATGGAAAACAAAGTGCAGCTCCACCCTCCGGCCCCGGTACTGCCACTCCTCGGCAAGAACGGGCCGTGATACGGACTTGAGCGGAGGCTCGCGCTGCAAAGATGGGAAAGGCCAAGTGCGTTTCTCTCCGAGCCCACACCCCGCCCCAGGCGGCGACACAGGCACGCTCGCTGAGCGTTACCTGGGGGGGTGCGATCTCACTCTCCTCTCCTCTCCTTGCGACTTGGGCCTCCGGTGCGACTTCGTTGATCTTCGGGCCGTGGAACTCGGGCCCCCCCCCCCCGACGGGGTTGGTTCGAGGTTCCTCCTTGGCAAAGGCAGGCTCGGGCACAGCTCCTCTGGTGACGCCGGTCCGGGCCGATGGCACTGACGATTGCAGCAGCTCTGATCACGCTGCTCGATCGAAGCAGAGAACAAGACTGCTCCGGGACACACAGTCACGGGGCAATTCCTCACGAAGGTCTCAGGCTGCAACAGGGCACACGCACACAGCGTCGCTGAGACTCACTTGAGCTCCGGGTGCAAACGATCACAGGGCGATCCTCACAAAGGTCTCAGGCTGCACGAAGCACACGCACACAGCGTCGCTGAGATTCACTTGAACTCCGGATGTACACGATCACAGGGCAATCCTCACGAAGGTCTCAGGCTGCACAAAGCACACGCACACAGCGTCGCTGAGACTCACTTGGACTCCGGGTGTACACGATCACAGGGCAATCCTCACGAAGGTCCCAGGCTGCACGAAGCACACGCGCTCAGCGTCGCTGAGACTCACTTGGATTCCGGGTGCCCACGATCACAGGGCAGTTCTTACGCAGGTCTCAGGCTGCACGAAGCACACGCACACAGCGTCGCTGAGACCCACCCGGAAACTTTTATGTTCTTGAGTTTCCACAACAGGGAGCCAGCTCTCCTCGGGTCCTTGGGGACAAGTTACTTCAGGACACAGCACACAGCAAAGTCCTCTCAAGCAGGGGGACACAGCACACAGCAAGGTCCCTTAGCCTCTCCTTGGTTAAATCAGCAAACTGCAGGCCAGCCCCAGAACAAACAGCAAGGGTCAGTCCTTTCCTTCAGCCTCTTCAGCTGTTTCTTCCTTGGCAGAGGTTCCTCTTGACCACGAAGTAGGTTCAATCCTTTTCAGTCTTGATCAATCCAACGTTCAGGGGTTTCAGCTCTCATAGTTATACCCCTAAATGTCTTTGAAGTCTTTGTGTTCAGGGGGGCACTGACCCCTGTCTAAACCAGTTCTGGGTGTCTCCCTGCCAGTGACACCTTTTTCCTTTGATAGTGGGGGTCTGGATCTTCACTCACTCAGCAGGAGATGGAGCCATTGTTTTATGGCGGCAGCCCAGGCCTCTTCACCTCCAGGGGCTACTCCTCTCCCTTACACTCCAGATGCAGGTCAGCCTGTTGCTGTCTCACCTCCTCCCCTGGGTCAGGACATTTCCCAGATCCTATCACATTCAAATCCAGACAGTCAATCCACAACCAGGCAGAGACACACAGAATTGGTAGAACAAAAAACCCAGCCACTTCTAAAAGTGTGGTTTCTAAACACACAATGCAAAAACCACCTTCAGAAATAGATGTGTTATTAAATTGTGAATTCAGGCACACTAAACTTCACCTCTCCATCTTAAGCTCATGGGAAGATAGGCTGGAAACATATTACACAGCCTCCCCCATTCTGTCCTATGGGCAAGATGGCCTTGCAACAGTGAAAAACGAAATGGAGAGTATTTCACTGTCAGGACATGCTACACACCTTAGTACATGTCCTACCTTTCACATACACTGCACCCTGCCCAGGGAGTACCTTGGGCCTACCATAGGGGTGTCTGATGTGTATAAAAAGGGAAGGGTAAGGCCTGGCAAGTGGGTGCACTTGTCAGGACAACATGGCAGTTTAACAAACTGCAGGCAGGCGCAGCAGTGGCAGGCCTGAGATCCCTCTTTAAGGCTACTGGTGTGGGTGGCACATTTAGTGCTGCAGGCCCACTAGTAGCATTTGTATTACCAGTCCTGGCACACATAGTGCACTTTACTAGGGACTTTACTAGTAAGACAAATATACCAATTATGGACAACCAATTACCATTACACTTTTTACAGGGAGCACTTGCACTATGACACTGATCAGCAGTGGCAAAGTGCCCAAAGCATCTAAGTTGGCAACACCATGTCAGAAAAAAGGTCTAGGGGGAAGGCAAAAAGTTTAGGGAACTTTAGCCAAAAAGGGCCAAGTCCAACACAACCCCCTCCCAGCCTAAAGCCAGGGTAGACCAATCAACTACCTTGATAGACTTCCCTGCTTGGGGCGATAGAACACGGACGCAGGCCCGCTACCGCAGGAACACCCTCCTGTTCTATGCCTTCCTGACCACAGGGTGTTCTGTTGGTCACTACTCCCTGGGCCAACTATGCTGCTCCACGGGTCCTTCCTGGCAGTTGGGGGCCCTCTAGGGGTGCTGGTCCCTTGCCAACTCCCACCTAGAGCGATACCCCTGGAAGACCCCTCGGCGAGGATGCCGTCTCCAGTTATCCGGCCCTCCAGGTTAGAGGTGGGGTTACCCCGGTCACTTTTAGGGGACCTAGCCCTACTGGCTGGGCACTGTCCCACGGGTTCTCCCACGGGAGAACACCTTCCCCTCTTAACCTTCCGTTTAGATTTTTGTGCCTGCCATTCAGGAATGGCAGCCACAAACTTCAGGTCCGCGGGAGCTCTGGTTACAGATGCCCCACGACCTCCTGACTCTAGGGGTTCTTCCTCACACTGCTGGCAGGTAGGCGCTAGGCCTCCAACCTGGTGCTCCTCTAAGGAACCCTCCAGTCTCTGAGGTGGGGTTGTGGACCCCAGGGATGCTACTCACACTCCCTTCCTCTCCTTTGAGACAGGGTGCTAGCCCGCATGCCCCCCCCACTACTCTGGGACCTAACTGCTCTACTTTGCTTCTCTTCCCTCCCTAATGCTTCCTCAGACCCTTGGACCCATGACCAGGGGTCGGGCTCTTGTGCAAGCTCCCGGGAATCAAAGATCTCGCAGTCTAACAAGTGTTGGCGCAACCCTGGAAAATAATTACTGAGCCTAGGCTCCCTGGAGCCCAAATTGAGCAATCCTTTGTAATCATTCGCCATGCTAACCATCACCCAATCATCCAATGCACGCGTGTACTCCTCCAGATCCTCCACCCGAGTACTGGATTTCAGTCTCTCAAAATCCCTGAATTTCTGCAGGTACTGTTCAGGAGTGAGCCCATACCTGAGGCATAAAGCCTCCTTCATATTGGCGTCGGTCAGGGTTCCCGCCCTCTCTAAAGGTGATAAAACATCCCTCCCAGAAGCCTCAAAGTGTTTCCATAGGCCCGCCCCCCAATGCTTCTCAGGCACCTCATTCATCCTTAGTGCGATCTCATATGCCGTGAACCACGCATAAATATCATCACCCCTTTGGTAATCTCGCACTAAGTCTTTGGGAATGTACACCTTACCCGCTGGCACTGGTTGTGTGCTGCCACCATTCGAACTGGACTCCGCCTGTTTAGCCTTAATGTCCAGTTCCCTCATGCTTAACTCATGAGCTAGGAGAATCTTCTTCTCTTCCAAGGCGAGAGCGTTCCTGCTCTCCTCTGCTCGCTTTTCACTTTCAATAAGCAGCTTTTTCTCTTCTGCTTGAGCCTTAAGTTTTAAAACCTCCAACTCATGGTCTCTGACCCTTTGGTTTTCCTCCAGCTCCTCTGGGGAAAAACTCCTCCCTGAATAGTTACTACCAGCCCCTGAGGCTGGTCCTTCCACCGGCAAATCCTGTGGACCAAATCCATTCCCTGAGTCATCCTCATCCACCTCAACATCACCTGTCCCCTGAGACTCTTTGGCTTCCCACCAAGCCCTCAAGGCCGTTTGCAGCTCCTCCTTCTTGGCGCTACTTTTTATTGGACATCCCAAAGTTCTGCAGAATTGCCTCAATTGATCAACTTTGTAGGTAAGCAATGCCTCAATGTCGAACTCCAATTCTGCAACCTCACTGGCTACTTGACTCCTCTGAGACATGAAGTGTGGCTTAAAGGTGTCTCAAAAATAGAACCAAAAATCAAAACACAATATGTGGTTGCATTATGGTCTGCGCTAAACTAGTGATGTACACCAATCGCTGTGAGTGAATTTGCAAATACACGTTCAAATCCCCAACCGCTGACCACCAATGTTAGAACCGGGGTCTCTAGTTGGCTGAGGTAGGTACCTTAGGCCAAATAGGGACCCCTGCCTCTAAGTCAGGGAAAGGAAGGATACCTTCTCAGATAGCCCCTGCTCACCCCCTCGGTAGCTTGGCACGAGCAGCCAGGCTTATCTCCAAGGCAAATGTGTAAAGTATTTGCAACCACGCTCTCAGTGACACAATGATAACACCACAAATGGACTCCACACGAGTTTCATAAAAAAACAATTATATGTTTATATAAAAAGATATACGATGCGACCACACGATAAAAATCCAACATATACGTATTTGTAAAATTTCACCTTGCCGGTTATTAGGCCAGCAAGCACTGGTAGGTTCTTGCAGTATTAATGAGCAATTCTCAATGATCTAATGCAGTCCCAATGCAATGCTATGCAGTTCGTAATGCAAGAATCAGGCAATTCGTGATGCACCAATCAGGCAGTTCGTAATGCGAAAATAATGCAATTCGTAATGCAACAATCAGGCAGTTCGTAATGCAAAAAATAACGCACTCCGTAATGCAACAATCAGGCAGTTCGTAATGCAAAATTAGGGCACTTCGTAATGCAACAATCAGGCAGTTCGTAATGCACAAATAAGATACTTCAGCACCGATCACGGTACTCTGGACGGCCTCTATGCCACTCTTACTGACTCGCGGTCAGCTACTGCCAAAATATGCCCCCAACACTGTTCTGATGGAAAACAAAGTGCAGCTCCACCCTCCGGCCCCGGAACTGCCACTCCTCGGCAAGTACGGGCTGCGATACGGACTTGAGCGGAGGCTTGCGCTGCAAAGATGGGAAAGGCAGAGACCGTTTCTCTCCGAGCCCACACCCCGCCCCAGGCGGCGACACAGGCACGCTCGCTGAGCGTTACCTGGGGGGTGCGATCCCACTCTCCTCTCCTCTCCTTGCGACTTGGGCCTCCGGTGCGACTTCATTAATCTTCGGGCAGTGGAACTCGAGGCCCCCCCCCGACGGGGTTGGTTCGAGGTCCCTCCTTGGCAAAGGCAGGCTCGGGCACAGCTCCTCTGGTGACGCCGGTCCGGGCCGATAGCAATCACGATTGCAGCAGCTCTGGTCACGCTGCTCGATCGAAGCAGAGAACAAGACTGCTCCGGGACACACAGTCATGGGGCAATTCCTCACGAAGGTCTCAGGCTGCAACAGGGCACACGCACACAGCGTCGCTGAGACTCACTTGAGCTCCAGGTGCACACGATCACAGGGCGATCCTCACAAAGGTCTCAGGCTGCACGAAGCATACGCACACAGCGTCGCTGAGACTCACTTGAGCTCCGGGTTCACGATCACAGGGCAATCCTCACGAAGGTCTCAGGCTGCACGAAGCACACGCACACAGCGTCGCTGAGATTCACTTGAACTCCGGATGTACACGATCACACGGCAATCCTCACGAAGGTCTCAGGCTGCATGAAGCACACGCACACAGCGTCGCTGAGACTCACTTGGACTCCGGGTGTACACGATCACACGGCAATCCTCACGAAGGTCCCAGGCTGCACGAAGCACACGTGCTCAGCGTTGCTGAGACTCACTTGGATTCCGGGTGCCCACGATCACAGGGCAGTTCTTACGCAGGTCTCAGGCTGCACGAAGCACACGCACACAGCGTCGCTGAGACCCACCCGGAAACTTTTATGTTCCTGAGTTTCCACAACAGGGAGCCAGCTCTCCTCGGGCCCTTGGGGACAAGTTACTTCAGGACACAGCACACAGCAAAGTCCTCTCAAGCAGGGAGACACAGCACACAGCAAAGTCCCTTAGCCTCTCCTTGGTTAAATCAGCAAACTGCAGGCCAGCCCCAGAACACACAGCAAGGGTCAGTCCTTTCCTTCAGTCTCTTTACCTGTTTCTTCCTTGGCAGAGGTTCCTCTTGACCACGAAGTAGGTTCAATCCTTTTCAGTCTTGATCAATCCAATGTTCAGGGGTTTCAGCTCTCATAGTTATACCCCTAAATGTCTTTGAAGTCTTTGTGTTCAGGGGGGCACTGACCCCTGTCTAAACCAGTTCTGGGTGTCTCCCTGCCAGTGACACCTTTTTCCTTTGATAGTGGGGGTCTGGATCTTCACTCACTCAGCAGGAGATGGAGCCATTGTTTTATGGCGGCAGCCCAGGCCTCTTCACCTCCAGGGGCTACTCCTCTCCCCTACACTCCAGATGCAGGTCAGCCTGTTGCTGTCTCACCTCCTCCCCTGGGTCAGGACATTTCCCAGATCCTATCACATTCAAATCCAGACAGTCAATCCACAACCAGGCAGAGACACACAGAATTGTTAGAACAAAAAGCCAGCCACTTCTAAAAGTGTGGTTTCTTAAACACACAATGCAAAAACCACTTTCAGAAAAAGATGTGTTATTAAATTGTGAATTCAGGCACACTAAACTTCACCTCTCCATCTTAAGCCTATGGGAAGATAGGCTGGAAACATATTACACAGCCTCCCCCATTCTGTCCTATGGGCAAGATGGCCTTGCAACAGTGAAAAACGAAATGGAGAGTATTTCACTGTCAGGACATGGTACACACCTTAGCACATGTCCTACCTTTCACATATACTGCACCCTGCCCAGGGGGTACCTTGGGCCTACCATGGGGGTGTCTGATGTGCATAAAAAGGGAAGGGTAAGGCCTGGCAAGATTGTGCACTTGTCAGGGCAACATGGCAGTTTAACAACCTGTGCGCAGGCACTGCAGTGGCAGGCCTGAGATCCCTCTTTAAGGCTACTGGTGTGGGTGGCACAATTAGTGCTGTAGGCCCACTAGTAGCATTTGTATTACCAGCCCTGGCACACATAGGGCACTTTACTAGGGACTTTACTAGTAAGACAAATATACCAATTATGTACAACCAATTACCATTACACTTTATACAGGGAGCACTTGCACTTTGACACTGATCAGCAGTGGCAAAGTGCCCAAAGCATCTAAGTTGGCAACACATGTCAGAAAAAAGGTCTGGGGGAAGGCAAAAAGTTTAGCGAACTTTAGCCAAAAAGGGCCAAGTCCAACACAACCCCCTCCCAGCCTAAAGCCAGGGTAGACCAATCAACTACCTTGATAGACTTCCCTGCTTGGGGCAATAGAACACGGACGCAGGCCCGCTACCGCGGGGACACCCTCCTGTTCTATGCCTTCCAGACCCCAGGGTGTTCTGTTGGTCACTGCTCCCTGGGCCAACTATGCTGCTCCACGGGTCCTTCCTGGCAGTTGGGGGCCCTCTAGGGGTGCTGGTCCCTTGCCAACTCCCACCTAGAGCGGTACCCCTGGAAGACCCGTCGGCCAGGATGCGGTCTCCAGTTAACCGGCCCTCCAGGTTAGAGGTGGGGTTACTCCGGTCACTTTTAGGGGACCTAGCCCTACTGGCTGGGCACTGTCCCACGGGTTCTCCCATGGGAGAACACCTTCCTGTGGCATCCTAAGGTTCTGTACTTGTTGCCAGGTGCTAGAGAATGTAATGATGTCAGCATGCACCTGACAGCAGTTAGAGCCTGGCTTTCTCTTGTGTAACAGCCTTTCTGTGGATGGGATCCTTATCCAGGAATAAACCACTACTTCAAGCTGTGTTTGCTGGATTCTTACACTTGGCGACGGAGGATGGCTCTACTCTTCTGGGAAGGATCTCAACACTACTAATTTAGCATCTGTTAAGGAAAGTAATTCCTACTCCCTTGGAATTAAAGGTACTGTACGTTTATTCTTAAATTGTGCATTTCTGCTGATAACAGAGAGGAAGCACTGGAGGCTGTGTTTAAATTCAAGGCTTACACGCTTCCTAAGAGTGTCACTTGTAACTGGCAAAAGGAGAAGCACCGGAGGCAGTCTTTTAATATTAGCGCACTGCAGGCAGTATTTGTACTTAATGAAAACAACGAAGGCAATATTTTAAGATAAGCACACCGGAAGCTGCATGTGCATTTGAACGCGCAGGAGACTGTGTTAACGCAAGTGCTCACTTAAGTTTAACTTGCGCTTTCTTTAAAAGTAATTGTCACTGTTGTGGCCGCGCTGTCTGTACTTTCATAAAACGTTATTTATCACTGACGTGGTTAGTGTTTAATATCAGCCGTGGTTGACTCTTACTATCAGCTGATGTAATTTTCCGAAGCCTTAACTGTCAGCTTTACCGAAGCGGTAGTTATCAACTTTCCCGAAGCGTTAATTGTCGGTGGTGTTGCTCGCGCTTGATATCGGCTGTTCTGGAGGCATTGTTGGAACAGCTGGCTTACAGGCATTGTTTGAATATAGGATCCTATCTTTCACAAGTCGCCTCGCGCTTGGTAAACGCCATCGAGTGCCAACAACTTTCTCTCGCTTCAGGCTTCACAGGATCCTATTACGTCCCTCGACCATACGTCTTCACGCTCCTCACGTACAGCGCTGTCTACGTGGCAGCCATTTTAGACGAATTGTTTCTATCTGTTGCCTGGATACAGTATACAGTATACAACATCTTGCGTGTAATCTCAGTGACACGCACACTTTCTACCTGAAAACCAAAAGGAATAATCTGCGTGCCACTTCAGTGACACGCACACTTGGAATTCATTTTAACGCATACAATCTCAGTGACACGCACACTTTTTACCTGGAAATCAAAGGAAATAATTTGCGTGCTACTTCAGTGACACGAACACAAGACGATTTTTTTTTTGAAGGTGTATATTCTGCATGCCACTTCAGTGACACGCACACTCCAAGATTATATATATTTTTTTTTAAATGGATATAATAATACTCATGTTAACTCTCTGCGTGCCATTTCAGTGACACGCTCACTACAACATTATATCAATATTCACTGAGAAATTTCCGTGACACGCACACGTACATCCAGGGCTGAATAATTGTAAGAGATGCATCATTTTTGTTAGTAATAACGCTGTATTAAATAACTTAATATTGGCATGTTCAATTTGGAAAACAATTTTTCAATGATATTTTTCAGTTGGTATTAAAGGTATCTATCTTTATAAACACATGGTTCTTAACACTTTCAGCAAACTGCAACTATTGTATTCCTGCTAATTTATTGTTTGAAGAAAATATATATTTACATAAATATGCAAAATGTGACTGCACCTCCTTTCTTTTTGTCATCTCCTGGAGATCCACCCATCAGATGGCAAAAATGGCGCAAGGTGTTTGAAAGGTACGCCAGGGTTTGTGGCTCTTCGTTGAGCGCCGAAAGGAAGACAGCCTTATTATTACATTGTCTAGGATCTGAAGGTCAAGAAGTTTTTGATCATCTTCCTGAGGTTCATGATCATGATCTCAACGAATATGAAATTTGTATAGTAAAATTAGACAAGCATTATCTACCAAAAGTCAGTACCATTCTCGAAAGGTTTCATTTCGGTCACAGATCTCAATTGGATGACGAATCAATTGAGAATTATGTAACTTCCCTGAGAAAGTTAGCTTCTTCATGTAAATTTGGATCCACTCTTGATGAGAGAATTAGAGACCAATTTATGTTGGGTTGTAGCATTGATCGTGTTAGGGAAGAATTATGGCAAAAGGATGAACCGTCATTAGAAGATGTAATTGTCATTGCAAAGAGGATTGAACATTCTCTTAAATGTGTTGAGGTGATAAAGAAAGATGGTGAGAAAAGGGACAAAAACTAGGGGTGGGCGGAATTTGCGTAGTCGCGCTACGCAAAGCTCCGCGAAACGGTAAAAAATCTCCGCGAGCACGCAAAAGTTCCGCGAACACGCGGAATTGCTTGTTCCGCCCGTTCGCGATGCTTTTTTCCTGTTCGCGAACGCTGTTTGCGTGCTCGGGGAGAAATATCTCGCGAACACGCATTTTGAAAGCGCGAACAAGCAAAAAATTCCGCGAAGCCGCGGATTGCGGAATTTTGGGTAATTCCGCGTTCTCCGCGGAACGCGAAATTACCCAAATTCCGCAAATTCCGCGAGGTGTACGGAATTTACCGCCCAGGCCTAACAAAAACTCTGTTCAAGTTGTCAAACAACCTCCAAAGGAACATAAAGAACTTGGAAAAAAGAGTGTTTTCTGAGAAAAGTGGTAAATTTAACATGTCTCAAATTAAGTGCTTTCGCTGTGGAAAGATAGGTCATCTGGCCAATGACAAACGATGTCCAGGTTGGAAAGTCACCTGCAGTAATTGCAAAAGGAAAGGTCATTTTTCTGTTGTGTGTAAGGGTAAAACTTACAAAGGGAAGGTTAACGAAATATATTGTGATGAAGATAATTCATATGAATCACTTGACCAAGTAGACTGTGGACAAATTCTAGTACAGGTTGTTGAAAATGAAGAAAGGAGAAATTGTCCAACAGATGAAATTTTAGTAGAAGGTAAACCAACGAATGTCCTTTTTGACTCAGGTGCTAAGATCACCATTGTCTCAAAGGAATTCTATCTGAAGAAAGTTAAGGATAAGATTAAAGTTTTTCATCCTGATATTAGACCCTGTGCATATGGGGGAGAGCCAATTAAATTGTTTGGTTATTTCTGGGGATTAGTTGAATACAAAAACAGGTTAACCAATGCTAAAATATATATATCACAGAAAGGTGACAGTATATTGAGTTGGTTCCACCAGAGGGATCTTGGTGTAATTTTAGACCCGAATGCATCACCTCCCATTAGGTTGAAAGAGAATTTTAACACTAAGTTAATTGCTTCTATAGATATTAATCCTGCTGAGGATTTTATGCAAATGTTAAAACAAAAATTTCCCAATGTGTTTTGTGAAACTTTGGGTTGTCTACAAAACTACATCCATCACATTCGTTTGGTGGATGGTGCTAAACCAGTGTGTTGCAAAGTACGCAGTGTTCCTGTGGTGGTCAGAGAGCAAGTGCAGAAAGAATTAGAACGTCTTAAGAAGAATGGTATCATTGAGGAAGTTGAGGCGACACAGTGGCTTGCTCCGGTTGTAGCTGCTAAAAAGGCTGATGGCTCTCTACGTCTATGTGTGGACCTTAGGGAGTTGAACAAGCATGTGGTGGTGGACCGGTATCCCCTACCGAAAATTGCGGACATGTTAATGCTGTTAAAAGGGGCAAGGGTGTTTAGCACCATCGACCTTAAGTCTGCATACCACCAGATTAGGTTAGACGATGAGTCAAAAGATTTAACAGCATTCGTTACTCCTTTTGGTACTTACCGCTTTGTCAGACTTCCTTTTGGTTTGGTCTCAGCGGCCTCGGTTTTTCAGAGGCGGTTGGAGAACGTTTTGAAGGGATTACCTGGTGTTAGAATATATCAGGATGATATATTGATTTTTGGAGTAGATAACAAAGAACATGACATGAGACTGTCAAATGTCTTGAGCAGTCTTGATGAATTTAATTTAACACTAAGAATTGACAAATGCAAGTTCAGAAGAGAATCTATTGATTACCTAGGTCATTCAATTTCAGCGGGTGGTGTCTTGCCCAAGGAAGACCTGGTTGAAGCCATACGGAAATGCACTCTCCCACTAATAAAGAAGAGTTGATGAGTTTTTTAGGAATGGCAGAATATTACAGCAAATTTGTTCAAGGTTTTGCTTCTTTATGTGTTCGCATGAGGGCTTTGTTGCGAAAGGGGTGTGAGTTTGTTTGGGACCAAAGTTGTGAACGTGAATTTTGCATTCTCAAGGAGAAGTTAAATTCAGCACCAAAGTTAAGTAGTTTTGACCCAAAAAAGAAATCTGTCCTAATAACCGATGCCAGTATGAAAAGCCTGGGAGCTGTTCTTCTACAAAAGGACCAAGGACATGATGAGGTAATCCTGTTTTTGTCAAGGAGTTTGAGAGGTGCAGAATTGCAATATTCAGTAGTAGAGAGAGAAGCTCTTGCAGTTTATTGGTCTGTAAAGAAACTCAAAAATCTTTTGTGGGGAGGTGTGTTTGAAGTAAGAACAGACCACAAGCCTTTATGTGAGATATTTAAAAAAAAGCTCATTGATGCTGTGTCAAGTAGGATCACCAAATGGGTTGTGGCCTTTCAAGATTATAATTTCGACATAAAAATTACCTGGTGTGGAAAATAAAGTGGCAGATGCTTTGTCTCGCCTGGTTGATAGTGAAGATGTGTGCCCTGCTGATGAGTGTGAGCAAGATGAAGAAATGGTATGTGCTATTGAGGGAAGCATCATTGACAAAGAGAGGTGGAAAAATGCTTTATATGCAGATAAAGATTTGTTAAAAGTTTTGGAATGTGTTAATACAGGTTGGAAGACCAGGCCCAAAGGAGAAGAACATTTGGATAAGTTTTGGCATGTGAAAGATCAACTTTCAGAACAAAGTGGATTACTTGTCAGGGGTATGAGACTCATTCCTCCAAGTTCTCTTAGGGAAGAGCTTGTTTCGTTGGCACATGCTGGGCATCAGGGAATTTCAAAGACTAAGGAGAGATTAAGATTGTCTTACTGGTGGCCCGGCATGGATTTACAGGTGGAACGGAATGTTAGGGATTGTGTGCAATGTGCGTTGAGTGAGAGGGTGGCTAAACCGAAGGTGCAACCCATGGTCATAGGGGACCGCCCTGATGGTCCATGGAAGGAAGTTGGACTGGACATAGTTCTTCCTATCCGGTCTTCTGGCTCAGAGTGGTATGTCCTTGTTCTGGTTGATTTTTTTTCAAGGTGGCCAGAGATAGCTATCACACGAGGAATTGAAACCAAACATATAAAAACATTTTTGGAGAAGCTCATTCCTAGAGAAGGCATACCCAAAGCCATTCTTACTGATAATGGTGTACAGTTGGTCTCAAGGGAAATGGAAGAGTTTCTATCTAGACATGGTATCAGGCACAATAAATGTTCTTTATATCACCCAGAAACCAATGGTATGGTTGAGCGTTTTAATCGTGTGCTCAAAGAAACTATTGAAATGGCCAATTCTGCAGGTTTGGATTGGCGTGCAGAAATTTGCAAAAAAGTTGAAATTTACAGGTTGTCTCCCCATGCAGTAACCAAAAGAACTCCGTTTGAGTTGTTCAGAGGTAAGAGTGCCAACACTTTGGTAACGCCCACTTGGGCCAACGACATGCAACCAGATCGGCATGTTGAGAATGGAAGGAGTGATTGGAGGTTGGCCGAGTCCAAGAGAATTGAAACTCGAAAAAAACTCCATGACATTAAGAAATGTGTAAAAATAACTGTTGTGAAAGTGGGTGATTGGGTTTTGATTAAAACTCCTTGCAAGAGGAGTTCTTCTGCAGCATTTTTGAAACCCATACAGGTCATTAAGATTTTCAATAATGCGGTTAGACTACCGACCACCATATTTGGAATTTGAATAGGGTGGTGGTGGTAAGAGAAGACTTTGTTTCCAGATCTAAGGACTCTTCTAGTCATTTGGGTCACACTTCTGGGAATCCAAGTGTCATTCGAAAGTCTTCAAGAGTGTCATCTCCTCCAAGTTATTTAAGTGATTTTGTTAAGTAATTTATTCATTATCTAGTATTTTCACTTGTTCTCTTCATTTTTATGTATCCCTCTTCTCTAGTTTTGTTGTTATCTAGCTTATGTATTCTCAGTTTTTCATTATTGGTAAAGGAAGGAGATGTGTGGCATCCTAAGGTTCTGTACTTGTTGCCAGGTGCTAGACAATGTAATGATGTCAGCATGCACCTGACAGCAATTAGAGCCTGGCTTTCTCTTGTGTAACAGCCTTTCTGTGGATGGGATCCTTATCCTGGAATAAACCTGAATTTACTACTTCAAGTTGTGTTTGCTTGATTCTTACACTTCCCCTCTTAACCTTCCATTTAGATTTTTGTGCCTGCCATTTAGGAATGGCACCCACAAACTTCAGGTCCGTGGGAGCTCTGGTTACATACGCCCCACGACCTCCTGACTCTAGGGGTTCTTCCTCACACTGCTGGCAGGTAGGCGCTAGGCCTCCAACCTGGTGCTCCTCTAAGGAACCCTCCAGTCTCTGAGGTGGGGTTGTGGAACCCCGGGGACGCTGCTCACACTCCCTCCCTCTCCTTTGAGACAGGGTGCTAGCCCGCATGCCCCCCCCCACTACTCTGGGACCTAACTGCTCTACTTTGCTTCTCTTCCCTCCCTAATGCTTTCTCAGACCCTTGGACCCATGACCAGGGGTCGGGCTCTTGTGCAAGCTCCCGGGAATCAAAGAACTCGCAGTCTGACAAGTGTTGGCGCAACCCTGGAAAATAATTACTGAGCCTAGGCTCCCTGGGGCCCAAATTGAGCAATCCTTTGTAATTATTCGCCATGCTAACCATCACCCAATCATCCAGTGCACGCGTGTACTGCTCCAGATCCTCCACCCGAGTACTGGATTTCAGTCTCTGGAAATCCCTGAATTTCTGCAGGTACTGTTCAGGAGTGAGCCCATACCTGAGGCATAAAGCCTCCTTCATATTGGCGTAGGTCAGGGTTCCCGCTCTCTCTAAAGGTGGTAAAACATCCCTCCCAGAAGCCTCAAAGTGTTTCCATAGGCCCGCCCCCCAATGCTTCTCAGGCACCTCATTCATCCTTAGTGCGATCTTATATGCCGTGAACCACGCATAAATATCACCACCCCTTTGGTAATCTCGCACTAAGTCTTTGGGAATGTACACCTTACCCGCTGGCACTGGTTGTGTGCTGCCACCATTCGTACTGGACTCCGCCTGTTTTGCCTTAATGTCCAGTTCCCTCATGCTTAACTCATGAGCTAAGAGAATCTTCTTCTCTTCCAAGGCGAGAGCGTTCTTGCTCTCCTCTGCTCGCTTTTCACTTTCAATGAGCAGCTGTTTCTCTTCTGCTTGAGCCTTAAGTTTTAAAACCTCCAACTCATGCTCTCTGATCCTTTGGTTTTCCTCCAGCTCCTCTGGGGAAAAACTCCTCCCTGAATGGTTACTACCAGCCCCTGAGGCTGGTCCTACCACCGGCAAATCCTGTGGACCAAATCCATTCCCTGGGTCATCCTCATCCACCTCAACATCACCCGTCTCCTGAGCCTCTTTGGCTTCCCACCAGGCCCTCAAGGCCATTTGCAGCTCCTCCTTCTTGGCGCTACTTTTCATGGGACATCCCAAAGTTCTGCAGAATTGCCTCAATTGATCAACTTTGTAGGTAAGCAATGCCTCAATCTTGAACTCCAATTCTGCAACTTCACTGGCTACTTGACTCCTCTGAGACATGATGTGTGGCTTAAAGGTCGCTCAAAAATAGAACCAGAAATCAAAACACAATATGTGGTTGCGTCGTGGTCTGCGCTAAACTAGTGATGTACACCAATCACTGTGAGTGAATTTGCAAATACACGTTCAAATCCCCAACCGCTGACCACCAATGTTAGAACCGGGGGTCTCTAGTTGGCTGAGGTAGGTACCTTAGGCCAAATATGGACCCCTCCTTCTAAGTCAGGGAAAGGAAGGACACCTTCTCAGATAGCCCCTGCTCACCCCCTCGGTAGCTTGGCACGAGCAGCCAGGCTTATCTCCAAGGCAAATGTGTAAATTATTTGCAACCACGCTCTCAGTGACACAATGATAACACCACAAATGGACTCCACACGAGTTTCATAAAAAAACAATTATATGTTTATATAAAAAGTTATACGATGAGACCACACGATAAAAATCCAACATATGCGTATTTGTAATACTTCACCTTGCCGGTTATTAGGCCAGCAAGCACTGGTAGGTTCTTGCAGTATTAATGAGCAATTCTCAATGATCTAATGCAGTCCTAATGCAATGCTATGCAGTTCGTAATGCAAGAATCAGGCAATTCGTAATGCACCAATCAGGCAGTTCGTAATGCGAAAATAATGCAATTCGTAATGCAACAATCAGGCAGTTCGTAATGCAAAAAATAAGGCACTCCGTAATGCAACAATCAGGCAGTTCGTAATGCAAAATTAGGGCACTTCGTAATGCAACAATCAGGCAGTTCGCAATGCAAAAATAGGGCACTTCGTAATGCAACAATCAGACAGTTCGTAATGCACAAATAAGATACTTCAGCACCGATCACGGTGCTCTGGACGGCCTCTATGCCACTCTTACTGACTCGCGGTCAGCTACTGCCAAAATATGCCCCCAACACTGTTCTGATGGAAAACAAAGTGCAGCTCCACCCTCCGGCCCCGGTACTGCCACTCCTCGGCAAGTACGGGCCGCGATACGGACTTGAGCGGAGGCTCGCGCTGCAAAGATGGGAAAGGCCGAGAGTGTTTCTCTCCGAGCCCGCACCCTGCCCCAGGCGGCGACACAGGCACGCTCGCTGAGCGTTACCTGGGGGGTGCGATCCCACTCTCCTCTCCTTGCGACTTGGGCCTCCGGTGTGACTTCGTTGATCTTCGGGCAGTGGAACTCGGGCCCCCCCCTCCGACGGGGTTAGTTTGAGTTCCCTCCTTGGCAAAAGCAGGCTCGGGCCGGCGGCACAGCTACTCTGGTGACGCCGGTCCGGGCCGATGCAATGACGATCGCATCAGCTCTGGTCACGCTGCTCGATCGAAACCGAGAACAAGACTGCTCCGGGACACACAGTCACGGGGCAATTCCTCACGAAGGTCTCAGGCTGCAACAGGGCACACGCACACAGCGTCGCTGAGACTCACTTGAGCTCCGGGTGCACGATCACAGGGCAATCCTCACTAAGGTCTCAGGCTGCACGAAGCACACGCACACAGCGTCGCTGAGACTCACTTGAACTCCGGATGTACACGATCACAGGGCAATCCTCATGAAGGTCTCAGGCTGCACGAAGCACATGCACACAGCGTCGCTGAGACTCACTTGGACTCCGGGTGTACACGATCACAGGGCAATCCTCACGAAGGTCCCAGGCTGCACGAAGCACACGCACACAGCGTCGCTGAGACTCACTTGGATTCCGGGTGCCCACGATCACAGGGCAGTTCTTACGCAATTCTTAGGCTGCACGAAGCACACGCACACAGCGTCGCTGAGACCCACCCGGAAACTTTTATGTACCTGAGTTTCCACAACAGGGAGCCAGCTCTCCTCGGGCCCTTGGGGACAAGTTTCTTCAGGACACAGAACACAGCAAATTCCTCTCAAGCAGGGGGACACAGCACACAGCAAAGTCCCTTAGCCTCTCCTTGGTTAAATCATCAAACTGCAGGCCAGCCCCAGAACACACAGCAAGGGTCAGTCCTTTCCTTCAGTCTCTTCAGCTGTTTCTTCCTTGGCAGAGGTTCCTCTTGACCACGAAGTAGTTTCAATCCTTTTCAGTCTTGATCAATCCAACGTTCAGGGGTTTCAGCTCTCATAGTTATACCCCTAAATGTCTTTGAAGTCTTTGTGTTCAGGGGGGCACTGACCCCTGTCTAAATCAGTTCTGGGTGTCTCCCTGCCAGTTACACCTTTTTCCTTTGATAGTGGTGGTCTGGATCTTCAATCACTCAGCAGGAGATGGGACCATTGTTTTATGGTGGCAGCCCAGGCCTCTTCACCTCCAGGGGCTACTCCTCCCCCCTACACTCCAGATGCAGGTCAGCCTGTTGCTGTCTCACCTCCTCCCCTGGGTCAGGACATTTCCCAGATCCTTTCACATTCAAATCCAGACAGTCAATCCACAACCAGGCAGAGACACACAGAATTGTTAGAACTAAAATCCCAGACACTTCTAAAAGTGTGGTTTCTAAACACACAATGCAAAAACCACCTTCAGAAAAAGATGTGTTATTAAATTGTGAATTCAGGCACACTAAACTTCACCTCCTCATCTTAAGCCTATGGGAAGATAGGCTGGAAACATATTACACAGCCTCCCCCATTCTGTCCTATGGGCAAGATGGCCTAGCAACAGTGAAAAATGAAATGTAGAGTATTTCACTGTCAGGACATGGTACACACCTTAGTACATGTCCTACCTTTCACATACACTGCACCCTGCCCAGGGGGTACCTTGGGCCTACCATAGGGGTGTCTGATGTGCATAAAAAGGGAAGGGTAAGGCCTGGCAAGTGGGTGCACTTGTCAGGACAACATGGTAGTTTAACAAACTGCGCGCAGGCACTGCAATGGCAGGCCTGAGATCCCTCTTTAAGGCTGCTGGTGTGGGTGGCACAATTAGTGCTGCAGGCCCACTAGTAGCATTTGTATTACCAGCCCTGGCACACATAGTGCACTTTACTAGGGACTTTACTAGTAAGACAAATATACCAATTATGGACAACCAATTACCATTACACTTTATACAGGGAGCACTTGCACTTTGACACTGATCAGCAGTGGCAAAGTGCCAAAAGCATCTAAGTTGGCAACACCATGTCAGAAAAAAGGTCTAGGGGGAAGGCAAAAAGTTTAGGGAACTTTAGCCAAAAAGGGCCAAGTCCAACACAACCCCCTCCCAGCCTAAAGCCAGGGTAGACGAATCAACTACCTTGATGGACTTCCCTGCTTGGGGCGATAGAACACGGACGCAGGCCTGCTACCACAGGGACACCCTCCTGTTCTATGCCTTCCTGACCCCAGGGTGTTCTGTTGGTCACTACTCCCTGGGCCACCTATGCTGCTCCACGGGTCCTTCCTGGCAGTTGGGGGCCCTCTAGGGGGGCTGGTCCCTTGCCAACTCCCACCTAGAGCAGTACCCCTGGAAGACCCGTCAGCCAGGATGCTGTCTCCAGTTATCCGGCCCTCCAGGTTACAGGTGGGGTTACCCCGGTCACTTTTAGGGGACCTAGCCCTACTGGCTGGGCACTGTCCCATGGGTTCTCCCACGGGAGAACACCTTCCCCTCTTAACCTTCCATTTAGATTTTTGTGCCTGCCATTTAGGAATGGCACCCACAAACTTCAGGTCCGCTGGAGCTCTGGTTACAGACGCCCCATGACCTCCTGACTCTAGGGGCTCTTCCTCACACTGCTGGCAGGTAGGCGCTAGGCCTCCAACTTGGTGCTCCTCTAAGGAACCCTCCAGTCTCTGAGGTGGGGTTGTGGACCCCCGGGGACGCTGCTCACACTCCCTCCCTCTCCTTTGAGACAGGGTGCTAGCCCGCATGCCCTCCCCACTACTCTGCGACCTAACTGCTCTACTTTGCTTCTCTTCCCTCCCTAATGCTTCCTCAGACCCTTGGACCCATGACCAGGGGTCGGGCTCTTGTGCAAGCTCCCGGGAATCAAAGAGCTCGCAGTCTAACAAGTGTTGGCGCAACCCTGGAAAATAATTACTGAGCCTAGGCTCCCTGGAGCCCAAATTGAGCAATTCTTTGTAATCATTCGCCATGCTAACCATCACCCAATCATCCAGGGCATGCGTGTACTCCTCCAGATCCTCCACCCGAGTACTGGATTTCAGTCTCTGGAAATCCCAGAATTTCTGCAGGTACTGTTCAGGAGTGAGCCCATACCTGAGGCATAAAGCCTCCTTCATATTGGCGTAGGTCAGGGTTCCCGCCCTCTCTAAAGGTGGTAAAACATCCCTCCCAGAAGCCTCAAAGTTTTTCCATAGGCCCGCCCCCCAATGCTTCTCAGGCACCTCATTCATCCTTAGTGCGATCTCATATGCCGTGAACCACGCATAAATATCATCACCCCTTTGGTAATCTCGCACTAAGTCTTTGGGAATGTACACCTTACCCGCTGTCACTGGTTGTGTGCTGCCACCATTCTAACTGGACTCCGCCTGTTTAGCCTTAATGTCCAGTTCCCTCATGCTTAACTCATGAGCTAAGAGAATCTTCTTCTCTTCCAAGGCGAGAGCGTTCCTGCTCTCCTCTGCTCGCTTTTCACTTTCAATGAACAGCTTTTTCTCTTCTGCTTGAGCCTTAAGTTTTAAAACCTCCAACTCATGCTCTCTGACCCTTTGGTTTTCCTCCAGGTCCTCTGGGGAAAAACTCCTCCCTGAATGGTTACTACCAGCCCCTGAGGCTAGTCCTTCCACCGGCAAATCCTGTGGACCAAATCCATTCCCTGGGTCATCATCATCCACCTCAACATCACCTGTCTCCTGAGCCTCTTTGGCTTCCAACCAGGCCCTCAAGGCCGTTTGCAGCTCCTCCTTCTTGGCGCTACTTTTCATGGGACATCCCAAAGTTCTGCAGAATTGCCTCAATTGATCAACTTTGTAGGTAGGCAATGCCTCAATGTCGAACTCCAATTCTGCAACCTCACTGGCTACTTGACTCCTCTGAGACATGATGTGTGGCTTAAAGGTCGCTCAAAATAGAACCAAAAATCAAAACACAATATGTGGTTGCGTTGTCGTTTGCGCTAAACTAGTGATGTATACCAATCACTGTGAGTGAATTTGCAAATACACGTTCAAATCCCCAACCGCTGACCACCAATGTTATAACCGGGGGTCTCTAGTTGGCTGAGGTAGGTACCTTAGGCCAAATATAGACCCCTGCTTCTAAGTAAGGGAAAGGTAGGACACCTTCTCAGATAGCCCCTGCTCACCCCCTCGGTAGCTTGGCACGAGCAGCCATGCTTATCTCCAAGGCAAATGTGTAAAGTATTTGCAACCACGCTCTCAGTGACACAATGATAACACCACAAATGGACTCCACACGAGTTTCATAAAAAAACAATTATATGTTTATATAAAAAGATATACGATGAGACCACACGATAAAAATCCAACATATGCGTATTTTTAATATTTCACCTTGTGGTTATTAGGCCAGCAAGCACTGGTAGGTTCTTGCAGTATTAATGAGCAATTCTCAATGTTCTAATGCAGTCCTAATGCAATGCTATGCAGTTCGTAATGCAAGAATCAGGCAATTCGTAATGCACCAATCAGGCAGTTCGTAATGCGAAAATAATGCAATTCGTAATGCAACAATCAGGCAGTTCGTAATGCAAAAAATAAGGCACTCCGTAATGCAACAATCAGGCAGTTCGTAATACAAAATTAGGGCACTTCGTAATGCAACAATCAGGCAGTTTGTAATGCAAAAATAGGGCACTTCGTAATGCAACAATCAGGCAGTTCGTAATGTACAAATAAGATACTTCAGCACCGATCACGGTGCTCTGGACGGCCTCTATGCCACTCTTACTGACTCGCGATAATCTACTGCCAAAATATGCCCCCAACACTGTTCTGATGGAAAACAAAGTGCAGCTCCACCCTCCGGCCCCGGTACTGCCACTCCTCTGCAAGTACGGGCCGCGATATGGACTTGAGCGGAGGCTCGCGCTGCAAGGATGGGAAAGGCCGAGAGCGTTGCTCTCCGAGCCCGCACCCCGCCCCAGGCGGCGACACAGGCACGCTCGCTGAGCGTTACCTGGGGGGTGCGATCCCACTCTTCTCTCCTCTCCTTGCGACTTGGGCCTCCGGTGCGACTTTGTTGATCTTCAGGCAGTGGAATTCGGGCCCCCCCCCAACGGAGTTGGTTCGAGGTCCCTCCTTGGCAAAGGCAGGCTCGGGCCGGCGGCACAGCTCCTCTGGTGACGCCGGTCCGTGCCAATGGCAGTGACGATCACAGCAGCTCTGGTAACGCTGCTCGATCGAAGCAGAGAACAAGACTGCTCCGGGACACACAGTCACGGGGCAATTCCTCACGAAGGTCTCAAGCTGCAACAGGGCACACGCACACAGCGTCGCTGAGACTCACTTGAGCTCCGGGTGCACACGATCACAGGACGATCCTCACGAAGGTCTCAGGCTGCACGAAGCACACGCACACAGCGTCGCTGAGACTCACTTGAGCTCCGGGTGCACGATCACAGGGCAATCCTCACGAAGGTCTCAGGCTGCACGAAGCACACGCACACAGCGTCGCTGAGACTCACTTGAACTCCGGATGTACACGATCACAGGGCAATCCTTACGAAGGTCTCAGGCTGCACGAAGCACACGCACACAGCGTCGCTGAGACTCACTTGGACTCCGGGTGTACACGATCACAGGGCAATCCTCACGAACGTCCCAGGCTGCACGAAGCACACGCACACAGCGTCGCTGAGACTCACTTGGATTCCGGGTGCCCACGATCACAGGGCAGTTCTTACACAGGTCTCAGGCTGCACGAAGCACACGCACACAGTGTCGCTGAGACCCACCCGGAAACTTTTATGTTCCTGAGTTTCCACAACAGGGAGCCAGCTCTCCTCTGGCCCTTGGGGACAAGTTACTTCAGGACACAGCACACAGCAAAGTCCTCTCAAGCAGGGGGACACAGCACACAGCAAAGTCCCTTAGCCTCTCCTTGGTTAAATCAGCAAACTGCAGGCCAGCCCCAGAACACACAGCAAGGGTCAGTCATTTCCTTCAGTCTCATCAGCTGTTTCTTCCTTGGCAGAGTTCCTCTTGACCACGAAGTAGTTTCAATCCTTTTCAGTCTTGATCAATCCAACGTTCAGGGGTTTCAGCTCTCATAGTTATACCTCTAAATGTCTTTGAAGTCTTTGTGTTCAGGGGGGCACTGACCCCTGTCTAAACCAGTTCTGGGTGTCTCCCTGCCAGTGACAACTTTTTCCTTTGATAGTGGGGGTCTGGATCTTCAATCACTCCGCAGGAGATGGAGCCATTGTTTTATGGTGGCAGCCCAGGCCTCTTCCCCTCCAGGGGCTACTCCTCCCCCCTACACTCCAGATGCAGGTCAGCCTGTTGCTGTCTCACCTTCTCCCCTTGGTCAGGACATTTCCCAGATCCTATCACATTCAAATCCAGACAGTCAATCCACAACCAGGCAGAGACACACAGAATTGTTAGAACAAAAAACCCAGCCACTTCTAAAATTGTGGTTTCTAAACACACAATGCAAAAACCACCTTCAGAAAAAGATGTGTTATTAAATTGTGAATTCAGGCACACTAAACTTCACCTCTCCATCTTAAGCCTATGGGAAGATAGGCTGGAAACATATTACACAGCCTCCCCCATTCTGTCCTATGGGCAAGATGGCCTTGCAGCAGTGAAAAACGAAATGTACAGTATTTCACTGTCAGGACATGGTACAGACCTTAGTACATGTCCTACCTTTCACATACACTGCACCCTGCCCAGGGGGTACCTTGGGCCTACCATAGGGGTGTCTGATGTGCATAAAAAGGAAAGGGTAAGGCCTGGCAAGTGGGTGCACTTGTCAGGACAACATGGTAGTTTAACAAACTGCGCGCAGGCACAGCAGTGGCAGGCCTGAGATCCCTCTTTAAGGCTACTGGTGTGGGTGGCACAATTAGTGCTGCAGGCCCACTAGTAGCATTTGTATTACCAGCCCTGGCACACATAGTGCACTTTACTAGGGACTTTACTAGTAAGACAAATATACCAATTATGGACAACCAATTACCATTACACTTTATACAGGGAGCACTTGCACTTTGACACTGATCAGCAGTGGCAAAGTGCCCAAAGCATCTAAGTTGGCAACACCATGTCAGAAAAAAGGTCTAGGGGGAAGGCAAAAAGTTTAGGGAACTTTAGCCAAAAAGGGCCAAGTCCAACAGTGAACATTTAAGTATATCTCCAACATTCAAGATACCAATGAACATTATACTCCCCATATCCTTGTAATCAGCAGTACCAGGTTCAGTGACGTATTGGTACTAAATCTTCTTGATCTCATCTCTTTGATGTCCTTAAACCTGGCTACAAAATTCACCTAAAAATAGCCCGAACAATCTTCTGTGAATATATTTCATGCAAGGAGGTCATAGGTCCACACTGCTAGTTTTAGGAATACTTCTTCTTTAATTACATCATTGAGTCAGCATCAACTTTTACTTGCTCAATAGTTTAGTATCCTCCAAAGAATATTCTTTCAAGATTTTCCACTGACCTCACCAAGCAAGTAATAACTATCTCAAAGCAGTCTACCCTGTGGAGAATCTGTATATTTGAACTGAAGACCTTCGTAACTTGTGCATACAAGGTCTTACTGGGGACATAGATAACTTTAACATCTCACAACAGGCCAAACATTGCGCACATGAAGCCAGTCCCACAAAGACAGTCTGCCTTGATCTCATATTTTTCTAGGTCACATTCAACTTGCTCCAATAAATTTCCCATCTCTGATCTGATCATGCACTCAGCAGTTTTGTGATTCCAGATACACTTAGTCCAAAGGAACTTTGCTAGGTAAAGCGGTACATGAAAACACTCCAGAAGGCTTTTAATTGATCTAAAACTACTAATTTTTTCATGCTTTGTGGTCTTACTTTTGCTTGGAAAATAATAAATTCTTTGGTCCTAAAAAAATACATTCTAGATAGATTGCCTGTGTGAAGGCCCTTTTCCTTTGATATACGAAGAATATCTTTGAATGCATCGTAGAATTATTTTGGGTCTTTAGATGTTCTTCCTAGACATCTTAAACATGACTATCACGATCCTTGTTGCTATGTTTGTTGGAATGTGTATAAAGCAGAGATTGTTCTGTCTGCACTTATTATCAATATCATCAACCTTTTCTGCCAGATCTGTACTGAGATTTGAGTACCTGTTCTAGATCATGTAATGGAGCCTCCAGCATTGACTTTGATAGATCAATGATTTACCGAGTGGATTAAAATGAGAAATTGCATCATGGTTTCCAACAACAATTTTTCATGTTTCTTTTAGCTTTTGGTGATTTATTGTTGAGCTGCATGTCCCTCGGTTACCTCATCCAGTTTAGAAATCTGTGAGGCATTTGTGTTCACTGTTACCTGTGAAGACAGCAGTAGTTCAATTGTTGCTACAGGTGTGCATTTCTTTTGTAATGGCATGCCATGGAGGAACATATATGGGTTGATTTAAGCTGACCATGTATTTTCCCCCTCTCTCTGGTGCAGCTTGAAAAGTTGCTCGCTGAAAGGAAGAGTAGCTGTGGCCTACTGGCCCATTGGCTGAATATGAATTACAAACATAAGTACTGGAGCTGCGAACTCCCTTCTACAACTCTTGCCTGGTTACTCCGCTTTTGTGATCTTTATTTCAGATTGACTGGTGGAGGTATCATGCATGGGATGAACAGGCGACAGGAGCAGTAAATCGTTGTTTTAATGTTTTGCAAGTTCTTGGAACGGCCCGTTTGATACATAAATGTCACTTTCAACATGGCCACCGGGAGTTATGTTACTTTTTCTTACAAAGAGAAGAGGTTAATAATGGTTTTCAACAACTAATTAATGTTCTATGTGGTTTTGAGACTTCCTAGACAAATGTCAACCATGCTCCTTTTTCCTGCTGCCAATCCTGCATTTAAGATCCTCATTCGCATGTGCGTGCTTCAGATCCCCCCCCTGTTTTGTGGGGGGCAGGGGAGGATGAAGAGGCAAATTGTTTACCATTCACCATGAAGCAAAGACATAAGAGCTCGAAAGCTTGCAGAGAACAAGTCTATCATCAGACATCTCTCATCCCCACGTGCCTGAGTGGGATTTCTCCCCTTTCTCTTCTCACTCTCCAGTCTTTAAAAGTGCCTTAAAGTACATTTTTGCTTGGAGCATCATTTAAATTTGTGACTGGGATAAAAGATCAGGTTTAACTCTTAGTAAACAAATCTGTACACAGATTTGTATCCCTTTTATCTTTTTTCATAAAATCTCACAAATTTTGATTGCATCTTCTACACGAAAACAAAACAGATACTTCACTGAACTGAATAATACATATATTAATGAATCAGACGATAGACTTGAATCATATATATGGCTTTCCGATGAGGTTATGATGTGCCTATAGAAGAACAATGTAAGACTATTACAAATAGTCATTTAAAATGTTCTTCACAACTTTTTATAATCTCACACATATTTTGCACTGCATACTCCTTTCCTAGCTAATGCGGACTCTGACAACCAACTCCTTTGCACATCAGACAGGCATATTCCTAGCACCGCTGCCTGTTTAGAATATTATGAGCAAACAGACATTGGCAGACCAGTAAATACTGCAGCGATATTTGGTGCACAACATTCCAATCCGATTTAACAAACCATAAGGGATTTGCAAGAGAAAGTCACAGCAGTTGTCTATAAAGACAGAAATATTTTTGTAAGCAGTCCAAATGTTTTCTCCAGCACACATCTCGCATGGAAATGTTTCTGATGGTTTCTCTCCTGAGTGGGAGTGTCAAAATTGGCAAAGGCGTAGGAACCAGAAATACAAAGCAAAATAGTCATCACCTAGGAAAAAGGCACAAAAATGTCAGTACACAAATAAAAAACATGTTATCAAATATCATTGCGCGCCAGAAGGGATTCTGCAGTGCTGGGTTAGAGGAATGTCTCACTAGATAAATACATTGCTTTGGCAAAGAAGCAAAGTAATGAGGCAGCTCGGCTATGAATAAGAAAGTGAGCAGGAGAATTCTTTCATCCATGTCTTCTGTTCCTGTCTCTCGGGGCTGCCACACAAAGGCATTATTAAACGGAAACACGCATTTTTGACATTGTGCTGTAGTAAGTTAAGGACGGACATAGAAGAAATCTACATGTGAATGTTTTATTTTGTAGTACAGGAAACATTGGTGCAGAGTAAAAGAACTAAGAAGGGACTTTATGCAGTCCAGACGAAGGCACATCCGACATTGGGTGACATGTCATGTCATCCGTCCAGCCAGTATTTATACGGCAATTGCATAAATTATTAACTGAGTTTCAAAAATATTTGGGCTCTATGCAGCTTGAATGGGTACCCAACTTCCATGTGTGCAGATGTGTGCCATGGATAGAGTGCCCCCCAAAAAAATGTTCACCTCTGATAGTAGAATGGATTCATTGCTGCTGATTCTTCTGCCTGAAGACAACATAATCAAAGTGTCCCAACCTTTGCCGAACACAGGCAGTGACACCACAATGAAGCTCCGTCTGAGGCGCTGGTGGCAACTCAATGAGCGTTAGGAGAGGACTGTTAATTGCAAACAGAGCAAATCAATGGATGTGATCCATGCAAGCCTACGCCGGCTGGCAAGCGGTGCACAGCGGCTGTTGCCATCGCTAAGGTAAAGGTGCATCTCATACAGTACTGCGGATCTTTCAAACTTAGACAAATTCTCCTGTAATCACGGATGTCATAAGGCGGCACTATTGGTGTGGGAGAAAAGCACAAACTGGCTGACACCCATGCAGTTCACATGATAGTGATGTCTAGCATGATCTATAGGAGGAATGGCTGTGACATGGAAACTACAGAAACCACAGGGCAGACAAAGACTTGACGGGGTCTCAATCACTTAAAGATGTGGACTAAGGATACCGGAGCCAAAAGCTTCCATATAGGAAGCAGTAGCTTGCATGACGGCAGAAATGTATTCAATGCAGAAACCTAAACTATGTCTTTTCCACACTAGTTCAATGTGCAAACCAGCTTGTGTTTAAAAGATGCACGGACAGACATGCTACTCATGTGTGCCACACTTCAAAACGTTTGCACTCAGTGAACAAACATGTGACCTTAGGGAAATATCCAAGGAAATTGCATCCCTTTTCAGTTGCATGGGATTTTTCCAGGGAAAAGCTGTACAAATCCACATTGGCAACACAGCATGGTGGGTGTTATTAAGGCATGGAAGAATATTGCTGCACTTCCGAACAAGGGTAGTAGAGAACTGAAAAATTTGGAACATAAAAAGAAATGCACCTATTACCTTCACTACGGACGGCAAACAAACAAACCTCAATGGCGTAAAATAGTTTTCAAACCTGAAAACAGAATCGGAGTGTCTGCTTCTACTACCCTCTGAGTTCTGATATAAAAAAGCATGCAAAGGGTTATGACACTATGAGTGCTTAAGCTCACTAACCTCCTTCACTTCCCAGTACCTTTACATCATCATTAACAAGGCCCTTGTTATATTCCTTAATCATAAGTGGGGATATTTAAGTGTCATCATATTTGTAGGCACTGAAGGATAGCATCACATAGGGCTGAGATTTGTCATAGAAAGGCTCCAAGTGGGTTAACACTGCAGTGACAGTGACTGCACCACAAAAGAAACACAAACGTATGCACCCTAGTGTCAGATTTGCTGAACATTTCTTCTCTGAGAAGAGATTGTCATCTAATCCAACAATGTATAGGGATTCTTGAACTGCCAAACGATTGCAGATTTTTTGGGTTGGCTAATTACTTGATGATTCATCCTGAACTTAGTGACCATTACGGGGTGTTCCAAAAGAGGGATGATGCTGTGATGGCCAACCCTATGACTGCCTACTTTAAGCACAACTAATAAGCAGAATTTTTGCTATTTGCCATCATGTGGAGGTTAGGAGCCGTGATCACCAATGAAAACCGACGTAGGCAGTGCTGATCACTTGAAGATGTCAAGAGAGTCCTGAACTTTACAGGGAAGAGGTTTTCACAAATAGAAAGTAAGGTGATAGCCTCATATGGTGGTTCAGCATTTTCATCTGTTTGTCGATGTACAACCATTCAAAGTAGTGAGGGGCCAGAAGCCCTTGAGATCTATGTCAACTCTGCACCACGTGTGCGACCTACAATTGAAAACTAGCATTTTAATTCGAAGAATTTCTGTCTGTTGTGGAATTCCATCCAGAGGTCAACAAGCATGTGGATTACTTGACAGACACCCCACACTGTCACTGTAAAAGAGTATACAGAGGTAAAGAAAGCTAAGGAGCTTGTTGTCTCTCTGTCTTTCTGATAGTGAAGGCCATCCAGTTGAACGTGGTGCAAATTAGAGAAATCACAGCACACATGCTTGTAGGAATCAGTCTGCACTCATCGCGAGATTATGTGGAGACACATTCTAGAGACCTGACGAATACATCATGAAGCCATGAAGGCCATAAAGGCATTCATGGGTGCCATGAGAAAATGGAGAGTATCGCTAGAAGGATTGCTCCTGATGGTCATTAAAATGACATTGCTTGCAGTTCTGATGCCATTGGGAGGGCACCAGCCCAAACGCCCACAAAAGCTTCATTAAGACAAAGGCATCTTCAATCTGACCAAAGCTACGTGGAGAATAACTCTTGATAGCCTTAAGCAAAGGTGGTTTCTAGCGTGTGCAGAATCTGTAATTCTAAAATTCTGTTAAATATAAAGCCCAAAAATATTGCACAAAAAGGCATGCTCCTCTCAGGGAAAAGGTGCTCAGTAGTATCTGAGCAGGTTGGGATTTCAATATCAGGTGATAACTCGGTGCTGGCTTCGAGCCAATGTCAACTCATGTTAGAGACACATGCGCATGGTGTGTAGAAGAGATAGCAAACACGAGGAGATGATGGACGGAGCACTGAAACTTTTCAGACACTCACCCCCAGTCACAGATCTGGGTTGAGTTGGCAGGGTATGCCCAGACGTGGGTCCCTTGCTCACTTTGCCACTGGATTCAAGCTAGCCTGGCTGATGAGGGCTGTTTGCCCGAAACCGGTCCCAGGATGCTTGATTCCGGTCCAGGGAAGACATGGCTTGGCAGTTCGGTCTGGACTGTTCTCATGAGGCACAGGGTCAAGACTGATTTGCATATAGCTGTGTCTGAACTGGGGTGGCAAAGTGAACTAAAGAATGATGATGGATTCAACCCAGATCTGTGACTGGGGGTGAGTGTTTGAAAAGTTTCAGCACTCCGTCCATCATCTCCTTGTGTTTGCTTTGTGTAGAAGAGATAACCTATCCGAGCTGAAGGACCCGAATCACGTGCTTTGTTGCAACCTCAGTAGTGTGTGCCATGTGACGAAAGTGGTGGGGCTGCGCAGGGGGGGACACAATAACAATAAATAAAAATATAAACTCACTTACCTGCTGCTCGCCGCCTCAGTGCTCTTCTGCTGCTATACACAGGCTCCCAGACTCCACTGCGGCCAATCCAGACGCTACTCTCATGCTGGTAATACCAGCATCAGAGAAGCACCGGGATTGGCCTGAGAAGGCTGAATGTGTGCTCTGAGAGAGACTGGGAGCCCGTGCCTGCTGTTCTCCCCGACGGGCAGCGCAGCTCGGGTTGGAGAGATCTCAGTGCGCATGTCAGTTTGGCCGTCCTAAGACAGCCAGCCAAACCAACATGCGCACTTGCAGCAGTGCCCACCACTCCTCCTTCAGTTCTCTCGTCATGATAGCCCCACCCCTAAGACTCGGCTCCTGAAGAAAAATAAAATGATAATAAAATAGTTTTATTATCATTTTATTTTTGTTTGCAGCTGCTGGAGGGGGGGGGGAGGCCACGCTCCTCTGCCATAACAGAGGAGCCGCCCCTGTGCAACCTGCAAAACACATATCTCTGTTTAAGGGTAGGTAAGAGGTGCCTTCAGCCGCCGCCATATAGAGAACTATGGTAAGCATTACTTTGTTTCTTCTTGGTTTAGAACAGCATCCACCCCATCCCAAACCCTCAGCTGATATTTTATTCTGTTTTAATAGCAAGAATGAAAATTATAAGAGAACTGTTAAGTGAAAGGAGCTCATTATTTCTATACTGAAGGAGTAGCTATTGTAAATTATCAAACATGATATAAGCTGCTTCGGCTTGCTTTTAGATGCAGGACGTTCCACAAAGATTTGAGTTTAACTGGTGACCGTTGCAGTGGCGGCTCCTTGAGGGAGTGCTGCGGGGCGGTGCGGGGCGGTGGAGGGGCTGGGTGGGGGGTAGTAAACTCCGGCATACGGCCGAAGGGAGTTAAGTACATAAATAAAGAAAGAAAACAAATTACATTGCGCGCTGCAACGCCAAATCGGCGATGCGGCGCGCGCAATTTAATTTATTTTCTTTATTTATTTATGTACTTAACTCCCTTCGGCCGTATACCGGAGTTTACTACCACCCACCCAGCCCCTCCCCCGCCCCGCCGCATCGCCCCGCAGCACTCCCTCGAGGAGCCGCCACTGGACCGTTGATATTATTCTCTTAATGGGATGGATGTTATTCCTGCACATCCAATGATTGGAAGGCACCATGTGCTACTTCTGCTTACATGTTGGCGGACATCGTTACCAGTAAGGCCTTGATTTGGTGGGAAGATGCTAGCTTCTCATACGCAGCAGTAAGGGGAAGAAGAAAAGCTGTGCTACTTTAATGCAAAAATATCATATCATAGAAGTTAGTCAAAATATATCTTATTTGGATTTCTCAATGGCATTTACAAAATCAGAAGTACTAATGATCACCATGCACCTCACACCTACAAGATGCCATCAGCAGTATTTTTTAAACTAAAAGCTCCTATTTAGCACAGCATGTATAAGAATTTCAGTCTCAAGCTATTGTACAACATACATTTTAGGACATCTTCAATCCTCACTCCTCATCCATTCTTCTTATCCCTATTTGTCATGCCATCCATCATCCCTACTTCTCACTCATCACCCCTACTTCACTTCCTTAGTTCTCTTCCATCATTCTTACTTCTCATCCCTGCTTCTCATCCATAATCCCTTCTTCTCATCCCTGTTTCTTATCCATCATCCCTACTTCTCATACCTTTGTATCATCCCTCCTCCTTGCTTCTCATACCTACTTCTTACTCATCATCCCTAATTCTCATCCATCATCTCCACTTCTCACCCATCATCCCTGCTTCTCATCCCTACTTCTCATCCATCATCCCTATTTCTTTTCCATCCTCCCTACTTCTCATCCCTCATCCCTGCTTCTCATCCCTACGTCTCACCCTGGTAGCAATAAGGATGATGGAAGAGAAGTAGGGATAATGGCTGAGAAGTAGGGGTGACAGATGAGGAGTAGGGATGATAAGTAGGGATGATGGATGAGAAGTAGGGATGATAAGAAGGGATGATGATGAAAAGCTGGGATAATGGATGAGAAGTAGGTATTAGAAGCAAGGATGAGGGATGAGAAACAGGGAGGAGGGATGTGAAGTAGGGATGATGGATGAGAAGTAGGGATGAGAAGCAAGGATGAGGGATGAGAAGTAGGGATTAGAAGTAGGGATGATGAATAAGAAGCAGGGATGAGAAGTAGGGTTAATAGATGAGAAGTAGGGATGAGAAGAAGGAATGATGGAAGAGAACTAGGAATGAGAAGTAGGGATGAGGAGTAAGGAATGAGGATGTCCTAAAATGGATGCTGTACAGTCTCACGCTATTGATATTTTCTGACATTTTCTACAGTCTGCAAAATAGGCATTGTAACCGTGCCTCACCCAATTTGCTTTGCGCAAATATGTACCACCTCTGTGTTTGCTTCAGCTCCCTGGGACCGAAATGGTTACAAATTGATTCCACTGCAGTCGCAGGAGTGCAGTATTCAATGCTGGCAATGGTGTTGTGAAATGGGAGTGATGCAGATTGCTTCATGACTTCCTTTTAAGCGAAAAAAACGCCCACATTACCACATATCCTGCCATCGAAGTAATTAAATAACGATAGCTTACAATAGATAAGTAGAATAGTTAATTATAGTGTTGCACTACACTAGAAATATCTGAGAAACAGGTCACAATCTGAATGTAAAAAAACGAACAGCAATTAAAAACACAGAAGCAATTTAAAGTGCTTGGGTGGAAACAGGAGAAATTGCCATCCGACAGGTCAGACTAAATTGGCGACGGGTTGCTCTGATCAGTAAACAAGTAAAGCTGCTGATGTACTTAGCCTAGTGTTCAAGATAGGGAACGGCTGATGTTAGTGGCTTTCGTGCTGTAGTTTCCTTTTTAGATCAGTCTTAGAGATTGTTCACCCGCCCAAAAATAATGAACTTCACTGCCAGGGCTAGTGAGTACAGTGCATTACTTTTCACAAGGTTTTTCACTTTACACTCTTTATCATTTTTATTTTTCAAGCCTTTCTTGTTTGTTGAAGCCGTGTCTTCAGGTTTCAGTAATTCAAATCCAATAGTACCTTTTCTTTGTGCCAATAAGTCATATGTTTCTGTGATGTCCATTAAAATCATAAAGGGTTCCTATATCTGGTCTCACTATATTTGCCTGCTAAGAGGCACCTACGCTGTTGATTAAACCTATATGTGATGGTTACTTTAATAACAAAAATAATCATCACACCAGCTTGCCAAGGCCAGACCTGTTTGCTCTACCAATGCTTGTTGCCATTTGTAATTTCTCTATTTGGATAGCTTGACTCTGGCAACAAAATTGGTGTCTGTGCACAAAACAATTTAATGAGTTTACAAGACCAAACAGCGTTGGGCTCTCAGCACTGCAGGCGGACCAATCTGGGTTTTAATATTGGGCTTGGACTTCCAAAGGTCACCTATGGTGAGGTACCATGAGGGCAGTGTGACTACTATACCACCCTCCACAAAAGGCACTCTCAGTGCTCTAACTTTGTGCCACTTTCTAGGTGGCACATAGATAGTGCTTCTTCTGAGAACATCTTTGCCCCTTTGTCGGCTATGGTAATCCATCACAGGCACAAGGGCACAGGCACTTCTCGCATCAATTAGGGGGCTCACCCCTATACAAATGAGGAATGCCTCCCTGACTTTGTGGTGGTGGTGTATGTGCCCATGCAGTGGGTATTACAGCAGTAGCCACACAAACATGTGAGGCCCCTTTCATAATAGGGAAGTGCTCTTGGGACACAAACGTAGTTAGCAGCGCCTGTTGAACCCCTGGGACACCTCCATAGTCTGTTGCCCGGTGTTATAGGTGCTTGCCACGTGGAAATGAAACTTGACAAAATTGTAAAGGACAGGTCATGAGCCACTGAGGGCTGCGTATGAGTGTGCAAAATTAACAAAGATGACATTAATTAACTTTGTAAAAAAAAAATCATGTTTTATGACAGTTTTCATTGTTTTAAAGGATAAACGATGTGAGTTGCAATAACCTTGCAAATACATTCTTTATTTATGGGGGCATTGTGCCTACATCTTGGCCAGATGCTCTACAATCATAGTACCTGTCATGTTTAGTATCAATAATAGCTCCTTTTAAATCTGATTTATAAGAAATTGGATTCTTGGTTGGGGGTGGGGGGTGAAAGCTCTTCTGAAGCAACAAGCACAATCCTTGTCATTGTGAACCACAAAAATCACTAAATGAACACGTGCTTAACCCTCTGGTAGCTTGGCACAAAGCAGTCAGGCTTAGCTTAGAGGCAAAGTGTACACAAGCAGTAATAAAGTGAAAACACAACACAAGAAAAAGCCCACACAACAATTCAATCAGTAGAACCAGAGATATTAAATTTCAAAGTTTTAAGTAAGTATAGCTCCTAAAAGCACAAAGTGTAACTCACGGTCATCTACTCATGCTAGATTGGGGGAACATCACAAGTTCAGGTCGACCGCAATGGAGCATGGGCCAGATGTGCTGAAAAAAATCCTTCTCAAAGTGCAGCGTGAAGAGTCCAGTTCACGGTGGAGGGTGCTGCGAGGGACAGGGATGGATGTTGATGTAGCGCAAAGTGCCACAAAAATGAATTTCAGAAAACAAGAGGGGTGAGGGTAAAAAATGTGGGGGTGACCCTGCAGAGATGGCCAAGTCCAACACTATTCTAAGTTGTATGTAAGTACTTAAATTATTGTCTTTGTAAAACCGGCCACCGCAACGTGACCACTGTGGGAAGGCTGTCTCACTAGGCCAGCATAGCTGGGGGCAGCCGGTCAAAAGGCCATCACATCAAATTATGAGCTTTCTGTGTGTCACTAAAGGCACAATCGGGTGAAATGTATCCCAAAGCTTTCTGAAATTGTAACATTTCTATTTCTCTCCCCTATTTTGTATCTCTTTCAGCTGTGTGGTGCACCATCAAATCCTATCCTTGAAGAGCAATGCTAAAAGTAATAGATAAGTTTAAATGAGACACCTGTGATGGATTCAAAACGTAATGTTGCATGACCTCTTCTGTCAGACTCTCACATATGAGTATTGTCCTGGGCACACGCGGTGAGGGTATTGACAGACCGTCAGTCTGTTTGCAGTACGTTACATAAATGTGAAGGTCGGCATCAGTATTGGAACCAAAGGTTTATTTATATTTCAACACCAATTGTGTTAGATACAGAAACCAGCCGACACGTGTTTCGTCACTGGAACATATCCCGTGACTCATCAGGGCTAACAAGCGACTGTAAAAGATGAGTGCTGACCCCTGAAACCGGTGATGATTCCAAACCGGATGAGGTGAGCTGGGGGCTGAAGCAACTGGGCAGGAAAGCGCTGGATGCGGCGCCACGAAGGTTACTGCGACGGTACTGTATCGCGGGCTGATTGTAGCCGTGTGTTGATAAGAGGTACCGTCTGGGTGGGTGTAGAAACTAGGAAACTGTGGATTCCTGGACTCAACGCCACTACAGCCCTCCCCGGCTCCAGTGTCAGACGTGCTTCTCCTTCCAGTCTCCAGTTGTGTGCGGCGTCCACACCCGCCACCTTGATAGTTACCCACGTTTTCCCGCACCCGGGCTAGCGTTTCCGCAATCGGCCTGGCAGACATCCTACTCCCGGACACACGCCAGACACTGGACAGCCTTTAGTCCAGGAATCCACAGTTTCCTAGTTTCTACACCCACCCAGACGGTACCTCTTATCAACACACGGCTACAATCAGCCCGCGATACAGTACCGTCGCAGTAACCTTCGTGGCGCCGCATCCAGCGCTTTCCTGCCCAGTTGCTTCAGCCCCCAGCTCACCTCATCCGGTTTGGAATCATCACCGGTTTCAGGGGTCAGCACTCATCTTTTACAGTCGCTTGTTATCCCTGATGAGTCACGGGATATGTCCCAGTGACGAAACACGTGTCGGCTGGTTTCTGTATCTAACACAATTGGTGTTGAAATATAAATAAACCTTTGGTTCCAATACTGATGCCGACCTTCACATTTATGTAACGTACTGCAAACAGACTGACGGTCTGTCAATACCCTCACCGCGTGTGCCCAGGACAATACTCATTTCACAGTGTGAATCCTGCGATTCATACAATTCCCAGGGGTTATCGGGTTATTCCTCTGACCTGGCAGCACCGTATGTACATAAATCTATAGTTAGCACACGCAATAGCTTGAGCGCCATTTCCTGTTTGTACTAAAAACCCCCCACCTTATTCCAGACTCTCACATATGATTCTAATATTCCCAACTATAGGTTACCGCTCACTTTGAATCACAGAGGGAAGTGGTGGTGGCAGCTGTTTCAAATGGAACTTCAAGGAAACTCTGCATAGTCCTTGATGGTTATTTCTGTTCTGCATTAAAACTATGTCACTATCACTGAGTGCTGGCCAGACACAGTCTCAGGTGAAGCAGCCATCTTGGAAACTCTATAAGCAGAGTGACGCTGTGTAAAAAAGAGGTGTTGATGGAATCTTTTATCTGTTTCCCTTGCTCTTGACAGACCTGCCAACTTGTGAAAATGTTTCACGTGTGAAGAGCGGGTGGGACATTGGACGAGGCAGAGCTTTGTGCCAAGCTCAGCCTGTGGCACTTTAAATTTAAAGTGTTCCCACTCCAGCAGAGTAAAAACAAAGCTTTTCAGGCTGCCGCCAATGTCCTGAGAAAGTTTTGCACCCTGTAATGAACATCAATTGTACAGAGCCTCCAAAAGAATTAGATCGATTCTGCTGTCTGCAGCGGTTCCCAGTGTTTATTTGTGCCGGTGGTTGAAGGTGGGGCCCACCACCACTCATTTTTGGGGACCAGCACTGATTTTTCCTCAACAGGCTTTCATCACTAAAGGGGAGAAGAAAGAGGAAGAGAAAAATGGAGATAATAAATGCGACAAAGGGAGAAAGCAGGGATGCAAAAACAACCTACAAGAGTGAGATAAAGTGGCAAGGACTGTCTGGTGGTGGATTAATGAGGCATGAGGTGGAATCAGGACTACCCAACCAGTATTTAACGTCCAACCTTCAAAAGTGCTGGCCACAGGCTTCTGGGAAAAACTTTTGGTCCAGGCACATATTCCATTAGAAATTAAACACTAGGCTAGGGGTTTCCATCTAATTGCGCGCTCATCATGTGATATCGGCTCAAACTAGGGAGCCCACATTAAGTGACAGACAGTGGCACCATGTGAGTTGGAAGGCCTTAGTCCTATTTAGTGCCTTTGAGGAAGGGGAGAGAGTCGTGTGTGAGATCATGATGAAGAATGAGGAGCGAGAGAGAATTGTTTTTGGGTCTCTCCAGCCTGTGCGGAGTGCCCATGAGAAGATCAGTGGGGAGACATGAAGGCAGTCATCCTCTTTGACCTTTCACACGTGCAGAATGTCCGCTTCCTATTGGGGAATTAGATCCAAAACCATTTTGTATCTTCTCGTTGCCAGATTTTGAACGAATAGTGTTTTGAAGGACACCTGAAGCTGAATGGGCTGATGCAACTCCTAACCAGTCGATTCATGTGCCGAACAGCTCTATGCATCTTTTATGTAACTAAGAGTTACTGCGAGCTGCTGAAAAGTGTCATACAGATGCAATCAGAGTCCCACGGTGTGTCTCCAATAGCTTAGGGTTACATTGAGTGTTTGTGCATTTAGAAATATAACATGTGCTCTATTTCAGAAATTCACTCCGCAGTTAAAACGAATTAACACATCTATTTCCTACACATTTCTCCTTTTTCAGTCAGTCCAGATTCGAAAATGAATGATTATAACCAGATTCCATCACCACTGCTGGGGCCAACAGTACCTGGTGAACATCAGTGACCTCAAGACGTGCACGACGTGCTTTTATATTTTAATCGGAAGACAGCCTCAAGTGCCCTTACCGGACAAGGAAGCATCACAACAAAAATCCAGCCAACCAGGCACCCTCCCTGCTCGTTTGTACTTTGGCACAGTTAGCGTGTCCATGGTGATGACGCAGCAGTTTTATCTCATTTCTGAACACCACTGCCAAGAAAACGTCCTTGCAAGCATCCCGGAAGCTCGCATTCTCTCTCGATGCAAAAGGCCGGAACGTTTCGTACTCGGGCATCAATAGTATTGTTACATAGGGGCGGCGCTGTCATGGCCTGGTGTTCGAGAACAGAAAACGAGAAATTAAACAGGCTAGCACATAGCTGCCAAGGTTTCGGATTGCTATGTGTGACATTTTCATAATTTCTGTGGAATTATGAGTGACATTTCAACGACTATGAGTGACACTCTCTCGCGAGCAAAATCAAACAATGGAGACCAGGCAAACATATCAATATGAGAAATTACACCCATTTGAGCAACGAGAAACTCTAAGAAGATCTTGAAACTGCTGTAAACCACCAGAAATGAAAAGGCACTAACAATTGACAAATAGTCTGTCCAGGCTCTGTCGTATGTAAGACCTGACCAAGCAGGCTGAGAGGCACCAGCGAGGATCTCACCTGCTAATTATAATTACATTACTCAGTCAGTGTGCTACAGGGTTAGTCAGGCTGTAATAATATTTTAGACCTTTAGTGCTAATAAATAATAATGTATGGACTGCACTCACTGTGTCAGCCGAGTGGAGGTCTGGGGCACTAGCGCGTCCTGAGAGCAGTGAGCTACAGGCTCAGGCGGAGCAGTGACGCTGTAATTAAATATAATGTACTGTTGGTTCGAAAGTTGGACATCACCTGACCAGAATTAAACGAAAAGCAGGATGTGTCTGACTCGTACGTATAGTTCAATCACATGAGACATTAGTAAATAACATGTAATCATCATTGAGATCTGGATCATGCTCAGAGCTGAGCGGCGCTGCTCAGTGCAGCCTGAGAGAGCAATGAGCAGAGTGGAGCTGTAACAGGGTCTCAGTCAGGCAGTGAGTGACGCTCTAAATTAAATATATAACGGGTGCAGCCAGGTCCTGTATTAGTTATACTTACCACACGCAGGCTGTGAAACTACGTGTTACAGTCAGTGGAGGCTGGAGCAAAAACAGATGCAGGGCTCGGCTGAACCGCCCGGCCCAGGCCCAAAACTAAAATAATGTTATTGTCGCCTATTTGAGATACCGGCATTTGTAACAGATGGAGCGCGCACGCTGGCTACTTAAATGCACAGCTCCTTGGTGTGAGGCGCCTTGCAGGAGTCACAATCAATTAGTCCACGCATCACTGCGTCTGACCAGGCAGCCTCTGTCCAGGTGGGACCGACTAAGAAGGCTGAGAGGCACCAGCGCAGATCTCAGCTGCTGCCTTTTAACCCATATTTAAGTAACATTTCCCCGGCACAGCTGAGAGTTACAGAATCAGGCTGACTGTAAAAAGAAGCATTCCCAACAATACAATCAGAATTCACACACACCTGTTAGCGCGGCCGCGACGAGTCCTGCAGCACGCACCAGAGGCAGTCAGATCCCATTGTAATGATTACCTGAACCTGCCTCTGTGCGACTTACTTCAACGTCCAGTGAACTCCGGTGCCCATGATCGACGAGGCACCAATATAATTATTGCGGCGATGCGTGGTGGGCAGCGGCAAACTAAAGCAACATAACTGCCGCTCACTCAGAGAGAGTAATGGATACACTGTTAGTTGCATTCACGTTACCCCACCACGTCACGTGAATGCCGTGCCGGCTGGCCCGCAGCAGCTGGGCTAATAATGAATGCTCATTGCTGCAGCCAGCGCAGCAATGAGCCACCAGGTCGGCGCGACACTCCTGACCTGCCATTCAAGAATTGCACACATGAGACAAATCACACACTCTGCCAGAGATCAGCACTGGTCCCCCATCTGTGCTGATTGCTCATCATGAGTCACAAGTGTTTGGTCAGGACCGCGATTTCGGTCCCGCTTGTCTCTTCCTCTGCACGGATAGCGGTGTGAAGGAGGCGCTACAAATGCGTGACCTTGCATTTTAATGCGGTGATGCGGACCACCGCACTAAAATGCGCTAGTTTCACGCCTGATGCGTGATACTTGGCAGGTCTGCTAGCACATATGGGTAAATATAAAAATATTCTTGGCGTGCTTTTTTTAGAGCACGTCACTGATTGTAAGTAATAAACTTTATCCTGGCACTAACTGAGTGTTTAATATCTTTTGAAATGTATCTTACCGTCCGGTGTTTCTATATTTGGATTGCCAGTTTACAGGAACACCGACCGTATCTTACTGCCTGGAGAACATGGATGGTAAAATCACATGACGTTTGGGCTGCATGCTCAGCCCGACCTCGGCCGCCGGCACATGCTCCACACCCCGACACCCGTCCATATCACAAGGCCAGCTCGGAACGCTCTCCGTTGCCCGCACACAGACCCTGCTGTGCCATGAGCCCCGCCCCTTTCCTGACTCAGGCCCGGGCCCTCCGCTTCAACTTACTATCTAGTTTGCGGGCTGACCGACACGTCCCCGCAGGGGACCCTCATAAGAGGGCGGCCCCTTTAGTGCCACAGGATGGCACACTGGACAGCCTAGTGTCCGGTGACCCCTTCGGGGTCCCGTGCGTCACTTCCGGCCGAGGTGGGGGAAGGGGAGGGGTATATATGCCTCCCCCGCCCACCTGGCGGCCTCTTTGTCCCTCACCCTGACGCCGTTTGGACGTGTGCCGAGATCGCCAGGAGCTGTTCACGAAGTAAGCAACTACCCCGCCCACCCCCGCAACCCCCATTACAGAGGCAGTCGCCGGACGGGGGTCTAGCCCGGCCATCGCCGAGGCTGCGGTCCGCATAGAGGGTGAGGAGGGGTGTGGGCAGCTCTCAGTGGGCACAGGCCAGCAGCCCTGGCCTAGGCGACTCGGCGATACGTGCGGCCCTGGGCAGGAGCCGGCCCGGGGGCGAGAGGGCAAGTGAGAGCAGCCAGGCTCCCGCTTCAGCCGGCGTGGGGGCAGGAGCACTTATCGCATGTTGGCGTTGGCCAGCCAGGGCCCGTACTGCCTGTTTCCACGGGGCCCCGGTCCACTAGGCAGAGAGCCGGTTTGCTTCCCCCCGACGTTGCGCTTTCATGCCAGCCGCGCAATTCTCGTGGCCGCCGGCAAATGTAGGCATGTTTGTGGCGGGGGGGCATCCGCGTGGTTTCCCCCGCTGCTGCTGGGTGGGCGCAAGGGCCGCGGCCCGTACGGGCATGCTACGGCAGGCCCGAGGCGCTGGATTAGGGCTCCGGTTGCAGAAAGTGCCTGATGCAGGATAAACCGCTTTGCCCGCTCACCTGACGCCGGTTGTCCCTCTTTATTCAAGGCGCAGGCGGCAGAAAGGATTCAGCTGCTCGTTGCGCGTCGGGTCGTGTCTAGCAGCCGGACACCACGGCATCGGTTGGTGCAAGTCGGATTAGCGCCAAACTGTTTCAGGTGAGCCGCAGCGAGTCCCCCCAATGCCCCCCGTTTTAATTTAAAAGTGGGACCCGGCGTCATGGGAGTTATGCTAACTTTTGCTGCTCCGTCACGGCTAATCTGAAACTGGCTACCAGTGTAAAGTATGTCCGATGGAATTGTTGTGGTGCGGCTGGGGATGCATTTTGCCTGTTTACCGGCTGCAGGTACACACGGCCAGATTGCGAAGTTAAAGACCCTGCGCTAAGTACGGGAAAGTTGTGGTGCACATGGCGGGTCGCGGTGCACCGGTTGGCGGGTAAAGGCCTTCGGTTGCGCAGCGGGGTCCATATCATCATCAATGGCTGGGCAATATTGCCTGTTCTCATGCTAACGGCTAGTGAACTGATCGGTGATGTTTTGTTTTCAAGTTGAATGCCGGGCCTGTTAGCTCACTCCAGCCGGTGTGGCACCACGAACAACAAGGCCCCTTGTTTGACGACAAATGTCTAGGCGGCAGTAATGGCGGTAGTAATGGCGGCCGACTCGCAGACGATGTGCACTTATGGGTAATCGATCGCGGCGCTAGGGGCAGAGGACTATCTGGTTTTGTGGCATTTTAGTGTTTATGTAAACCGTCAGGTGGTGGCCGGCTTTTCACTGGGGAGCTGCGCATTTGGCTAGCACGGATATGCGCCACTCTGGCATATCCCCCTCTTTTGTTATCGGAGGTTTCATATGGCAGTCAGGGTCCGCATCGGTGTTATTAGGGGAGCGCTTGCAATTCGGGGTCGCCTGCTCAAAGCCCCTGCCCTGCACCCCTTGAGGCCCCCGTGTGCACGGTCCCGGGAGTGATTGGAGGCATGTGGGGTCGCTGGGGTTGGCCCTCTTTGGTGGTACTGGGTTCGTTGGCGCTTGGTCGGAGAGGAGGTGGTCCGTCGGCTAGACTGCCGACTTTGGTGCTGGAAACCAGGGTTCGAGCCTCGGGGTCGCGTCCACATCCTGTGATGCTGGGCACATCACTTAATTCCCGGAGCCTGAATGTGTAATGTAAATACGGTGCTTGTGTAAAGCGCTCCAATACCTTCGGTCGAGTTCGCGCTATATAAATAAATAAATTTAAAAAAACCAAAAAACAGCAAAATACAAGTAGGGCGGCACACTATGCTAAAGAGATTTTGCGAGGCCTCGAATTGTGTGGGATGTGGCGGGCCGAACAGTAGGGCCCGCATCATCAGTTGCTGCCACAGTTTTCAGCCAGGCGGTGAGCTGTGCGTGTCATCGAAGGCCAGGTACAAAGCTCAGCGGAAATGACATCATGTTTTTTCCCATATGAACTTTAAAACTGCTCCACGTGTGCTCCGAAGTACTTACCAGCACTCGGGGATCAGAAACAGGTTCGATATTCCAAGTTCAAAACCTGTTAATATAATGATGGCGTCCCCAGAAATAGCGTCACATAACTCTTAGCCTCCCGATGACATAAAGATAACCGCATTATGTGATAAGTGACCCGAATCCGGGAGCAAGACCTTGCGGTTTCTGGGCCAAATGCTCTGGTAAAATATAACGACCATGATCAAATGAGCGACCCGTGCGTTCTGTGTCCAGCTACCCTGCTGTGCAGTAATGTCCCGCTGTAACTTCAGCAGCCCACAAGACGTACATGTCACAATACGGCGCTGCATTGTAAGCACTTCTCTTCCGGCTCAGGGGCCGATTTCACCCTCAACAGACTTCTTCTATACTCTGCAGCTTTTACAAACGTGAGTGCTTACGACTGCTAGCTGGGGGCCTGAAGTGCTTTTACACATGGAGGGCACGCTACACTTTGTGGGTGTGTGGTTGGAAGTGTGTAGTGGTTGATTTGAAGCTTTGCAGGAAGCGTTTCCGTGTCAGGTGTGATCACCAATGCAGTTACGCTCTAGATTTACAGGCGTTGTCTTGTTGGGCGTTCTGGAGGGCTTTCCCGTTGTTTCCTCCTCATGGTTGGTGATGATTATTCTGGCCTTCCGGTGCTTTTGTTCGGCGGACGTCCACCCGCCCAGGGACGCTTTCCTCGTGGTCTGGCGCGACAGTGTTCAGCGCCAGCATTAACCCCGCCCCCATTAAAACTGACTCCAGGGCAATCTTGCCCCCACTGCAGCGGGACGGGGGTGCGGGTAGCCGACGAGTTTGCTTTGCAGTGCGCAGGGGTAAGCCACTTGCCTCACGGTCGGGCCGTTTATCTTGGCAAGGGTACCTCCCAAAGGCAACTGCCTCATTGAGTTATACGTCCCCCGACCCGCCGAGAGGTGGGAGTTGGTCAGGGGCAGAGAATTGTGAGAAAGGACCTCAAGCTGGTGAATCCGCACCTTATTCGCCCTTCAGTAGTTTTCAACTCATGAGTTCGTTCTCCTTGCCAAGCTCTCCCTCGGTGACAACTGAGCAATTTTCATATTACCAGGGTCTTACTGGTTCATCTTTTGTCCCCTTACCCAGTATTTATCCTTCTGGGTTAAACGGGTGCTAAGGTGGGGAAACCTCTGGCGGTATTTCCATGTGCGGAAATGCGAAATGACGAAATAGTATAATAGTTTACCTGTGCTAGATTGGACAGGGTGGTTCCTGGTGCGCGGCACCTTCACTTAACTGTCAACACCGGCGCTTGTGACAGCCGCCACTTGGCAGCGCTGTCTTTCATTTTAGAGATGACCACACAGCAGGCATTGAATTTTCAATATACATTACAATTCTGTTGCCTGCTGCCCAAGCCATTCATAGCCTTGGGGGCCTTGGAGAGACAGCTATTGTACTGTGCCGACCGGTGATCGTTATGTTATTTGCTCCATATAAATATGAGACACACGGGTCCGAGCGTACGAAGGATGTGTATCACAGTGGCGTGTGGCCTGCAGGACTGGTTCGCAGTTTTGGGGGTCAGGGGTGATCCGACCAGTCTGCGCAGCTTTCGTATTCGCAGGCATGCTAGAAGTGCAGGGCTTAAATGTGAGCTGGGGGAGGGCAAGCTAGGCCCATCCGGACCCCACGTGTACCTTGGCTGAGCACTTCCAGTGCGGGATCTAAGGCGATAATGACTATCTCCATCCTGAAGTTGTTAAAAAGAGAGCCATTGAGTGGGGTAGCAATAAACACTTGTTGATCAGTGCCAGGCTATCCTTCGGGGAGAGGGTGCTCAATCCCTCATGGGAGGTTTGGCATAGCCTATGCCAACCCTGGGGGCAAGTGTCCGACCCAGGCGGCAAGGACAGGAAACAAACACTGGGAGAGCCTATGGGTAAGGACATTGCACAATACTAATAAGGAAATAACAGTTACTTCGACAGGCCCGAGCACAAACTATCGTAACATTGTCTTGCCACGGCTCCGCCAGCTTATTCCTTCATATGTCGCACTGGCTCATATGGGGCGGGTAATGTACCCATTAATGTAGCTACTGCATCACATTACTAGTAGTAGCAGCCTGGGGGCATCAACACTACAGAGCAACCTGAGCAGGCTAATCTGAGGTAAGATGGAGGCATTCATGGCAAGTACGGGGGCCACAAATTCATAGCGCTTCGGTTGGTTGAGCCTGGTACACCATAGTGGGGTAGTCACTAGCGGGAAACAGGCTGTTAGGTAGGCCTTGCCAGGATATCGACACACACATCATACAAACTGGTACCCCTATAAAGGACTTAGGCTGAAACAATGGACTGGGGGGTACATTTGGCCAATAACCCTCTTCGAGATGCTGCGGCAGGGTGTTGCTAGAGGTCTTGGTGGGACAGCCATTTGGGATCCGGGGATATCGAAGCAAACTAGGGGTATTGCTGGTTTAAACACCAGGGGTCACTGTGGGGCAGCAGGTAGGGTGTACCTGGGATCAAGCGACAGCAAGTAAAATGGGTGGGTGGTGTAAGTTATCACGCCTATATAGGGTGCAGTGCCGGCAATGTTGGACCTGCATTAGCCATTCATATACCTTTTCCATTCGGGCTCACTCTAGACCATCCTCCAGTATTTCCATGCCTGAAGTACGTAGTGATGAAGTATGTGTCCCTAGTTGCACAACAAGATATACATTTGTATAGGGTGCTTGTTAAAAGCTTCAATTGGTCTAACGAGTGCCAGGCTTACGGGGAAGACTTGGACAAGAAACGACCATGAGTGGTTTCTCAACACTATTGGTTTGAAGGGATGTTGTCAAAAGCAGAACTCAAACTAATTTGCCTTAAACACATGTTGGAGACGATTTAAGTGATATGCCTATAGATGTAACATTGTGCTAAAGGGATGGCATGCCAAGGGAGTTATCTTCCATCTTGCACTGGACCCCCCCCCCTCAATCCCTCAATCCAACACGCCTAAAGTAAGGGAGGATGCCTGATTGATTTGTGACCTGTTATTAGGTACTTTGAGGTAGTGACATTTGCACTCGATTCTTAGGTACTTCCAGGACGCATGTCGTTCAAGACACACACCTCCAGACAGGACTGCTCCCACTTGAGCAAAGGGAAGTAAAACAACATATGGGTTGGCATGCTTTTACAGACGCTTGGGGCAAGCGCGCCCATGTGTTTGTTCTGCTGAGTTTGGGGGCAGGTTAGCATGCTTCATCTTGTCTCTTCTGTCACAGCCAGCTGACCCCCAGGGGGACAGCGCACTCAAATACACATCAATTTGGAGGTAGGTCCAGGACAGAAGGTTGGGCTTGGTGAGGTCAAATCCAAAGCAGTTAAGATTAGGATACATAGTGAAATTTGGGGCAGCCAGGCGCCAAGAAATGGGTCGCCCGATACATCTATACCTGGTTTAGTTCCCGGCTACGGAGTGGCGGCGTGACACTCTGGTGTTGGAGGTGGTCAGCCGGTTGGCAGGCTTTCTAGATGTGGGTTTCTAGCTCGGGCATGTCCAAGTAAGGGTCCAGGTGCCAGAAGTCGGCCCTGGGATACAATTTCACAGGCCGTGGAGCAGCAGAAATGTAAGGGGTTTGGGTTCGACCTCTTGGTCACAGGTTCAGAGCCCGTTAGGTACACCTAGCATTTCATCCTTCTGAGGTCGGCAAAACGAGTACCATTGAGTTGAGTAACAATAAACATGTTATGCAGCGCCAAGATACCATGGGGTGAACAATTTCCAATTACAGTCAGAAACTGAATTGTAAAGGGATTGGAGGATGGAGGTCTCTTGTGGTCGTTATGACCAGGTAGAGCATTATCGCTTTGTATAGTTGGGCATAAAAGAATGCCAGGCAAGAATACAGGGGACTTTGGGCAAGGTTTGCCTGTCCCGAACATAGTATATGCAGGCGTGTGCAACCTTATGGCTACCAGTCCAAATGTGCATCATTCTCTCGAGAGAGAGATCCTAGCTCCCAGGTTCGGCGGTTTCGGACCTTATTGTTTGGAAACTCCACATAGATCTTGTCTATTACGGGGTGCGACACCTCCCAGGGGGAGCCACCCTGCTGAGTGAAAGTGCCCGAGGCTGTGTTCGGCCCAATGTCACGCCCCTCTTCACACGGTGAAAGATTTTTATAAATGGGCAGGTCTGACAATTTTTTACTTACCCTCATTTGATACTTGAACCTTATGTAAAACAACACAGCCTTCTTTGATAAATTCAACAGATTAAGATGTGATTGTCTAAGATGGAGCTTTAATAAGAAAGAATGGGTTAGTATATAAGTAAAACAACATCACACTAGTATAAAAGAATGTCGTTGCACTGGTAATTTGCGCCCTGCCCTATCTCTGAAGGGGCGCGAGATAAGTAGTCCAGTTGAGGAACACTGACAGCTAAAGGTGTGCCTGGTTATTTTCAGCCATAGGCAGGCTAAGGTCTGATGTCCTGCGACTAATTAATACAGCCAAGCTCCTGTTTTTATTACATGTTGAGGGAGGCGTGGGGCCTCTGAAAGCCTTCTCGGGTGGGTGTGTCCAGTGAGGGGTGGGCCCCCTTTCCAAGACCAGGGCACTGTGAGGCTTCGGGTGAGAGATATACCACCGAAAGTGCCTCGGTGACCTCGTTACGCTGGAGCACCATCCATCGCCCTTTAGGCAGTGTGTGGGCTCAGTGAATCATGCGCCATTTGTCTAAGGGCGCCTTTCATGCTGGAAATTTCAAGGCCCATGGTCAAGAATGCACTGGGGTGCGCTGGGCCCAAAACCCCTCACCAAAGCGGCGGGGGGCATCATGCTGCCAGGTGTCTTTGAGGGATGGGAAAGGGCTGTATTTCGTGACAAGGCATTTGCAGGGATGCAGAAGGGTCCCAGCGGATCCACCAAAGGTTGTCTGCAGCGAAACATGTAACTGGGAATCATGTAGTCCGACACCATTACTGGTGTAAGTATCAAGGGTCACAGGTGGACAGCAGGGACTGTGCATCGGTGACCGGTTGAATGTTCAGCAAGCAGGGTGGACTGCGTAAGTTGTCACTCCATGAAAGGGTGCGGTGTCTCTAATAACGGGCACCATACACATATTCCCTCAAACCAGTTTTGACACCATTACTATGTTCACCAGCAATCGAAAAGATCTGTGAAATGGTCTGGTCAATGTGGCGAAGTAAGTGCACCCTAGAAGAAGACCATGAAGACCACAATGTGCAAATTAAGCAACCAGTTGGGGACAGGTGAACTTTGGTGGTCTGAAGATCACCCCCCGGCTCCTGTGGCGTGGAGCTCGGTCGGGGGAAGCGATGGAGCCTGCGCGCAGGAGGATCAACTGCGCTATGCGTAAATTCACTGAGCAGAGGGGATTTGGCTTCATTAGACATGGGTTACTGCACGCCAAATCCACAGGGTGTTTCGAGGACGATGGGGTACATCTCTTAAGAATAGGCATGGACTTGTTCTTGCTGGCTGGGGGAGGCCCGAGAAATAGCAGGATGTAAGTAGGAATGCCGGCCTTGGTGGGGGGCCCTGGCTGCGACGGTCGCCACACCCAGGGCTGTGGCGGAGTTACAGGGCGATCCGGAGGCGGAAAGGTACTCAGGGGTACCCTCTTCAGGAGCACAAAGGGTGCTGAGGCCTAATATCCCCAGGAAGTCTGTGCGGTGGACCCTGGGGTGCGACGGCACCCCGTCTGTCCTAGGGGCGGTTGGAAACCTGTACAACCCGGGGTCGCTTGAACGCTCCGCCCCTCGTAGGGGAGGGGCGTGAGTAATAGGGTGGACCGATGGTTCACCGGAAGTGGGAGGGGCTATCCCCTCACCACAACCGCTAAGCACCGATTGGCTAAGGCCACGATGCAAGTTGGCCCATCAGGTGGTAGGCCGCGAGGGGCGGCTTGCCTTTGGATCGCCTGTAAGATAACCCACCATGTTGGCATATTTGGTATGCTAATAAACCTGCAGCAATTTTTCCCACCAAAAAGTTGTCTTGTCTGCTTATTTATGTTACATGTATGTTGCTGCGGGAGGGCTGGTGAGTGTTGCCGATATTGGCACTATGCGGGCTGACCGACACGTCCCCGCAGGGGACCCTCATAAGAGGGCGGCCCCTTTAGTGCCACAGGACGGCACACTGGACAGCCTAGTGTCCGGTGACCCCTTCGGGGTCCCGTGCGTCACTTCCGGCCGAGGTGGGGGAAGGGGTATATATGCCTCCCCCGCCCACCTGGCGGCCTCTTTGTCCCTCACCCTGACGCCGTTTCCCTCCCTACCGCTTACCCGGCGTATTCAGGGTGGGGGGGAAGGTTCTTCTAATCCTCTTTATTTGTGTTGCAGGCGGAGTTACAGGTTGATCCGGAGGCGGAAAGGTACTCAGGGGTACCCTCTTCAGGAGCACAAAGGGTGCTGAGCCTAATATCCCCAGGAAGTCTGTGCGGTGGACCCTGGGGTGCGACGGCGCCCCGTCTGTCCTACGGGCGGTTGGCAACCTGTACAACCGGGGGTCGCTTTAACGCTCCGCCCCTCGTAGGGGAGGGGCGTGAGTAATAGGGTGGACCGATGGTTCACCGGAAGTGGGAGGGGCTATCCCCTCACCACAACCGCTAAGCACCGATTGGCTAAGGCCACGATGCAAGTTGGCCCATCAGGTGGTAGGCCGCGAGGGGCGGCTTGCCTTTCGATCGCCTGTAAGATAACCCACCATGTTGGCATATTTGGTATGCTAATATACCTGCAGCAATTTTTCCCACCAAAAAGTTGTCTTGTCTGCTTATTTATGTTACATGTATGTTGCTGCGGGAGGGCTGGTGAGTGTTGCCGATATTGGCACTAAAAAGAGGTGGTACATAAAAGCGTATTTGTACCCGGTAAACAGTTACATGGCATAGCCACATCGTAATCGGGTACAATACATACACAGCCTAAATTGTGGTGATTGAGGATGTGTCGTAACGGTCGGAGCTGCCGACTTTGGAACTGGGGAATCAGGTTCGAGTGTCGGCGTCGGCTCAACATCTTACGATTTTGGGCAAATCACTTACTCTCCCTGTGCCTACCAAAAAATAAATGTGTCCTTGTGTAACGTAACTGGTGCTCATGTAAAGCACTCCTAGACCTTCGGGTCGAGTTCATGCTATATAAAACTGCAAAAAAAAAAAAAAAACATGCACATATAAATGTATTTTGATTAACCCTGGGCGGGGATCGCGGAGTTGCGCTACGCGAAACTCCGCGAAGTGGTAAAAACCTCCGCCGCACTACGCGGAGCTCCGCGAGCGGCGTAGTTCAATAGAAAAATGCTGTTCGCGGTGATTGCACAGTGCCGGATGCTTGTCCGCACTGTGCAATCATTGCAAACAGCACCATGCACAGCGCAGGCTTTCCTTTTCTGCCGCTCGAGTAGATTTTTACTCGAGCGGCAGCTTTCTCAATGCGAACGGGCAGTTTCTCAACGCGAGCGGCCGCGAGCATACGCAGCCACTCGCAATGAGAAACCTGACCCCCCGCGTTGAGAAATCTCGACAGGAGGTTGATTTTCCACGCTCGCCAACTTAATGTTGGCGATCGCGAGCGAGGAAAAATCTCGCCGGGAGGTTGATTTTCCTCGCTCGCGCTCGCCAACTTGATGTTGGTGAACGCGAGTGAGGAAAAAAACTCCGCTCCGCGAAGCAGAGTTTTTCGGAACTCTGCGAGCTTCGCGTAACGCGGAGTGCGGAAAACTCCGCAAACTCCGCGAGCGGAGCAGAGTTCACCGCCCAGGCCTAATTTTGATCATAAAACTATGGTACAGTTTGAAGCATTACAGCAAACTGAACATAGTGGTTCTTTATCCTTTCCATTATATGTAGCAGAAAGTACTGTGAAAGGGTGCCCCTCTATGTTTGCCATGCTATATGTTGGTAGAACCCCCACTATCAACACTCTCTCGGTTGCAGAGAGGGATGAGTGACCTGCATTTTGTTTCAGGGAAGGATAAATGGATTGTGACTCCTGAGGAGTTCTAAAGTTTTGTAATGCAACTCTGGTGGAAAATGTTGTAGTGGTGTCTAATTTCCAACACAATTCAGAATTCGCGTTGTGAAGTTAGTCTAAGTAATTCAAAGTAGCTGTGTGCTTCTGGCATCACATGGGTGCTCTATGGATGGTACATGGACATTCTCATGCAACCGCCCATGGTTTTTTGACACAAAGCCATATCTACTAACATTGGTAGACCTGAATTTTCTCCAAAAATGTATGCCTCCTCGAGGCAAGCATACATGTGGAGTAAGTTTAAAAACTCTCCACATTTTTTAAACTTTGCATCTAAGCTGCACTGTGCAGCACACATACAAAGTGGGGAAAGTATTAAATGCAGAGTAGGTCACCTTCCAGTACAAAAAGCTTATGTTTGATAGAGTGAACACATATCCCAGAACTGTAGTGGAAGAGTGTGTGTGTTGCCACATAGCTGCCTAACTTGCATCAGCGCAAGGAGGGAGGAAAGCTGCTCATCTTGGTAAAAAAAAGCCCTGTTCTGCTTTCTCCCTTTCATTCAGCGCAACAACTTTGGCTGTTGTGCTGCTTTGCATGAAAAGTTAGTAAAGCTGCCTCCAAGTGTGTATCTAGCAGTTCTTCATTGAGTGCTCAGGAGAAATCTAGGCCCAGATTTACAGAGACTTTGTACCAGGTTTTCATTACTTTTGTAATGCATACCTAGCACAAAGCATTGTGATCATGCTTACTTAATGCACATTAGTATTTGCATTGGAAAGTTGTCTAAAGTAACACAAAGAAGCGCTATGGGCTACTTTGCACTACTTTGCATCAGACTGGTGTGAGAAGTTGGCCTGGTATATGCTGTTCACTAGTTAAAGTGGACACCTTGCACCAGTCCAATTCGACTCTTATGGTAGGTAGGTTTAAGACAACCTTTATAGAAAGCTATCCTAGTGGTAGCTGTGGAGAGCAGCCTTCAGGCTAAGTCTTGGAGGAATGTAAAGCAGCTTGTTTTACCACACAATCTCTTGAATCACCAAATGAAAAGACACCACACAGGTATATATATCAAATATATAGGTATTTATTACTAAACAACTCTCTACTAATCTCTTTATGAGATTAGAAGTCAGGAACATATGTACAAGTCAATGTTTTATCAAAATAAGCTAGCACAAGTAAATATCACAATCTTATCTTGGCTAGACCGTGGTCTAGAGCATTTAGAATCGAGGGACCCCAAAGAACCACCCCAGGTAGTTGTAGGAGACCCACAGGGGACGGACGCGGTGTTCAGACACTGGTGCGAGTCCTGTACGAGTCTATGCGAGAGAACGCGATTGAGTTATCAATGTTACAGGTCCCTGGTGTGTTGGAGGCGAACACACCGATCGGTCAGTACGAGTCGAAGGACGCGGATACTGATAGAGTTACAAGGGAGTTGGACGCGATGTGTCTAACACAGACGCGAGCCCTGTACGAGCCAGTGCGATAATCGCACGGGGAAAATAGAAGTTTTAGGGCACTTCTAGGGTAGCTACAAGCAAGTCACTTACAGGGTAAGTAGTTCTAGGGCCCACACCCACAGGAGCACCGTAGTGCTGAAGTTACCTCACCCAGGGGAGCCGGGTGCATAGGTGTCCTTTGGTGTCGGGTCGCGGCGTCGTTTTCAATGGGAGCCAGTGAAGACTTGCTGCTTGCGACGACAGAAGAAGTGTCCGTTGGAATCCAAGCCTGGATTTGGAAGGAGGAAGACCTGAAAGCAGAGGGGACAGTGTTCACAGTCACTTGGCAGTGACTCTGGGCAAGGAAGATGAATGCCCACCGTCGTCGACAGCTTCGGGTCGTTCACAGGTGTCTTGACTCTTCGACCACGTGGTCCAGGCAGTGTCGATGATGACCAGGAGCTGGATTCGGTGTGTCCCACGACGTCTGCAGCTTACTGAGGTGTCGGCGACTCGATTGGAGCCAACAAGCCTTGGTAGCATCAAGTCTCGTGGTGATGAGGAAAAGTCAATGGTGCAGACCAGCAAGGTCTGGGGGACTTACCCAGCAAGGGTAGGTCAGGGCAGGCCTGGAGCAACCAGGGGAGCCCTTTGGTTTTGTTGGAAAGTCTTCTGGGGACCCACAAGCCGGCTGGCAAGGGATCGCGAAGATGCCTTGGGAGGATCCACTCAACAGGGGCCCACGGTCACTCGGGATGGTGTAGGCCTCTGAATTCGGGAGGGATCTCTGCTAGAGGCTGGGACCACACGTGGTCCAAAGCACAAGTTTGTAGAATGTCGTGGAGGGGTTGCACTTGACAATAGTGCACGGTACCCAGGGGCTGCGGTGCCTCGTCGCTCGTGGGGTCCACTTGCCTCAGCTTCGCTGGGGACTCACGATGGCCTTGGAGAAGTCAGAAAATCTTCTTTCTGGGCTGCAGGGACTTCGGGCTCCGGCGGGAGCGGCGTAGTTTGCGACCATCGTTGTAGTTTTTGGTGCCTGCCAAGCAGGGGAGTCACTCCTTGACTCCAAGGGAGATTCTTCAGTCTTCCAGAGGTAGTGGAACGTCGAAGGTCCAGGATTCTTCTTGAGAGCGTCGCCCAGGGAGATCTGGGTTGCAATGCACAGGTTCCCCCTCTTATACTAAAAAGAAGGGAGGGACTAGCTCTATGACCCTACCTATGGGAGGGTCAGTGGAGTGGGTGGCTACACCCACTTCCCTTTGTCCAGTTTCGCGCCAGAGCAGGGGCAGGTAGCCCCTGAGCCGGTTTGAACTGGGGTATGCACAGAGGAGCCTTCTGCTCCCCCAGTGCAGGACTTCAAAGCACTCTAAGAGTGCACCCACCCAGCCCCAATACACTAAACCCTGTCTGGGAGGTGGTCACACCCCCTTTCGACAGGATATCTATTGTTGGGCTTCCTCCACTGTGAGTTTCGGTCATCAGCAGGAGGGCAGCCCAGTGTCTGTGACTGGTGGCATCCACCTTGTGATGCCAGGGCTCTGGAAAGAAGTTACCGGTTAGGCCGGTGTATACATGTCTCTCCCTCTAGAAGGGTGGAATGCTACCCCCGCCGCCAGAACTGGCGGAGGGGTAGTATTCCAAGATGTTTGACACCAAACACGACATGTTTCCGTGCAGCCATCCCAAAGTTAGCATTTAACGCGAGGTTATAATGCGCTTAAGAGTATATGGTCAGGCTGCACTACAAACAGCATCAGAGAAGGATCTCTGAACGCTGCAGAGGGGCTCTGCTCATGCAGGGACACCCTCCCACATAAGAACCAAGCACTCTGCCTTCAGGATTGATAAGGCCTGCCATAGGAGTGACTTATAGGTTTGTATGTGTGTATGTATGTAGTGATATAGGTAGCCTATATCACAGTAAGGGGTGCATGCACCACCTTACCCAGGCTGCAGTAGCAGACCTGTGGTGTCAGATTTAGTCTGCTTCCCAGGGGTGGCATAATACATGCTTCAGCCCCTGGTAGGCCTGTGAAGTACCTATGCCCTTGGTACCTAAGGTACCATATACCAGGGACTCATAAGGTACCACAGTATCCAATCACTAGTGCACCTAGAGTGCACTCCAAGTCGTTTAGAGAGAACAGAGAGGCTGGGGCCCTGATTAGCAGGGACCCAGCCCGACTATAGCCAGAAACCAGTGTAAACATCAGAAAAAAAATGGGGGCAACATAAGAGGCAGATCCTACTCTCCTACAACTGGTTTTCTTAATTGTGATAAAATGATTAATTCCCGGTGTCTCAAATTGCACTGAATATAACCTGATTTTGATATAAAGCAACCAATATACCGTGTATGTTCACATTTTACTGCACTCTTCCTTCTTTGAGAAACACTTACAAATTGTCTTTCTTAATATTTTTGATTTAATAAAACACGGTTCGGCTGAACAGCAGTTATTCATAAATACTTGCTGTGCTGTAACCTTTCTCACAATTCCTTATTTAAGATTACTGTTGATTGAATCGAATATGCTGTTATAAAGATTTATTCTACACAATAAGATCTGTGCAACTAAAAAACTTCTTGTCTTTGTGCTTTTTAGCAGCAGTCTGTGGAGTCCTTAGGGAGACCCATTTGGTGCGTTCAGAGAGATGAGACCATCCATTGTTCTCCCCCCCAATAGTTTCAAAGAGATAGCCCCACATGACTCCCTCTCCATGTGCCTATTATTAGTGCACCTATAGTTTGGGTTACTCTTTTCCCAAAGAGGACAAAAAGGAAAGATGTATGTCGCATTTCTTCTTCTGCTATTGTCATTCTTTCAAGGCATGCATGTAGGTAATACAGAAAATGCTCACGCCAGGTCAAGCTCCTGGAAGGCGTATGCGTCATCAGGACGAAGGCTCAGCAACGCATTCTGGGAAGAGGTTCCTCCCACAATCCTGACGAGGGAAACCCCGACTGACTGGCTATATCTTTTGAATTTAGAGGATTTACTGACTCTGACTGCCACTGGCTCAAGGTCCAACTGTCTGAACCTGGACATGTAAGCTGGAACTTCCCCCAACATGTTAAACATCTCCTGGACACACGCCTACCTGGACCACGTGCTGTTGCTGCTTCCACAACATAGAGGTTAGTGCAGTCCATTTTCTCCTAGGTAGAAAAAAAGCCAGTAAAGACCCTTCTAAAACTTTGCTTGCCTACCTCGCTGCTGACCTTCCTTATGAGGAAGCCCGAGCCCACCTCAGGAACTAAAAGAGATTGTCACAGCACCTTGAAGCATTCTCTACTCATCACCAGAGACAGAAGGAGTGCTGTTGCAAGATACGGCATCAACAATGACAGGTTAGCAGAGTGGTGAGAGCTTCTGGTTGGCTCATTAGTTTGCTGGATCCAGAGAGAAGTAGGTAGTCTACAGCAATCGGTGCATGGCTATGGGATTACAACCATTGCTGTGGGCCATAATGCAGCCCCCTGTCCTGGAGCCTTTGCAGCACCATATACAGAGATATCCCCATTTTACTTACCCAACATGACTAAATTCGGAGATAGTCTTATTTGCCTGGGTATAGTAATAGGTAGGATCACGAAAGGTAAGGATCTGCAAACCGAATACAAAGAATCTCAGTTTTTGAGTGAGGATTGCCATCCTCATCTGTTACAGTGTTGTGTTTGGTACTTGGTTGTGGACAGTATTTCAATCATTCTTTTAACTGCTTTGATATAGTACTTTCTTTCAATGACTGGTAATAGTATACAGTTTTTATATCTAGGCACGCTTGTTTATTACTGTGTCATGTTGCGTTACAACATTGCTTATAGCATATTGAATTTTGTGCTCTGTTTACTATGTGAGCTTTTTACTGTGAATATATAAATATATTGACATTTTATTAAAGTGTGGAGTTTTTACACAGTTTACAACTGTGGCTGGAACTTCACACCTTTATTGCAGCTGCTCTGTAACTTTCTGAACCCTACATGTTGCTTAATTTTAATAGTTATCCATGTATCTTTATATTAAATGTAAACTTCAAACTAGAACCAGGGCCAGTTCTAGAGCAAAGCGACTAGTGCATCAGCACCTGGTGTGAGCTCAAGGGGCTCTGTGTTTCAGAATAACAGGGATTAAAAAGCACCCGCTGCAGAATTCCTTGTGTGTCCAGAAATTTTCAGGAAACAATGAAAAGGAGATTTATCTTGTGGCAGTTACACTCATGTTAAATTAGCGTAGTAGTAATCAGATGCCTGCTGCAAAGAACATGTACCACGCAAATCACTGAACTGTATATTATGTGGATCACCCAGTAGGTTACTGCTTTTGTCACAGATCCATTTGTTACTTGCAATTCATTTTAAAAAAAATCTCTTTGTTTGCATTTTATACTTTTCTTTGAGTCTGAGATATACAGATAATAGATTAACACTTAACAAAGCCAACAGTTAGCAGGTCAAATACCTGGTACAATGATATGTATACTTCTTTTGCTGTGTGGCGAATGAAGGCTTGTCGATAACACAGATCTTGCTGTCAAACCACTTATTTGACTACTGATTTGAGTCTGCATGGTGGATGCTATCAGTCTAATTGTCTTTGTCCACTGCTTGGACAGATTGTTACTTGCAATTCATAAGTTACAATCCTAATATAGCAAAGTGAAATAGAAACTGCATCAAAGAGTTGCATGCAAACTGCATGGTATAGGTTAGATTGAACGTTATGTTTTTTCCCAGTGTTTCATTATCCTAATTTTGCTTTAAAAAAAAAGTTAATTTGTGTACAAATACATTCTTATTAGTAAAGATAACCACTGCTGTATGTTTTAAATTCTTAGTTTCTGCTTCTCCATATCAAAAACTCTTAAAATATACTGCCTACCAGTATGGGTGACATGTGACTCCTACACATTGTAATCCTCAATATCTTATGTAACATTTCCTATAAACTGATTTGCACACATATGAATCATTGGCTCTGCTTAATGTGTTTGTTATGTAAAGTGCTCTGCCACTCTAACTGGTAGGAGTAGCGCTATAAAACAAATGAAATGTATTTGAGAGGAGGCCTATGGTAAAATGAGGGGCACTGGTGGAGCATGGTAGTGAGGGAATTCATGGAGAAGAAGGTTTGTTTGGGGGATGGGCATCAACAAAGATTGTCGCACTGGGAGCCACCAGTGTTAAACCTAGCCTTGTGTGTAACTAGGGTCATATGGCAATCCAACAAGCAAATTCTGGTATGCCAACAGCTCTGTAACCCTAGTGTCTATAGCCTAAGGGAAAGAAAGCGCCTCAGGAAGAACACCTTCTCTGGCGTTGCTCCCCTTGGTTCAGACCACACACACTTGCTGGCTAGTCCTTCTGATGGTTGCTGAAAAATTCAGCATGTAGTTAATGTGGTGAAAGTCATCTTTAACTGACATTCAACTTAGGTCTGAATTCTCCACTCTATGAAAGCTGTGCATGGATTTTGTCAGATATTTTAGAAATCAAAGTTTGGACCTTTGGTGTCCTGCTGTAATGTTGGCCTGTACATTATATTTAAATCTCTGTGGTAGGTGCTTTGACTCAATGAGCAATGCAGTTATGACACCCCAAATCCAGATTTCAACAAAAGGAAGATACATTATCTTACTGAGGTTTGGAAAAATACAGAGGCTCTTTAGTGAGCTGAGCCAAGAAATATCCTCTAGGAGGGACTGAGTCATTGTATGCCACTTTCTTTCCTATATTAGATGGGTATTAGCAGTTAAATGACATGTCAGTATCATAACATGCCATCTTGCAAAGATACCCTCCATAAAGGACTTTGAAGCTTAGACACTACTCAGTGAGGGTTTTCCTAAGTGAGACAGCTTCATTTTGACTGAATTCAACCCCTTTTGTGGCAGACTTATCATCTCTTTTGAGAACCCCGGACAATGAGAATGGGAGGTCTAGAATCTGAAGAACGTTTTTGCACTGATGCCATCTACAAGTTTCACCTTAGTAACAAACTGATTCTGAAGGGACCTTGGATCTTCTGCACTAGAATGATCAAGAGAGCCTGAATATCCCAGAGCGTCATTCTCACAATCATGAAGACCTGAGCCATCGCGGAGAGGACATGAGCAATAATGTTGAACACTGCACGGGACATGTGATATTGTCTTCTTGTGACATTCTTCTCTGCCATGACTTGGTCCCCCAAGCTCCGTGTGCATGTTTTTCCAGAAATATCAGCACACAAATAAGTTGCTTTACTATTAAGGTACAGCCCTGCTTGGGATATATGTAGCCTCTGATGGGGAGTTCTGCATTGTTGAATTGGCACTACAAGTCCTAAAACCTGCGGTCTGCAGATTTACAACTACCCCAATGCATCTATGTTGGTGCATCAGACCTTGTTGTACCTAGTGGAGAAAAACAGTGCTTTGATGACAGTTTCATCAATCATCAATGCACCATCTTCAACAGGCAAAGGAATGTGATGGGAGTGGGACAGAGTGATGTGTGAATCTTTTCTTCCAAATTTGCAACTTCTGTGATCGTGGGCAAATCAGTATATTTAGAGTGCTAAAATATAATTCAGTCTGCAGCGTGTGAGAGCTCAGGGTGTGCGAACATTTTAAACAGCCAGAAGGCGCATAAGCGTGCCCAAGGAGGAACCTAATGCAACACTTTATGGAATTAGCTGGAGAAGAGCTACAAATGGCTTGCTGCGCTGATAATCTTGCCCCAACAACTTCCTATTTGTGTATGTAACTGCTGCCCTGATGATCTTCCCACGAAAGTTGCAGTGTGAATATCTGACTGAATTCCTCTTATTTTGTCGCTCAATATTTGGACCTGTCCCTCGCGTGTCAGTTCACACTTTGAGATCGCACCTTGTCTGTGATACTTAAAAATTCTACAGGACACAGATCTGCAGACATATACCCCCTTCATATCTCATCCACCATGATATATTGTAAATACCGCTCTCTAAAGCAAAATGTGTATAGGGAAGTTTACAAACATGAGCCCTTCTTGGACAGGGACAATCTTGATGCCCATGACTAATGTTGCTTTAACGGACATCATTGCACAATATTCTCTTATCCAGTCCATTCCAGCTCTAATTGATCCGCTTGATCGTGGATCGGGCTAGAGTTGAAATCCAGAAATTGAACTCTGACCGACACTATGGCTGTTCCCCTCACTAGTGTTAAAGTATCACCATGGATGGTGCTGGCCCAGGAATCAAAGCCAACATACTTCTCCTCATACATCTCCTGGCATGCCCAATTCAGAGCCTTGCTGGAGGGATTCCAAGTGTAAGGCGGTAGGAGATATGAGATATGAGCATTGACTGAGACGTCATAATCCCCACACAATACGACCTAAAAAAGTAAATTGTTTCTGTGAGAAATTCCTGGCTCAACTGAGATGTCCCTTTCCACGTAGCCAGCACATTACCCAACTATATGGCTTTGATGCAATGTTGGGTTTGGATCGTATGTCGAAATATCAACAACAGAATCATCTTCCTACGAAAATATCGTGATCATATTGAGAAGGTAGGTGCATATACATAAGTGCAGATTTACTATTCTTAACTCCACATCTGTGTACCTTGAAGATATATATATTGGCAAGGTACATATATCTTGAGTTAAGTAAAATAAACCTCTATTTACCTATATAAACTTACCTTTGTGATATTTAGGTCCTCAATAGTTCATCCATGTTATTCTGGTAGCAGGATATTCTGGAATTAGAATAACTTGGGTTGTGCTATTGAAGTTGCAGCACATAGCATAGTTTGTGTAATTTAGTACCTTGATTTGCACAAGATGGTAACTGGAGCTGCATCTACAATGTACTGTTACTCCAGGGCGAAGAGGAAATACTTCTGATTTTGGTACATAATCATCGATCAGATTATAGAAAAACTGAAGCTGCTTGTTTTAGTTATTCATATTTACATGTTGCCCAGTCTGGACAATTAACACAGAAAAATTGTGCTAAACTGCCCATTATAGCCGTATTGAGCCCACAAAAGTCATTTAGTTAAGAAATAAATATTGTTAAAAAATAAATAAATAAGATGGAATGTTACACACCCTTTAATCTGAAGAGAGGCCCTTTATTCCATTCCAATTGCGTGAATTGAGGTGGTGAGACTCAGTAACTCTTCTCCTGATGTAAGACTTCATTATTTTGGTTTTGGGCCATGCATTCACAGACTGCGCCAGAGTCAGTGGTGGGCCCTGGTGTAATCCTCGCCTCCCACATAAAGAGGGCACTATAGCAGTATCTAGAGTGTTTGAGGTGCTGAGTGGATATAAGGGGATTAATAGGAGTCTTTGAGAGAGGAGGACATTTATGGGATTGGGAACATGAGAGGGGATATCAGAGTGAGTCAGAGTGTCTATTATAGCCTTACAGCTTGATGTAGCGGGCTGTACTGGCCATTAAAGGACAGCTCCAGCGTTAACAAGGGAGCAGGCCTTTAATGGTCAGTAGAGCCTGCTACGGAGGGCTCTAAGGCTATTAGAACATTCCGCCCCTACAGAGCAGAATGTTCTAATTTGAAAAACAAAGGCCTCACGGAGGCTGATGGGGTTGAAATCCCCTCGGGCTCCGTGAGGCCTTTATTCACAGCAATTGCTGTGAACAAACATTGGAATGTTGATGCCCGGGCTTGTACCAGCCATCAGAAGCCCGGAGCACTCCATTGTCTTCAATGGAGCGCTCAACATTCCAATGTTCCAATATGGGAGAAACTGTAAAAGGGTTTTTAGAGCTGTAAGGGAAAATCTCAATATTACCCTTCAATAGCCCAATATTTTCCTCAGCACTGCAGAACTACTGATAATTTCCACTAGCAACCATACCCTCATTCCCAGGATGGAGAGCAATGTAACCATATCAGAGACATCAATCCGGCCAGAAGACTACAAAAAAACAACCTTACAAAATGAAACGTTTACAGTGGGAGGGTTGAACCCATCAGAATACCATGCCTAGTGGTTCCATGTCGATGCAATCGCCACCTCCACTCTGCCAACCACAGCTGATATTTTGTTAGCTCGTTGTGTTTTACCAACTAAAGGGATGTGTTGAGAGTGGGACAGGGTGAATCTTTGCGTCCCAATTTGTGAAGTTCTGTGATCCTGTGCAAATAAGTATATGTCCTTATTGAGAGTGCTAAAATACAGTTCAGTCTGCAGCGTATGAGGGAGAGTTCAGGGTGTGCGAACAATCCATTAGTAAAACAGCCAGTGACAACAAACCATATTTATTTTTTCTTCATATACAAATAAAAATACAACTGATGGTATATAAAAGTTTGCAATATTTATTTGTGTGTATGTATGTGGTGATTCTATAGAGCGAACCTAGCCAACAGGCAGATAAATGTAGATTTATTTTCTGTGGGTAATGTTTGCCAGGATGCGTTTCTAGTTTATGAACGTGATTGGGCGCCTCTACTCTAAATGTGATTCCCATAAGATTAAATGAATAAATGGAGCTTCAATATTTAAGAAGTTTTAATACCACTTTGTGTTTTATGAAAATAATTAATATATGTATGAGACAATCCACATACAGAGTGACATAGGTAAAAATGGAAAAACCTAGCCACAGGTCAGGTTTTATCGCGGTAACATATTATGGAATATTAATCACATTTATAGCACACATAACAAACCGAAGTGCCAAACAATTGTTATTAATCTCAATTTAAAAGTGCCCGTTTTATCACCACCACCAGGAAGATAAAAGATGATTTATCATCATCAAGCTTTCCTTCTGAACCTAAGCCATTAAAACAGAGGCCAATGAAAAATAAGATAAAAGATTACCCATTGCAAGCTATGAAAGGTGAATTTATCAAATACAGGAGAGATAAATGCATCCTTCTATTGAAATCCCTTAGTGTAAATAATCAAGAACGTCCAACAAGCTCGTGCCTCCCAGAACCTGGAATAGTCTATCAGAGAAACTCAGCTTGAGTTTAATAGCGTTGAGGTAAGGCCTAACAACACATCTATTCAAACTACACCTGAAGACGAAGATTGTGGTTCAACTTGCTACCCTGCTGTTCTGTTTAACCTAACTTGATGTTTTCCGTTGTTACATGTAAAGCATTCAGCTGCCTATATGGCTAGGTGCGCACTATATTAGTATGTATTCAAAATGAGTAAATAAAAATGTGTATGTCCCAGCAGTTAAAAATAAATGTGGCCAGAAATATGTTATTTAGAGCAACTCTTCTAACAAATGCATATTCACATGTTTATTGAAATGCAAAAGTCCAATTATGTGTTATTACCACAGTACAGCAACATTGACATGGGAAAAGCACTGTTTACTTCCTCACAGACTGCATGTTTATTACAATGTGTAATTGAGGCGAACTGTTTATGGGTCTTACACATGGTCGTCTGGAATGTTGCCCTCATGGGTTTTTACCCTAGGTGCCAAGAGGCGTTCAAAGACTTTACACAGGGAGCAACTCTGGTAATAGTCATGCAGCATCTTAAGAGTGAATAATTTTACCTCACTGGAAGCTTAATCCTTTATATCCCACTATTGTTTAAATACGTTTTTCAAAAGGTATATTACAGATCTTCATCACATTACCATAGCATAAACTGTCATTACTTCAGGCATCAGTCGTAACCTCTTTGCCTTCTTTGCAATACTGTAATAAGGCATTGCAGGCTTGAACACTCTCTAGTTCTAGTTTACGCATGTTTTTTTCAGAATTTAAGACTTAGCACTTAATCTGTCCAGAAACATGTCAGGGGGCATGGCTTACCTCTTATGGTTAGATGAGCATAGGAAAGTGATACTCCAAACGTGTTCACACTGCAGTCTTCGCAGAGTGTCTGAGCTGTCTGGTCTGAGGATTCACATGTGTGGAGAATGCACTATGCACTACTTCTCCGATGACGAACTACGTTTCTCTGGGGTACTCTCACATTGTTTGGAGACAGGAGAGGTCATCTAGGATTATCTAATATAACTTCCCTTGTGTTTTTGGCAGCTTTCCTAGACAATTGTGATACAGTGCTGCTGTAGCCAGAACTTTGCTACGCTGACACATGATTTCGTATTGCAAAGAACAATTGCTTCTTTTAGAGTTTGTTTTCTTTTGAATTTCTTAATAGTTCTTTGTATTGCTAGATGTCTTCAAACAAAGTATTTTGTACATTTGACTGTGAGAACTTTAAAGAATGTTACACATGATATGTATATATAATTATGCCTATGATATTTGGGATTTTTAGTAAAGCATGTATGTATTGCCTAAGAAAGCTTTTTAATTACTTTTCCAGTGGCTCAAAGAGTCAAGTAGGAGCTAAGTTCATCTTCTTTTTTTTTTTTTGTCCTCATTTGCCTCTTTAGAGAGAATATACTCTCTTCCTCTTGCACATTTGAATGGGGTATCCTAACCCCTGTGCTGGAGAGAAAGAAAACTGGAGTGAAGATTCAGAGATCACAGTCTATTCCGCCCTTGGATTTAGCCTCCATCTTCCATGTTTACTTTTTGTCTCTATCCACCCACTCCCAGCCAGGAGGGGAGACAAAATACCAGTTGAGGCAGAGAAGGCTTAATCATCGGACTCGTGTTTTTGTATACTAGCACTTATTTATCACACCATTCAAGCATCGAGAGCCAAAAATCATGATTTCTAAAGCCCAACATGTCTAGGGAGGCTATATGCTTAACAGAGCGCACCCAGTTATCAAAGCTAGGAGGAGCTACAGCCAACCATTGTTTACAGATCTCTTTACGTGCCAATAGTACACAGTAAAAGATCAGCCTTGCCTGGTTTTTTGTAATCTTATCCAATGATTCCACATGCCCAAAAATAACAAGCATAACGCTTACCTCAATGTTAATCTCCAAAAATTCAGATAAAGCCCTACTCACGTCTCTCCAGAAAGTCTGGATTTCTGGACAAGCCACAAACATATGAACATCGTCCTCTTTCATACCACCGCATTTCGGGCAGGCAACTTCACCTCCTCTCCCAAACTTTGATAATCTCTGGGGAAACCAATAAGCTCTGTGGATGGAAAAAAGATGATTTCTTCTAAGGTATGCAGGCTTAACTATTTTAAATAGCATGGTCATAGATACTTGCCATTGATGTTCCAGCGATGCCTCTGGCAAGTATCTTCCCCACAGTTCCGTTGGCAAGGTAAAAACTCCGTCCTCCAGGTCGATCATCAGCCAATAGATAGCCGCCAGCTCCTTCTTGAGTACTGTCTCTTGCGTCAAACGCACTTCCAGATCATTTTGTTCCCCGATTCTTGTTTCCGAAGCTTGATACCAGCTTCGCATTTGAAGGTATTTAAATCTGGATAGTTGGTGGTCTGTTTGTTGGTTACACATTTCCCACGTAATCAGTTTACCATCCAAGATTATATGTTCCCATCGTGTAAAGCCTGCCTTTAAAAGTGGTCTTGCAAGAGCATCTTTTGTCCATTCCGGAGAACCCAGTGAGTCCCAGATAGGAGCCAGTAAGCTGTGGTATGGTATTTTCAAAACTTTCCTGATCTTATACCATGTCTCAGCCAATCCCTTTAAAATTTTTAACCTAACTTTTTTAAAGTACTTTGGGTCCGCATATTTAAACAAAAACCCTTGTTTGCCTCCTGCCTCCAGACTTAACATCATGGCCCACATACCCCCCGTCTTGGTTGAACTTGGTATACCAAACAAACTTCTCCCATTCTTTAGTAGAAAGGCCCAAGGAATAGAAAAGCAGATCTGGCAATGCCAGGTCTCCTTTCTCCACCCTCCTTCTCAGTTTTTTCCATGCTATTCTGGGACCTTTACTTGACCAAATGAAAGTACTGATCTGGCTTTGCAACTTCTTTAGCCATTCCTTCATGAAAGGCAAGGGTATCATGTCAAAGAGAAAGGTGAGCTTTGGGAGGACTATCATTTTAACTAAGTTGACCTGTCCCAAAAGAGATAACTGAAGGTGGGACCACATCTTCAGGAGTCTGCAGACCTCCTTCTTAACTTTCTCAAAGTTAGTTTTGGTTATATTGTTGATGTCCTATGATATCATAACTCCCAAATATCTCATTTCTCCTTTACTATCAACACCTCCTGCATCTAAATTCCAGGTCATGATCTCCGTCTTGCCCCTGTTAATTTCATAACCCGAGATCTTTCCAAAATCGGTCGTCAAAACAATAATGCGGGATAGGGTATCTTGTAAATTAGTAGTATAAATGAGAATATCATCCGCATATAGACCCAGTTTTTTATTCCAATCGTTATAACCAAAAGGTAGGATGTCAGAATCTTCCCTGATTTTCCTGGCTAACGGCTCTATATAAAGATTAAAAAGAAGCGGTGACAAAGGGCAACCCTGCCTCGTGCCCCTGGTGATGCGTACAGGATCAGTTAAAGAGCCGTTAACCAAAACTCTAGCTTCTGGAGCTTCATAGGTACCCGCCAGGGCCTTACAAAAATTTGATCCCAGGTTCAAAGATTTTGCCACAGCTTTTAGGTAGGCCCAATTTACCCGATCGAACGCCTTTGTGGCATCCAAGGCCACTACGGCCAGTGGGAGCTTATAAGAAGTGGCCAGATCTATTGAGCCAACCAGTGCATAGGTTAAGTCTTTCAGAGATCTTCCCCATATAAACCCCTTCTGATCATCATGCACCATCTCAGCCATTGACCCATTCAACCTATCGGCCAAGATCTTAGCGTAGATTTTATAATCGCTGTTTAATAACGAAATTGGCCGATAGGAGTCGCAATTTTTAGGGCATTTTCCTGGCTTCAAGATTAATGAAATAGTAGCATCCTTCCAAGAGGCTGGCATACCAGACCCTCCGATAAACAGGTCGTTGAAGATCTTTACTAAAATGTGAGTTAGTGTGTCACCCAGGGCCTTATAAACTTCTTGAGGCAGGCCATCAGGCCCGGGAGCCTTCCCCTGCTTGAGCTGACTAATTACCATCCCTATTTCACTAATATCCATTTCCCTGTTCAGTTGTCCAACTTTTTCTGCTGAAAGGGGGTTGGCATAATCTTGTCCTAGCCATATTTCTATTTCTTCTACCGTTGGTTCTAGATCTTCCCGATAAACTTTACTGAAGTGGCTATGAAAGATTTGCTCAATCCCTCTCCTGTCTCCAATTAGGGCCCCCGTTTGTTCACATATGACCTGATCTATTCTATTCCTCACTTGCTCCTTTTTTGCCTTCCAGGCCAGCAGCTTACTACATCCTTCGCTATACTCAAAATGAGCTAGTCGGCTGGCCTCCCACCTTTTCCTTGCCCTGTCTTGTAGAATTATTGCTAGGTTGACTTTGCTTGCGTTATTTTCTGTAACAGACCAACCCTCACCCCCTCCTCTATCCCTGGGTCAATTAAATCTCTTTCTAGGGAGCGAACCAATTTCTCTTGTACTGACACCTCTTCATAGTATCTCCTCCTTTTCCCTGCAGCCAGTGCTCCTAGTCTTCCCCTTAAAAAGGCCTTGTAAGCATCCCAGGTCACACCCGAAGCAGCTGAGCCCCAATTGTACATGAAAAACTCTTCAGTCTCTCTACTCAGCATTTCTATAACTCCCTCATCCTGCAGAATAGTGCGATCTAAGGTCCATCTGGACTGAGCAACCTCCTCACTAATCTTCAATTGGAGAGTCACTGCCGAATGATCAGACAAGTGAACTCCCACATGATCAATTCGGTGAACCTCGTCTTTTAAATTACTATCAATGAGGAAATAATCTATCCTCGACTGGTGTCTATATTTTTTGTTATTAAAAGTAAAACCTTTTTGTGGACCTGCTCTTTGGCGCCATACATCGCACAAACCTAGTTGCTCCATCATTAGTTTTATCATGCCCGACATTTTCGGGTTTACCGATGCCCTGCTGTGCGAAGATCTATCTAAGGTATAGTTTAAAACTGCATTGAAGTCTCCAGCCAAAATGATTGGGTCAGAGGAGTTTAAGAGTTCAGCCATCAATTCACCCAAGGGATTTACATCATCCTGATTTGGTCCGTAGTAACCCGCAAGAGTAAAAAAGCGGGTCAAAATCCCAACCTTGGCTACTAACCATCTTCCGGCTTTGTCCGAAACATAAGACTCTAGACTAACATGCGCTCCTCGTTTAATTAATATTGCTACCCCCTTAGTTACGGCTGATTGAGCTGTACATGCCACTTGAGCAATCCATTTCTTTGCTTTGAAAAATTCCATACCTTCCTTCTCCGTTAAATGCGTTTCCTGTATTATTATAATCTGGGCTGGGCAGTCCTTTAAATACTGCAATATTTTTCCCGTCTTCCGCGTACCCTAAGGCCATTTAGATTCCACGAGAGGATTTTAATGATACTCCCTTTCTTTTCACCCAACCTTGATACCAACTAAAAAGGATAAACACCCCACAAACATCAAAGAGGCTTCAGAGGAACTTTTTTTTTTTTCTTTCTCCCACTGCTCCCCACCCTGTGCTCCCCCCCATGGAAAACCCTTCCCTAACTCTCCAAGGCTGAAAGCCATATGGGTTCCCCCTCAGAGCAAACTTTCGCTAAATAATAATTTTCATATCTGAGCGTGGTAAGGATTATTTTAATCTTAGTTAATCAAAATTTTAAAAAAAGGCCCTGAGAGTGATCGCGTTTCTCATAACCGTACATTTTTAATACATTTGTTCTTAACCCTTTTTGTGAAGTATATTCCACATACTCAAGGTCCTTAAAGGTTTCGCACCTCCTACTTGTAGGTCTTTAATAAAGTCATCGACCTTTTCGCTGGAGTGGAAAATAAGCATTTTATTATTGTACATAACCTTCAAATGAGCCGGGAACCTCAGCTGGACCACGGCACCCAAACTTTTTAGTAAGTCCATCCTTTGCCCCAACTCCCATTGCCTATTTGAGGTAGCATTCGAGACATCAGATCTAAACTCATATTTGACACCATCCACCTCTATCCTTTTTATGCTCAAAGCTTTCGACAATATATTTTCCTTTAAAGAAAAGGTTAAAAAATTGAGCAAGATCTTTCTGGGCTTGGTTCTGTTAGTATTTAACCTAAAGGGAACTCTATGTACCCGCTGCAGGTCTTTAGCTATTTCTTCTTCCGATTCTTCTATCTGTAGCGCCCTCTTAATCAATTTCACTACAAAGGTTTTTATATCTTCACCTTCTCTGCCCTCCGGCACCTTCAAGATTTTTATATTGTTTCTTCTTTGGAAATTTTTCAACCTTTCCATTCTGACCTGCTGCTCCTTCTCCTCTGAATTTAGTTTTTCTATTTCAGAACCGTTTGCTTGTACCTTTTCTCGAAGCTCTTTAACCTCACCCTCCAACGTAGTTGTCCTATAGCTAAGATCGTCTATCTTTTTCTCAAGAGTTTCGCAGGCATGTCTTATCTCCCTCTGGTTTTCCTCTGATGTCTCAAATCTGTTTTTAATCTCGGCAGTCAGAGCCATTAGGAGAGTTCCAATAGCCGGGTCTTCCTTCTCCACCTGCTTTGGACTCTGCTCAGGGCTCTTGTCGCTAGACTCGGAGTTTGCTTGCTCTGTTAAAACCTGCCTCTCCCCCGCTAAGGGCTGTTGGTCGCCCCCACATGCATCTGGAGAGAGTAAGGCCAGAGCTTGGTACCTATTTGGCGACACATCCTTACTCCAATCCACCCTGCCAGCCATACCCAGATCTACAGAAGCTTCACCCTGCTTGGTGCTGCCCTTCTCGTGGGTAATTTTTTGCCCATCCATTTTATTTTCGGCCAAAATTATTGTTTTAGGCAGAATTCTAAAATAGGTTTTAAGGGAAGGAGTAACTTTTACCCTTTGGTCCTGCGTGCGTTTTTTTTATCGCTATCTTTTTTGAATTTGCTTTAACCTTAACAACTGAATAATCTTTCGCTATGCTGTGTAGGTTTTCAACTTGTATATTAACAGTGGTTTTAGCAGGATCAACCAAAGCCTTTTCCTCCTTCTCCTTGTCTCTCAGACTCCTTAATGCATAGCGTGAAAACACCTCCCTCTGAATAGCCCCACTCACCGCCTTTCTCCTACCTCCGAGTGCCTTCACTCTGGTACAGTCTGCTACCTCCAGTTCCTCCGTTGCCAATTGCTCCAGGAAAGGGGGCCGGCTTAATCTGCCTACTAACCCACATCTAGCTCCCTCCGGCAGCTTCTCCGACCCACAGTCTCTCCCGGTCGTGTAGCCTACACCGCTACTTCCGCGACCTCCTTTCCCCCGGAAGGGGATCTTTGCAGCCGCACCTCTCCCCCTACGGAACTCCAGGGCCGCTCTTCTCCACGGCTGCTCCGTCGCCACCATCTTTGCTGCTTTTCACCACACTCCAACCACCTGAATACGGAAGATGCACTCCCTGTGCCTTATTCTGCTTTTTTTAAACGTGTCCGATTTATTCCTTCATCGTGCGTTGTGTTTTCAAGAGCGCTTTTCCTCGCTCATATTCCGTAATTCATTCTCCGCTCTGAGGGTGCTCCCCCGACCCGCTACTCGCCGGCCGCCATGTTTTCCCGTGATCGTCCCGCCATCGAAGCCCAAGTTCATCTTCAACAGAGAGTGCATAGTTACCAAGCTCGAGAAAATTATCTTACTAATAAAAAGGAGTATTGGAGAGCATATACATACGATACTCAACTTGTGTATGATTTAGCTTTCAGAAATAGCAAATTTTATACCAGAACACTGAGAGTTTGTTATTCAGAGATACAGCTAAGGCATATCCTTTCATTGTTACAGTTAGATGCAGGACTTTCTAGGCAGGTTACTAATAATTCTACAATTGCCTTTAGGTGTCGACACTTTTACTTCTACAAGAAAGGGTTGATCTGCATAAAGAGGGGGAGGCAAAGTGGATTTAAAAACTGTGTCAAAAATAACTTTACAAAATGCTCTCACTTTATCTTGATAATTATATTTATTCAATGAATTTAATTAAAATGACAGCAATAATGTTTGCAGAAAAATAATATAAAACAGGAAAGCAATTGTATGCACACAGCACACACCACATTAATTGTCGGAAGAAAACAATACAGAAGCCAGTTGAAAAGACGTAGTCAAATAACCAGGTAATTTAGAATAAGTTACAAAATAAACAATATGTGCTTAGAGAGATCCCGTAAATTATGCACACGTTGAGCAAGCCTGGCAATATGTTAAAATAAGCCAATAGTGAAACTGTGCCAAGCAAGTTAAAGTAAGCCTGCAATCAAGAGAGCTTCAAAACAATAATGTAAATGTGGAAAATGAGCAAATGCACCAAAATGAAAAGAACTCCAGTAAGTAAAGAGAGCAGAGTGTGTGCAAGAGTGTCTCTAAGAGTGTATTGTGTGCCTGCAAATGTCTGTGCAAGTGTCCTTAAGAGTGTGTAAAGTGACAATAACTCAAGTCATGGTGTTATAGTACCAACAGAATGCTATGAATGGTTGGAACCTGTGGTTTTGGCCACAAAAGCCCATGGGTAAGGTCTATGGTTATGTGTGGACCTTAGAAACTTGAATAAGAATATTTGTGTAGAACGTCATCCCCTACATCGCATAAATGAAATGTTGAGCACTATGGGAGAGGCATGCTGTTTTAGTGTTATATACCCGACAATGGCATACCACCAGGTCGAACTTCATCCTGGATCAAGACCTTTAACAGTCTTTATAACTCCAGTAGGGGCATACATGTTCAGAAGAATGCCATTTGGGTTGGCCTTTGCAGCTGCAGTTTTCCAGAAAATCATGCAAACTATTTTGTCAGGAATTCACAATGCATTATGCTTCCAGGATGACATACTGTTATATAGTGCAACAACTTGATAAACATGACAACATTTTGAGAGAATTCCTGGGAAAACTATCCAAAGCAGGACTCACTGGAAAAAGAGAAAAGTGTCAAATAGTAGTTGGTTCGGTACATTACTTAGGCCACACCATCTCCAAAGAAGGATTTAAACCCAAGATGAGTTTGGTGGATGCAGTTAAACATGCCCCTTGTCCCACCGCCAAAGAGAAATTGAGATCCTTTTTAGGCTTGCTGGAATATATGTCCAAGTGCATTAAAGATTTTGCTACTAAGTGTGAGGTTTGCGATCAAGTCTCAAGAAAGGGGTAATATTTTAATAGAATGATGCCCTCCAAGACATGTTTGAAGTGATAAAGAATGTAGTCATTAATGCTCCCTCACTAGATTCATTTGATATGAAAAAAACCTATTCTGACAAAGGATGCCAGCCTCAAAGGACTTTAAGCCACATTAACTCAAATGATTGATGGTACAGAAAGGATAGTTGCCTTTGCAACCAAGTCCCTCTCTAAAACCGAATGCAACTACTCAGTATTTGAGAGAGAAGCCTTGACGTGTTACTGGCCAATGAAGCATTTTAAATTCTTCCTAGGGGGATTGCAGTTTACTATCAGATCTGGCCACAAACCTCTTATGTACTTGTTTACCACCAAGGGAGCAGAACATAGTACATAGTAGGATTGCTAAATGGGTGTTAGGGTTTGGAAGGATTTTCATACAATCTTGAATATGTCCTAGGAATCCACAGCCAAGCTGCATATTATCTATCTCATTCTCCACTACCATTTAGTGACTTTGAAGAGGCTGTTGATTTTACAAAACTAGAAGTTTCAATGGCAGCCTTATTGGAAAAAGAATGGAGTGAGGGTATGGTTCAAGATACGTGCCTCAACAAAATCATGGAGCACATTATAAAAGGGTGGCCTTTAAAACGTACTGAACTACACAAAGAGATACGTGATTTTTCAGAAGTCAGAAATTGATTGAACGTACAAAATGGTAACGTTTATTGTAATGAGCAAATAATACCTCCTTCCAATTTGCGGGATAAAATCCTTGACCTAGAACACAAAGGGCACTTGGGTCGCAGTTTCATGAAAAACAAAAGTGAGATTCAATTCCTGGTTCCCTAAGATAGACGCTTATGTTGAATAAAAAGTAAAGGATTGTATTACCTGTGCTTGAAGTGATAAGAGTAAAGTAACTAGGAGAACACTTTTATCTCTGTTTCCAGTACCGGATAAACCCTGGAGCAAGCTAGCCTTAGACATAAGAAGACCCACAAACTACAAGGCCATGCCTAAAAGATTTATGTTTGAACTAATTGACTACACTTCTTTCTGGATAGCCACCAAGTGAATTAAGCAAACTACCACCAAATACCTTATACATTTCTTAAGAAGGAGATTCTGTGTTGATGGAATACCTTTGGTGTTAGTCACTGAAAATGGTGTTCAATTTATGTCGGAAGAGATGAATGGGTTCCTGGGAGATTTATCCATTAAACATAAAAAAAACTGTCCTTTATTGCCCCAAGCCAATGGGTTGGTAGAAAGGACTAGTGCCACCGAATCTTGTGGCATGCTTTATCATAGATAACTTTACCCTGTTCTGGTAAGGACCTGACCTCCTTCCGACAGGAGTTCTTAATAAAGTGATGCTGGATACCCACAGGGATTCAGGATTAAAATCAATTACAGGTAGACCAAAAAATAACTTTTATTTATTACAGGTACCCAAGGTAAAATTTAAAAAGAGGTGGAGAGATGCCCAGTTAAAACTATGACTCATGCATCCACATAACTTGCCAACATGTATCAGCCTAATATATTGCCCATGGGGGTGAGGGGTCTTTTTCAGGGCAGAATTAGATCCCTACCTAGCCACTGCATACATTCATGCATACAGGGCCCTGACTTGGGGCCGCTGTCAGATTCACTGGGTCGATAGCTCATAATTAGTAATACCCTGTCTTATGGATATCATGTCATCATAGTTTTTTTGTGCCCAAGATTGCTGTGAGCCAAGTACCAGGAGGTGGTAAGAAGACAGACTAGTGCTGTCTCTTTCCTGAAATTTAAAAAGCAATTTTCCCTACCCGTGATTGCATCATTTACACCTAATTTTGCTTGTGGTTGTTACAGTTTAAAAATTGAAGTTTTTTACCTGCCTGTGATTGGATCATTTTGTTACCTGTTTTGCTTAGAAATTAGCGATTTTTACTTGCCCATGCATGTTTCATTTTACCTGTTGAATTGTGGGATTTGCAGTCCAAAATCTGATGTTTTTTCACATTGCCCGTGACTACCTGTTTTTCCCTCCTAATTTCTCCCTTGCTCTGTGCTCAAACCTGTGTGTTAAGTAATCTACCCCCAGCTTCCATTTTGTGTTAGCAAGTGAGTGAAACCAGATTCCCCCCCCTTTTCCCTCTTAGCAACAGAGATATTAGACATCAGAGGGTGAACAGAGGGTGCTCTGAGACAGCAGTAATCTGCTGTTAGCTGTTTAAGCTGTGTTTTTTAGGGATAGTACACTAATTTTTGGGCTAGGAGAGTGAGTAAAGTTTTGTACAAACAGTATTGTTAGAGGGCAATGTTTGTTATGCCCTTACCTGCAGGACTCCAAAGTGTGGATTAAGCCTGTCTGTCTCCTAGGAGATTCTGAATTGAGGAACAGCTTCCAACTCCCTGTCCAGCAAACATTGCCTGAGGTCGCAGGGACCTTATATACTCTGTTTTTGGATGCTACATGTGTGCACTGATTGGTGGTTGCATCTGGTGTTTCTTTTGGATTACATTTTGTGTTCTCATTGGTTGGGTCTTTGAGGGTACTGATTGGTTCCTGGGTCAGTGATTTTATTGATGTAGGGCTTAGGACTAGTAATCTTATTGGTGGATAGGTTTAGGGTTTTGGATTGGTTCCTGGGGCTGGGCTTCCCGATTGGACATAGGGTTTAGGGTTTCCTGTGTGATTGGCTGCTGGGGCTAGGGTTGGGGTTAAGCTTTCGATTGGATGTAGGGCTTAGGGTTTTGTGCCTGATTGGGTGCTTTGACTAGGGCTGTGATTGGTTGTAAGGGCTTGGTTTCCTATTGGCCCTAGGGCTTAGGCCTAGTGATTGGTTAGGGTTAGGGCTAGGGTCCCCATTGGCTGAAGTCGTCACCTGATTACTAGGGCTATATAAGGCCAGGGTTCAGGGCGTCTCAGCCCGGGCACCGAGGTTAAGGGCAGAGAGGACAAGGGCAAGTGCCTGTTTGAGACTGGTCGGGACCAGGGCCAGAAATGCTGCCCAAATTCACATACATCAGTACCCACCCTACCCCATCCACATCGCAACCAGATTAACACACTCACACCAAATGTACTCCACACATTTACTACAAACTAACCCTATGTACAATTCAATGTCTCAGCACCCACTACTAAACCACACAAACCACACCTATACAACCTTCTATCTCAGCTACACCACATTTCCACCATCACCTACAAACAGTACACAACTCTATCCTATACCACAAACCAATCCACTCATCACTAACACAACCCAAATCCACACCATACTTAACTTTCTCCCATCCAAACACACACTCCCCGCTCAAATTACTCCTAACAGACCCATTTTTGTCACTAACAAACCTATACTCAGCCTTCCATCATTTCTCCAACCAACATCCTCCTCTTCTTTCTACCACAATAACACAACCACACAACACTTACACTCCACTACACCACACATATTACCTCTTGCAGCAAACAAGTCTAAGACAAACACTCTTAACTTTACTTCATCCCTTCTTACACACAACATACACTCTACTCACAAACACATCACCACCCCCTTTACCTTACAACTTCCACTCACAAACAATACTATACAAACAAATCCATCTCATAAAGCAAATATGTCAGCACTTCTTTTCACTACTCCTCAAACACAAAACATATCACGCACACCAGCACAACATAATCTCTCAAGCGCACCACCTCATAATACTTACCAGCACAAAATACAAACATACACCCACCTTTCAAACTACACAAATGAACAAACTCCAATGCCAAGCTTTCTCTCTTTCACCCCACCTAACACACATGCAGCAACACAGCAACTCACTTCTAACCGCCTCTCATCCATTGGACAATTTAGAATCTTACTACATGATCCACATGCTTCACCACCACCCCTAACTCATACACCTTATGCCCTAAACACACGCAAACAATATAAGCAACAAGCCACACCTCACAGCTTCACTTCTCCATGTCTACTGCACAACAAGGTTACACCACAAAAACAACACAGCACACCAACTCACTCTTAAACACCATCTGCACCACCTACACACGTAGACCCATCAAAATGCCTTATTAGATGCTGGCCGAGGGACACGATACAGAACAGCTACACTATTGCTATCCTTATACAGCTAATACCAGCACTAAGGACACACCTGCTGCAAGCCAACAAAATACTGCCCACTCCTCTACAAAACAAAGTCACACTATTGCCAAAGCACAATCTCTAAACTGATAATGCATTGGTTACCGGTTGCTAGAAGATTTATGTTCAAGCTGCTTTATATCACCCACAAAGCGATACATGGAACGGGACCGCTCTTCATTAGGAATAAAATCACTAAACACACTCAATAAAGGAACCTCCGCTCAAGAGTGGCATCTCGCCTCAAAATCCCAAGATACAAGAAAAAAAAGACATGGGTGGCACATCCCTCTCTGTTCAAGCAGCCAAACAATGGAACTCTTTACCCCCCAACAAAAGATCCACGGATCACCACCTTTTCTTCAGAAAACTACTCAAGAATTGGCTCTTCCCCACATAAGCACCATACGCAAACAGAAATATACAGCATATCTCTCTGTATATAAGCATTTATTTGTACTATAGATATGTACCTATATATGTGTATTGCTTTGTAGAAACATGTAGAATAAATATGTTAAAAAAAAAAATATATATATATATATATAGAGAGAGATATTCATTAGTTCTGCGAAACAAATGTACATATTACTGATAGTTACATAATTCTATGTTGTCAGCATGTATATAGTGACTGCATAAATAAGTAAATCTTTTATCATAACTATTTATCTACAATTGCTTCACAATTCAATTACAAAAACAAAAAACAATTATATATAAACAAATAAATAAAATTAATTTTAAGTACAACAACACTTAAAAACCGGAGTTTATTTAATGCATCTTTAATCTACATATGCTTACTTCCTTGATGCATCTATATACTTTCCATGTACTTATTGATTTATATATTTATTACTTTTCTTCGAATTCAGCATATCCAATGCACTACCCTATTTCTCACCCTATACCTCTCTCAATATATCCTTTACCGCAACTCACTGACTCATCTCAAACCTCTTTCTACTACTCTTTCCAATGCACTACCCTATACCTCTATCAATATATCCTCTACCTCCATTCTCTCATTCATCCCAAACCCCATGCCACTACTGTGATCCCCCAAAATAACCCTTTCTAAACTCTTCCCTACTCTACCCCTCCTTTCATCATCTCATACCTCTTTAACTATTCCGATCCCCCAAAACAAGCCTTTCTAAACCCTTCCTTCTGACTCTTCCCCCTCCACACCCCTTTTACTCATCCCAAGCCTCCTCTTACTGCTATGACCTCCAAAACAAACAAAAAAAAAAAAACCAAATGTCTAAATCCTTACCTCTTCTATCCCTCTACTATCCCTTTCAATCCAAATAACAGACTTACATGTCCATCTCTCAAATTAATTTCATATTTATCTATACTAATTCACCACTAATCTTTTAAGGGTTCCGGAGTACTGTGCTACTTGCCAAAAAAGAGCTTCAACACCTCATCAGGGGTAGCAAGCGCTATACAAATGCAAACCTTTTTCCCTCTTCTATCCCTCCGCTATCCTTCTCAATCCAAATAACTGACTAACATATCCACCACTCAAATTACTTTCATATTTCACTATACTAATTCACCACTAATCCTTTATGGGTTCCGGAGTAGCGTGCTACTCGCCGAAAAAGCACTTTGGCGCCTCTTCAGGGGTAGTAAGCGCTATATAAATGCAATTACAATACAATACAATAGTTGTGAAGGGGGATATCCTCTGTAGTCACAAATTCATCAAGGAATTGTGGCAGCTATTGTGTCTAATGGTTGCCCTCCATCCGCTGTAATGACAGGCTCTCTGAGAGTCTATCAGCGCAGCACTGGTTCTCTACTCTGATAAAGGGCAGAGGGTACAGCTTCTGAAGGAGAGAGGGTGGCATTGCACAAAAGGTGGTGAGTTTGGTGGGTGAAGGTCAGTTATTTTTTTTCATTTGGGACAGGGAGGAGAAGACATGTTATGTACAGCTCCTTATTACTCCTCTATCCTTGTGTAGCAGTTGAATGCAGGGGCAGATGATTTGGGAGAAATACATCATATAAATGTGAGAGGGACGGGCGGAAGAATAGGCGAGGAGGCCGGAGTATGGGCTCAATGTTGTTGTGCTTTATTAATTAGCATACATGAAAGTCTTAGTAGGCGGGGCTGGGTGTAGGGCGCAACTGTGATCTTCTTTCCAGGCGATAGCGGGACCTCTGCTCCTCTGTCCTCCTGGGCGTGCGTTCCTTCTCGTCTGGGATGGATAACCCGGGAGGCTCATGTGGGGAACAAATAACACAAGAGAGGGGCGGTTACTACACCTTGCCGCTGCAATAGAAGGGCAAGACAGAACCCTTCACCAGGTATCTAATCCACCGGTCGGTGTGATACTAGAAGAGGAGTGGACTAGGGTAGCCTAGTGGTGCACAGTAAGGAGTATATATATATACACGGTCATTCAACAGACCTCTCGGGAGAATCCCGCGGGGCACCTGATGCACTCTGCCCACGCCAAACGATCGTTCCGACGATCAGTGAGATAACAGGGAGAGGGTGTTGGAAGCCGAAGCAACCGTGAGAGGTCGGGCGTCGTGCAGGTAGTGGCAGTGAAGGGGTAAACACACACACACTCAGTGAACACTCCGTGAGTCCCTTAGGCGGCCCAGCCTTTGCTGCAGTCCTCCCCTACAATTCCTTCCCCGCTCCCCTTCCCAGGCCACGTACCGTGTCAGCCGCAACTCTCCGGAGCTGCGGCGGCTCATCAGCATCCTCCGGGGGCGTCCACCACTCCTCTGTCCAGGAGTCAACTCCGTCGTCCTCGTCCGGAGGGTCGGGGCTTCTTACGGTCTCCTTCTCTCGATCCCCCTCTCGATCCTCCTCTCGATCCGTCTCCGTCGGCGCGGCGTCTCTCTCCACGTCCTCTTGCTTTCTCCCTGACGGCGACGCTTCCCTTCCGGTGACTTCCGCCTTTAGGGACCGCGACTCTGCCCCTCGGTGGCTTGATTGGTGGACAGGTTCCAGCTGTCCATGACGTCCCTGGAGGCGAGAGGCAGCCGGCGTGATTAACCCACGCTGTTCTGGTCCATACAAGTCTCTAGGTGCAGGAAGGGGGTAAGAGAAGCATGGATACAGGGGGGTAAACATCCCGTCCTCACCGACCCCCTCACATCCCTCCCCCCTTACTTTCTTGCCGGCAAGAAACGGGTCAAGGGGATGGCGTGAGAGATAGTCTGCGTTGGTCTGCTCTCTGCCCTTCCGATGTAAAGTGGTGAAATGGAAGGGCTGAAGCACCAAAAACCACCTCATGACCCGGTCGATGTGCCCTTTGTTGCGTGACAGCCACTCTAAAGGGGCGTGGTCGGTATACAGAGTAAACTCCCTACCTTCGAGATAGTACCTGAGAGTCTCAATCACCCATTTGATGGCTAGGGCCTCCTTTTCTATGACGGAGTATCGTGTTTCGCGGGGGAACAATTTCCTGCTTATGTACAGTATGGGACGCTCTTGTCCCTGGGGGTCGGTTTGAGACAGTACTGCGCCCAGTCCCTGCTCTGATGCATCTGTTTGGAGGATGAATGGTTTGTCATACTCAGGACTCAGGAGCACAGGGTCGGAGGTAAGGGCTCGTTTCAAGGCGTGGAAGGCTCGCTGAAGACAGGGGGAAGGTTGCCGTAACTCCTTTTCTGCGTTCTTGTGTTTCTGTAGCAGGTCGGTTAAAGGTGCAGCTGTCTGCGAGAAGTCCGGTATGAAGCGTCTATAATAGCCGAGAATGCCTAGGAAGGCCCTCAGCTCTCTTTTGGTGTGGGGAAACGGGATATCGGCTATGGCGGCTACCTTTTCCTTCTGTGGTTTGATTAACCCCTCTCCGAGCAGATACCCCAAGTACTTCACCGACCGAGCAGCTAGCCGGCTTTTGGTGGGATTAATGGTGAGACCGGCTGCCCCTAAGGTCTGAACGACCTTTGCCAGGTGGCATAGATGTTCCTCCCAGGTGGGGCTGTGAATGACTATGTCGTCGATGTATGCCGCAGCATATGCGGCACAGGGTCTAAGAAGGTTGTTCATCAGCCTTTGGAAAGTAGCCGGGGCCCCGTGTAACCCGAAGGGCAATACCGTGAACTGATATAACCCCCCCGGGGTGGAGAATGCTGTTTTATCCTTGTCGGTTTTCGTTAAGGGGACCTGCCAGTACCCTTTACAGAGGTCTAATGTACTGATGTACTGGGCTTTTCCTAGCCTTTCCACCAGTTCGTCCACCCGGGGTAGAGGATAGGTGTCGAACTGGGAGATCTTATTGACCTCGCGGAAGTCGATACAGAATCGAATAGAACCGTCCGGCTTCGGTACTAAGACTATGGGCGAATTCCATTCGCTCTTGGACGGTTCTATGACACCCATGTGGAGCATTTGTTGTATCTCGCGCTCCACCGCCTGTCTGCGGGATTCAGGGAGGCGATACGGTCGTAGCTTTACCCGCTTACCTGGCAGAGTGGTAATTGAGTGTTCTGTGAGGGTGGTTCGACCTGGGGTGGAGGAAAAGACGGCCCTGAAGGGCCACAGGTAGGTGTCTAGGGACTTCTGCTGTTCCACAGACAGCTCAGGATCCCTGCTCTGATGGTATGCTACCGGGTGGTCTTGGGCCAGAGAGACAGGAACGGGGGGGGTTCCCCGTACCATCTTTTCAACAGATTAATGTGGAATATCTGGGTGTTGCTTCTCTTCAGGGGGTCCATCTCAAGACGATAAGTGACGGGGGTGACTTTTTCTACGACCCGGAAGGGGCCCTGCCACTGACCTAAGAGTTTGTGGTCAGAGGTGGGCATCATGAGGAGGACGTAGTCATCTACCTTCAATGTACGTGGTTTAGTGGTTTTATCGTACTGTCGTTTCTGGCCCTCTTGTGCATTCTCCAGGTGTGTTCTACATATGCTATGTATTTCCTGGAGATGGGTTTTCAGGTTCATAACATATTCGGGGAGGGGTTTGGTCCCTTCTGGCCTTTCTTCCCATTCTTCCTTGGCCATGTCAAGCAGGGTACGGGGCTGTCGCCCGTATAGGAGTTCAAAAGGCGAATAACCAGTACTCCTCTGGGGTTTACACCTTATAGCGAACAGGGCTAGGGGTAGCATTTCCTCCCATCAGTGGTTTTCAAGATCTAACATTTTTTTCAGGGTGGTCTTCAGGGTGGCATTATATCGTTCTACCAGCCCGTCCGTCTGGGGGTGGTAGGCCGCCGTACGGATCTGTTTTATCTTCAACTGAGCACATACTTGCTTCATAAGGCGGGACACAAAGGGTGTTCCTTGATCGGAAATTACCTCCCGGGGAAATCCAACCCTGGAAAATATGTTCACCATGGCCTTAGCTATTTGTTGGGCGTTTGGTTGTCTCAGGGCCACTGCCTCGGGGAACCGGGTGGCATAGTCTACCATCACCAACACATACCTACACCCGCTTCGGGAGGGAAGCAAGGGACCGATTATACCCATCCCCACACGAGAGAAGGGCTCCTCAATAATGGGTAAGGGACACAAGGGCACCTTTGGGGGTCGATACCGACTGTTCTTCTGACAGATGGGGCACCGTCTACAATACTGACGGATCTGCTGATAAATGCCTGGCCAAAAGAATTTCCCTAGGATGTCTTGTTCAGTCTTTTCCTCCCCAAAGTGCCCCCCCAACAAATGACTATGGGCGAGGAACATCACTTTCTCTCTATAGGACTGGGGTACCAGTAGTTGGAGTGGTTGGTTCTTCCCCCCTTTTCTGTATATCATCCCCTCCTTTATGACAAACTGAGGACCTACTTTGTCGGGGTTCTCGGTGTCGGTGGCCTGGTTCCATGCCTCTCTTAGGGTTGGGTCTTCCCGTTGGGCTGCAAAGAAACCCCTATCGTATTGCCACAGGGGTTCTTCGTTAGTCTGGGTTAGGGCTATGTGCGTCCAGTGTCTCTTCTCTCTCCTCTTCTGGTTCCGGCTTTTGAGGTCTTTCACGGAGGGACATGCCAAGATGGATTCGTTGGCAAAGGGGGCTGACTGGCACCAATCGTCCTGATCGACGCTTTGTTCCGGTATCACTGTAGACATGTAAGGATAATCGGACCCTAGAACCAATGTCTCTGGCAGTCGTGGCACCAGCCCTACCCGCAGGGACACGGGTTGTTCAGAGGGTCCGTTCTGGACCTGCACGTTGGTAGTGGGATACCTTTTATTATCTCCATGGACACATTGTATGTTGACCTCCCCTGTGGTCCGGGTGACCCCTCCAGGTATAGCCGAAGGCCGAATCACGCTCTGCAGACAACCCGTATCCATCAAGGCCCGTCGGTTTTCTCTGTTTATCCGTACTGTCCTATGATATGGGGGATTTCTTCCCATAGGGTTACAGTAGTACGAGCGGGTGAGGCCCACCTCCATCGGTTCCTCCCTTTTTGGGCATACTCGGGCAATGTGGCCGTAGGCGCCACAGGAAAAACATTGTGGGCCAATATGGGTTGGGGCCGACCGAGGAGAAGGGAACAAGGGTGTAGGCACCACAGCCAGGGCCTCTGGTCGACGAGAAGGAAGAAGCGGACTGCTCGCCCGAGGATGTCCTCCCCCTGTGGGTCTCCAGTGTTGTTCCTCTTTGCCCTGCTGTGTCTCCTGTGCCCTATGAAAGGCACCCGCGATTTCGAACTGTTCCAGATAGACTTTCTCCATAATGTCCTCTTTGGACGATGTTAGGGGTTTCAACCACCGGTCGGCCAGGTCTCGGACGCGGTAGGAGAGGGCTCGTGGTGTCTCCTGAAGCCCCTCCTTAACCTGACGTAGCCGGATTCGGTAGGTGTCTTCGTCTAACCCTAGCCTTTCTAGAATGTCCCTTTTCACGTCTGCATACGGGGTGAGACCAAGGGGGTTTGCTGCCTGGTAGGCTGCTTGCATGTCGCCTGTCAACAGGGGACCTAGATATTGACCCCATTTGTCTGCGGTCCAACCGGCAACCCTGGCCATGCGCTCGAAGTTGGAAAAGAAGAAATCGGGGTCCTCGCCGTTGACGTACTTCTGCAGTACTACTGACGGGAGTGTGGTAAACCCTCTCTGTTGCCCCAGGGTGTCCGCCAACCTGCCAAACGTGGCCTCGTGTGTCTGAGTATGTTCCGTTAGGGTCTTGTGTAATTGCCCTCTGTCCTCTTCCGCGGCGGTCAGGAACCGTTCCAGAACCTGGCCCAGTTTGTCCTGCCCTTCCGCCATCTTCTTCATCGCGGCCTCCATCTTCCCGGATCCCACTTCTGACACCAGGTGTGAGAGGGACGGGCGGAAGAATAGGCGAGGAGGCCGGAGTATGGGCTCAATGTTGTTGTGCTTTATTAATTAGCATACATGAAAGTCTTAGTAGGCGGGGCTGGGTGTAGGGCGCAACTGTGATCTTCTTTCCAGGCGATAGCGGGACCTCTGCTCCTCTGTCCTCCTGGGCGTGCGTTCCTTCTCGTCTGGGATAGATAACCCGGGAGGCTCATGTGGGGAACAAATAACACAAGAGAGGGGCGGTTACTACACCTTGCCGCTGCAATAGAAGGGCAAGACAGAACCCTTCACCAGGTATCTAATCCACCGGTCGGTGTGATACTAGAAGAGGAGTGGACTAGGGTAGCCTAGTGGTGCACAGTAAGGAGTATATATATATACACGGTCATTCAACAGACCTCTCGGGAGAATCCCGCGGGGCACCTGATGCACTCTGCCCACGCCAAACGATCGTTCCGACGATCAGTGAGATAACAGGGAGGGGTGTTGGAAGCCGAAGCAACCGTGAGAGGTCGGGCGTCGTGCAGGTAGTGGCAGTGAAGGGGTAAACACACACACACTCAGTGAACACTCCGTGAGTCCCTTAGGCGGCCCAGCCTTTGCTGCAGTCCTCCCCTACAATTCCTTCCCCGCTCCCCTTCCCAGGCCACGTACCGTGTCAGCCGCAACTCTCCGGAGCTGCGGCGGCTCATCAGCATCCTCCGGGGGCGTCCACCACTCCTCTGTCCAGGAGTCAACTCCGTCGTCCGAGTCCGAGTCCGGAGGGTCGGGACTTCTTACGGTCTCCTTCTCTCAATCCCCCTCTCGATCCTCCTCTCGATCCGTCTCCGTCGGCGCGGCGTCTCTCTCCACGTCCTCTTGCTTTCTCCCTGACGGCGACGCTTCCCTTCCGGTGACTTCCGCCTTTAGGGACCGCGACTCCGCCCCTCGGTGTCTTGATTGGTGGACAGGTTCCAGCTGTCCGTGACGTCCCTGGAGGCGAGAGGCAGCCGGCGTGATTAACCCACGCTGTTCTGGTCCATACAAGTCTCTAGGTGCGGGAAGGGGGTAAGAGAAGCATGGAGACAGGGGGTAAACATCCCGTCCTCACCGACCCCCTCACAATAAAATTATGCATGGGTTCAGAGTGACATCAAGCTTCACTCTCGTTGTCTATTTGATGTCATACAGAACCCCTTGGTGAAAAACATCCACATTATTCACTGTTACCCAGCTATAATTCTATATATAACTTGCTGTGGGAAGGCACAATGGAGCCAGCACTGCATTGCAGAGATCAATCTCTTCAACAATGGCAGAGTTGGTATTGGAAGGGGAATCCTAAAGTAAGAACACAACTCAGATGCAACAGTGAATACAGGTCTGTGGAGGTGCAGGCTGTACATTGGGGGTTGAGGAGAAGAAGGCTAAAATGTCTGGGAAATAGCTTTGGGGTGAAAGGAAAGCCCCAGTCCTAGTTTAGTAAAGATGTCATAGAATAGTTTGTTGCATGAGTAAAGACTGACTCAAAAAAAGTGTTGAATGAGCTTCTCTCATGAACTTCCATGTTGAAACTTCACAAGCTTTCCTTGAAAGACAGCTATAATAAGCAAGCATTGGCAAAGTCAATAGGTCTGTTATGTTATGTTATGTTAAATTAGTTTTATAATGCGCACAGCTACCCAACAAGGGTTTCCCAGCGCAAGCCTGAAGGAACAGAAAAGAAAAAAGTAAGAGATTATTGATTAAACAACCAGGTTTTTAGGAGTTTACGGAAATTCATATGTAGCGTTTCTTTGCGAATCGCTATGGGGAGAGAATTCCACAAGGATGGGCCAAGATAAGAGAAAGAGCGACCACCCATTCTTGTAAGTTTGATCCTGGAAACCACACATTTTTCCTGAGTCGCGGAACGCAGCAGGCGAGAGGGCTGGTAAGGATGGACTAGATTTTGCAAATATTGAGGAGCAGTGCCCGCCTTGATCTTGAACAAATAGTTCAAGGCTTTGAATTTGGCACAATTTTCAACTCTAAGCCAATGCAGATCTCTCAAGGCACTAGAGGTGGAAGACATTCTTAGGATCTTGCAAAGCAATCTAGCGGCAGAGTTTTGTACCACCTGTAGCCTCCGTAACACATCCCTATTTGCTTCCAAATAAAGTATATTCCCATAGTCCAGTCTAGATGTTACAAGTGCCTGGACTACGGTTTTTTGGGTAGCACTAGGGAGCATCCAGATAATTTTCTTCAACCATTTTAAAATGGTGAAGCAGGTGGCTGCAACTTTTACCGCTTGTTGTTTCATTGATAGTTTGTCATCAATGATGACTCCCAGGTTGCGGACTTGGGAGGTGGGCTGAGGTAAAAGGCCCATTGCGCTGGGCCAGTGTTGGGGGCCCCAAAGATCTTTGTTTTTCCCCAGAATCAGGATCTCGGTTTTTTCGCCATTGAGTTTGAGTAGATTGGTTTGCATCCAAGATGCAATGTTACTCAAACCCGCTTGAAGAACTGACTTTGTTTAAACAAGCATTGGCAAAGCTAATAGGTTTGACTTGTATTTTCAGCCATTGTCCAGACATACAAGCTTAGGCAATGCTTGTTAGAAATGCATTTACATTAACAAAGAAAGCATGCTCATTAACAGTAATGCATTTTGATTAACAGTATACAAGTTGCACAATAATCTACCACACTGCTCATAGTATATATAAGGAAAAAGGACCCAAATCTCAAAAAGTAGGAAAAACATGCAGAGGTCTCCTTCTCTGGAAGTATGCACTTTCCTACTTTTAGAAATTCACAAATCTTCCAGGATTTCACCTGGAAAGCTACACAGGACATGGGTTTACAGGCACTTACAGTGCAGAATTTTATAAGACCTTTGGCACATTACTGGCTCCCATACTGGCGCGACATACAACGCATTTAGTACCAGTGGTATACTGACAGACTTGATGCAACTCACCATTATTACGGTAATTTCCAAGGCAGGAAAATACCCTAAGCATTGTGCCTCCTATTGTCCAATATCTTTATTAAATGTGGACACTAAGATCTTTTACAGGCATCCTGGCCCGTAGACTAGCCCCCTACATGCCAGGTCTGGTGGATCCCGACCAAACTGGATTCATTCCAGATAGGGGCTGCAGCGACAACACAAAACGTGTTTGCCATCTCCTGGACAAAATGCAGCACTTTTGCACACGGCTCTTCTCCTGTTAATTGACACGGAGAAGGCCTTCAATCGGGTCCATTGGCCAAACCTTCTTGCAGTCCTGCCACGCCTGGGCCTGGGTCCTCGGTTTTGTCAATGGGGTAAGTGCAGTTGTGCTTCCCCTAAGGCCAAGGTGCGGGTTAATGGGATCTTATCTAAGTCTTTTCTAATAGCCAGGGGGACCCGATAGGGATGCCCCTTTTACCCTTGTTGTTTGTCCTGTACATGGAGCCAGTTGCAGAACCGATCCGCAATAACCTATAAATTGTGGGTATCGTATGGGGGGCAGGTCCATAAAATCATGCTATATGCAGATGATGTCTTTTGATTCTGTTGGACCCTCCCAAGTCTCTGCCAGCGGTAATTGAGGAACTGGCGGCCTTTGGGGGAGCCTCTGGTTTTGACACCAATCTTCAGAAATGTTCCATCCTTAACTTGACCATTCCTGAGGCTTCCCAGGCCCACCTTGTGTCCGGATTCCCATTTACATGGGTTACCAGGGGATAAGCTATCTGGGCTTCCAAATACATCTCGCACCGGAACGTACGGTGGCGTGTAATAACAACAGCCTCCTGACGAATGCGTGGGCAGATCTCTCCACGTGGAAGAGTTACAGCCTTTCCTGGCCGGGTCGCTTGGCGGCGGTCAAGATGACACTTGTGCCAATAATACTATATGTAATGGAAACAGTGCCTCTTCAGCCCACTCCGCGGAGGCTTGATAAGTTGCAGACCCTCATCTGGGATTTTATCTGGGATGGTAATAAGGCGCAAATGGCTGAATCACAGGTGTATCTTTCGCAAGCGAAGGGTGGCCTAGGAGTCCCTAATCTACAATGCTACTACCAGGCAGTGCAGCTGCAAAACATGGAGGATTGGTCTCGGTCAAGCACCAAGAAACATTGGTGTTTCATTGATCAGGCAGTGGCAGGCATCCCAATCTGGAAGGTGCCCTGGGTGCCGAAGTCACACCAGCCTGCAAGAGTTTATATCTCCCCAGTGTTGTGTAAGTGTGGAATAGGGTGCAGCTTCGACAGCGACTCTCCAACCCTTTGTCCCCGGAGACACCGGAAATAGGAAACCCGGACTTCCCCCCGGCACAACGCGGATCTGCATTTGCTGTATGGCAGGAAGCTAATTGCAAGTGGATAGGCGACCTGTTTGATGTGAATGGCCTCATTGAATTCCCACAGATTCAGTCGGCATTTGGAATTCCCTCTACAGCCTGCTGGCAATACATGACTATCTCCCATTGGCTGACACAGCCCTAGCTGCGACCCCATAACTAGTCGGCCCCTTACCCCATTTGAGAAATGGCTCCATTCTCACACAGCCGACAAACGCATCCTTTCAGATATCTATGCTTTCCTCACCACCCCACGGAAACCCTCAAAGTCGCTGGCTCTGCGGAAATGGGAGAGGGAATGTGAACGCATATTCACAGACAAGGAGTAGAGCAATATCCTGCACCGCACCCCTGCCTCTGCCTATAATACTTCCAGTAAAGAGATGTTCTTGAAGATCGCCCACTGTTGGTATTTCACTCAAGCCAGGATTTCACAATGGAATGCGAGTAAAAACTGCGCATGCTGGCGACACTGCAGACAGAGAGGCACTATACACATCTGCTTTGGCAATGCTCCAAACTCAGCTTATTTTGGATTGAGGTACTAGCTTTGGTTAATGAAACAGACATATCCAGGTTGCCCAGCTATGTTTTACTGCGCCTCCGTAATCCCTTGACATACCCGCTGAAGTCCACAAGGGGCCGGGCTATCACCTTGACACTGGGAGTCGCTAAGCAGATCTTACTTTCCAGATGGGGCATGGATGTGATACCCACGCATCTCGATTGGCCACACAAACTCTGGGAACTACTGGGGATGGAGAAATTGACAGCTGTAGCAATCCACTCCCCACCCCTATTTGAGAAGACCTGGGGGTCCTGCATCCGATATCTGTCAGATGAATTCCAAGAGTTATCATGCCCGGTATATCTGCGGAACCTCCGACTAACCCACCGAGATCATAATTCCTCCTCATCTACTACCTGATGGCCCCTCCATCGCTTACACTGCCCGGCTCATACTGCTCTATGACGGGGTCTTGTTCCCCCCGATTGTACCTGGTACCGACCTCACCCCTATTACTGTGTGTTATATGGTATTCCTTTTTCTAAGCCCACAAGTGATTGATGTTGATGATTCCCCCACTGACCAGTGGATGTAGGTGGGCTGCTGTTGTTCCCTGTTGCACTATTGATACTAATTAAAATATCTTAAACCTAAAAACATCAACTTCAATATTATTTACAACGATATTACTTACCTCAAAAAACGATATTTTTGTCAACAATATTTCTGCATCACAATATTTGTGTGTCAAGATATTCAAATTCTGATATTTCTGTCTACCGAAATTTTTACATCGATATTTTGTCAGAACACTGTCAAAATTATTTCAAAAGTGCATCACACCTTCAACACCCACCATCTATTGCTTCCATTTAAATTATTAGTAAAATAGGAAAGGAAAGTCATACAAAGGATACAGATATTTCAATACATAGTGCAAAGGGTCAACTGTGGTGAACCTTTATCCTTTAGCTGGGTGTTCTGTTTATCATAAAAAGTCCTGCTGAGGGTGCAGTGCTGTCAAGTCATTAAAACACCATTTTGAATCAACACGTATTTCATTTGTGACATGCATAAATAGTCATGGGACTCTCATTTATCTGAATCATTCTAAAATGTCTGCCACATTCGATATTTTGATCTGGATCCCATGTTGCCTATCCTCATACAGGCACAGACTCTGTAATATGTGGCTGCCTTGAACATAAAAGTAGTATCTATGCAAGGACCAGAGTGTCTGAGCCTGCTTCAAATGTTATCAATATATTGCTGTTCCCTGCCACTTACATCCTTGACTACTGGTCTTCATGCATGCATCCACTGAACTCCATGATTCTGAGGTGATTGAATCATCAATGCACACCTGAAGAGAGCCCCCCGATCAGTGCAGAGCTCTTGTAGGATTTTCAGGTTGAATGTTAGCGGTGAAGGACAGGCAATCACAAAGGGTAACTGCATCTGCTTCATGCACTGTATGCCTGACAATGGGGCTCTCCTGTCTTTCAACCCGGGCAGCAGACACAAGAGGCAATCTCGTCAGTCCCATTCATCACTTCAGCTGTACAGCACATGGGAACAAGAGGTGATATCACAAGGTTATTGCTTGTTTACTGTGATCGGACCAAGAGCCAATAATTAATGCTTCCATCAAGTAGGGATCTAGACCACACCCCTCGATGTCTGTTTTTTGTGTAAAATATCTCTAACAACAGTTTGGTCTTATATCTCTCATCCAGAAATTTTAAGTTGCAACAAAACCAAATGCAGACACACTTAGAATCAATTTTCTGTCCAGATCCAGGCCTAGCTTTACTAATACTTTGCGCCGGGCTTGCAAAGCCAGCACAAAGTGCAGTGACGGTATTCACTTTCCAACCAAATCAGGATTTGCGTTGGAAAGGCGGTCAAAGTTAACGCAATGTACCACTATGCTCTACTTTGCCTCCTAGGGGTTCTTAATGGATGGTGCATGGCCATTTCCATGCTACCGCTCTTGGGGTTTGATGCAAATCTATCTATAGTAACATTGGTTGTCATAGATTTGTGACAAAAACGTATGCCTCCTTCGAGGCAGGTGTAATTGTGGAGCGGGTTTTAAAACTCTCCACATTTTTCCAACTTTGTATGTGTGCCACAATGTAAAGCTCGCAGACAAAGTGGGAAAAGTATTAAAGCAAAATTTTGGTCTAGAAGGGTGCCCTTCCAGTACACAAACTATGTTTGTTTGGCAGAAGCCACACACCCTTGCACTGTGCTACAAGGTGTACCTGGCGACTTTAGGAATCATAATGTGTGCCAGCGCAGAGAGTGAGGAAAACAGCACTAAATCTAACTAGATCTGGTAGTGTTTTCTCTCCCTTTATTGTAGTGCAGCAACTTTGTTTGTTTCTCTGAACCACATAAAAAGTTAGTAAGTGTGCCCCCCCAAGTATCTTACATATTTTGCAATTTTTACATCCTAGCTTTTTATCTTCTCTAACAACATTTTCATCTCAAAGTTCTAAATTATTTAGCATTTATATTACTCTGTTTTCTTTGTATTGTTCTATTTTAAAATGTTGAATTGGTATTTTGAAGGGGAAATATCCCCCCCGCATGGACTCAACTCCAGCCACCGAGGTTCTGTTGTGTTCTGGTCGCACAGCAGCACATCAGATGGTAAAGTATATTGTGTATTTCTTTCTTAAATATGTCTGCAATTAGCGGTAGATTAATATTGGCGCGATACATAACATTTTACTTTTGCTAAAGTTAACCTACTCCAATGTTTTTGCCACACAAGTGAAGGGTACTAAACGTCCAATGCAAAACCTACGCTAGACACCATGCAGACACTTTTGCGCTACAGTGCAAGGGTGTGTACCTTGCACTAGGCAGCCTGATTGCATACCAGTGCTTAGGAAGAGAGCAGCAATGCCACATCTTAGTGGGTTTGGTACTTTCCTGCTCTCTCCCTCTCACACAACACAGCGCTGCTTCTTTGGCTGCTGTGCTGTGTTGTTTGACAACTTTGTAAATCTCCACCTTGTTTTTTTCCCACTCAGATATGGTCATGTCTTTGATCATTAATAACTTAAGCTAACTCTCTTCCCAGCAGTGCATTCCCAGCATTGAGATTGATCAAATATCATTCAGGTCCATATGACTAAGAAATAAAAACATCTCCTAACAAGTGCTTTTATCTGATTAGCGCTCATCAGGGAGGAGTACGGCACTCAACATAAGTGAAGCCAAACTGCTTGTAAGCATTGAGTGCCACATAAATTATTCACATGAAGAAAAGGAGAAGAGCAGCAAATTGAGTTAGTTGGGCTACATGCTCATTGAAATACATCGAGCCACCAGCGATGCTCTATTATGATAGCGAATGTCCTAATAGGTTTCCAGTCTCCATTACCTTAAACTTGCATCATAAATGTGCACAGAATTATTCACAAGCCTGCAAATATGCAGTGGGGGTTCCTCCGCTAAGGAGGAGGAGCGTCTCCCCACTGTTTTTTTTTAGCAGTTTAGGAAAGAAATAAAATGATAATAACCCAGTTAGTATCATTTTATTTATTCCTTTTTCGAGAACGGCAGCTAAGCTTTGCGAAGGAGGCGGGGCGGGGCGGGGTGGGGCAGGACTGACAGAGCAGCTGAGGAGTGGTTTGCCCCCACTCCAAAGTGCACATGACTGTTTGGCTGGCCCTCTCGGGCCGCCCAAAACAGTCATGCGCACTTTCCCTCTTCTCCACCCAGGCTGCATTACAGCCTGGGTGGAGAACATGCCCAGGCCCCATACCCCATATGAGCACCGAGCCACGGCGCTCAGACCAATCACAACACTGCATTGCAGGGTTGTGATTGGCTCAGGGAAGCCTGGGTGCTTCCAGGCTGCTTCATGTTCCTGCCGGCGGGAAGAGGAGAGACGCGACCAAGAGGAGCGTCAAGGAGGACGCGGCAAGCAGGTATGTTTAATATTTTTTTATTCCCCCCCCCACTGCCCCATCACCCCCGATCGGTGCCAGAAACCGCTGCAAATATGTGCATTCCAAGACGCCAAGGCGACACACAATCGCTTTCCAGTGGAACGATGTAAAGCAACGGAGTTCCTTGCAAAATGTGGTCGGGAGTCTCGCTACTGCAAGCTCATAACCTAGCAGATAAAATATGACCCCATACTAAGGAGGTCCCCGTGAGGAGAAACCACCCCCACCCAACCCTACTAAAATGAAGGGGCAGCTTACACCCCTGTAACTCTTCGAAGACTACTACTTTGCTATCAGATATTGAAATGTTGCTAATTCATACAGGTTTAATTAGTTCAAGGTACACATCAAGCATTTTTATGGCACACAGAGGACGCTGGTCATAGAGACTGTAGAATTCTATCTCGATTAGCATCCGAGGCCAACCATCAATCATGAAATTCAGAAAACTCCTCAAGACATGGCTATTCTCAATTAAGCTTGTGTCAACTCACTGTTCATGTCAAATTACCAGCACCAAGCAACTCCTATGGAGTGATAAAAACCGATTAATCAATAAATATTGATAAAAGGCATAATCATTCAAATAAATAATTAAAAAGGTATTACAACCATACAAAGATACTAAAGCATCACCATGTGATGTGTGGCGCAAACAACAGAATCACACATTGCTCAAGTTCATAAGTCACATACATGTAATTATACAGCTGTAGCCAAATGAAATAACAAGCCTGGCCAGGCTAACACAGCAATCAAATGAAACATAAATCATATTCCTACAACATACTATGCATAAACCACAACATACATACCTATTCCTAAAGCAAGTTTACCTCCCTACCCACTTGGAATTTAATCTAGCAGCTAATGAAACAGCTACAGAAAGAATAACAATTATTGAATGCATTTTAATAAATGTAGCAATATGTGATAAACAACAAGACAAACCAAGTAAGGTGGAGAAAAACATGATGAACATTCCCAAAATTGAAACACTTACAGGCTTTAAATCACAACACAAGAAGCACCATCTTTGAGGTATCATGCGAACATTCGCCTCGCATTGCACATTTGAACAGAAACCATACCATACTCTCACATACCCACACACCCACTGATCCAGCGGGTTACTAGCAACAAGCATTCATACACCGAATACTCACCTGGGCCCATTCATTCATACTATGCTAGCAATTTCCGCTGGTGGGTCAGTTGTACTCTTTATCAATATCCCTGCTACCAATTACCTTTCTGATTGAAGAGTAATGACTTACCAGTGGACCCTTTGATAATTGGGAAGTTTAAAATGAGTGACATTCAATACAATTCGTAAACCTGAAATAATCACGGAGTCAGGAAGTTTTAAAATGTTTATCTAAAGAATTTTGCAGAGTAAATTACAAGACCACATAATACTTAATCATATATCAAGGATGAAGCAATACTAAATAATCACATATCAATCAATGACGGTCCCTCAGAAAGAAGAAGATAGAGACAGCAGTACAGCTAAAGTTTATGCTCATAGTTTCCTAAAAGTGTGAGAACCAAACCCCTTGGCCAAGGAGTTGGAAAGGGTCCCAGGAAGGATGAAGATCAAGACCTCCGGACCAGGTTCAGGACAGGATAGGTGACCTCTCTACCAACGACGCCTGCGTCGTTCCCCTCTCTGTCACTTCGCTCCTCCTCGATTTCTTCTGTGTCTTCCTTCTAATGGAAATCCGCCACCCCCACCTCAGAACCTCTCTGGACAGCGGTTCAGTCTGCAATCGATCAGCTCGTTCTGTGGTCCTCCAAGCTGACAGCCTCAACGCTAGCTAATTAGCTAATTCTATATCTATTATACCCTTCTACACCCAGGTACCTCCCATTAATGTTTCAAAACTATGGGCCCACTACTTCTGATTGGACGGGGACAGGGGGTTGATCCTCACACCATGTCAATTTAATTCAATTTCTTTAAGCCCATTGTTTTTAAATACCGCCCCTCACAATTAATACATTTGCTTTATTTCCCACCCGTCTAACGACAAAGTTTAATACAAAATGTATATATAATGTTGCATTTGAGAGAACATCGCGGATGTAGTGGAGGTTGCCAACAGGTCATGGCCTTGGATGTCGTCCAAGTTGACTTCATTGCTGTGCCTTGATTTTCAGAGCGCATGCGCACATCCCATAGTTCTCGGGCTGCCATTTCCGTTAACCCAGGCCCCAATTTACGAACTAATAGAAATCAAAGAAGAAACATATTAAAATCAAAAATAAATGTCTTCACTGTATACCCCCTATTTCTACTCTATTCCCATTTAATTATAAAATCTATCCCGCATTAGTTGCATTAGAATACCACAGTGTTAATTGCAGCAAATGCGTAAGCTTTAGCACGTGAAAACATTAAGCAGCCATTTTAGCACACACTGCGCAGAAGCAAAGTTTTCTCTCAAAGCAAAGAAAGACGTCATACCACGTGATATGGTTGACACATGCGCAATGGAATTCCCGCGCTTTAGCGGCCATTTTGGATTAGACAAGCATTACTTATCAGTTCAAACACATAGGCAAGCTTCTCTCAGATACTGTATTCATGTATGCATTTATTAGTAAAGACATTACAAAGTTTAATTAATTAATACTATGAGAAGATTGCTTACGAGCAAGTCTCATTTTGAGTTCTTGCTCCATCAATCCCCTCTCTGATGGCGTTTCTGACCCATCAAAACTACCCACAACCAGATGCCAACTTCTTAGCATATTATTGTCTCAGTCTCATTTTTACATTTTCTATTTTTATCTTCTCCTTTCAATTTCTTGTATAATTCACTTTTAAGATCTTCTAATTCTATTTCATCAAACTTTCGTTTCTTTCCTTTCCCTGTCACTCTATACGTCTCTTTCTTTCTACAACATTTGCACCATATCATTATTGACAGTACTATTATTGCTACCCCTACTAAGGGTACTAATATTTGACCTATAAGTCCTTTACCTAAATTAGTAAACCAGGTACCAATTGACGCAATGCTATTGGTCAATCTTTCCCATACACTATCAACTTCCAGTGGTTTTAGTTCATTCTCAAGTTTTGTGATATTCTTTATATACGTTCCAATTTCTGCACTTTTGTCAGGAATATACATGCAACAATGTTTTGTTTTCAACAATTTACAGACTCCGCCCTCTTTTGCTAATATTATATCAAGAGCAAGTCGATTTTGCATAACCATTGATCTAATCGCAACCATCTCCGCATTAATCATTAGAAACCCTCCAGCAGTATCCGTTGATAAACGATCCACCACTGTAGATAATTTACATATTTTCCTTGAGTTCAGAATTATTCCCACTGAAGGTATCAATGCACCAAATATATCACCTACAATTTCAGAAAAACTAGCTCTTTTACTACGTGTTAATTCATTATTATTTTCATTGCTTCCAGTGTTTCTTTTTACGTGGTATATTTTTGGAAAAACTATTCCAAAATAACAACTTCCATACCACCGTGCAGGAAGCCTAAAATAAGCCTTATTCCCACACACATAATAAATTCCAGGAAAAACTGAATCTGTTCCTCCTTTTAATCCCCAACCTCCAAGAATTAAGAAATTATGTTCACATTCACTGGTACCGATGAAAATATTGTTATAATCAGTCTTTAACCTATGTAGACAAATTTTCCCTGTCTTTACAAAATCCAGAGCCATAGCAGCTTGAGCCTTGCCAGGTGTGTAAATACCTTCTTTCTCAGCCCACGGTGAAAGATGAGCTTTATGCTCAGACGCTTTCTTTTGGAACTTTTGTCTTCTATTCTCTACTAAGTTCAAAAATATCTTTTCTTCTTCATGTAATGAACATGTTAGATTGCTTCTATGTGCATGTGTTATGTCTATCGACTTCATTGTTAAGAAAAACTCTCCCATAAATTGTGCATCTTGACTACTAAGTACTGGATTCATATTCTTTCGAATAGGAACCTCCGAAAATATCGCATCTATATTTGAATAATAATACTGAAGTTTCCCTGTTCTATAGAATAAACTAGTTAGTACACTACATGATATGCCATAAGTTAGAGGCAAATGATGATATGTTAACCCTTCTGCTACTGTTTCAGGTAACTTCATACAGACATAACAATCACTAACTTCCATTGTATCTACATACTGAAACAATAATTTTGTGAAAACATTTAAACTAGTATCGTTATCTGTTACCACGTGATGAAACTCTGGTTCATCTTCTGCTTCTAATTTTACTCTAACACCTTTCAAGTTATCTATCCTTCCCTTTGTTTCGTTGTTAATCTTTTTGTCCATTATCATAAGGTAAGGAATTGCTACAATCACGACTAACCATACTATAAGTACCACTACCAGACTACATATGCTTATAGCACAGCATCTTTTACAACATTTCCGTTTCGTTCTCCCAGAAACTCTGTCGTCAGGCATTTTGACAATGAAGATTTCTCTTCTTTTCTTTTTCTTTCAAGACTTTTACGTTATCAAGGTGGTTTCACTTCTTTTTCATAAGTCAGTTCCGCACTTGTTCTTTCGTCGCCACTTTCACTTGACTCTGAACTCTCGTAGTCTTCAAGGATTATATAAGCCCAATCAGGACCTTTAAACTTATTGTTCACAAGTTTCAGTCTTTTGCTTTTTCGCTTTTCAGTTCCATTTGTTTGTCCAGTTAAGCTTGTTACTTCATTTACTTGTTCTGGATCGTCACTTCTGGTTTCTATATGGTATTTTACTCTTTTAATGACACTAGGCCAATGATCACCTTTTCTGACTTTTCATTGTTTGCACTGTATTTTCACCTTATGAGTCTTTTCCAAAAGTTCCTTTATTTTCAAGGTGTTGCACAATTTGTTTTTCCTCGTTTTCAGTTTCTTCTTCTATTTGTTCGTGTTCAGGTCTTATTTGTTTTTCTTCAGTTGCTTCAATGTGAGTTTCTACTAACTGACCCTGTTCAGGATTTACGTCTTCGTGCTTGAGGCTTTCCTGCTTGTTGTTTTCTTGGTTTTCTTCTCCCTGAACGTATTTTTCTTGTTCTATCTGGTTCTGATCAGGGCTTATTGCACTTTGTACTTCTGCAGCCTGACCGCGTTCTTCTAAACCTGTTTATCCCTGCTCAAAATTTGCTGTTTCGTTGTCAATTTGAGCCCAATTTCCTTTCCCTATCTAGGCCTGCTCAGGTTCTCTTATTTCATTTTTCTTATCCTGAGCTGCTTCTTCTTCACCTATCTGATCCTCACTAATTTCCTCTAATCTTGCTCGACTTCTTGTTTTGGTGTAAACTTCTGGTATGTCGACCACTGGTATCCAGTCCTGACTTGTGCTCGGGTGTTCTTCTTCAGCTTCTCCAGAATCTCTCACCTGGGATTCTTCAGCTGGCCAACCTTCAGCTTCCTCAGCTACTGATGCTGACTGAGGATCTTTTCCTTCAGGAGCTGGCACCCTTTTGGTGTGGCTTACATGAATCCAATTAGGCAATCCTGCACATTTCACTGCTGTGTTTGTGACTAATATAACCTGACAAGGTTCGCCCCACCTGGGTGATAAACACGTTTCTCTGTTGTGATGCTTCACAACCACCCAGTCTCCGGAGTTTAGATCATGCTCTTGTTCAGGCTGCCTGGAAACTGCGTCTTCTCCAACCTGGTGAGAGACAGAACGCCCTAGGTCAGCCAATCCCTTGTAATAATCTAGAACCATATCATCAGTTATGTTCAGCAGTTTATCTGTAGGTACATGTGCTTGTCTCATTGCTCTTCCCATGATGATTTCATGGGGACTCAATCCTGTATTTCTATCAGGAATGCTTCTGAGTCCCATTAAAACAAGAGGCAATGCATCTGGCCAATCTAACGATGTTGATGCACACATCTTTGACAGTCTTTATTTTATTGTGCCATTCATTTGTTCAACCACTCCAGAAGCCTCTGGGCGGTACGCACAGTGCAATTTCTGTTCAATTTGGAATGCTTCACAGATTATTCGAATTATATCGTTATTAAAATGACTTCCTCTATCTGATTCCAAAGTTACTGGGAAACCAAACCTAGGAATGAGTTCTCGTAGTAACAGTTTTGCGACTGTGATGCTATCATTCCTTCTGATAGGATAAGCCTCCACCCATTTTGAAAACAGACATACTATGACAAGTACATATTTCAGTCCTTTACATGGTGGTAACTGTATGAAATCTAGCTGCAATCTGACAAAAGGACCTTCAGCCTTTCCAATTTTTCCCAAACCAATTACTGTTCTCCTTCCTGGATTATTCATTTGGCAAGTTAAACATCTATGGCAAAGACTCTCTGCTGCAGCCCTAAACTTTGGATTGTACCAACTTTGTCTGAACAGTCTAATCATGGCATCTCTCCCTACATGTGTGTCTCCATGATACATTCTGGCCATTTGTGAAATCAGACAGTCGGGCATGACTGGTCTGCCATCTGTATATACCCATACATCATCATCTGTTCTTCGGGTACATCCTATTTTTATCCAAACATCTCTTTCACTCTCCTCAGCATCGTCTTGCAGTCTTTTCACATCATTCCATGTTTCAGGTGCTGAACATAGCATAAGTTGGCAGCTGATTCCCATCCTTTCAACCTTTTTGTTTACTGCCAACCTGTTTTTGGCACAGTGCTGAGCCACTAGATCTGCGTATCTGTTACCGACTACCACCCAGTCATCTCCTGACTGGTGTGCGGCACATTTCACCACTGCCAATTCTTTTGGTGATTGTATTGCTTCCAATAATTCCTTTACAAACTGCCCATTTTTGATTGGGGATCCTGAAGAAGTCATGAAATCCCTCTGCATCCACAGTTGGCCAAAGTCATGCACAACCCCGTACCCATATTGACTGTCCATAAATATGGTTACTCTTAAATTTTTTCCAATTTTGGAAGCTTTGATCAAAGCAATTAATTCAGCTACTTGTGCAGATTTGACTCCTGGTAAATAGGTTGCTTCGACTATTCCAGATAGTTCACACACAGCATAGGCTGTGCTCAATTTACCATCCTCATGCCTTAGGCATGAGCCGTCCACGAACAGCTCCCTATCTGGACCTTTTAGGGGCATCTCCTGTATGTCAGGACGTGGTTTTGTACACAATTCTGTGACCTTTAGACAATCATGTTCTGGATCGTCCTTAACTTCTTCACAAATTGGATCTGGCAATAATGTAGCAGAGTTCACAACAGTGCACCTAACTATGGTCACATTTTCAGCTCCAAGAATAATTCGTTCATACCTTGTCATCCGACTAGGTGTGAGATGCTGAGTTCTAGTTCGTGTCAACAAGATCACAACTGCATGGGGGACAAACACTGTTACAGGATATCCCATTACTATCGACTCACTTTGTTCAATGCTCATACAGGTAGCAGCGACTGCTTTCAAACAGCCTGGCAATGCTGCCGCCACTGGGTCCAATGTAGCAGAGAAATATGCTATAGGACGCCTGTCTATTCCATGTCTTTGAGTTAACACTGAAAGTGCACAATTTTCTCTTTCATTTGAGTTAACACTGAAAGTGCACAATTTTCTCTTTCATAGCAAAATAGTGTGAATTCTTTTGTATAGTCAGGCATGCCTAAGGCAGGTGCCTCACACAAAGCATTTCTTAATTTTACAAATGCACTAGCACTTTCATCATCCCATTCAACTGGATCTTTAGCTTTCTTTTTGGTTAGCTGAATTAAAGGCTTTGCTAGTAGTGAAAACCCTATAATTCATTGTCGACAGTATCCTACTATTCCAAGAAACATTCTCACTTCTCTTTGTGTTTCTGGCATTTTCATTTTCTTGATTATTTTTATTCTATCAGATGTTATTCTCCTTGTTCCCCTTTCAATTTGGTGTCCCAAATATTTAACTGCCGTTGTACAAAACTGCAGCTTTTCAGGTGACACTTTGTGTCCTTCTTCAGCCAAATGGTTGAGTAACGCAATTGAATCTTCAACACAATCATCATGAGTGTTGGATGCTACCAGTAAGTCGTCTATATACTGCACCAAGACTGAACTCCTGGGCAGCACTAATTTCTCTAGACACCCTTTCCGTATTTGATTAAAGATGGAGGGACTTTCTGTGTATCCTTGAGGAACACGATTCCATACATAGACTTTGTTTTCGAATTTAAATGAAAAGAGATATTGGCTATCTGGGTGCAACGGTATTGAGAAGAATGCTTGGCATAGATCAATCACGGTGAACCATTCTGCACTCCAGGGTATCTGGTATAAGATTACTGCAGGATTTGGTACTATAGGACAACAAGGTACCACGATTTTATTAATTTTCCGTAAATCCTGAACAATCCTATACTTTCCACTAGGCTTTTTCAAACCCATAATCGGTGAATTACATGGACTACTCATAACTTCTTTTAATATGCCTTGTTTCACCATTCTGTTAATTTCCTCAACAACTCCTGCTTTTATTTCTGCACTCATTTTGTACTGTCTAGTATTTGGGAAAATTGCACCTTCTTTTACAGTGATCTTTACTGGGTCTATTTTGGCCATAAGTCCTACTTCTTTCCCTGTAAAATCCCATACTTTGGAATTCACTCCAGTTCTTAGTTCCTCTGGTAATTCGTTTTTTGTTATCAAAGAGAACATCTCATCTATTTCCGTACTTTGCTTGGCTATCGTGAACTTATAAACATGATCTTCATCCGGGGTCTGTATTACAACACCATCCGGTGTGCAGAAAATAGTGCAATTCATTTTGCACAGTAAGTCCCTACCCAATAAGTTTACTGGGCTGGAATCGCACACTACAAATTGGTGCATTTCTCGGATGTTTCCTATTTTTACTTCCATTGGCTCAGTAAGGGGTGTTCTGATCTTTTGATTAGCTACACCTACAACTTGGATAGCTTCTCCAGAGAGAGGGAGGTCTGGGATGTCTGCTGTTCTTACAGTAGAACGGGTAGCACCAGTGTCCAAAAGAAAAGTGATATCATTACCTCTTACTTTTTCTTCAACATATGGACCTGACTGATCTACCGGTAAGGATGCGCCAAGTACGCACTCCTTCTCCCCCTCTCTTAGGCACCGTCATTGATGTCTATATGGATCAAATTCGTCCTGTAAAAGAAACTGTGAAGTTACATATTCATTCTTACCACTTCCTCCTTGATATCCGACGTCTGTACCGTGCTTTGCTCTGCTTACATTACCCTGTATAGGGGCAGGTGGCAACTGACTCTGAGGATTTACACCCTGCTGTAAGTCATTCTGCGTCTGTGGATTTAAATTATGATTTGGGCCATTATTATTTTGAATCTTTTTACATTCGTTCTTCCAATGTCCCAACTTTCCGCATCCATGACAAGGAAATTTCTTTTTAGCCTCTTCTCTACTCATTCGTCCTCTCCCATTTCCACCATTTCCTGTCTCACCATTCATTCCAGAATCTTTTCCTTGACTATCAGTAGGATTATCCAAATTAATTCCCTGTCGCTCAGCCATTTTCACCTGAGCCCACATTACTTTTTCTTGCAGCTTTTTATGCCTGTCCTCAATGTCGTCTCCACAATATTTAGCATATTTCAAAATCTCATCTATAGGCTTTCCCTGCCAGCACAACATGTGCTGCTTAATCATCTGACAAATCTCTGGCTTTAGACCATAAACAAATCGGTAGACAAACTGACTCATATTTTTGTCCCCAATGTCCTCAAATCCACTATACTGTTTGAACACCTGTAATAGACGTTCATAATAGGCATGTACCGATTCACTTGCTTCTTGGGTAGTCCTGTCTATTTTCACCCAATCTGTTTCTTTTGGTGGTATTTTCCCTTTCAAATAAGTTATTACCTGGTGATACTTTTTCATTACATCACTCGATGGGGCACCTGTCTTTGCATCTCTAGGATACTCTTCACTTGGCCAGTCAACGGTAATTTTACAATCTGTCCACAAATCGGCAGGTACCACCATGTCAAACAGAGCATCCAAGTCCTTCAACAATACCTTTGACACTTTCACAAACCTCTCAACCTGCTTGTACCATTCAATTGGCTTTTCTCTCAACTTTGGAAAGTCGTTTGTAAATGACAAAATATCTTGTCTACTCCATGGGACATGAACGTAACCTCCTCCAGGTACTTCCCGCATTGGGTCCATTTGATCTACTTTCCCTGTTTCCTTCAATAAATATTCAGAAGTCGATCTACTGTACCGTGCCTCTTCTTTTTTCTTTGTCCATCTAGTTTTCCATTTATCCAGTTCTCCCCATTTCTGTAATACGGACATTAATTATTTCACTTGTAGTTTTCTACCAGAGGCATTCATATTTTCTAAATCTTTGTCAGAAAAATCTGCTCTATAGGGTTTCTGTAACACTTTTGACTTCCCTATTTCAATTCCCATTTGTAAGGCCAAATCTGATAATTTTTCATGAAATATCTTTACATTTCTAGTTATGCTCCTGCATATGAACAATAGTTCTTCTTCATTGTAGGTATTTAGACGGTCTACTCCTACATTTCCTGCTATCATTTCTTCTAACTCGACTTTTAATTTGTAAATGTCCATGATCTTTGGGGGTGATCCCTGTGCCCACCTTTCTAAGTCTTCCGGCATTACTACAGTAGCACTCTTAGTTCCTGAAGATGTTATTATGTTTACATCTTTTGAGCAACCAGGTGGAACTTTTGAGCAACCAGGTGGAACTCTTCTGGGGGTGCTGTTTACAGAGTCTCGATTAGGTAAATCCATTAGTGAAATCATAGATTCACATTCACTGATATGGTCATCAAATATTACTGCTTCATGTTTTGGAGTCTCCACAGGTATAGGCATAGTTAAAGGTTTTGGACAATTTACTTTGTCACCATATAAGGGAACCACTGGACCAATTGTTACAGGTATGGTCAGAGAATCAGGATGTACATTCAGCTGTGTTATTTTTTGTGTCAATTCTGCTCTGTTTCTGTCTATAGCCTCTCTTTCCTTATCCTGAAGTACCCTATTAACTGGTGGATTATGCAATACTTGCGGTACCAATGGTGTTCTTAAAATTGGTGCACCTGGGGTACATCCACTTGTCCCTTCCTGATATGGTGGCGGGTTCTTTAATATTTCTTCCATAAATTTGTCTTCAGAATCTCCAAACCCTGTCAAATGTTTGGTCTTTTCTTTGCATTTGCTCCCTAACGGTTCATCTGTCATGAAAACTGGATACAAACCCTCGGTAAGCATCGCTCTTCTCCACTGTTGCATCTGACTGTCTCTTGACTCATTTTGGTATCTAGGGAAAAATCCCCTATAACCCCTATTGCTTCTTGATCGGTCACGTTCAAATGCCTCTGTTTCCCATTCTTCTAGTGCTTCGTATTGCTTTAATCTTGGTCTGGGTTCTAAGTCATTCATTCTTATTCTTAAATTTTGAAGAATTCTCCCATTGAAAGTACCATTCTCTGGGAAAGCTAATATTCCGTCATCTTTGGTATATTCTATCCAATTTTCTAACCATACGCAAGTATGATAACCCCTCTCCATCATCATGAAGGAAGCGGGAGTTTTTGCTGGTGGAATGATAATTTCTTCCCTAGTTTTGATGGGTTTATCCTTCTTAAAATAATTCTTAATCTTTTGTAAAAATGACATTTTTCTCTTTTCTCCATACATTTTTGGTAAATATCTATGTATTGAATTATATTCTGCAAAACCTAGGAATCTCCTGTCTGGACGGGTTCCTGTTAAAGTCAGATCACGTTTCCACATACAATCTCCACTATCCACTAAGATTCCGACTTCTATGCTGACAACCAATCAAATTCCAGCTAACATTTATCTCGGACCAATCCTAGCGCGGCTTTTCTGTGACGTCTCTTTGACGACCCCTCCTTTACAATCTGCACTTTTCTGTCCCTCACCTTTTCAACCAATCCCAGCGCGGTACCTGTGACGTCAGTATTACTCCTGTCTACTGACCCCTCCTTTACAAACTCGCTCCACGCCCGCTGTTTTCAACCAATCCCAGTGCGGCGTTTGTGACGTCAGCTCTACTCCGACAGCTGACCCTCCCTTTACAAAAATCGTACACAAGTTTTTCAACTCTTCTTATTAAATTCAATAACATTATAAAACATTCGCTATCGTGCCAGTTTCTCTAACTTGGAAAAGATAGTTTCTCTCACACTTAGTAAAACCTTTCCGTTTACTAAACATACACTACGAGTAAAACCCTTCCATTTACTCTTCACATAAGCTTCAGAAATACCTGCTACTTCTTCAATGTTACCCTTTCTATGTGATATAACATCAAATTTTTACCAGCGTATTCCTTTGCTATCACTCACACACATAGAGTCCCTAAGAAGTACTGATAGTCCTGCTTAACTTTTCAGTACTATTTCTGCCTGACAGATAACCTCACTGCAGTATGGCTTCCACTTACCATCCGCTATTCAAATTTCCCCGGGGATTCTAGACAACATAAAACAAAACTTTTAAACAAACGGATGTTAGTTTATAAAAAATAAATTCTCATTACCCAATTAATAAAGTGCAACCATCCTCTGATAACCAGAAAACTGATCCAGCGGGTTACTAGCAACAAGCATTCATACACCGAATACTCACCTGGGCCCATTCATTCATACTATGCTAGCAATTTCCGCTGGTGGGTCAGTTGTACTCTTTATCAATATCCCTGCTACCAATTACCTTTCTGATTGAAGAGTAATGACTTACCAATGGACCCTTTGATAATTGGGAAGTTTAAAATGAGTGACATTCAATACAATTCGTAAACCTGAAATAATCACTGAGTCAGGAAGTTTTAAAATGTTTATCTAAAGAATTTTGCAGAGTAAATTACAAGACCACATAATACTTAATCGTATATCAAGGATGAAGCAATACTAAATAATCACATATCAATCAATGACGGTCCCTCAGAAAGAAGAAGATAGAGACAGCAGTACAGCTAACGTTTATGCTCATAGTTACCTAAAAGTGTGAGAACCAAATCCCTTGGCCAAGGAGTTGGAAAGGGTCCTAGGAAGGATGAAGATCAAGACCTCCGGACCAGGTTCAGGACAGGATAGGTGACCTCTCTACCAGCGACGCCTGCGTCGTTCTCCTCTCTGTCACTTCGCTCCTCCTCGATTTCTTCCGTGTCTTCCTTCTAATGGAAATCCGCCGCCCCCACCTCAGGACCTCTCTGGACAGCGGTTCAGTCTGCAATCGATCAGCTCGTTCTGTGGTCCTCCAAGCTGACAGCCTCAACGCTAGCTAATTAGCTAATTCTATATCTATGATACCCTTCTACGCCCAGGTACCTCCCATTAACGTTTCAAAACTATGGGCCCACTACGTCTGATTGGACAGGGACAGGGGTTGATCCTCACAGCATGTCAATTTAATTCAATTTCTTTAAGCCCATTGTTTTTAAATACCGCCCCTCACAACTAATACATTTGCTTTATTTCCCACCCGTCTCACGACAAAGTTTAATACAAAATGTATATATAATGTTGCATTTGAGAGAACATCGCGGATGTAGTGGAGGTTGCCAACAGGTCATGGCCTTGGATGTCGTCCAAGTTGACTTCATTGCTGTGCCTTGATTTTCAGAGCGCATGCGCACATCCCATAGTTCTCGGGCTGCCATTTCCGTTAACCCAGGCCCCAATTTACGAACTAATAGAAATCAAAGAAGAAACATATTAAAATCAAAAATAAATGTCTTCACTGTATACCCCTATTTCTACTCTATTCCCATTTAATTATAAAATCTATCCCGCATTAGTTGCATTAGAATACCACAGTGTTAATTGCAGCAAATGCATAAGCTTTAGCACGTGAAAACATTAAGCAGCCATTTTAGCACACACTGCGCAGAAGCAAAGTTTTCCCTCCAAGCAAAGAAAGACGTCATACCACGTGATATGGTTGACACATGCGCAATGGAATTCCCGCGCTTTAGCGGCCATTTTGGATTAGACAAGCATTACTTATTAGTTCAAACACATAGGCAAGCTTCTCTCAGATACTGTATTCATGTATGCATTTATTAGTAAAGACATTTCAAAGTTTAACTAATTAATACTATGAGAAGATTGCTTACGAGCAAGTCTCATTTTGAGTTCTTGCTCCATCACCACCCGACCCGAAAAAACCCTCACCAAAATCACTGATCGTTACACTGCCCATAACCGGGTAAGGAAGACATCCAGCAAGTAGATGTATGTTATTGGCCAAGAAAGAGGAAGAAAGGACAAAAGATCGTTGAATGACTACGACATCTGTGTCTGCGCACACACAAAGAACGCAACACACCGTCAAGCTTAAACATGACACACACCTAATATTGTGTTGCATTCCAGAGCTAAACCAAAACCAAATGGCAGCAGTCAACCACCCACCAGGTGGAATTGTGCTTGCTCAGAGGGAGCACACCTAAGGAAGTGCAAAAAACTATACATCTGGGAGCCATGATAGTCAGGAGCACGCGGGGGGCCAGGAAAGGTTGTGAAGGCAGGAAAAAAAAAACTGTGCTTCACACATAAAGAAGTTAGCATTGTTATTGAGAACAAAACCTCAAAAACAAAGGCTTTGTGAGTCTAAAATCAGTGGGCCCGATTCACAAAAGTAATCTGAGACAAAATCCCAACTTTACGACTTTCGGTATTCACAAAAGGCATTTAGTAGTAGTAAAGTTAGGATTTTGTCCTAAGTTTGTCTTAAGTTTTGGTCTTAAGTTAAACTTAAGTTAAACTTAAGTTAGGATTTTGTCTTAAGACCAAAACTTAAGACAAACTTAAGACAAAATCCTAAGTTAAACTTAAGTTAAACTTAAGTTAGGATTTTGTCTTAAGACCAAAACTTAAGACAAACTTAAGACAAAATCCTAACTTTACTACTACTAAATGCCCTTTGTGAACACCAAAAGTCGTAAAGTTAGGATTTTATCTCAGATTACTTTTGTGAATCGGGCCCACTGATTTGTGGAATGGCATCCTTGCAACAATCCTGCCACTGTTACGTATCAAAAACATTGATGGAGAAAATAAAAAGATATGGCATGACATGAAGTGTCAAACAAAGGAGAGACTGGGCAAATATAGGATGTCAGTGCAAACCACAGCCATTGGACTAGACACCAAGGAAGGTATCAGTGCAAGTGAGGGACTGGTAGTAGCCACAAAGGCGTATAGAATAGTGTTCTAGAAAAGAATGCAGAGCACAGACACAGGAAGGAAGAACCAGCTCTATGTTACAACTTACACCTCCAGCTTACACGTTACAACTCTCATTGTCACAGGAGTAGGTTGTTTCTCCAGTGCTGGAAAAATGTCATATACTGTCCCATGTAGAATGCAATCCCTAAATGTATAGGATGTAAATCAAGAACAGAGCACAGTTGTGAAGGATGAAAGGAAGTACCTGCAGGGGGTTGTCCAGGTTGCGGAGATTTCAGAGGCTGGAGTGAACAACCTAAATCGATTTATACATTTACCATGACATGTATCAGAATGGGACAGTACTAAATTCAACATATATAATGAATGTTTAATAAATTGTGAGGAACATATTAGCATTGTTGTTTTCTGTCCACTTGCACATAGGATCTCGGCAATTTGATAATATGAGGTAATTAGCATGCACCCTTTATAGTATGGTTGCATGCATTGAGTTCAACATTGATCCCGAGATGAATTTCTCCCCCTCCAACAGAAACCTGAGAAAGAACAAATCCAACATGCACATGAAATTTATTAGTAAGTTTAACGTGAAAACTTTTAGGGAAAAAGTATAATTCAGGCCGACAGAAATCGGTCAACATAAGAAATGGCAGAAGGCCTCATGAAGTTACACATATAAAATGAACATTATTACTGAGCACATCTAAGTTAACACGTTACATAAGCACATCAATTTTGTGAATACTTGTCAGGGACATGTACAAATTCTGCATGTTAATGTTTTTGACCAACCATTTGTAGTTGCAACATTAATTTCTTCATGTTTACACTGAAAATATCCCTAACACATCACTTTTTACATTATTATGGTTCACGTTCTACTGGCCTAAATTAATGAAATAAAGAATTATGGGCCAGATGTACGACCCACCAATTTGCGAGTCGCAAATTGCGTAGCATTTGCGACTTGCAATTTGCGACTCGCAAATTGGGATGCACAACAGTGTCTGAGACACTGTTTGCGATTCCCAATGGGTTCGCAAATTGCAAGCCTCATGCATATTAATGAGGCTGTCGCAATTTGCGACCCCATTGGGATTGGCTGGCACTCCCAGGGATGGTGGCCTGCTGGTGTTAGCAGACCACCATTTCTGGGACTGCTTTTAAATAAAGCAGTTTTTTTTTTAAATGCAGCCCGTTTTCCTTAAAGGAAAACGGGATGCATTTAAAAAATAAAAATCTAACTTCTCAGTTTCATTTTTTAAGGGCAGGCAGTGGTCCCTGGGACCACTGCCTTCCCTTAAAAAATATTTTCAGAGCCACTCACAAAGGGGAAGGTGTCCCTGGGGACCCCTTCCTGTTTGCGAGTGGTTTATCACCCTTCTGTGAAGGGTGGTAAACGTCGCAAAACAGTCATACATAGCTTCAGGAGCCGCTATTAGGAAGGGACGCCCTTGGAAAGCCCCTTCCTAATAGCGAGTCGCTAATCCTATTTTGCGAGTCGCAAATTGATTTGTGACTCTCAAAATAGGATTAGTACATAGGCCACACGTTTTTGCGGTCGCAAACGGGTCTAAAACCCATTTGCGCCCGCAAAAACGTTAGTACATCTGGCCCTAGATGTAGGTGCATACTACCCATGATTATAATGCACCCCTACAAAATTTGCGCTCTAACAGTCACGATGAGCTGGAGACAGCAGATTTCAATAAGAGGGGACCTACAGCACCAAATCTATGTGGAGCTGGTAGGCATAACCAAAGGAAACCACCAGAAAGTACATCTCTTTGTATGTTATTGAGGCGCCATGTGAAGAAAGGCGCGAGCAGCGTGCTGCAGAAAATGCCGCTGCTTGCTCACTGACCTGGAATCACAGTTGCGACTTGTAGGAGGCAACAGAAATCAATAAAGAGAGGCCCATGGCGATAAGCCTATTCATTGCTCGAAGGCATGGCCAGTTAAAGTCCCAGAAGGCCCAATTGTTGACTTTGAAAATCAAACAGGTTCCGCATAATGCCGGAGCTCATGGGTCGCTGCCATCGCACAAGGCTCAGCAGAAACAGGAGCACATACAGTAATGGAGTGCAGCTTCCCAGGGCTATTGTTTAAGCTTTCTAGTCCTTCAGAGCCTTCCTTGCTTACCATGGAAAGATGTTTCTACTGTATGAGGTGGGAGGAGTTGGGGGGGGGGGCACACGTTCCCTTGGGGTTTCCTTAGCAGTTCATTAAACACAGCCTTGCGTGTCTTCTTACATGATTTTTATATTCTTTGTTTGAAATAATTTTGGTGTTGCTTTAATTCACTATTATTTTTGTTAAGAGTTGACCATATAATTCCGATATGTGCGGTAATTCCTGCTACCGCCCCTGGAATTCTGAGTAGTGAGTACTTTATCGCACCCTGTACCTATGGGGTGCAATAAAATCCACATCTGAGGATAAATTTCAGCAATTCAAAAAGTGCATGCCTGGATACATTTAGGCAGGTCAGAGGAAAAATTGCAGGACATGCCAAATCTTTGGTGCTCAAAGTATCCAAATTCAAGTCATGCCCTATTTTGAAGGCAAAACTTAAAAAGGCAATAATGATCGCACCTGATAAATTCTGAACACCTCAGTGTGTGTGATAATTATCGCACAGGAACCAAGACCATTTGTAATGAGATGCTAAGAGGAGGAACCAAAGCACTTTTAAAGATGCATATAGTGACCTAACAACTCACTAACTGCACACATAGCATGTTGTATGATTTCAAACATTACTAGGTGATGTAAGTTGTACTCATTTTTTATCTCTGAACAATTTTATATCTCTTTATTATTTTCCATATACATGTATACCATTTTATGTATTTATGTATCTATATATTTATTACTTTACTCCAACTGTAGAAAAAAAATCAGCTCTACTCTACCTCCACTTTTTCACTCATCCCAAACCTCATTTCACTACTATGATTTCCCAAATAACCCTTTCTGGACTCTTCCCTCCTCTATGCCTCCTTTGACTCACCCCAAACCTCATTTTACTACAATGATTTACCAACTAACACGTTCTAGACTCTTCCCTACTCTATCCTGCCTTTATCCTATTCAATCCAACCAACAGACTTGTATGTCTACTGATTCAATTAACAACTTATATTTCCCTATACAAATCCACCACTAATTCACTTTGGGTTCCAAAGTAGCGCGCTTCTTGACGAAAAGCACTTCAATGGCTCGTCAGGGGTAGTAAGTACTATATAAATACAATTAAAATAATTGTCTAGAGCAAACCAGCTGAAGAAGAATGGCACAGCGTGTGCAGCGAGTTGGCGTTTACAGTTCTGATTACACAAGCCCATTACATTATACATATTTATAATTATACATATTTATAATACAAATTTATGATAGATTAAGTGATACACCCAGATTTGCACTCAAGAGCGGAAGCTGGTGTTAGACCCCAGTTCCAGTCATCTGGTCAGAAAAAAGTACACTTCATCCCCTCTCTGCGGATTTGCCAACTTCCTTAAAAAACAAGAACTACACCATGGCCAAGGTAGGCAATTTTGAAGTATGTGGAATTTCTGTGCCTTTTTAAAAACATAGTAAGACTTCTTTTGACCCAAGTGGGTGATGTGCTTGTTGTACAGTTTGGGGCCTAAGAAGTCTGACAAGCAAAAGTAACAGCCTTTTTTTCGAGTTGAACAAAATCCTGAAAGCTTAAAAAAACTGCAATCTGCAGAAGGTACTTGGGAAGAGAAGGAGGGGCATAGAATCAAATTGTTTTTGTAATTAGGTGACATTTGAGCCTCAAGTACGGTACCTTCAATAAGGTCTGGGATTTAACGGTTGGACAATGTTGCTGTGGTCACCCCTTTTTTATGGACAAGGGGACGTATTTAGAGTTTGATTGATGTGATACTCCATCACAAGTGTGGCAGATATCCCATCCACCACACTACAAGTGTCATAGACTATACAGCACTTGTGATATGGTGGATTTGATATTTGCCATGTTTGTGATGGAGTATCCTGCCGCCAAACTCTAAATAAGGCCCAAAGTCTAATACTCACTGCTTTACTTTGACGTTTTTGGCAATAGCTGCAGTAGCTTTTGCAATTCTCCCAGTTGCAGGGCATTAACGTGGTCATGAAAGGGAAACGAACAGTTCTTGTTTGTCACAATAGCCTGTTTTGTGTGAATAGAGCCGCCTTAGGCTATACAATTGGAAGACTATATTTGCAACTTCATTTCTTTAGTGATAATGGGCGAAGGAATTCCAAAATGTGTGCAATAGGCCAAGTCTGGCCTCTCTTGTTAAACTGCATCAGTCTTCTGGAACAAAGTGGCACATTTATGTTGCTTATGTCTCTTCTGCTGGAAGTGTTGGAGGAAGGACTGACAACACCAACATAATCATCCACCATACCTTTGAATTTACCAAGTCCTCTGTTTTTGTCTCTTCCATCTCTTGTTCAGTATTACCATAGAGAGACAATCCCCTCTCAGGGATGCAACCAGGGATCGACCACCTTCCACAAATTACTACCCTCAATTACAACATTCCCAGCTAGCTAATTTGATTAGGCTAAACGAGATTGTTAATGAAAGCTGTACATATGATTCCCTGGCATGGTGAATTTCTTGCTGCTTTAGTTTGAAGGACACATTCTATCATTCTTTGCATTAGATCTGCACCCCTGCCTCACCTTCCTTTGTTACAAATGAGGCTTCCTTGATTCCCATCAGCCCCCTCCCCTCTAAGCATAAAAGCCTCTCCCACCCCCACCCCTTCCACCTTCTGCTCTTTTTAGTCTTTCAGACCTACCTTTCTGCTCTCATGGTGGATCTTGAGGGTCATTGCTCGGCATTTCTTGCACGAGGAAAGTGACAGGAGCCTGGGCTGCACACACGGCATGGCTCGCCCAGCAGGGCTGCATTTTCTTTGATCTTCCCAGTGCAGTGGGGAAGGAGAATCCTGCGGTCAGGACATCGCGTCTGAGTGCGGTGGTCGTTTCTGGCTGGGGCTGCGCCTCAGGGTTGAAGGCTCCGCAGGGCAGAGTTTGACACCGGTAGGCAACGTGAGGAGAATTAACCACCAATCATGGTAGGAGCCTGAAATGGGCCTTTATTTCTACTTTCTTTTAGCGTGAAGCCGGTAGCTTTGTGATTGGCTGGATTAATGGTGTGTGTTGGTTTCCCGTCGTTGGTTAAAGTAAGGTTTTGGCCTTAAGAATTTATGAGTGGTTGTTTTTCTGTGGTAATCATTCACTGTGCAATAATGGAAAGGAAAAGTACAGCTAACAGGAGACATGTCTTATCCACTATGTCTTCATCTGAATGAGAGGGTTCTGTCTCACCTAAGAGGACTCTCAGGTCTAGGAGTCCTTATGTTGGGGTGGCGCCTCTCTTGTCAAAGGAAGAGATTCAAGAAATGATTGAGGCTGCAGTGTCCAGAGCTATGAAATCATAACTGCCAAAGCCAGTTAAGGCATCAAAGGCCAAGGAATTAATGGATAATGACTATCCTGCCTCAGACCTGTACGCCCCATCTACTACTTCAGGGGTCAAATATGTGTCTTGTGAAGAGATGTGGAATATTTTGGCTCATGTTCGGGAGAATTTGGTCTTGCCCTTCTTTCAAGCTACAGAAGAGGGTGGAACTTTATTCCCTCAATATGTGAAACCATCAACATTTTCCATGCCCTTTCATGGTCCAGTCAAGGATATGGTGATGAGAGAGTAGAAGGAGATCGATATGGTCCAGGTCCCCCATTTCCTGCAGAAATTGTATCTTTTGGAGGAGGAGGACTCTCTTCCTCATTCTATACGGCTGAACTCTATTCTGGTGACCTTTATTGTTAAATCAGCCATTAATCCGGAGGATTGTACACCCACAGATGTGACTGATAAAAAGGTGGACTCTGGTTTTAAAGTGGCTTTTGCAGCTGAGAATCTGGCTCTGAAAGCAGGCATTTATTCTGCTTTTTCAGCTCAGTCTTTGGTTCAGGATTTTGATACCCTGCTGTGGTGGTGCAGGAGGGGCTGGAGTGTTTGGATCTCCTTGCAGCTATGGAGCAGCAGTCAAGGTTACATGAGGATATTTCGTTTGACATCATTCGCTCCTCTGCTATGTCCACAGGGGCCTTGATTGGGGCCAGGTTATCCCTCTAGTTAAGGCAATGGAAGGCGGACCCAGGGGAGAAGTCGGCTCTGATGAAGATTCCTTTTGAGGGCCAGTTTCTTTTTGGGGAGCAGTTGCCTGCTATGATTTCCAAGGCTTTTAAGGAATATAAGCATGCATTGCCTTATAAGGGTAGTTCCTCAACAGGGAAAAGTTGGAATCAGTCCTCTAAATCCTCCCCAAAACATGAGGCTCGCCATTCGGCATTTCGGAGGAGGAGGCTCCAACCTAGGTTCTCGCCCGAGTGCAATTTCCCATGTCAGAAGGGAGCATCAAAGAAGGGCTCCTGACAATCAAGATCCTCTCAGCTGTCTGCCAGTGGGAGGCAGGATACAGCACTTCCATCAGGTCTGGAGGTAGGATGTGATGGACCAGTGGATCTTGGATGTTGTGACGAATGGATATGCAATAGAGTTCAACCACACTCCTCCGGATACGGGCATCCATCGGACTCAGCTTCTGGTGGCTGGAGCAAAGCGTCAAGCTCTTCTAAATGGGGTCAGGACCTATTGTCAAAAGGGGTGGTTTGCAGGGTCCCTTCCTCAGAGGTAGGGAAGGGTGCGTACTCTCTTCTGTTCCAAGTCCAGAAGGTGTCTTGGACTTAAAGTTTAAAGTGAGTAAACTCATGGATCAGGTCGATTAATTTTCGAATGGTAATTATTTAGTCAATCCTTCCTTTAATAGAATCCAGAGCTTCAGTGGATCTACAAGATGGCTATCTTCACATTCCAATTGCAGTTCCTTATCAAATGTTTCAGCGGGCAAAGATCATTTCCAGTTCTGTGTGCTGCCCTTTGGTCTCAAGACATCTCCCAGGGTTTTCACAAAGGTTCTGGCTCCTCTGACTGCAATCCTTCCCTCAGATGGGGGTACTCATTCATCCTTATCTGGACGACCTACTGATTCAATCTTCAAGCAGATCCCTATTAGTAAAGCATGTGAGGAGGGTTTTGCAACTGTTTTGAGATCACCGATTTTTGGTAAACTGGGGAAAATCTTCTTCTTTTTCCATCCCAAGACCTGGTGTTCATTTGGGGCTCATTTCCAGACTCACATAGGTCTTGTGGCACTGTCAGAGCAAAGGATGGTCAGTTTACAGGTTCAGGTGCTGGCCTTTGTGGCTCATAAAGCTCCGAGGGTGGTGGAATTGTTGCGGGTTGAGGGCCACTTGACTTCTAATGTGTTTCTAGTGCCTTGGGCCAGGTTTCACCTACACCAGCTAGTCAGGTGGATTCTTTCCAATTGGTCTCCAGAGGCGCGAAATCTGTCAGCCCGCATCAAGATTCAAGTCAGGTTCAAAGGGATCTATCATGGTGGCTGGATCAGGGTAATCTCGGAGGGAGGGTTTTCTTGTCCCCACCAGTGCCAGTGGTGCTAACGACAGATGCCAGCCTCTTGGACTAGGTGGCTTGGTTGGAGTCAAATCAGTGCAAGGGTTTTGGTCACAAAGGGACTGTTAGAGATCATCAAACTGGAGAGAGTTGAAGACTGTCCTGTTGGCCATGGTACACTTCCAGTCGCTTCTGGTGAGGAAGGCTGTGGTGGTTCGGACCAACAATATCATTACAAAGGCTTATATCAACAGGCAGGGGGGCACTAGATTTGGGAGTCTGAACTTCATTGATAGGGACATTTTCGAGTGGGCTCAGAGGTCTGTGCTTTCCCTGAACACACATTATATTCGAGGGGAGGAGAATGTCGGGACGGATCTGCTGAGCAGGTAAATTCCTTCTTCCCACTATTTTGTCCTTTACCCTGCTTTTTTCAGCCTCATTGTTGACAGATGGGGTCAGCCAGAGCTGGATCTGTTTGCTTCTCTGGGTAATGCCAAGGTTCAGGCCTTTTGCACGAGGGGAAGATGTACTCAGGCCTGGGTGATAGACGGGATAACGTGTCAGTGGCCTTTCGCTCTGATCTATGCGTTCCCTCCAAATCCTTTAATCAGGTCTTTCTTGGTGAGGGTCAGGAAGGACAGGCCACAGGTAATCCTGGTTGCTTCTTGTTGGCCTTGACTGAACTGGTTTCCATTCATAGAATTGATGAAGATGGGGCATGAGTGGAGTCTTCCAGTTGTCCTGCCCCCCTCAGCTTCCTGTCTCTTCACCTGGGGCCATAGAGGAAGTTACGCTTGACGGTCTGTAGGTTGAGCAGAGAGGTTTAATAAGCTTGGGTGTACCTGATAAGTTGGCCATGACTCTGCAAGCATCTCGGAGGTCTTCTGCTCTCCATTCTTATGCTAGATATTGGAAAGCATTTTCAGCTTGTTGTTTGAGGGAACAGGTGGATCCTACCTCGGCTAGTCTCTTTCTGGTGATGCAGTTCTTGCAGAACAGAGCGATACCAAAGGGGATGATGGACGGAGCGTTTGAGCAAATCAAACACTCACCCCCAGTCAACTGATCTGGGTTTAATCCATCATCATTCTTTAGCTCACTCCACCACCCCAGTTCAGACATGGCCATATGCAACTCAGTCTGACCCTGTGCCTCATGGGAACAGTGCAGCCCGAACTGCCAAGCCATGTCTTCCCTGGACCGGAAACAAGCATCCTGGGACCGGTTTCTGGCTATTCAGCCATCATCAGCCAGGGTAGCTTGAATCCAGTGGCAAAGTGAGCAAGGGACCAACGTCTGGGCATACCCTGCCAACTTAGGGCGAACAAAGCAGAACAGGGCTAGTTTCGATTTAACGGTGGCTACACTGAGGGTTCAATGGGCTGCTATTTGGGCATTTTGAGGGTCATGGCAGAATTTAAAAGATGATGAAAGTTTGATGCCTATACTCTTCCAGGGCTTGCTGAATCTGTTTTCCAGGGTTGTCCATTCCTTTCCATCTTGGAAAATGCACTCAGTTTTGGATGCCTTGACAGGTCCTCCGCTTGAGCCTCTTGCTCAGTTGCATTTGAAGACTTTGACGTTCAAAACTTGTTTTTTGGTGGCAATTACTTCTAGTAGGTGTCTAGGGGAACTGGGGCAGTTGTCTTGCATGTATCCATTTTGTAAGATTTTCCAGGATAGAATGGTCCTAGTTCCCATACCGTCTTTTATTCCCAAGGTTAACTCGGCTTCTCACTCTAGTCACGAAGTGATTGAGCCAGAATTCTGTCCTGTGCCTTCCTCGGAAGAGGGCCACAGGTTGCATTGTTTGGATGTTAGGAGGTCTCTCCTGGAACATCTAGAGAAGGTGGAAACTTTTCAGAAAGGGCATTCCTTATTTGTGAATTTTGGGCCAGCAAGAAAAGGAGAAAAGCCATTGACTGCTACTTTAAGTAGATAGATATGTTCTTTGATTCTCTTGGCAATAAAGTGAATGGTGTGGTCCCCCCTCCTGGGATTCAGGGCAGGTCTGCACGCAGTATGGCTGCAACAATGGCTGAATTGCAGGGGACCTCAATTGTGGAGATTTGTAGGGCAGCGACATGGGCTACTCCATCCACTTTTGTGCATCATTATCGGATTGCTGAGTTAGAATGCCTGGATAATGTTCTGGGTCACAGAGTTTTGTCTTCCATGAAGAAATGGAGATGTATGTTGTTATGTGATCTATGCATTATATTTAAAATAGGTGGTTTTGCAACTCAGTTGTTTGTTTTTCTTTGCTTGCTATGTCTCATTTGTAACAAAGGAAGGCGAGGGAGGAACGCAGCAGTAATGCTTCCATTACTTACCGATAATGGCATTACTCCTAGTCCTTCTCCATCGCATTTCTTTAGGTTTCCTCCCACCCTCCCAGTGCAGAACAACTAAGGGGCCGATTCCGATCTCGGTCGGAGGCGCACCCAATACCATTCGGTCGGGAAAAAAGCCATGCGAAAGCCTGTTTCCCGACCGATCCGTACAGCAGACCGAACGAGTAAGTACGATGCGCACAACAGCAAAGAATCCGGCCGAGCCGTACTCACCCAAACCAGGTCCTGTTCTCCGACCGAGGCGAATCCGGAAACGCCGAATCGAGTCGCACGGAAGGAAAAATGCAGCCCTGTCCGGCCGGACAAGTACGATGCGCTTTCCGTACGCGCCGAACCCGTCGCTACGCACGGCACGTCAAAGCATCCGGGAGAGGCGCACATAAGCTCCGATTCGCGCCACAACACGATCCACGGCTCCGAGACGAACACGGCAGCGACGAGGACGACGCGAAGCGACGAGGACGAGGCGAAGCGACGAGGACGACGCGAAGCAACGAGAAGGACGAACGACACGAACCAACCATGAATCCCTTCGTCCCGATCATACCAATATTCTACATTTACTACCGGAACAGGCACGGACGCGTACGGCGCAGAAGGTAAGCCAGACACCAACCACAAAACACATACAACACATACACAACACATCACACACACACACAGGGATGCAGAATATACTTACACCAGCAACAGCAGCACCATAGGGGCGGGATGCCCATCACCAATGCCACATATGCACACAGGGGCCTGAATGCGCACCACCACCCCTACCCAGGGGGGGCAGGATGCCTACCACCACTACCACCCTTACCCAGGGGGGGGCTGGATGCCTACCACTAGTACCACCCTCACCCAGGGGGTGCAGGATGCCTACCCCTACTACCACCCTCACCCAGGGTGGGCTGGATGCCTACCACTACTACCACCCTTAGCCAGGGGGGCAGGATGCCTACCACCAGTACCACCCTCACCCAGGGGGTGCAGGATGCCTACCACTACTACCACCCTTAGCCAGGGGGCAGGATGCCTACCACTAGTACCAACCTTAGCCAGGGGGGCAGGACGCCTACCACTACTACCACCCTCACCCAGGGGGGCAGGATGCCTACCACTACAACCACCCTTAGCCAGGGGGGCAGGATGCCTACCACTACTACCACCCTCACCCAGGGTGGGCTGGATGCCTACCACTAGTACCACCCTCACCCAGGGGGGCTGGATGCCTACCACTACAACCACCCTTAGCCAGGGGGGCAGGATGCCTACCACTAGTACCACCCTTAGCCAGGGGGGCAGGATGCCTACCACTACTACCACCCTCACCCAGGGGGGCAGGATGCCTACCACTACTACCACCCTCACCCAGGGTGGGCTGGATGCCTACCACTAGTACCACCCTCACCCAGGGGGGCTGGATGCCTACCACTAGTACCACCCTCACCCAGGGGTGCAGGATGCCTACCACTAGTACCACCCTCACCCAGGGGGCAGGATGCCTACCACTAGTACCACCCTCACCCAGGGGGGGCAGGATGCCTACCACTACTACCACCCTTAGCCAGGAGGGGCAGGATGCCTACCACTACTACCACCCTCACACAGGGTGGGCTGGATGCCTACCACTAGTACCACCCTCACCCAGGGTGGGCTGGATGCCTACCACTAGTACCACCCTCACCCAGGGGGGGCAGGATGCCTACCACTAGTACCACCCTCACCCAGGGGGGGCAGGATGCCTACCACTAGTACCACCCTCACCCAGGGGGGACAGGATGCCTACCACTACTACCACCCTTAGCCAGGAGGGGCAGGATGCCTACCACTACTACCACCCTCACCCAGGGGGGGCTGGATGCCTACCACTAGTACCACCCTCACCCAGGGGGTGCAGGATGCCTACCACTAGTACCACCCTCACCCAGGGGGGGCAGGATGCCTACCACTAGTACCACCCTCACCCAGGGGGGGCAGGATGCCTACCACCCTTAGCCAGGAGGGGCAGGATGCCTACCACTACTACCACCCTCACCCAGGGTGGGCTGGATGCCTACCACTAGTACCACCCTCACCCAGGGTGGGCTGGATGCCTACCACTAGTACCACCCTCACCCAGGGGGTGCAGGATGCCTACCACTAGTACCACCCTCACCCAGGGGGGGCAGGATGCCTACCACTAGTACCACCCTCACCCAGGGGGGGCAGGATGCCTACCACTACAACCACCCTTAGCCAGGGGGGCAGGATGCCTACCACTAGTACCACCCTCACCCAGGGGGGCAGGATGCCTACCACTACTACCACCCTCACCCAGGGGGGCAGGATGCCTACCACTACTACCACCCTCACCCAGGGGGCAGGATGCCTACCACTAGTACCACCCTCACCCAGGGGGGCTGGATGCCCACCACTACTACCACCCTTAGCCAGGGGGGCAGGATGCCTACCACTAGTACCACCCTTAGCCAGGGGGGCAGGACGCCTACCACCACTACCACCCTCACCCAGGGGGTGCAGGATGCCTACCACTACTACCACCCTCACCCAGGGTGGGCTGGATGCCTACCACTAGTACCACCCTCACCCAGGGGGGGCTGGATGCCTACCACTACAACCACCCTTAGCCAGGGGGGGCAGGATGCCTACCACTACTACCACCCTCACCCAGGGTGGGCTGGATGCCTACCACCAGTACCACCCTCACCCAGGGGGGGCAGGATGCCTACCACTAGTACCACCCTCACCCAGGGTGGGCTGGATGCCTACCACTACTACCACCCTCACCCAGGGGGGGCAGGATGCCTACCACCACTACCACCCCCACCCATAGGATGGACAATGCATGACACAACCAGCACACCACAACCTAGGGAATGCAAGAAGAATACATCCCCCCAACACCATGACAAGCGTGTGTAGACTGTGTCAAATGCCTACAACACCGAACATGACTTCGAACATACAATGTGACCCCCTAGCACATGTGCCACACAAATATGTGTGTGGCACACACAACGCAAGCAGGCCATGACCACTGTGGCAATGGGGTCCAAACCCCCATCATCACAGTGACCAAAAGGCAAGTGTGGGGTCTTTAGCTGCAGCACATTTTGAACATTGTGGCAATGGGGTCCAAACACCCATCATCACAGTGACCAAAAGGCAAGAGTGGGGTCCATAGCTGCAGCACATTTTGAACATTGTGGCAATGGGGTCCAAACCCCCATCATCACAGTGACCAAAATGTAAGTGTGGGGTCCATAGCTGCAGCACATTTCGAACATTGTGGCAATGGGGTCCAAACACCCATCATCACATTGCCCAAAAGGTAAGTGTGGGGTCCATAGCTGCAGCACATTTTGAACATTGTGGCAATGGGGTCCAAACACCCATCATCACAGTGACCAAAATGTAAGTGTGGGGTCCATAGCTGCAGCACATTTCGAACATTGTGGCAATGGGGTCCAAACACCCATCATCACATTGCCCAAAAGGTAAGTGTGGGGTCCATAGCTGCAGCACATTTTGAACATTGTGGCAATGGGGTCCAAACACCCATCATCACAGTGACCAAAAGGCAAGAGTGGGGTCCATAGCTGCAGCACATTTTGAACATTGTGGCAATGGGGTCCAAACCCCCATCATCACAGTGACCAAAAGGTAAGTGTTGACAAAGTAAGAGGTGCAACTGCCAAACTGCATGGATGATTCCTGCTCACAGAACAACAAACACATCAGTGGCAAAGTAGTGTATGTGTCCCATTGCAACATAAATTGGGGGAGCCAAATCCTGCAGTGCAAATAAGACATAACTTTGGCCATGTGCAGACAAACAACACCCATGGGGGCTGACACCGTCAACAATCATCAATGACACAATGACAGAAGTGACCATCCGAATGCAGACCCACATATTTGCACCAATGGGCACACACATGCAGATACCCTGTGGAGACTGCAGATGTGAGGCGAACAGATACCATACCATGGCAGCAATGGGACACACAATCAACAATTAGCACCAAATGAGGGCTCCCGTCCCATCAGCCTGGTCATGGAAGTGCCAACGGAATCATCAGCACAGATCCAACACACTTGTATAGCAATGTTGCACTGACAACACAGATGAGTCCTTCCCCATTGATGCCCAAACCTGCATGTTCACTGGAGATGGCCACACGGTCAGGGAAGTAGACGAATAGAACAATGGCAGGCACAACAGAGGTGCAGGGGTGGAAGCCACAGATGTGAAATTGCCAATCTAAGTAGGAAATCCCATTGCCAAATACTGAACACATGACACCCTCAGATGCTGCTATGGATGACATGGATACACCACAGGATAGGACACATTCCCCCTGGACCACATGGGTTCCTGCACAGTAACACTTCATTATCATGAGACCAAATATCACCATCACTGCAGCAAGGGCATGGTTAGCATCATAAACATCATGTACATCAGAAGCAAAAGCACTAGAGAACAGAAAGTTGCTTTATTCAGCATATGTGGCATTAAAAGTAGAAGTCCGGTAGAACATAAACAAAGGCCAATGGCCAGTCCATCAACAAAGTCACAAGTGGGTGACAGTGGCAGATGCCACCCTACACATGCCTGCACAAAACCAGGGACAATCCACTAGGAGGGGCAACCGGGGGGGTAGGCCAGGCACCGCAGGGACAGGATCAGGGCTCACCAGGAGGAAGCAGGGAAGGGGTGGTGGGTGCTGGAGAGCCACTGACAACTGCAGTGGAGGTGTCTGACATGGTGTGTGCCGGCACAACTGGGGGGCATGGCTCAGATGTTGTGGGTGCCGGCACGACTGCAGTGGACCCTGCAGATGGAGTGGACAGGTCCGCCACTGCAGTGCCCAAGTCAGACAGGGTGGTAGGGGACTCCACTGCAGTGCCTACCACCAGGGGAGGAGAATGGGGAACAGGCAAGGTGGGCTGGACAGAGGGGGAGGACACCCTCACCACATCAGTGGCACAGACAAGCACAGCGGGGGTGTTGTTCCGGGAGAGCAAGTGGCAGGGGGAGAAGGCCGGAGCCTCTTGGGGATGGTATATCTGTGGGTGGGGGAACCTGGGGCAGGGTGTGGTGGGGGCACCTGTGGAGTGGGGGCCTGAGGGATGGAGGAAGGAGACCTGGTGCTTGAGCTGCAGGGCGGCGGCGGGGTCTTGCTCTTAGCACTCCGGGGGACTTGCGGGTGGGGGCCTCAGTCTGTCTGCGCCTGGGGGAGGGTGTCCGGGGGCGAGGGGCACTCTGCTCCGTGTGGGGGGCTTCCTCTTCCCCCTGGATGCTGGGGCAGCTGGATCGGAGGGGAAGAGTCCGAGGTCACTGAGGAAGAGGCGCTGGGTCTTTGGGGTTGCAGGTGAGGCAAGGGAGGGTGCTTTGGAGGGAGAGGCAACTGAGGACTGCGCAGTGCCCGTGGATGCGTGTGTGTGTACCAGGGCCCCATCCCCTGTGAGTCTGGTTTCAGTCCCCTGACTGTGCGTGCGTGTGCATTTAGTTTGTGGCGTGTGTGTCTGTGTGCTGGACGTGTGTGTGCTGGTGTGTGCCTGTGCCGGTGTGTGTGTGCTTGGGATGGGTAAGGTGCTGGGGAGTGTGGATGGAGCAGAGGCAGGAGGGGTGAGGGACTGTCTGAGGAGGGACACTGCTGCCGTCAGGGAGGAGTCCATGGACCTGTTGCCCCTCTGTAGGTCAGACATGCCCGATGAGATGCCCTCCATGAACGACACCAGCTGAGTCAACAGTGCGGTGTGCGCATGGAGGACACTCAGCATGGCTGTCTGCCCTACATGGAGCTGGCGAAGGAGGTACACAGACTCCTCACTCAGGGCAGCAGGGGACACAGGGGCAGGGGGTGCAGTGCCTGGGCCAAAGGAGACACGCTCCCGAACATGGGAGCCTCCACGGACCTGGGGAATGGGAGCCGATGGGAGGGCGGTGGTGGTGCTGGTGGTGGCGGGGACAGCAACACTAGCTGGCGTGTGGTGGCTGCTGACACCCGCCTCCACAAGGGAGTCATCCTCCGAGTTGCTCTGGTCCTCAGCTGAGGTGGATGGTGCTGAGGACTCCTCGGTGTGGCTCCCCTCGCCCTCCGTGCCACTGGGTCCCTCCGACCACTCCTCGGCTGCTGACCCAGTCTGGCTCTCTGGCTCCTCCTGGTCCGTGGAGCTGTCCCCTTCCGTGGCCGTGGATGTATCTGCAAACAATGGGGAAACAGACAGACATCAGTCACCTGCACCAAACGCACACACCACTGTGAGCACAGCACATTACAGAGCAAGCCCTGGCATCATTAGTTGTACATTGCTAAAAGTGCCCTAACTGAACAGGAGAAGCCAATTGTCAGTCTGATGCCAAGCATGGCACTCACATCCCACATGGCCTTGCACCCATCTGTCTGGTGTCTGTTGGATTGCAACACCCCAGTGTGGACACATGCACCAAGTACACAGTAGTTGGATAGTGCAGAGGACACGGTGTGGCATGTGGACATGCACACATCACAGCTCTTGCCACTGAGTCAGTACAGGTTTCCGGATGAAAGGGATGCCCAGAGTCAAATAGGAAATGCATGTGATGCATACCAGCGACAGACACCATGATGCACCCATGTCCTGATAGCCAGCGCCACTATGGTGTGCATGTAGCACATGTCACTCCCCTGCAGGACCACCAATAAGTTGACACATGCCATGGCAGAGGCATGACTGCTAAGTCATACATCACTGTCTCAGTGATGTATGACTTGGCAGCCAGACAACAACACTATGCACTGTGTCACAATAGTAGGTCATGGGGAATGCAAGTCCTGGAGCTGCACAAGTGCACATGTACATCCCCCACACAACACATCATCTTAACCCTCATCTGTCCAGGTCACACCTATTGGACATATGGGAGACCTGTGACACTACCCTCAGAACCTGAGCCCCTCACAATTTGCTGTGAATGGGGAACAGCTGCCTGAACTTCACATTCGCATACCCCAGTCTGCACGGGCAGCTGATCAAACACCTATGTGACACACAAGTATCGTCTCCTATGGTCACATCTCCAGGGGCATGCTGAGCCCCTACCAAGAAACACCCCAGCAGTCCTGGCAACTAATCCACAGCACACTGACACAGAGGCAGACACCTGAGGGGTCAAATCACTGTGCACAATGTGTCAGCTGATACACGGGAGTGGGAGTACAGAGTGCATTGCATGGCCTGGAGTAGGCATGACTGTCCTGCTCCACATGAATGAGGGATGTGCCCTGGACAGTGGATAGCTGGCTATGTATGTGTGACACACGTAATCTGCACACTCCTGGGGCCCAAACATTGTTCCCACCCGCTGCATGTGCGTGTGCCACATACCCCAGGCACATGTGGTGGCTCAGCTCAGCAAGTGGACCGCATATCAAAGCAACACGCAGATCACATGTCCAAACCCAGGCGTTGTGTGAACAATGGACCCACCCATGATGCCCACAACAGAGTTAGGGAAACAGATGCTGTCCCCCACCTTTAGTGAAGCAAACTGCAAGGACACAGTCCCAAGTGACACAATTCCCTGAATGTAAGGGCCACACCTGGGTATCAGATGAGCAGTGGGCAGTGCACAATAGAGGGACATGGCTCCTGGACAACATGACTGCTGCACTGTGGCAGTTGAACCAGGCCAGAGGAGGGCACAAAGCATGTAATACAGAGTTCACAGTGCAGTCTTTGACTCACCCCCTCCTTGCTGCTGTCTGGCCTTCAGCTGCCCATCCAGGTCTGGAAACACCACCGCCAGGATCTGGAGCATGTGGGGGTCAGGGTCCCTGTTCCGCCCCTCCTGCGAGGAGGCGACAGCTTCAGCTGGACCCGTGCAATCCTCCGGGTCCAGCCCCGAAGGTCCTGCCACCTCTTCTGGCAGTTTCGGATCCGGCGCTTGTAGACCCCCACGGACCGGACAGCCCGGACGATGTCCTTCCAGATTTCCTGCTTCCGATGGGCATTAACCTGTCAGGATGACAAAGTGAAAAGGCCATTACCACACATGCAACATATCCGTGCATGACACAGTTGTATATACATGTCTCAATCACAGGGGCACATGATGTACACAGGCAGTGCAAAGCTGACCATGGACAGTTTGCCAGACGTCACTACATGGTATCATTGCATGGGAAGTAAAACCATGTTCAAATGCACTGTCACTGCACCATACCTGTCCAGTGCAAGTCACTACACACTATGGGGGGTGACAACTACTCAGTGAGCCTGCTAGCCAGTGGCGTGCAGACTCTCAGCCTTGCTAGTCACACAAAATGCACATTCAGAAAGGCAGTGCACAGAACACTCACCTGCTCCCCTGGTGTCCCATACAGCTTGCTGTACTGTGGAAGTAGGCTGTCCAGCAGGGCCTGGTTCTCTTCAAGGCTGAAGGCTGGGGCTCTCTCCACAGTACGTGCCATTGCAGGGTCCAGAGGGGCAGAGACAGCAGCAGTGCAGTGGCAGATGTCGTCCTGGAGCATGTAGTGCAGGCAAGTGAGCTCTCAGGGGAACAGCCAGCAATATATATGTGCTGGAGAGGCAGATACTGTCCCTTGTGTCCAAAGTGATAGGTCCAAGTCGTTTGCATCTTCTGAATCTGGCCAATCCATGGAATAGCAGCACCAAAACACGCCCACAGCATCCTTCAAATCCTCAACTTCATGACATACATGATTTTGCAACATTGTTGTGGGTGACCAACTGAATTTCCAGCAACCGACTCGTTCGAAATTCGAAAACGCGTCCGTTGCCAGGCAAGCCCATTGTCAATGGGTGCGCACCGATCGGTCCATTGCGGTACAACGCGCACAGGGGTACAACGCGTACCCGCACACATTGAATGCAATGGGCCGGCCGGAGGCACCGATCGGTCCATTGCGGTTCAACGCGCACAGGGGTACAACGCGTACCCGCACACATTTAATGCAATGGGCCGGCCGGAGGCACCGATCGGTCCATTGCGGTTCAACGCGCACAGGGGTACAACGCGTACCCGCACACATTGAATGCAATGGGCCGGCCGGAGGCACCGATCGGTCCATTGCGGTTCAACGCGCACAGGGGTACAACGCGTACCTGCACACATTGAATGCAATGGGCCGGCCGGAGGCACCGATCGGTCCATTGCGGTTCAACGCGCACAGGGGTACAACGCGTACCCGCACACATTGAATGCAATGGGCCGGCCGGAGGCACCGATCGGTCCATTGCGGTTCAACGCGCACAGGGGTACAACGCGTACCCGCACACATTGAATGCAATGGGCCGGCCGGAGGCACCGATCGGTCCATTGCGGTTCAACGCATCACTGTACATGTGACTGGCATATGTCAGCATGCCTGTCTCAGATGGACATATGCCAGCCACAGATAGCTCCCAGGGAGTGAGGGGCACACCTACATCACGACAGCCTGTCCAAACTTTATCCTAAGGCATGTAAGGATGCATTTCCTATTGTGTGTATGTTGGTGTACATGTTGTCCTGTGGGTGTCACCTGTGGGCAGCCACCCCCAGGCTGTGCACGTGTTCATGGGGACAGGATCCTGGGTGTTACGTGTACATGACCACTGTGATGTGCAACTGTTCATATCTGTGCATGTGCCATGGTCACATTTCACAGTGGTGTATGTGTATGTCATGTCACATACCCCGTGAGTCCCATGTGGGACGGTATGTTTGAGCCAGGGTGTCCCAGTGGCACAATAGTGATGGTCCTCCACAGTCTTTGTGCATGTAATGTTTACAATGTCTCTGATTTCATGTGCACAATGGGAGACAGTCTCCACATCCACGTTGTGTGTGCATGGACTCTGATGTTGTGCGTGTGTGTCACAGACGTCCATGTCTGTCCTGCCGTGGCAAGTGGGGCCACTACCTGTGGGGGTCATGGTTGTTTTGCTGTGGTGTATACATGATACTCCATGTGATGCCAGTGTCCATGTGGCATTACAGGGTCCCTGGGAATGTACCTGTCGTTGAGCTGTGGTGCCTGGGGCACATCTGTCCTCACATGTCACTGTGGGGGTTATTGTGACACGGCAGCAGGAGATGGGAACTGTGACACGGCCTCATGATATCCAATGGGCCAACCTGGGACTAATTGATGCCACCTGTTGGACCGTGTTGACAGATGTTGGCCATGTATGTACCATACATGTCCTTCCGGTACTGCACACTTCATGTAGTTGTGCATCATAATGATGTATGTTGGGATCTTCAGTGTGTTCAATGCCGCATATGTGGGGTGACTGACAATCTTGCTTACTTCTCCTCTGCACTGCAGGGCTCCTGCTGTCCATCGGCCATTCCCAGACCTGGCAACGATGGTGGAACGGGACAGCATCCGACGGTACCGCTTCACCAGGCAGCTGATTGAGGATTTGGCAGTGCAGTTGTCCCCACATTTGCAGCCTGGCCGGCCGTATCCTACAGCGCTGACCCCCAAGGTGAAGGTGATGGCAGCCCTACACTTCTTTGCCACTGGTACCTTCCAACATACTGTGGCGACTGCTGGTGGGATGTCACAGACCATGTTCAGCCGTGTGCTCCGCGATGTTTTGGCGGCAATGTTGCTCTTCCTGAACCGGTACATCTATTTCCCTAGACTGCGACGACTCACTGACGTGAAGAGTGACTTTTATGCCCTGGGGAGGATGCCGCATGTCATTGGCTCCATTGATGGGACACATGTGGCTTTGGTACCACCACAGGCCCAGGAGCAGGCCTACCGTAACCGCAAGCACTACCACTCGGTCAATGCACTGGTGGTGTGTCTTGCAGACATGACCATCACACACGTGTGTGCCCGTTTCCCTGGTTCAGCACACGATGCCTTTGTGATGAGGAGTAGTCGCATCCCCAGGATGATGGCACAGATGCAGAACCAGCGTGCCTGGCTTGTCGATGTGTACTGACTTTGTGCCATTGTGTGTGATCTGATCTGTAGTATTCCGCCCACTTTTCCAAGTCAGCTAATGTGCACTTGTCTGTCCGTAGGTGACTCGGGATACCCCAACATGCCGTGGTTGCTGACACCCCTCAGGAACCCTGTGACACCAGCCCAGATGCGCTACAATGAGGCACATGGTCGGACCAGGAGAGTGATTGAGCGGACCTTTGGTCTCCTGAAGAGCCGCTTCCGCTGCCTGGACAAGACCGGAGGCTCCCTCCCATATGCAACTGCGAAAGTGTGCAAGATTATCATCGTCTGCTGCATGCTCCACAACCTGGCAGTGCGGAAGGAGTTGCCTCTCATCCAGGATGACAATGACCAACATCCGCCACCTGTGGAGGATCCTGGCCTGGACCACGATGCCAGTGACGATGATGATGATGATGGTGATGGTGATGTCCGCACACAGCTCATCACCAACTTCTTTAGCTGAATGTGAGTATCCTGAGGTGTCATGTCAATGATGTGAGTTGGCATGATGTGTGGGTGGTGCTCTGGTGCTGTTGGAGTGTGTCCATGGGCTACTTGACTGGATGTGTGTTGCGATGTGTGGTGACAGGTCGGCTGTACTCCCCAACAGTGTTGACATGCTAACTTGGTTCTGGGTGGGTATCTTGTAACATGTATTGTGCATGAGTTTTGCTGTTCTGTCCTGTACTCCATTGCTTTTGACTGTGTGTCATTTCTGTCCTTCACAGGGTACTTTCAGATTCGTTTGGTCAACTGTGTCCACCGACGACGTGATTGCACATCCAGGCTGGTAGCTGTTGTGTCCCTACAGGTGATGTGTGCCACACCCATGGACTTCCTTCCGTCTACAGTTGTTGACTGTGTGCCCGCTGCCAGGTGGGGTTACCTTGCATCTGTAGTGGTTACGGCATGTTGCAACTGTGTAATAAACCTGTGCTTCACTTTGTGATGTGCGTTGTCTGTGGTCACACATTTGACTGCCATTTGCTTACTGCACCTGTGGGCTACTTGACTACAACTGGGAATGGGTGTGGTGTCTGTGCATTGCACCGTCTTCCCTGGCAACATCAGTGTAGGCAATGAGTCAGATGGCCTAGGTGTGTATGTGTTGTGTAGCCCTGGTGGTGTGTCTCCCTCATGTGTGTCACGTTGCCTGTACTCACATGCCTGTGTTGTCCTTGCTGTTGCAGTTCGCATACACAGTGTAATTTTGCAGTTCATCATCCCCATAACAGCACCCACGTTGGAATCACGACAGAGGCAAGTATGGTGTATTAGTGTGTTTATTGTGATACATTTGTGTTAATAGTGCATAGGATGGGTTGTGCTGTACATAAATCTTGCAATCCCAAGTTCCTAGGTGAATTGAAAGTCCTGGTAGACAGGATCCCCAGTATCGGGGCCACAGTTGTCTGACACATTGGTCCAACTTGTACTCCCCATGCAATGTGTGGGAGTAGTGTTGCCGTCAACAGGGTGAACAGTCTGTGCACAAAGGCGAACATCCAGAACAGGTTCAGGCTTCCTGGGAGTTGCGCTTGGCCATCGGCCTCTCACTTTTCCCTCCTCGGACGACCCCTCTTCTTGGGGGGGCCCCTCAAGTACAGGCTGCTGCGGTGCAGGGGACTCTCCACCAGAGTCCTCCTCCCTCTCTGTGGCAGTTGCAGTTTGTTCGGCACCAGATGTTGTTGGCACACAGGGAGGTGTGGACTGGTTGCTGTTCATCTGGCGGAGGCATTGTAAAATGTCCCTGTGCACCGCCGTCATCTCATGCAGTGCATCCCACTTGGACTCCACGCGGGACATGTGTGAGTCCACACGGGACATGTGTGACTCCACGTGGGACCTGTGGGAGTCCAAGCGGGCATGATGGGCAGCCTGCTGCTGTTTAATGTCTCTGAGGAGCCCCACTACCTGGCTGAGCTCTCCGGTGCTGGACTGGTACGCATCAGCTATGCGTACCAGTTGTGGGTCATCATGCACACCAGCAACGTCTGCAAGCAGCGACCTCTGTCTCCCACCCCTCCCACCACCCCTGCTGACATGTGCAGCGTGTGCAGTGGCACGCACAGATAACCCTGGTCCACCTTGGGGGTTGGTGGTGGTGGTGGTGTCCATGGCCCCAGGTTGGTCCAGGGTCACTGTGCTGGTGTTGCTCCTTGTTCTGTCCATGTCGGCAGGGATGGTATTCGTGGTGACAGTCGTTGGAGGGGTGGGTGCAGGGGTGCAGCTGGTGGTCCTGCTGGTGCTGCAGCTGGTGGTCCTGCTGGTGCTGCATGTTGACTTGCACTGGATGTGCCAGGTTGTTCTTCATCGTCCGAGGAGGACAGAGGCTGTACGACGCCAGTGAGCTCGGCATCCTCTTGAGCCTGGGACTGGGACTCCTCAGCGTCTGCTGCTGTGTCCCCATCATCACCTGTTTTTGGGAGACACAAACAATGTATGTTATGTTTCTGCAGGCATCAATGGTTGACACACATGACAGTTGTGACTGTGCCTCTGGGTGCGGGCCTGTACATTGCATTGTCCTAAGTCGTCACAGTCAGGGGTTGATATTGTTGTGGCACATTGTCCTGCATTATTTGGGCATTTCTATGTATTTTCTGGGGTGTGAACATGGTCTGCATTGGTTGTGTTTGGTTGACAGCCGGCCCTCCTTCCCACCCACCCAGCCAGTCAGTTATCCCACCATGGACTGTGCTTGCATTGCAGGGAGTGGAAGTTGTCTCTCAGGATGTCAGTCAGTGGTGTCCTGCTGTTTGTTGGTGCACATTTGCCAGCAGGGCCTTGTGCTCCCCACAGCAGTAGCCAGTGTCAGCCATCTTGTGAGTCCTTCTCCACTCCCTGTGATGTGAGCATGGTTCAGGGTGGTGTTGATGGGACAGTTGTGGGGGTGAGCTATGTCTGTGACTACGACTCCCATCATGCCATTGCCTCCACCCCACTTCCCAGCATTCCCATACTTACTTGCATTTGTGTGGAGTTCAGTGTGTGTGGGTGTGAGAGCAATGGCAAGATGGCTGACAGTGGTGTCCTGCTGTTGGTTGGTGTGCAGTACCCAGCATGCCCTTGTGCTCCCCACGACACAGCAACAGTGTCAGACATCTTTGATGGGCCTTTCCACTCTCTGTGGGATGTGCATGCGTGAGTGTGAGCTTGCTGGGCCATGTGGTGGGGGATGTAGAGCTGTGACTACGACTCCCATCATGCTATTGCCTCCTCCCCCTTCCCAGCATGCCCATGCTTCCTTCCTTTTGACTCTGCTTCCCTGTGGGGTGGGCTGGCTGTGCTGACAGGATGGCTGGGAGTGTTGTCCTGGCAGTTGTTTGGCTAAGAGTCCCAAGAGTGTCCCTGTGCTTCACACAACATAACCCAGGGTGGTGGTTCTTTGTGGGATCTTGTGTTAGGATGGGGGCATTGCATTCTCCCAGGTGGGTTCTGTGGAGTTTGTGTTGGGGGGTGTGAGGGGAGGTGCTTGTGACTATGGTCAGTGCTGCAAGTCCTCCTTCCCACCCAGCTAGCCAGATATCCCACCATGGAACGTGCTTGCATTGCAGGGAGTGTAAGTTGTCTCTCAGGATGTCAGTCAGTGGTGTCCTGCTGTTTGTTGGTGCACAGTTGCCAGCAGGGCCTTGTGCTCCCCACAGCAGTAGCCAGTGTCAGCCATCTTGTGAGTCCTTCTCCACTTCCTGTGATGTGAGCATGGTTCAGGGTGGTGTTGATGGGTCAGTTGTGGGGGTGACCAGTATCAGTGACTACGACTCCCATCATGCTATTGCCGCCACCCCCCTTCCCAGCATGCCCATGCTTCCTTCCTTTTGATTCTGCTTCCCTGTGGGGTGGGCTGGCTGTGCTGACAGGATGGCTGGGCGTGTTGTCCTGGCAGTTGTTTGGCTAAGAGTCCCAAGAGTGTCCCTGTGCTTCACACAACATAACCCAGGGTGGTGGTTCTTTGTGGGATCTTGTGTTAGGATGGGGGGCATTGCATTCTCCCAGGTGGGTTCTGTGGAGTTTGTGTTGGGGGGGGTGTGAGGGGAGGTGCTTGTGACTATGGTCAGTGCTGCAAGTCCTCCTTCCCACCCAGCTAGCCAGATATCCCACCATAGAACGTGCTTGCATTGCAGGGAGTGTAAGTTGTCTCTCAGGAGGTCAGTCAGTGGTGTCCTGCTGTTTGTTGGTGCACAGTTGCCAGCAGGGCCTTGTGCTCCCCACAGCAGTAGCCAGTGTCAGCCATCTTGTGAGTCCTTCTCCACTCCCTGTGATGTGCGCATGGTTCATGGTGGTGTTGATGGGACAGTTGTGGGGGGGGCAATATGTGTGACTGCGACTCCCATGATGCTATTGGCTACACTGACTTGGCCAGCATACACAGAATTCCTTCCTTTGAGTGGTCCTCACTGTGTGTTGGTGTTGTTGTGGTGGCTATATGTGTGGATGTGTTTGTTAGTTCTATTTGTGCCACTGCCTAGCTGTAGTTGTAGTTGTGTTTGTACATGTGTTGGCACAGTTGGATGTGACTTTTTGGATGGCATGTGTTGTGTTTATCTGACTGACATACACATTTTGGGATGATTCTGTTCTGGTTGCTGTGTAATTGCTATGAGTGCATGGTTTGACTCTCCCCTTGACAGTGATGTGTGTGTTTTGTGGCAGTATATTGTGTACATTTGTTGTGTACTCACCAGGCTCTGGGATGTCCTCTAGTCCATATACGCTCACTGGCGGAAGGATGGCCCGCACCTTCTCCTCCCAGGGCCTGAGGTATATTGGCTTGGCAGGAGGGCCACTGCCGGTGTGTTGGCTGTTGATGTAGTCTTGCGTCAGCATTTTCCGTACCCTCCTGCGCACGTCATACCACCTGTTCTGGATGTCGGTCTTTGTGCGCCGACATGGTGATTGGGCGTTCACCCTGTTGATGATCCTCTCCCACATCTTGGTTTTCTGCGACATGGGGGTCTGTTGGACCAGTGTGCCAAACAGCTGTGGCTCCACCCTGAGGATCTCGTCTACCAGGACTTCCAATTCACTATCTAGGAACTTGGGATTCTTCTTGGGGGGCATGGTGATGGGTGGTGATGGTGGGTGATGTGTGTGTTGGTGTGCAGGTGAGGGTGTGTGAGTGTGTGTTTTGCTGGGTGTATGTGAGGTAGGTATTTGTTGGTGTGCTGATGGTGTGTGGCTTGTGTGAGGGATGAGCTGTGGGGTGTGGTTGCTTTCTCTTGGGTGCTGGCAGTGGAATGGCATTTGCAAAGGCTCATGGTAGTGATTTGTGTCCTTTATATAGGTGGAGTTGTGGGTGTGTCTTTGTTCTCTGTCCCCACCCCCCCAGTATTTATTGGCTTGGTAATTGCTTGTTTGGCCTTTTTTTGGGTGATTTTTCCTTTGTGCTGTTTGTGTATGTTGGAAACGTTCTTGTGACCGAGTCGGACCCTGCATTGGTCTCGTACGGTGTTCTCCGTTTCGTTCACGCTGTGTTTGTGCAGTTTTCTATGCTGCGTACGTGTCGGTCGCGGTGTATTGTGTTGCTTCGGCTAGGTTTTGTATGCGTGTCGGTCGTACGGCTTGTCCTCCGTCCGGCTCGGTCGTGGTTTTCGCGCCTTGCATCGTACTTTGCGTTTTGGAGATCGCGTGTACGTTTCGGTCGGATTTGTTCCGGGTGCGTGTCGGTCGGTTGTATTCGCGTGTTTTTACGGCCGGATTGCTGTTTTCCGTGCGGCTCGGTCGGTCGACTTGGTTTCGGTACGTGTCGGTCGGATTTTTCGCGCCTTGCATCGTACTTGGCGTGTCGTGCGCCACGGGTACGTGTCGGTCGGTATTTTTTCCGGATCCGAGTCAGTCGGTGCTTTTTACGGCCCGAATCGGAATCGACCCCTAAGTAGCTAGTCTGGCTTGGTTATGTAAAGGAGGTGGAGGGTGAAGGAGGTGCTTTTATGCTTAGAGGGGAGGGGTCTGATGGGAGGCAAGAAAGCCTCATCTGTAAAGAAGGAAGGCGAGGAAGAAAGACTAGGAGTAATACCATTATCGGTAAGTAATGGAAGCATGATTGAATTTTACAGAAAGCTGAGCATGCAGAATCAATCCCAAGGGTCTTCTGTTGAAAAATGTCTGATGCACTACCATAAACATTATCCACATCGATAATATTTTATGATTTGGAGGAAAGATTACTTTCTGTGCATGACTGATTCAACTCAGAGATTGAAGAAAGGAAAATGTGTATTCTTTGAACCTTGGCAAGCTTGCACAGGACACTTTCATCTAGATTTTCTGGATATGCACATAAGATAAATGTATGTACATTATTTTACCTGCAACAATTGCATATTCAGTCATTGTTCAGAAAATCTAGAATGGATATGACCGTTTGGACCTATATCGGACATCCCTGTGCTAGGTTATATTAAGCTGTCTGGTATAGAAAGGTTCCTTTAAATGTTTTTCATTGTTCATCGCTCAACTTCCAAACAGATCAATGGCTTCTATTAACATTATACAATTAACATATGCATGGTTTCAATGACGAAGAATCGCCTCAACGCAGCAGGCTTCATTTAAATAACCTTTTCTAGGGCTGCCCAGGCTAAGGTTAATCAAAGGTAAAGAAACTTTTCGAAGGAAACCAGGTTGAAAAATTGAATAATTATATTTTAATTCTGGAGTAGGCTTAGATGGGCTCAATTTTGTTTCTGCTGTTGAGGATGGGCTCTTTTCATCCAGGTCTGTCCCTGTTGCTATTCCTGCAACTCCGTTAATGACATAGGATCACATTATTGCCAGTAATGTTATGTTATGTTATGTTACAGTATCTTGTAACAGCGCATGATTATCCAGATCAGGCTTCCAAGCGCTTCGACAGAGATAGTGAGATGGCTAATGCGCTGATTACACAAATAGGTGAGTCTTCAATTGCTCTCTAAAACTGCCTATATTGCCATTGGATCTTCAATGAATAGGTAGGGAGTTCCACATCTTGGAATACTTGTTTAATTGTGCTCTTCATATTAGAAGTTAGATCATTCCAAAAATACTTTGAGGGATGTATGTTTATGAATAGATGATAACACACCGATTTACCAATCGCAAATAGGCATATGAACAGAGCTTTGGCCTGTACTAAAATAGCTGTGTGGCAACTCTAGCATAAAGATCTTTGTTCCCTGGTCAGGCGTACGTACATAGGCTACAACGTAGCCTTTGATATGAGTGGCTGCAATTTATTGCATACATGATATATTTACCCAGACATTTATGCCATGATCGAATGACTAAACACAGACATGGTCTGAGGCCTACCTTTCGTATAGTGGGCGGACGTACATGGCGCGTTCCTACTGTAAGTGGACTAGACCTAGAGTGCCTTCTTGCACATTTGCTCCATTATCTGTTTATAGGTGATAGGCCTTTCACTCTAGCTTTTGTTAATTTCTTTCTCTGAAAGTAAGTGGTCGACCTATGTCGCTAATGGCATGCAAATGATACAGTTCTGCTCTCCCAGACAATGTGGAACCTGTAATGGGCATTATTACATTAACTGACCTCTCTTTTTCTTCGCCTACATGACTGGAATTTTATGTATAAGGCAAGAAAAAGATTTTCCTGTTTTGGCCATAATTGGATTTATTATTTGGTAACATTAGAGTTGATGGACTAACTGAAGCGTCAACTGCAATATATTTTTAACTGTCCTTGAAAATTCTTTACAGCTTGGACCTCAATTTGTGATGTGATGGTTTTGATTAAATACGTTCCCGTATTTTCGACCTCCCATCATTTGTTTGTTAAACACATTATCCTCTCCATTGTCTTTCAGAGATTGATGCCAAAAGAGCCACCACAAAGTACAAATTCCAAACCATTGTGAACCATAGTCATAAGTCACTTTACATGACCAAAAAACAAATTATTGAACTTTCGGGGATTAAAATGTTGTAATCTGTCATCTAATCGGTGTAATAAAAAAACAAGCTAGTACATATTTAACGCACAAGCAGGTTAAACCATTTTACAAACACTGTGGAATAAGGTGTACATTTTTTCACACACTCAAAGCTGGAGAAGTGTGAAATTGACTCCACCCCAAAAAACATGTTAGGAGTGCATTATAGTCAAATGTTGTCTGCACATATGTTCTGTGTGACTAATGTCAATAATTGAAGTGGGGGTATGGCATGTATAAAGATATTCCTGCAATCTCATGTTTAGAACCCTAATTGATAGGATTGTGATTGTTCGTGCAAATGTTTGTGAACATGTCCACAGACAAGAGAAATTGTGCTGTGTTTACTAAATGAGAGTTCATGTGCTTAGACCTCTAACTTCATCATCTGTATTACTGTATTAACTCTAAAGGTATGTGTTGAGAAATTGAGATTTATTTGGGTGTAAAAGAGTGCTCATAAGTGTAACCCGTGCATATGTTAACTTAGCCTAAATTGTGGGACTGCATTTGGATTCAAGCTCACGTTTCAGTTTAACATTTGAATTCACATTTTATCTTTGGAGTAGAAGTGTTGCATGTAATTTGTGTTTCCACTGCAGGTGAACAAGACTTCGTTAGCGAAAGAAAAGGGCCTTTGTTCTTAGTAGATAGGGAGGCATGTGAAGCGGCAACTGGTACAAGGAGAGCGAGAACAAGATGGGAGGCAGATTCTCATGGGAGGAGACAAGACCAAGGACAGCTACAATGACAATTTATGGTAATAGCAAGACAGTGTGAAGAAGCCAATGAGTGCTGATAGAATGGAAGAGTACTACATGGATTTGTGGGACGTACCTTGGATGCAACTGATATTATGAGGCAAAGTAGTGATTGTTAGCTAGCATTCTTGCTTAGAACGCCTTGAGGTACAGACCTCTTTGACATCTGTGGCTTTATGCTACTTGACCCATGTTGGGAGCTTCTTTTACAGAAGACTCTGACGGCTGACACCTTTTTCTTTTCCCTATTTCTTCTTACTTTAATCTTGCTTTAGTTTAGGGTTGCCACTTTCGAGTAGACTAGAGTAGGGGCAGATAGGGGGCGGGGGGGGTCCATGCTCACCTTTAATGACAAATTAATGCAATCTGATGCAAAATTATTTTTCCTTATTACTAACATCACAATTATTGAACTAGTGGTTTTCGTTTTGTTATATAGAGTGAATTGCTTGCGAAGATTTGGCTTCATCCTATTTGCATTGTACTTTTATACTACTATGCTTACACTGGTTTATATTAATCTGTTTTTTAATTTGAATCTGGAATAAAATTTACTAAATTGAGACTTGATTTTGAACTTAGTTATTGTGTAACCACATTGGCTACACTGTATTTGAATATTGGATTGAAATGTTTTTCTCCTCACCCCTCAAGTCGCACAAAAAAGACCGTTGAGGAAGTGTTACTGAGTGAGTGGGCCCAGTCTCCATCAAATCTATACTTAGGAATAGCATATTCTCCTTTTATGGCAAAGTGCTTCTAACCAGGGCTGGAACTGGAACTAGAAGCAGCCATGTTAAATGTTCTCTTCATCTCTCTCTTTCTCTCCTTTTGCCCCTACTGTGCCTGCAGACATACACCCCTGGGGAGCTAGAGACAGAGGGGGAAGCCATCAACCATTAAAACTAGCCTTCAATGGCTCTTGTCCCCTGTCGAAATGAATGATGGTATAAATAGCCGATCCAGCCCTCTTCTAAACCAAGAAAAATACAATATACAGATGCAAACAGAGCCTTTTTCATATGGCACCCAATGTGTTTACTGTTAGGGTGTATATGATTAGGAGAGCAAAGCCATTGTGGAATCTCAACTTTCCTCCTAGCTCTCGATCGGGCATGGTGAACTATAGCTTCATCTCTGTTCCCAAATTGAAGTTCTGTCAATGAATGCCATTTCTTGTAATGGCAGCACTCTCGTTTCCTCCGTTTTTATAAGAAAAGGAACTTAGAATGATCATGGGAATTTTGGGGTAAGTAGCACTGGTAGATACAGGAATAGAATGATGTAACAGCACTTCATCTCGCGTCAACATTGGACTGATGAGTAATTCAGTATTCCATATGTAGCCCTATATGTGTTTATAATTTATATTTCTTCTTTAAGGTTATTATTAATTCCAACATATTTCTTATTATAGAATTACATAGCATATGTATATCATTTATGTAAATGTGTACAGCACTTTTGCTAATATTTTTTGTCTGTTTCTTGGTCATTTATCTATAAAATGCAATAGAATATTATGTACTAGAACATTGGACTGATGATAATAAACCTTTACCAGCAATGCTAAATGATAATGCAAAAAGAACAATTAATGGACAGAATGTTGAACAATGTCAAACATTCACCCCAGTACAGAGATCTGGGCCTAAATCCATAGTTTTTTGCTCCCCATGCCATTCCAGTTTAAACCCAGCCATATGCAAATCAGTCTTGACCCTGTTCCCAAAGGGAACAGTCCAGCCCGAACTGCCAGGCCAGGTCCTCCCTGTACCCTAAATGAGCATCCTGGGACCGGTTTCGGGGTATTACACCCTCATCAGCCAGGCTAGCTTGATTCCAGTGGCATGGAGAGCGCAGGACCCACGTCTGGGCATACCCGTCCCCACTCAGGGTGACAAATAAAGCATGAGTATGTTAAAAATGTATACATATTTAGTGATTCCTTTCACTGTATATACGATTGCATGTGTGAAGAAATGTGATCATCTACTTCTTTGGACAAAATTTTCCAAAACAGCATCAGGTTGTGTTCGATCAGCCCTTGTGCTCTGAGCCCTTTGTTGAGGTGTGCCTTGACCTGCGTGGAGCTCTAGTTGAAGTGTTTGTCTTAGATTGTGCATTGCCTTCAGTGACTCTCCAGCGTAGTCCAACCTTAGTCTGTTGTGAACATAAAAACACTAAATGAATCCTTGGTGCCTGAATTGGGCAATGAACAAACCGGACACATGTGGACCATGTTTTCTGTCGGATAAGATGCCTGGAACTCTGCAAAGGCATTGAAAGTGTTGCATTATTTTTAAAACACAATTTATTAATAATAAACTACATGAAATCAAAGGTCATGTTTGGCCAGGCAAAAAGGGAAGTTAGTTCACGAAATTCCTGACACTAAACAATAGAGACAGTTTCATAAACATCTTATCTTGGATTTGTATTTGATTAGAAACTAAAGTGAAAATTACATTTGAAAAATATTTAATGTAAATCTCTGTCATAATGACCATTATCAACAAGAAATGTTATGGACTTTTAGCTGGATGCTTATGCAGGCCTACAGGCAACTGCCATTGCAATGCTGAAATATGAAGCTCAGATCTGGAAATTATTCTGCAACAAACATTGACACAGCCACTAGGTTAGTATTCTGCATAATAAATCAACAAATGGGCATACTTCATAGATGTACACATTCATAAATAAAGCAAACACAAAGAGATGATGGACAGAGTGCTGAAACTTTTCAAACACTCACCCCCAGTCACAGATCTGGGTTGAATCCATCATCGTTCTTTAGCTCACTTTGCCACCCTAGTTCAGACACAGCTATATGCAAATCAGTCTTGACCCTGTGCCTCATGGGAACAGTCCAGCCTGAACTGCCAAGCCATGTCTTCCCTGGACTGGAAACAAGCATCCTGGGACCGGTTTCGGGCTAACAGCCCTCTTCAGCCAGGCTAGCTTGAATCCAGTGGCAAAGTGAGCAAGGGACCCACGTCTGGGCATACCCTGCCAACTTAGGGCGAACAAAGCAAACACAAAGAGATGATGGACAGAGTTCTGAAACTTTTCAAACACTCACCCCCAGTCACAGATCTGGGTTGAATCCATCATCGTTCTTTAGCTCACTTTGCCACCCCAGTTCAGACACAGCTATATGCAAATCAGTCTTGACCCTGTGCCTCATGGGAACAGTCCAGCCCGAACTGCCAAGCCATGTCTTCCCTGGACCGGAAACAAGCATCCTGGGACCGGTTTTGGGCTAACAGCCCTCATCAGCCAGGCTAGCTTGAATCCAGTGGCAAAGTGAGCAAGGGACCCACGTCCCATGAGGCACAGGGTCAAGACTGATTTGCATATGGCCAGGTCTAAACTGGGGTGGCATGCTGAGCAAAAGAATGATGGATTTAACCCAGATCTCTTAACTGGGGGTGAATGTTTTGATTCGTTCTGCATTCCGTCCATCAATTGTGTGTCTTTTGCTTTCACATTCATAAATAAACACAAAACAATCAAATAGTGCAATATGCCAGCAAGAATCCATACAGAAACTGAAGATGGATCACTGACAGTATATCGGGACAAAAATGATCACGTGGACAAAATATCATGTCAAAATTATCGTTCATCAAAATATCGAGAAGGTAAGTGCAAATATGTAAGTATTGATTTACTATTCTTAACTCCACATCTACGTATCTTGAAGATATATATATCGTCAAGGTACATATATGTTAAATATAGTAAAACTTTGCATACCCATAGAAAATAACCTTTACAATACTCTTGTCCTCAATATTTTTGAAAGGATATTGTGTTCAAATGATATTTTGGGCTCAATATTTTGTCCAAATACCCCTGCGGACAGACAAGCACAAAGACGTACTGTTCTATAGGCACTTCTACAGAATGACCAGCAGACTTGCACCACCCATGTACTTATACATATGTGCACATAGCACCCATGCACACAGATTACCAGACATGCAGGTTCAGAGGACACAGGTCAACAGACAAACAACATGTCCACTGACCAATGCCGGTGAGGAACAGTCAACAGAGGAACACTTACACACAAAAAAAAAAACAAAGAGATAGTGGAGGGCCACTTTTAGTAAAAAATGATTGCTAGGCAGGCTCCCATGTCCCTTGATTGTGTGTTTATTTTTCAAAAACAAACCCTCAACGTAGGGGTTGTCTCTGAGAAACAGATAAGAGCCCTGATGCAAAGGGAATTCCATTGTACAGCCTGTGGCCATTTGAAAATGTTTCCTGCCAGGGAATGTTGTCTCCACCACCACCTCTGTAGCATCCTGCCATCTTTATTCTGCTGCGTGTAAGTCAGAACTCAACATTCTAAGCCTGCCTTCAACTTGTCCCTCCAACGCTTACGTCACAGGCCTACTGTGTACAGTGGGAACTGAAAGAGTTCCAGAGTTTATTTATTACAAGACACTGCATCTCCCGCATTGTTAAATAAAAAGTCACAGCTTTCATAAATAGATAAATACATAAATAAATATGCAAATGAATACATAAATACACAAGCAATTACAATTCTTCAATTAATCGTCATGGCGCCTGAATCACACGTCCTGATCGAGTCACTGAAAAAAGGGAACTGGCAGTCGAAGTGTCAGTGATCTGCACAGGTAAGTTGGAATTATCAGCAGACACATAGTCATTTAACAGTCTGTATAGACCAAGTCTCTACATTGACATCGATGTTTGGTGAGTGATGGGCCACATGTTGAAAATGAGAGGAATCTCTTGTAAGGAACTTCCCAGGACGTCGGGCAGTCACCATGTTTCCTTTTATGTTGTGGTAGTAAAGGGTTCAACCTCAAAAGGATCATCAGATATCCTTCTTCTGTATTGTCTAACAAGCACTCGATCTCCTCTTGTAAAAGTGATGTCCTTTGCATAACATCGTCAGTCAGCATATATTTTCATCTTCTGTTTGCTTGGGGCAGCATGGTCATCATGGCTCTTCCAAACATGAGAGTTGCAGGGCTTTCCCCTATTGTTGAGTGAGGGGTCGAACGGTAAGCCTGAAGAGTAGTGTTTAAAACAGCTTTGAGGTTGAGCTTCTCCAATGCAGCACGCTGAAAGTTTCGTTAGAGTACTCATGAACCGTTGTAACGGGTCATTGGCCTGAGGCCAGAAAGGAGTGCTTTTTTGATACTTTATGTTGAAATGCTTTAGAAAGCCTTTAAATTCTCGATTATTGAAAGGTGGACCGTTGTCAGACTTTAATACTGCAGGTAAACCCCATGTTGCAAAGATGCCATCTAGTTTTTGAATCACCTTTTCAGGTGTAGTGGATGAAAGGTCATCCACCAATGGAAAACAGGAGTATTCATCAACAATGACTAGAAGATGATGTTCGTTCTCAAGAGGACCAAAGAAATCAATAGCAATTCTCTCCCAACCATGATTTGGCAATTCTGACATTTTCAAAGGGTGCTGAATGACTTGAGATAAAAGACAGTTGCATATATGACAAGTCGTTAATTCTTTCTCAACCCTTTCGTCAAGATACGGAAACCAGACTGGGTCACAAAGATCTCTCTTGGTGGCAGCTATTCCTCGATGTCCCTCATGGGTGACATTGATTCTTGTCGTAGACTCTCAGGAATAACAATACGTATACCTCACAGAATGAGGCCTTCTTGAGTCACTGAAAGTTCATCCCTTATATTTTTGAACTTCAAATAATCATTGTCATTAGTGAAAGATCTGGAGTGCTGGTTCCACAATTGATGAGCAATAATATCTTTTAACAGTAGCATGTCACTATCTTGGCTCGTGGCAGTGACAATTATTTCTAAAGACATGGCAGCTGGTCTGCTCGATTTCACAATAATAATGATGTAGGCCTCCGCTGTCTTAGATGGGGTACAATGGTATTGTAAAGGCACTCTTGAAAAATAATCAGCCGGATTCTGATCTTTCCCTCAACAATGAATAACAGTATAGTTGTATTCTTGTAGCCTAAAACCCTAACGTTCAATTTGAGGATGCATTTTGGCTTTGGGATTGCCAAATATCATCAACAGTGCTTGATGATCAGTCACTACAGTGAAAGGCTTTCCATACAAGAAAACATAGAAATATTTACAAGCCCAGACCACTGCCAAACTTTTTTTCTCAGGTTGCCAGTAAGCATGTTCTGTTTGTGACAGGCTGATACAGGCATATTCCATTATATGTCTTCGGGTATTTAGCTGTTGCTGTGCTGTGCAAGGATTGCGCCCAAACCAACAGGGCTAGCATCAACTACAACCTCTTTATGTAGTCTAGGATCAAAGTAGGCTATTTCAGTGGCACTCTCAATGGCTTGCTTGATGTGTTGGAAGCACTTCTCACACTCATGTGACCAATGAAAAGATATTCTCTCTTTTGTTAGTTCTCGTAATGGTGCTCTGACTGTAGCAAAGTCTAATATGTATCTCGAACAGTAACTTGCCAGTCCAAGAAAGGATTGTAACATAGAAATGTCTTGTGAGGATTTGCAGCAGACAATGCTTGCACTTTTGTTGGATCAGGTTTCACACCCCTATCAGAAAAGACATGGCCAAAGAATTTCAAGCTTTTCTTGTGGAATTTACATTTGTCGGCATTTAGAGTTAAGCCTGCATAGGTCAGCAAACGACAGACTTGCATGAGAGCTTTGTCATGTTCTTTCTGTGTGGCTCCGAAAACTAATATGTCATCACTATAGTTAAATGCATTTACTACATGCTGTATGATGTCGAATGACATCTTGAAAATGTTCTGCAGCAGAGGATACACGACAGCTCAATTGCTTATAGCGAAACAGATAAATATGCGTAGAAAAGGTTGCAATGTACCTGGATTTTTTTTTTCACGCTCCAATTGGTGATATCCCTTATTTAGGTTGAATCAAGAGAATAACTTTGCACCATTCAGTTGAGTTATCATATCAGCAATGTGTGGACTGGAATGTCTCTCTCGCTCTGTTATTTGCCTTCTTGGCCTGACGCATGTCACCGCATGTGGCTACAGCTCCTTCACTGCCTCTTTTGGGCACTACTACAATGGTGTCAGACCAGTGGAGCGTTCAATGATGTCATGTTAAAGTAACATATTAAGTGCCTTTTCAACAAGGTCTTGCAAGTGAAACACAATTTGTGTGTGTCTTTGAGCAACAGGACGAACATGCTCATTTATGTGTAACTTTACTTTCATTGTTTTGTTTTTTCATAGCCCATCAAATAATGTGGTGTCGATTTGCCTCAATTGGCATGACTGCTTGGCCTTGTGGACGCGCGTTAAATGTAGCTGAGGTAGCGTTCGGCCGGCCATTTTGTCTTCGCACTTTCTTTTCTCTTCTCCTTGCAAGTCGTCACGAAATGGTTCACTTTACCACAGCAGAGGCATGTTTGTCAAATGGCAGGACATTTACCTTCATATGGAAATGACAATCCACATCTGTTACATGACCTCTTTTTCTGTGAGACTGCCTTGTGTCACTGACCCTTTTACCTTGGTTTACTTTTCATGCTCCTGACTGACGCACTTTGGGTGCCTCCGGCCTCCAAGTCAGTCGCTTGACAATCAGCACGCTTGTCCTCACGACACCCTTGTGGGCTTTTTCTAAACTCAGAGTTTCCTTCACCATTCTTCGTCGAAAGGAATCTGACAGACATCCATTAATTACTCTGAGGTGGGTAGTTTCCTCATCATTAAATTCATTGAATTTACAGTGCTTCACCAGAACCTTTAGTGTCTCCAAAAACTCATCGATGGTCTTACCTGGTTTCAGGCGCTCTTGGCTGAATATGTATCATTCATAATCCACATTTAGTACTGAATTAATCTTGATAATCAAGGCTGTTTTGATTTGATCGTATGTCACTTCACCTTATGTGGTATCTTTTTCATGGTTTCTTTCACTCCTTCACCAGCCATGTTCCTCAGATACTTTATAATCTTTTTATCATCTTTTTCCTCTATCGCATCTATGAAGTCTTCAAAAGTCTCTATCCATGTCATCCACCTATTGCCACTATTGTGTGTTTTGGCAGTTTCAATGCAGTTGATGGTTTTAAGAATGCAGCAGCCGTATATAGGTTGGTGGACAGTAGTGGTCTCTCAGGCGCTTCATGTGGAACTTGATCAGGCAGAATTTCTACAGTGCCTTGTGACATGCTAGCTGCGGGATCAGCCTTACCAACTTTTGCCACTTGGATCTTGTCCTGGCTTTCCATTGGAGCTCTTTGCTTGATGGCTGTCTGGGGAGTTGTACTGGGCCCTTGTGCGGCAGCTTTAGTGGCGGGCCTCTTTTTCTGGGGACAGCACTATTCAGCACAATGATTTGTTTATGGTTTCAGTAAGTAGATCAACCTTGTATTCCACTAGTCCATGAAAGTAGATAACGTTGTGATTTCGGGTCAGCCTTGTGCTTAAATGTTTCTTCACAAACACCTGGTTAATCTCTGCTTCGTGGCACATGAGTTTCAATTTGATTTGTACTGACGTATTGTTGTGCGCTGCTTTTGTAACCTGGTTGCATCCGCCTTTCATGTTCTTACTCAGTATAGCATATGGCATTAATTGGCGTAATGGGACAGTACCTTTTATTTGTGGCTGTTTCATTCAGTTCCTGTAGACTTTCAATGTCGCTTTCTTTATTTTCAGGCGTTTTATACAGGATGCCGTTGCACTGAGACTCCACCTGTGCAACCATTGATTCTACACTTCAACTGCAGCACACGTGGCAAGCACAAGCAGTTTGCTGGACCACGGCAAACTCTCTGGAACATCACTTTCAGTGTACGGGCTTCGGATCCCCTAATTCGTCACCAGTTGCAGCATCCTGCCAGCCTAGGCACTCAACAATAAATACGCCACACGTGGACAGTAATTTTACACGTCTTTATTCCACTGTGTGTAAGTCAAAACTCAACATTCTAAGCCTGCCTTCAACTCATCCCTCCAATGCTTACATCACAGGCCTATAGTGTACAGTGAGAACCAAAAGTGTTTCAGTGTTCTTTTATTGCAGAACACTACAACCATGACTCTAAATAAAATGTGCCATGTGATGTATTGCACGGTGGAAAATGGATCACCAAGTCGTAGCTTTCCTCAGAGGGTGTCATATCCTGGAGTCATCATGTTTCTCTGGAGGACCAATAAGAAGGTCCATGATTTGATCTGGTGTTTTGGATGTAACAATCTTAAAAAAACTCACTCAGTGATGCTGGCTAATGGGCAGGTGACTCAATGGGGTAACATTTCATTCTCTGATTTCTTGGAACAAAATATTTCCTCACAGCAAATTGGATTACGAGGTCTGGCAAGAGCTTATAGTTACCAAACAAATTCTTTCTCCTTAAGAGACTTGCCTTAGACGCTTATTTTCATACTGATATTTGTATCTCTCAATGTTCTGAAAGCATTATTTTCCTCTTCTATGCTCTCATTCAAATCCTCATCTTTTCTACAACACCTGGGTGTAGTTATGTTTTATGGTTTTATTGGCCATGTTCCAAGTATGTGATTTTAGTAAACAGTCCTTGGGAACCGTTTTGTAGGTGCCTTTGTTGTAATCAATGTGGACCTTGACAGGGATGAGAGACAGCCGAGTATTTCATCAGTCTTAACCCCTTCGCTGCTAGGCCTTTTCCCCCCCTGTGCTAAGCCTTTTTTTGGCTCTTTGGGGTAGTGCGCGCTTAGGCCCCTGTAACGTTTTGACCACATAAGGTATCCACGCCAAATTTGCGTCCTTTTTTTCTAACATCATGGGGATTGTAAAGGTACCCAGGGTTTGTGGATTCCCCTGGAGGGGACCCAGAAATTAGCCAAAATACAGCAAAATTTTGTTTTTTGGGGGGAAAAATGCGAAAAAATGAAAGCGTCTTGTTTTTTCCCTGCAAATGGCATCAAAAAAGGGGTTGTGGTGCTGAAATCACCATCTTCCCAGCTTTCAGGGACAAGCAGACTTTTGTCAGAAAACCAACTTTTTTTACACAGTTTTGACATTTTTCTGGGACATAGCCTATTTTTGCTATTTTTTGTGCTTTCAACCTCCTTCCAGTTAATGGTAGAAATGGGTATGAAACCAATAATGGATCCTGGAAAGCCATACATTTATGAAAAGTAGACACAATTCTGAATTCAGCAAGGGGTCATTTGTGTAGATCCTTAAAGTTTTCCTTATAGAAACTAACAGTTAAATAAAGGAAAAATTGAAAATTAGTTGAAAAAAACAGCCATTTGTGTCAACGTTTTCACCTGTAACTTCTTCTAATTATGACAGCTATTTGAAAGCAATATACCGTTATATCCGCTGGACCTTTCTGGTTGTGGGGATATATATGACTTGTAGGTTCACCAAGAACCCGACGAACCCAGAGCCAATAACTGAGCAGCATCTTGCAATGGTTTTTTATTATGTACCGGGTATATAGCAGTTATTTTGGGGAAATGTATACATGGAAATTTGTTATGAAAGACACCTATGTATTTCTGAAATGGGAACAAAATGTAGATTTTAGAAACAGTAGATATTTGCACATTTCCGAAATTGGGAGTACCCATACTAGCATGAGAATAATAGGTCATTTTTCAAAATGACTTATTTTTACACATTGTCTTTCATTTGGAAGGCAGAAATGCATCGAAAGTCAATAGGTAATAACAGTTGCTCTACAATTCTGTGTTACCCTAAGTCTCCCGATAAAAATGGTACCTCACTTGTGTGGGTAGGCCTTGTGCCCATAACAGGAAATGGCTCAAAATGCAACGTGGACGTACCACATTTTCACAATGAAAAATTACCCTTTTTTTGCAAAGTGCCTAGCTGTAGTTTTTGAACCCTAGCTCTGCGGGCACTTAGGGAAACCTAGCAAACCTATACATTTTTGAAAACTAGACACCCAGGGGAATTCAGGATGGGGTGACTTGACTGGCTCTCACCAGGTTCTGTTACCCAGAATCCCTTGCAAACCTAAACAATTGGCAAAAAAACACATTTTTCTCACTTTTCTGTGGTGGAAAGTTCTGGAGTCTGCGTGGATCCACCAAATTCCACCCACCCCGCGTTCCCCAAAGTCTTCCAAAAAAAATGGTACCTCACTTGTGTGGGTAGGCCTAGTGCCCGCGACAGGAAGCAGCACAAAACGCAACGTGGACGCACCACATTTTCACAGTGAAAAATGACCCTTTTTTTGCAAAGTGCCTAGCTGTAGTTTTTGAACCTTAGCTCTGCCGGCACTTAGGGAAACCTAGAAAACCTATACATTTTTGAAAAGTAGACACCCAGGGGAATCAAGGATGGGGTGACTTGACTGGCTCTCACCAGGTTCTGTTACCCAGAATCCCTTGCAAACCTAAAAAAGTGGCAAAAAAACACATTTTCCTCACTTTTCTGTGGTGGAAAGTTCTGGAATCTGCGTGGATCCACAAAATTCCACCCACCCCGCGTTTCCCAAGGTCTTCCAAAAAAAATGGTACCTCACTTGTGTGGGTAGGCCTAGTGCCCGCGACAGGAAGCAGCGCAAAACGCAACGTGGACGCACCACATTTTCACAGTGAAAAATGACCCTTTTTTTGCAAAGTGCCTAGCTGTAGTTTTTCAACCCTAGCTCTGCCGGCACTTAGGGAAACCTAGCAAACCTATACATTTTTGAAAAGTAGACACCCAGGGGAATCCAGGATGTGGTGACTTGACTGGCTCTCACCAGGTTCTGTTACCCACAATCCCTTGCAAACCTAAAAAATTGGCAAAAAAACCACATTTTCCTCACTTTTCTGTGGTGGAAAGTTCTGGAATCTGCGTGGATCCACAAAATTCCACCCACCCCGCATTCCCCAAGGGCTTCCGAAAACAATGGTACCTCTCTTGTGTGGGTAGGCCTAGTGCCCGCAACAGGAAGCAGCGCAAAACGCAACGTGGACGCGCCACATTTTCACAGTGAAAAATGACCCTTTTTTTGCAAAGTGCCTAGCTGTAGTTTTTGAACCCTAGCTCTGCCGGCACTTAGGGAAACCTAGCAAACCTATACATTTTTGAAAAGTAGACACCCAGGGGAATCCAGGATGGGGTGGCTTGACTGGCTCTCACCAGGTTCTGTTACCCAGAATCCCTTGCAAACCTAACAAATTGGCAAAATAAACACATTTTCCTCACTTTTCTGTGGTGGAAAGTTCTGGAATCTGCGTGGATCCACAAAATTCCACCCACCCCGCGTTTCCCAAGGTCTTCCAAAAAAAATGGTACCTCACTTGTGTGGGTAGGCCTAGTGCCCGCGACAGGAAGCAGCGCAAAACGCAACGTGGACGCACCACATTTTCACAGTGAAAAATGACTCTTTTTTTGCAAAGTGCCTAGCTGTAGTTTTTTAACCCTAGCTCTGCCAGCACTTAGGGAAACCTAGCAAACCTATACATTTTTGAAAAGTAGACACCCAGGGGAATCCAGGATGGGGTGACTTGACTGGCTCTCACCAGGTTCTGTTACCCAGAATCCCTTGCAAACCTAAAAAATTGGCAAAAAAACCACATTTTCCTCACTTTTCTGTGGTGGAAAGTTCTGGAATCTGCGTGGATCCACAAAATTCCACCCACCCCGCGTTCCCCAAGGTCTTCCGAAAAAAATGGTACCTCACTTGTGTGGGTAGGCCTAGTGCCCGCGACAGGAAGCAGCGCAAAACGCAACGTGGACGCACCACATTTTCACAGTGAAAAATGACCCTTTTTTTGCAAAGTGCCTAGCTGTAGTTTTTCAACCCTAGCTCTGCCGGCACTTAGGGAAACCTAGCAAACCTATACATTTTTGAAACTTAGACACCCAGGGGAATCCAGGATGGGGTGACTTAACTGGCTCTCACCAGGTTCTGTTACCCAGAATCCCTTGCAAACCTAAACAATTGGCAAAAAAACCACATTTTCCTCACTTTTCTGAGGTGGAAAGTTCTGGAATCTGCGTGGATCCACAAAATTCCACCCACCCCGCGTTCCCCAAGGTCTTCCAAAAAAAATGGTGCCTCACTCGGGTGGGAAGCCCAAGTACCCGTGACAGGCAAGGGCCCACAACGTATTGAGGCGACCTCAAAATGGCCTATCACAAAACGACCTGGTTTTGCAAGGGGGGTCCCATGACGTTTTGGCCCGGGGCTCGGCGGCCATCTAGGGAAACCTACCAAACCCACACATTTCTGAAAAGTAGATACACGGGGGATTCCAGGGAGGTATGGCTTGCGTGGATCCCCCAACGTTTCTTACCCAGAATCCCCTGCAAACCTGACATTTTGCTGAAAAAATCCCTTTTTCACACATTTTTGTGTGGTAAAGTTGTGGCATCACAGGGCTGACACAAATTTCCTACCACCCAGCGTTCCCCCAGGTCTCCCGATAAAAATGGTGCCTCACTCGGGTGGGAAGCCCAAGTACCCGTGACAGGCAAGGGCCCACAACGTATTGAGGCGACCTCAAAATGGCCTATCACAAAACGACCTGGTTTTGCAAGGGGGTCCCATGACGTTTTGGCCGGGGCTCGGCGGCCATCTAGGAAACCTACCAAACCCACACATTTCTGAAAAGTAGATACACGGGGATTCCAGGGAGGTATGGCTTGCGTGGATCCCCCAACGTTTTCTTACCCAGAATCCCTGCAAACCTGACATTTTGCTGAAAAAATCCCTTTTTCACACATTTTTGTGTGGTAAAGTTGTGGCATCACAGGGCTGACACAAATTTCCTACCACCCAGCGTTCCCCAGGTCTCCCGATAAAAATGGTGCCTCACTCGGGTGGGAGGCCCAAGTACCCGCGACAGGCAAGGGCCCACAACGTATTGAGGCGACCTCAAAATGGCCTATCACAAAACGACCTGGTTTTGCAAGGGGGTCCCATGACGTTTTGGCCCGGGGCTCGGCGGCCACCTAGGGAAACCTACCAAACCTACACATTTATGAAAAGTAGACACCTGGGGATTCCAGGGAGGTATGGCTTGCGTGGATCCCCCAACGTTTTCTTACCCAGAATCCCTGCAAACCTGACATTTTGCTGAAAATATCCCTTTTTCACACATTTTTGTGTGGTAAAGTTGTGGCATCACGGGGCTGACACAAATTTCCTACCACCCAGCGTTCCCCCAGGTCTCCCGATAAAAATGGTGCCTCACTCGGGTGGGAGGCGCAAGTACCCGCGACAGGCAAGGGCCCACAACGTATTGAGGCGACATCAAAATTGCCTATCACAAAATGTTTTGGGCCCTTGCCTGTCGCGGGTACTTGGGCCTCCCACCCGAGTGAGGCACCATTTTTATCGGGAGACCTGGGGAAACGCTGGGTGGTAGGAAATTTGTGTCAGCCCCGTGATGCCACAACTTTACCACACAAAAATGTGTGAAAAAAGTGATCATTTCAGCCAAATTTCAGGTTTGCAGGGGATTTTGGGTGAGAAAACGTTGGGGGATCCACGCAAGCCATACCTCCCTGGAATCCCCCGGGTGTCTACTTTTCATAAATGTGTGGGTTTGGTAGGTTTCCCTAGGTGGCCGCCGAGCCCCGGACCAAAACGTCATGGGACCCCCTTGCAAAACCAGGTCGTTTTGTGATAGGCCATTTTGAGGTCGCCTCAATACGTTGTGGGCCCTTGCCTGTCGCGGGTACTTGGGCCTCCCACCCGAGTGAGGCACCATTTTATCGGGAGACCTGGGGAACGCTGGGTGGTAGGAAATTTGTGTCAGCCCCGTGATGCCACAACTTTACCACACAAAAATGTGTGAAAAAAGTGATTTGTTTCAGCCAAATTTCAGGTTTGCAGGGGATTCTGGGTAAGAAAACGTTAGGGGATCCATGCAAGCCATACCTCCCTGGAATCCCCCGGGTGTCTACTTTTCAGAAATGTGTGGGTTTTGTAGGTTTCCCTAGGTGGCCGCCGAGCCCCGGGCCAAAACGTCATGGGACCCCCTTGCAAAACCAGGTCGTTTTGTGATAGGCCATTTTGAGGTCGCCTCAATACGTTGTGGGCCCTTGCCTGTCGCGGGTACTTGGGCCTCCCACCCGAGTGAGGCACCATTTTTATCGGGAGACCTGGGGGAACGCTGGGTGGTAGGAAATTTGTGTCAGCCCCGTGATGCCACAACTTTACCACACAAAAATATGTGAAAAAAGTGATTTTTTCAGCCTAATTGCAGGTTTGCAGGGGATTCTGGGTAAGAAAACGTTGGGGGATCCATGCAAGCCATACCTCCCTGGAATCCCCCAGGTGTCTACTTTTCAGAAATGTGTGGGTTTGGTAGGTTTCCCTAGGTGGCCGTCGAGCCCCGGGCCAAAACGTCATGGGACCCCCCTTGCAAAACCAGGTCGTTTTGTGATAGGCCATTTTGAGGTCGCCTCAATACGTTGTGGGCCCTTGCCTGTCGCGGGTACTTGGGCCTCCCACCCGAGTGAGGCACCATTTTTATCGGGAGACCTGGGGGAACGCTGGGTGGTAGGAAATTTGTGTCAGCCCCGTGATGCCACAACTTTACCACACAAAAATGTGTGAAAAAAGTGATTTTTTTTTAGCCAAATTTCAGGTTTGCAGGGGATTCTGGGTAAGAAAACGTTGGTGGATCCATGCAAGCCATACCTCCCTGGAATCCCCCGGGTGTCTGCTTTTCAGAAATGTGTGGGTTTGAGGTTTCCCTATGTGGCCGCCGAGCCCCGGGCCAAAAAGTCATGGGCCCCCCATTGCAAAACCAGGTCGTTTTGTGATAGGCAATTTTGATGTCGCCTCAATACGTTTTGGGCCCTTGCCTGTCGCGCGTACTTGGACCTCCCACCCGAGTGATGCACCATTTTTATCAGGAGACCTGGGGGAACGCTGGGTGGTAGGAAATTTGTGTCAGCCCGGTGATGCCACAACTTTCCCACACAAAAATGTGTGAAAAAAGTGAATTTTTTCAGCAAATTTCAGGTTTGCAGGGGATTCTGGGTAGGAAAACATTGGGGGACCCACGCAAGCCATACCTCGCTGGACTCCCCCGAGTGTCTAGTTTTCAGAAATGTGTGGGTTTGGTAGGTTTCCTAAGATGGCCGCCGAGCCCAGGGCCAAAAACCTCACTGGTGTGGGTGGTTCAAGTACCCGCGACAGGAAAGGGCCCAAAACCTATTGAGGCGACATCAAAATTACCTATCACAAAACAACCTGGTTTTGCAAGGGGGGTTCCATGAGTTTTTGGCCCTGGGCTCGGTGGCCATCTAGGGAAACCTACCAAACCCACACATTTCTGAAAACTAGACACCCGGGGGAGTCCAGCGAGGTATGGCTTGCGTGGGTCCCCTAACGTTTTCCTACCCAGAATCCCCTGCAAACCTCAAATTTAGTTGAAAAAATCACTTTTTTCTCAAATTTCAGTGTGGGAAAGTTCTGGAATCTACGTGGATCCACAAATTTCCTCCCACCCAGCGTTCCCCCGGGTCTCCTGATAAAAATGATACCTCACTCGCGTGGGTGGGTCAAGTACCCGCGACAGAAAAGGGCCCAAAACCTATTGAGGCGACATCAAAATTACCTATCACAAAACAACCTGGTTTTGCAAGAGGGGTCACCTGGGTTTTTGTCCCCGGGCTCGGCGGCCATCTTGGGAAACTACCAAACCCAAACATTTCTGAAAGCTAGACACCCGGGGAGTCCAGCTTGTAGATACGCCACATATAACATTTGTATAATCTGTGGTGCACTATGTGCTACCTTAAATGTACAATAATCATTTCCTGATCTCAGTGTTATACCTGTTTAAATAGCAGTGAAACCGTGATAGGCAGTTTAACAAGGTGTCTATATGTAAGCATGTTACCAATTGGCCAGTATAGCAACATAGTTGCCTCTTGTGGTGGAGGAAAGAATTCATGACCGCAACATTCAACTCTCCCACTCACAGTGGCTATATAGCTGAATTTTTCTTTTAGAGTACTACATGATTTTACAAATTTCCAATTTTTATCAATACAAATTCTTCAGAAATTGTTTGTTTCAGGAACACTATGTGAGTCTTTACAATAATTGGAATCCCAGTGTGTTAAATCTACATTGTAAAAACTCTGTACACAAAATAGGAAGTCAGAAAGAAATAATGTTGGGAATGAAACATTTGTTTTATGTGAGGCTATCCGAAGTGCATTCAACTCTGCAATCTGTGCAGTTTGATCTCCTAAGGGCTTCACATGATTATGCTTTATTTTGAATTCAGAATATTCAAATACTTCTATTGTTGCACAAACAGCAGAGTATCTCTGTTTCATGTGAACTGCGTACTTCAGACTCTGTAGATACATCTGTATAGAAACCAGTATGGTGTTCATTCATTGCTTTTACTGGTGAGGTTTTTGGAATTGCCTATTTATAATCACAGAATTTTGTGTTCTTAATGTCTTATTGTATTCAAAGTGCATGCCTGAACTCATTTGGCTTGCAGCCCATTGCACCCAGCACACAACTAAAGCTCAAGAATTTGGTATAATCACTTGAGTCACTGCTCCTAATGTTGGTATTGGTGAGACTCTAATATTTTCTTACCCTATGTGAGAAATGGGGTAGTTGGCTGGCATGGGTGTGAGCCCTGGTCAAGCAGCAACCACAGTCCTTGTCAAGGTGAGGCACAAGCCAATACTAAATTAACCTGTGCGCAGCCCTCTGTCTTGGCACAGAGCAGTCAGGCTTAACTTAGAGGCAATCTGTAAAGTATTTGTGCAATGCTTCAAACAGTAATGCAATGAATACACCACACAAAAGGGATCCCACACCATGTTAGAAAAACAGTTCTCTCCTTAACAAATAAAACAAGACCTAAACGACGAAAAATCCAATCAGTAGAACTGGAGATATTAAATTTGAAAGGTTTTAGTGAAAATAGCACCCAAAAAGCACAAAGCGCCAACTGTGGAATCTGGTCGCGTCAGACTTAGACAAAGTCACAAGTTCCGGCCAACCACAATGGAGCACTGGCAGGCTACAGGGGCCCAGGCGATGAGTCAGTTCCGGAGAGCTGTCAGGCTGCGATGCGGAGTCCATCGGTAAGGCTGCCATCGATGAGGGATGTGAGGGCCTGCATCGAGGTTGTGGCGCGCAGTTCCGATTCCAATGGTATTTCGGGTTGCGGATGCAATGCGGGTCATTGCAACGGGCCCAATCCACGCAGCAGTGGAGATGCATTGGTTCTGCTCGCGGTTGCGTGACACAGCAGAGGAGATGCGTCAGTTCCGCTGGATCCACAGAGGCTGGCAAGCACCTTAGGCCCACTAGCAAGGGTCCCAGACTGGGATGGCACCACTTGACAGGGTAGACACACAGTTTGCAGAGTCCAGGTGCAAGTGCAAGGTTGCTGGAAGCCTGTCGTGTCCTTGAGGCTTCAGATCCAGAGGCCAGCCAATATTCCTTGGAGTCACCCTGGGTTCAAGAGATGCAGGCCCAGTCTTTCTCACCCAGGCAAGAGGGCAGCAGGTCAGCACAGCAGGGCAGCAGTTCCTTCAGAGCAGCAGTGCAGCAGAATGGCATTCTTCAGCAGCACAGGAGTCCTTCTTCCTGGCAGAGTATCCACAGGTCTAGAAGTGTACTGAAGCGGTGGTATCTGAGTCCAGTATATATACCCAGTTGTGCCTTTGAAGTGGGGAGAAGCTTCTAGAGGCATGCCTTTGAAGCGCGCAGGTGCCCTGCCTTCCTGGCCCTGGCTCCAAACTATCTACAGGTGGTATGCAGCCTTTTGTATTGAGGCAGGACACTGCCTATTCAAGTGTAAGTGGGGCCGGGCCTAGCTCCTCCTTTCCATCCTGCCAGTGATGGCCCATCTCGTCATGCCTAAGCTCCCCATTATGTATGGCTTTCTAGGAGGAATAAACAAACCCCAACTGTCAACTACATCCAGTCATGTACCCCAGAAACAGGCTGCAGGTACCAAATGGTTAAGACAAGTAAATAATATATATAGCTATACTGATCATATGAGTGGAGACTCTATAAATCTTATTGAGATAGTATCTCATCTATCCACCTCCTCCATCCCTCCCAAACTGGCTTCCGCCCACATCAAGGAACAGAAACCACGCTGTTGGCTGTTGTTGAAGCATCAAAAAAGATTCTTGATGCCGGAGGTTCAACAGCAATCATCCTCCTTGACCTCAGCGCGGCCTTTGACACGGTCAATCACCAAATTCTGGAGTAGCCCTAACGTGGCTGCAATCTTTTTTGGAAAAGAAAGTCTTCCAGGTGTTCAAGGGTGATGTCACCTCAAAACCTCTGCCTCTCCATTGCGGAGTCCCTCAGGGGTCGTCCCTGAGTCTGTTCCTTTTTAATGTCTATAAGACTCCGCTTGCAGAGATCGTGCTCCCATTTGGGGTCCATATAGTGACTTATGCTGACGACACCCAACTGGTCGTAGCTCTAAATCACTTGGATGATGCCCCGACTGGCCTCTGTCCCTGCCTAGAAGAGGTAGTCAAATGGATGAATCAATCTTTCTTAAAACTAAACGGTGACAAGACCAAGTTAATGATTCTTGGTAATCCATCTCTCTTCAAGGCAGATGTCTTATGGCCAGCTTGCATGAGCCCTGTCCCGGTCCCTAAGACCCAGATGAAGAGTCTGGGTATCTGGCTGGATCAAGATCTCAGCTTTCTGGTCCAGGCACAGAAGGTTGTGGCGTCCTGCTATGGCATCCTCAGGATGCTCTGCAAAGTGCTTCCACTTCTCCCCTTCCAGGCAAGAAAACTTATGGTACAGGCACTTATTCTCTCCTGTCTAGACTACGGGAATGCCCTTTACCTTGGAGCTCCAGCCTCGACCTTCACAAAACTCCAAACGGTGCAGAATTGCGCTGCGAGAATCCTTGTGGGAACCTCGAACCGGCAATCTGCAAAGCCCGCCTTGAGGTCCCTTCATTGGCTTCCCGTTCTATTTTAAGGCCATGTGCATTACCCACAAGATGTTAACAGGGAATGGTCCCGCGATCAACCACTCCCTGGTCCAGCCTTATGTAGCGAATTAGACGGCTCCACTCAGATGATCTAGGCCTGGCCGTAGTTCCCAGGATTAAAAGAGCTAGAAGTGGCGGTCGCCTTTTCTCTTATAATGCTGCGAAGCTGTGGAATACTCTCCCCCTCAGCCTACGTAAGGAATCTAGCCATTAGCCTTTCGGAAATTACTGAAGACCTGGCTCTTCCCCTAAGTGTGCTGCGATGCCCCTCTCAGTTATTGCCTTAGCGCTGGGATGCCCACGGGTAGCTACGCGCTTAACAAATACTGTTTCATTCATTCATTCATCTAGGATCATTCTCATTGCTTTATGGTAGTTGGTATTCATGGGCCAGGATTCGGATAAATAGTTACCAATCTACTTCATGAGATTTTAATTTGTTTTAGATTGCTAAGGCTATTTGTTCCATGGCTAGGATATCTCAAAGCTGTTCCAACTAAGTAGAGAAGATAGGAGTGAGGGCTATTAACCAAAGCGCGAGAAAACATTGAATCCCATCTACTATAGCTGTTGCTAATTGCTCGCCTCTGAATGATTTTGGGGATATTTGCGATGAATAAGGGCAACCCAACAATATATAACACTAGGGTCTCTTGGAAACAGGTTTACAAATATTCTATCCAATAAATTTACTATCACATCCCAGTATTTCCCCAATTTTGGGCAGTGCTACAACCGATGTGACAAGATGCCCATCAGGCCACAAACCCCTTCAGCACCTATCGTTGTCTGGAGCTCTCCATTTGTTGATCTTTTTGGGAGCTCAATAGCAGTAGGTAAGTAAATTCTATTATGTTTTATGCTGGCAGGCATCAACAGTGAATGAGCGGGCCCCGTTCCTTCAGAGAAAGTTCACCCCCAAGCTCCTGTTCCCATCTTTCTTGCCCTGGTGTCTTGGGATCTTAGGTATTGTCATAAGAAATGTGTATAGGGTGGAGATTAGGGCTTTGTCATGGTTCCCATCTTTAAACCCTTTTTCCAGACCCGTAAGTGACCTAGAGGCCCTCTCCTTCATCGTGGAGCACCTAAAGACGGAGCTGAGTGTAGTCAAATTTCTCGGACTCAAGGGGATCAAAATGTTGCTTAAGGTCTTCAAAAGGAATAATCGAGATGTTAGTACACAAACAGTCCACCATGAAGCATTTCTTCTCTTGCCATACTCTGAAGTGTGGAGAGGATAAGGCAGGGATAAATTATACATTATATTATATATTGTAAAGGACGATGGAAAGGTGATAAAGCTCTCCCTCATAAATATTCCAAATCAGTAGGGTAACCTAGTGACATGGGAGGAATATAATCCTCAGATCGGTTTTGATTTCCTGAGCCAGGGAAACTTCCACAATGATGTGTCAGCTATGAAATGTTTAATAAAACAACACTGCTTTGTTTCTTTTTTTCCTATTCTATGAGAAATCACAATTCTGTAGCTTGAAAATAAGACATAATGCTACGGACTGCTAGCTGCCTCGCAATACTGGCCAACAATGTATCCTGCTTGCTACGAGTTTTGTTTCGCTATTTGAAGGGGTTGATTAAATGCTGAAGCTGTTTAAGTATCATAGTTGGTGTTGGCAGTGCAATTGTTTGGGGCAAATAAATGATCTGGTAAAGGACCCTCAACTTTATTACTAAAATTCTTCCCAACCTTCAAAATTGTGTAGTGTATTGCCACTGTGGATCCCGTTTCAGGTCTTTGATAAGTGAGGCATAGTTCATTGCCACCGCTTGGGATAATGGTGCGACCAATTTGGATCCGTAAGTATTTGATCCTAACCGATGATAAGGAGATATGGATAAGCCATTGCAGTTGGTCTAATTTACCTTAGACATGGTGAGGGAGGAGTGCCTCTGATTTGCTTATGTTTATTTTAAAGATGGAAATCCTTTGGAATTCCTCTAGCTACTTCAATAACTGTGAGACAGACTCAAGGGGATCCTTTAAAGAGAGCAGAACATTGAATTGTGTTATCTTTTATGTTTTCCCTATTTCTTATTGCATTGGCAATGTGAGGGATGTCAATGTGAATTCAAAGATAAGCGATGAGAGTCAACAGCCCTGTCTTGTGCCTCACTCTATCAGGGTTGGTTGTTATAGCATCCGTTTACTCTGATTCTCACTATTGGTGTTTGATAATTTGCCCTTTTCTATCATATAAAAAGTGCGTCTCAGACCAAATTCACGAAATACTTCCCTCATGTATGTCCAGTCCACTCAATCAAACACTTTTTCACGGTCAGCAAGTGAATATTCCTGCACTTTCTCTGAGCATTCTCTAACATGTGGAGGATTTTCTTCGTATTATCTCCACATTGCCTGCCTGGAATAAAGCCTCCCCGTTTAGGCATCATGACACCTGGGAACAGGGAAGCTAGTCTGGCTGCTAGAATCCCAATAAGTAGTTTTACATCAATAATCTATAATGGCAGAAGCCTCTGGGAGGCACATAGTGTGGGGGTCTCACACTGGCTTGAGGATGACAGTACCATCGTTTTACACACAGTTTCCATGAGTCGGCAGGTTTCACCTATTGCATTAAAGAGGCCTCCAAGAATTGGGGCTAATTTTGGACAGAAAGCTCATAAGACTTTGTTGTATAGCCCTCAAAGCCAATGCCCCACGCTTTGCCAGCCTTAATTCTTTTAATAGCCTCTATTACCTCCTCTATTACAATCAGTTCATCCAAGGACTGCTGCCAGGTGACTGGTATGGTATCTCTGAGATGGGTTTCCAGGTTCAGAGAGACCCTAGCCGGATCAGCTGGTTGCTTTGAACAGAGATGCTGATAGAATTCCCTGAAAGAGTCTGCTATTTTTGCATCTCCTTGGACCAGTGTGCCCTTAGGTGAGACAATCTTTTGAACCCTTTCAAAGTTTGTCCAGACTCATAGTCGTGCTCCGACCAATTAACTTACTTTACTAGATGCGAATAGTATCTTTGGAGCAGAGTGCCAAACCCCACTTTGTCCCAGTCTAGTTTTCAGAGCTGAAACCTGGCTACAATTACTTTATGCAAATGTTTCTTCAAAAGGATTTTTGTTGTTTTTATATGCCTGCCTAAGGGAGTTTCAGCCCCCTTCTCTTACCTGCTCTGAGTTTCTTATACTTGGCTGCCAGCGTAATAAAGATACCACTCAAGTTGCCCTTGAAGAAGTCTTACAGAGTGTTAATGGTCACCTGTGGAGTATCATTTTTAACAAAAAGGGCTCAATTTCTTATTCGAACTGAACCCTTTTGGCTTGATCTTGCAAGAGGTATTCATTGAAGTGCCATAGTAAGTGACTATGATAGCCTCCCTGCATGGCAAGTGTTAGTGTAATGGGAGCATAATCTGGAAGAAGAAGCTGCTCTATCTCTGTCTGCATGAGGGACCCCATCAATAGGAAGTGATCTAGACAGGCATAAGATTTGTGTGCTGCAGAATAGAAGGTAAACTCCTGTCGTCCTCGTGAGCTCCAGCCTTCCGCCAACCAAACCAATATCATGTAACCATTCTCTGAATTGGGCAGAGGCTGGACCAAAAGTATTGTGGTGTATAGGTGCCCTATCAGACGTGTTGTCCATGACAATATTCATGTCTCCACCCACCAATAGGTCACCAAATGTATACTGTAACGAATTTGAGAGAGCCACCTTCAAGAAGAATTCTTGGAGCATGTTAGGCACGTAGATGTTTAGAATCATGCAGAGGTTAAAATCCTGTTACATCTAGTGCTCGTCCATTCTTTTCTGGATGCACCTCAAGAATTTCATCCATAAAGTCTCTAATGCAGAGCATTGCCATTCCTCCACATATTTCATTCGTCAAAGCAAAGAATTATTTATGGAAAAATTAGATTTAAGTCTACATGTATCTATCAATAGAAAAGAGGTCTGTCTCATAAATAAAGCATATGTCGGCTCTTGATTGTTTTAAAATGTTAAGAATCACCACTACTACTCTTGAGCACATGGGTAGGAGATAATGTCAGTTATGATAGCTATGACTGCAGTGGAAAATCTAGTGACATTCAGTGTGCGGTAGACTCCCTCAGTGTTGGGAACATTGTTAATTGGGCTTAGGACGACCACGTTTGTCCCCACTCCTACCCCCGTAAATAATCTAACATAATGAATCAACCATAAAACAATGTTAAAGTCATTGCTCGAGTGACAGAATTCATTATGGTCATATTCCTCCAGGTTCTTTAACCAGTAAATCCCCTCTGTCCACTGCATGTAGATTCCTCCATCACTGACATGTGAATTGCCTTGCCCTTAGGTAGCAGAATGGCTTCCAGTAGGGCTACTGGGGCGGGGTCCCACTGGGGGTTGTACAAATCCAAGGGGGCTGAGTTTGTGGCTCACACGTTTTCCCCCTCCTTTATGGTTGCCTGTTTTCTGTGCTCTACTTCTACAGGAAGAGGAGATGATGCTTATGGTGTCTCTTCAAAGTGTGTAATTTGCGGCACAAGCCACCTTCAGTTTTCTCTATGGGGATGTTCTTGCTGCGATTGTGGTGGTCATCTGTGAGATTCAGGATCTTTAGGGCCTCTTGTGGTGTTGTGACAGCATGTCTCTGATAGTTCCAGACCAATATCAGACGAAATGGGTGACCCCACTGATAAGGAACATCATGTATGCGGAGGTGGCTTGATATTGCTTTCATGCTGTGTCTCCTGTGGAGAACTGCCGCTGCTATGTCACTGTAGAATGTTAGCTTGTGGCTCTTGAAGGTGATGTGAGACAGTAACCAAGCACAAGTCATCATATCTTTGTTGTTGTCAAAGAAGTGGACCCTCGTGAGTATATCTGGTCGGGCTTCAGGGCTTGTTCTACGTGTTCGCTCTAGTCAAATCAGAGGGTAGTTCAGTTTGTTGCGCACATGTTGTAGGAACTGTTGAACATAGGTGTGGGGATAGAGTGGAGCTGATATGCCATACATTCTACTCCATGGTCCTGCTGGCCCTGTCCATCATATGAGCACATTTAGAAAGAGAATACAGTATAAACAAGTTGTAATTGTACAGGGATCAAAGTCAATGTTCCAATTCAATACATAAAATAACTGAGTCCTTAAGAGGATAAAAAGACGAAAAACTATAAATAGGCCTCCGGATAACTCAACGGTGTCTCCGCATGTTCGACAATGTAAAAATTGTAGTCTTTATTATATGGTCTAATACAGTGAAAGCAGTATGGAGAAATAGGCTGAGCACGGTAGGGGTTCCCTTATGTTGTTTTTGTATGATTAGATGTTTGGCAAGGTGAGCGAACCCTGTATCACTTTTCACTCCCTTCTTCTTGGAATATAGTACTCTGAACCATATGGCCATCTCAGGTGCTTTAGGTGCCTTCCAGTTCATTGCAATACATAGATTACCAATCAGTAAAGCTAAATAAAAAAATTTAAAAGTAGTCTTGCCTTTTGCTGGTCTGCTAAATAATTCCAATAAACAGGTAGCCATATTGAGCAGCAGGTTTCTCCCTGTTACTTCATAAATATTGTTGACCAGTGTATCCCGGTATGTTTGAATATCAGGACACTGTCACAACATATGGACAAAATCTGTACTCTCCGTTCTGTATCTGGGGCACGCATCTGGAGTCCTAGGGTACATCCTGGACAAACGTGGGTGCAAGATAGGTGTAATGCAATTAATTAAACTGAGTTTATTTGAAACAAGGGTTCCTATTTACAGTCTTTGCATATTTTAGTGCATGACCCATTCCTTCTCAGACAGCTTCCTGCTCATATTTTGTTCCCATTTCCATCTCAAAGTAATGATGGGTTTATATAATGTGGGGCCAGTGCCATGAAGAATGCCACTGCCTTTCGTTGGACCCTGGGTAACTTGACAGTCAGAACAGTAGATTTTGGGAGCTCAATTTCTCTGTCCCCTAGTTGTGTCTAATTGCTAAGTGAAGAGCTTTATATGCAAAAAAATGACAGAGGCCAAGACCAAATTCATCTTGTAGTCCTTCACATGAAGTTAACCTGCCTTTCGGGTACAGATCTCCCATCATGGTTAGCTCACCCTTCACATGAAGTTAACCTGCCTTTCGGGTACAGATCTCCCATCATGGTTAGCTCAATCCTCATTCAAGGTGCGACATTATGATACTTGGCAATAGTCGCTAGCGGGCCATATAAAAGTTTATCAACCTACGAAGTTTGCTAATTTTATCGATGGCTACTCGGCCCATCAGAGACAGGTGGAGCTCAGTCCAGAATGGGAGCAACTGTCACATACCATTAATACATTTATCTAGATTTCCCCCTTTGAGTTTATCATAAGTATGAACTCCAGATACCTGAAAGTTTCTGAGTCCCATTTCAGTGGGCCATCAAATGATGGCCTTGGAGCTTGAGAGTCCAATAACCTAAGGGGAAACACATGATTTGTTCCAATTAATCCTAAAACCTGAAACACTGCCAAAGCCCACTAACAACGATATGATGTGGGGCATGCAGAGCAACAGATCTCTAAGAAATAACATGGCATCATCAGCATACCATGCAGCAATGTGGTGCTTACACCCTATATCTACTCGTCAGTCCTGGCTGTGGGTCCAGAGTAGACAAACTAGGGGCTCTGTAGCTAAGACAAATAAAATGGAAGAAGGGGGGCATCGCTGTCTAGTTCTCCTCCGGATTTGCCACCAATTGGAGTATTTATTGCCAGTGCTTACCAGTTGTTAGGTCTACAACAATTAGATCCAGCATAGGATATACTTCTGGTCAGAACTGTGAACAGATCAGGCCATAAGAGTGTATCGAAGGCATTTTCAATGTCAACAGAGGCAACAACTAGTGGTCCGGGTTGTAACTGTGCAAAGCCCATAATACAGAATAGTCTCCTTAAATTCAAGCAGGTATTTCTGTCCTGCACAAAGCCACACTGATCAGGGTGAACCATGCCTGGCAGGTTGGGAAGTAGATGACTTGCAATAATTTTGCCTAGAATTTTACATTCGGAATTCAACACGGCGAGCAATCTGTAGGATTTGACATGTAGGGGATTGCGGTCTTGTTTAAGGAGAACTGTACATAATTCAAGCTTGTCTAGGATCTAAAAGAATCACCAGATTATATTTGTTGTCCCGTATTTGTGAATGTGCAGCTGTACTCATGTCTTTTTGTAATTCTTTTAATATGTGAGTATGTGCCTGAATCCAATCTTTCACTATGAATATTAGGATAATTAGTTGTAACAGTGGCTTCACGCTCTGCATAATTTCTGAGCTATGTTTGACCAAGATTTGAAAATTCCATTAATGATTTAATGTTTTTTTAGAGTGTTTGGAGATTCTAGTTTTCCACAGTTTTCTAGGAAATCATAGATTGATCGCATTTTACAAACATATGTTTTTTTAAAGTTTACTTTCTACCCTTCTTCTGCAAGTATTGCAAGGAGATATTCTTCTAGATGGTTGTCTGTGATATTTATATTATCAACTTAGAGCACTGCACTCAAGTTTACCTGTAACAGCTCATTGAGCTGAAAGAAGATCCACCAGCTATTCTTATATCACTAAAATAATCAAGTGATTCCATTTTGTCTCCCATTGAATATGAATGCTGTTACATAATATGATTTGGAGGTATTCTGTTTGTGAAATATCCATTTGCTACATCAATGGTGCTTTTGTATTTTTGTGTGTGATTCACATCCCTTTCTATAAGCACTTTGTACTGCATAGGTCTTCAAATGTTAATTAAGGTTCAGCTCTAGCCTGGGCGAAATGTTAATTACTGCAACGAAATTTGTGAAATCCCAAAATTTGACATTACCAAGATTCACAAAGTTTTTCTAAAAGTTGCATACATGTTTTTGCATAACTTTTTTTTACCTGAGCTAAAACCTTGCGTAAATAAGTCTCACAACATACCAGCCACAGACTAGCTTGCACAAAAAATGTCTTGCTGAGGGACATTTTCGTCTGTAACCAATCTCCTGCCAATATCTTGAGATGCTTTTTAGGCAAGGTGTGCGCTCGGGTAAAAAAATAACATAGCGTACCATAAAACCACATGTTGCTTCAAAAGTGTGATTTGACCAAATTATCATGGAATTTTGTGAAATTTTGTGAGAAAAACGTATGTGATTTCGCACACACCTAGTCCTACTTCTGTTTTGCTACACAGCACAGTGAGTAATACTTCAGTGCAGATTTTAAGAAGCAAATGGTAAACTACTGCTATCATATCTCCTCTTCTTCCTTCAAGACAGGACTCTGAAGGTCATTTCACCTTGTAGCCACATTGCAGCCCCAACGTTCATTAAGAGTATTAGAAAATGAAAATGTCCTACTCCAGTTGGTTAACATGAGCCTCAGAAAACATAACAGTTGAGCATATATTTTGTTAGTTTGCACGAGTTGAATAGCTTGTTAGAAAATATGCAGGCTTGTTTCCAGACTTTATACTTCCATCATGAACTCCAACACATTCCATCCACAAAAAGCAACAATGTTAACACACAGCAAGGGTTATATAGTACGCAGCATTATAAAAATACATGAAAAGCAATGACACACGTCTTAATTCTGATAAGGTAAGCCATCCTGAAATCACATTTTCAGACTGAAATATGCTATTGTCATGATCGAAGGTAAGGTTAAAGTGGAGTACAGAGTTGGGCTCACAGGCTGGAATAGAAGGAAATGGAATCTTACTGCAAAATTCCTTAACACACTTCCATTGCAGGAATTTGTTTACAGTGGTGTCTCATGTAAGATGGCGGTTGCTGTGGACTAGTATGTTACAAGTGAAAGTGAAACTAAAATGAAATATTTCCAGACTTGGAAATCTCATCTGGTGAGATTTTATGGTAGCAGCAATCTTGAATTTTCAGTATAAAAAAAAATAGCAAAGTGAATCAAATTGTTTCTCGAACTTGCTACTAGTAAACCCAGTAGTTTTAGGAGCCATGCTTTGTTCTTGATTTTGCATTAGATTTCTGCTTATTTTGCCACTACTACCAGTCTTTGAATTCTAGTATGAAGATGTACTTTCTCCAATGACTGTCTTTTCCTGAATTTTAATAATATCTTGCAAGGATTTGCCGGTGACTCTATTATACCTACTGCAAAGAACTAGAGTGCAAACGGAGAATGAGCCAGGACAATGCAGACAGGAGCATATTCAAATCCTTCTTGAGAAGCTAACACCAAATGATCTGGACCACCAAACATGCCACTCTGGTGGATAGATCGATGCCAACACCAACAGAAGCAAATAAATATTTGCCATTGTGAAGGATTTCACCTCACCAGTGGCCGCCTCAAACTCGATCACCCCCACAGAATCTCTACAGCAATCTCTCTCAATTCTTCAGCAACAAAATCACTCACTTTAATGGCAACTTCAACCCACAACCAGACCTGTCAGACCTCGCCAAACACCTCCCTATCCTATCCAAAGAACAAATGCTAACCAAATCGCCTGTCATCACCCAAGTAGAAGCTGCCATCACCATGAAGTCCATCCACTTCCACCACGCCTACTCCGGAGAACTGGAACCCATCAGTGCCATGCTCATACCTATTCTGAATGCCTCCACCTCTCCCATTGCTGAAGGACCTCTCTGCAGACTCTTCAACGCTCGCCAACTACAGACCCATCTCCCTGCTACCATTCCCAGCCAAGGTCTTGAAGAAAATCACCAACAGACACCTCACCAAACATCTCAACAACAATCAACTCCTCGACGCCACTCAGTTTGGTTTCAGACTCAACCACAGCATGGAAACTGCCCTCATTGCCACCACAGATGACAACCATATGACTCTGGACAGAGGAGACATGGCGGCCCTCATACTACTGGACCTCTACACAGCTTTTGACACAGTCTCCCACCCCATTCTCATCAACGCCTCCCGACACTGAAATCCAAGGACACACACTCCGATGACTCTGCTCCTCCCTCACTAGAAGGAGTCAATCAGGAAGCCTGGCATCGTTCACCTCAGATGCCAAAGACCTCATCTACAGAGTTCACCAAGGATCCTCCTGGATTACAGGAACACCCTATATGCAGCGATCCAACAAAACCCCAGAATACATGGTCCCACCCGTAGCTGGCTGGCCTCCCTTCTCTGTGACAGGACCAAGCGAATCAGGCTCCAGCCCTACACCTTCGACCCCAAGAACCTCATCTCTGGAGTCCCTCAAGGATCATCTCTGACCCCTACCCTCTTCAACGTCTACATGGCGCCACTCGCCGACGTCATAAGATCCCACAAAATTAACATTGTGTCCTACGCAGAAGACACCCAACTCATCCTCTCCCTCAAAGACAACAACCACACCACCAGTACGAACTTCAACACCTGCATGTCTAATGTAGCAATGGATGAAACAGGACTGCCTAAAGCTCAACACAGATAAAACTGAAGCCCTGATCTTTGGGGACAAGAGCTCTCCAAGGGACTCCCCCTGGTGGCCAACAGACATGGGACCTTCACCCACCCCCACCGACCATGGCAAAATCTCTGCATCATTGTGGATGACAGACTGACAATGGCCAAACAAGCGAATGCTGTCACCTCCTCCTGCTTCTTTATCTTATGTATGCGCCAAAAAATATTAGAGTTGCTCCCCACTGACACCAGACGCACGTCACCCAGGCCCTCATCACTAGCAGACTAGACTATTGCAATGCACTCAATGCCCGCAGCACAAGTTAACTCATACAAAGACTCCAGACCACCCAGAACACTGCTGCCAGACATCCTCAACACCTCCCACAATGGATACTTCACTCCCCACCTCAGGGAGCTAACTGGATACCAATCCAGAAGTGATGCCAATTCAAACTGCTCGCCCACGCATACAAAGCCCTCCACAACGTCAGACCTGCCTACCTCAATTACCGCCTCAGCTTACACCAACCCACCAGGCAACTGCACTCAGCCTCACTCCACCTCGCGCAAATACCCTGCATCCGCAAGAGCAAGTTGGGAGATGCTTCTTTTCCTACATTGCTGCCAAATCCTGGAACAGTCTTCCACACCACATCAGGACCTCCCCATCTTTTCTTGAATTCCACAAGAAACTGAAGACCTGGCTATTCAACTAGGAGCCCGATTGGCCTGCTCACCTACTCTAGCACCTGGATACCCCTCGGGTGATAAGCGCACTCTACAAATCCTCTTAACATAACCCGAAGCTGCAGATCATTTAGAACTCGGTGGCCAGAATCACTCTCAAACTCCCACACTGAACTCACATCATGCCACACCTGAAAGAGCTCCACTGGCTCTCCATACAAAAGCAGGCACAATTCAAACTCCTCACTTACACTTTCAAGGCACTACATAACACTTGCCCAGTATACCTCAACAATTGCATCTGCTTTCACAAACTTTTCAGACACCTCAGCTAGTCTGGACTCGTACTTGCACACATCCCACTCATACAGAAAACTATATCAAGTGGTCGAGCCTTCTCGTACATAGCTTCTTAAGCATGGAATGACCAGCCGCTACATATAAGAGCCTCTTCCTCACTTCTTGAATTCTTCAAAAAGCTGAAGGTCTGGCTTTTTGAGTAGTCCAACCAGGCCTTAGGTTTGGCTAGACTCACACCTACTCAGCACCAGGAAACCATCCCGGGTGATAGTACGCTCTACAAATCTGCATAAGATATATCATAACATACCATTACACCTTATGGAATGAACATTTCTGAACTGGGAATCATTTTATAAGAAGCAAAGACTGAACTTTCTGCATATTTTGTTAACTTTACTGGACTCTCAATGCCATTAACTCACCTCCTATGATATAGTGACATTTCATTTGTGTTTTCTAGAGAGTGTTAGAATTAGGGTGAGTTTTTTAACGCACATTTTAATATTCTCTCCATAGAGGGCGTCAGCATAAAAGTAATCACTATGAATTTTCTTTTGTTTATATATACACTTACATGCTATCATAAATTTAAGGAGAGTAGTTTAGAAATTGCTGCTTCTAAACCAGGTATCAATATGCTTTAAAACAAAGTGATATTTCAGTCTAGCTTATGATAGTAGTCAAAAGAAAACTGATAAGTTATATTTTATTTTGTGGACCAGAATACGAATGTTGTCCTTACTAAAAATCTGTCTGATGTGAAGATAGCCTGGCACCAGCTAATTTTTTCTCTCTTATCCCATTTCCCTTTCCCCTTGGGTATTCGAGATCCATATTGAATTTGTGTGGGTCTTGTGTGCCTTTTGGGAGGGTTGGAGAAAGCGTAAGTGTATTCATGGTATTTCTGCAGAACAAAGACTTCTGGCAAGTCGACAGAGTTCATGACAGCTATACAGATACATCAGCAGATTTTGACTCTGTTGATTGAGGCAATCTGTGAATAAATCTACAAAGTTGGGGTACAGGCAGCTAATTAGTCAACCTATTGGTTGAAAGCAATAGAGACACTTGGGTGTGATAAATTTGACTCAGTGAAATAGTTTCTCTTCAATTATATACACTGCATATATTTTGAAGGAGTGAAGCAGAGATCTGAAATTTCCTCCTTTTGCCCAGTTTTTATAATGCTGATTAATTTCAGGAGTTAAGCAAAACATTTTGCTTTGTGTCAAAACTGAGGAGCCAACATGTTGGCTATTTGATGTATGCAGACAATATGATTAACCCTGGGCGAAGTACTACGCTACGCTCGCGTAGTTTGCGAAGTTTGCGCTACTTCGCACTACGCGAATTGCACGTAGCACAGTGCAAACACGCGTGGCGTAGCGTAGCGGTCATTTTTTGCTTGCTCGCGTTCCTCAACGTCAAGTTGGCGACCGCGAGCAAGCAAAATGACATCCCGGCGAGACTTTTTCCTCGTGCGCGATCAGCAACATCAAGTTCCCGATCGCGAGCGTGGAAAATAAACCTCCCGGCGAGATTCTCAACACAGGGAGGTCAGGTTTCTCATTGCGAGTGGTTGCGTATGCTCGCGACCGCTCACGATGAGAAACTACCAGTCCGCGTTGAGAAAGCTGCCGCTCGAGTAGAAATCTACTCGAGCGGCAGAAAACGACCGCTTGCACTGTGCAAGATGCGGTTTGCACTGATTGCACAGTGCGGACAAGCATCCGGCACTGTGCAATCAGTGCGAACAGCATTTTGCACAGTGCACTACGCAGTTCGCGTAGCTACGCGTAGCTCGCGAAGTGCACTTCGCGTAGCTACGCGTAGCGCTACTACGCGAACTACGCCCAGGGTTAAATATGATCTGGAATGATCAGACCAGAGTTGTGCTCCGAATACTGCTGAATTCTTAAATTGTGTACCACTGTGTACAACAACACAACTATTTTCACAGCTAAACTGTGATAAATCAAAATGTTTGCTTAGGAGAAATGTAAAGCACAACTTAAAATGAGGAATAAAAGGATTGAGGCAATAACATTTTACAGCTACTTGCGAGTAAATTTTTCTCCCTCATAGAAATAGATTGATCATAAGGTAACATTGAATGCCTGAAATTGTACATTGGTTGTTTAGTATACTGTTGCTGACGGATTGGAAACTAAATCACCCCAATGTATGGCAAATTGTATGTTGTTTACTGGGACAGTGGAACTTGTGACATTATATGCTATATTATGCAACAGGCTCTGATGAATTTTGGGACAGAGAGTTGCAACACCACAGACATTAATTAGGCTGAGATGTGGGTGGTTTCCTGAATGCATTCCTGGAAAAGTCCAACATGAAATTAGGACCAACAAATGAGAAAGTGTTCAGAGTCTAATTTGAGCAGAAGTACATCCGGGAGATCGAAGGAGAAAATCTTAGTTCAAGACGCTATTTGGCTAGTGCTGAAATATAATAGATGAACATCCTTGAAGTATCTTACCCAACTTTCACGGGGTACTAAAAGAGAGCAGTTGAAAGTTTCTCTTTAGAAAAAGCTTCAGGGGGTTTTAGCTACTATTTTTTCAGTTTGGGACAAGGAATGTATTTAAGACACAGAAATGGCTTTAAAAGTGAATGGGTTATTACATGGGCTTGTTTGGTGAGACTTTTTGGGGCATATTCACAATGACCGGCGATACCTATCGCAAACGCCAGTTAGCGGCAGTTTTTTTATCGCCGCCTAACCCTGAAAACTATCGCGATATTAGCGGCGTATTAACAAGCCGTCGCTACATGGCGATAGTATCAGGGAATGGCGGTGAATACGTCCGCTAACATCAGCGCGAATGCGATAGGAAATCCGGCGTTAGCGGGCGATACCAAGCGATATGCCCATTAGCGGCAGAAAGGTCCTATTTTCCCTCCTCTCCGGGTCTTTGACAAACAGATGCCTGTCATACAAGAGTCTGAGGGGCAGAAGGGATCAGTCATCTTTCTTTATCTTCAATCATCAGAAGTTGTGCATCGCTGAGCTTTTCAGACCCGAGTTCTTGGTTCGGTGGCAAGAGTTCATTTTTTTGTGCAGTTGACTGGATTGCATCTAAAAGCTGTGACCCTCCTCTGGTCCAGTTACTAAGGTTGGTGTCATGCCAGCAGAGTCTCGTCGTTTGGCTGTTTTTCTTTATCAGCATCATTGTATTGCTCAGAATAACCTGCTGCGCTAAGTGGCTATGGTCTGGTTGAACGGTGCGGAAGTAGTGAAGATATTTGTTGTCATTTCTCAAACATAGCAATTCGTGGTCACTCACTGCTTTGTCTGACCTTCATTTTCTGTGACATTTATTTGCGACTGGTGAATGCTTTCAGCCCAAGAGGCCACATCGATTTCCTGTTGCAAAATTGCACTCAGCATATTTTGGTGAACTCACCTAGTCCAGCCTTGCAGTTTTCTTGTCCTTCGTAGACAGTTTATCATTGTATTGTTTTGAAATAAAAATATGACAGTTATTTAATTGCACACCATAGAAGGAATACGCAGTGGGGTTAACTTAAAATCCTGGACTTCCCTTCCCCCCACAGAATAAGATGAGGAGCCCCTGAGTTCCCCAACTCCCTTAGACATTCATAGCCTTAGGCTGCATGGGAGCCGCTTGAAGCTTGTCTTCCGTCCCTGGATACAGAGCCTGATGCACAAAGGTACTTCCCACTGGCAAAGGCGACATAGCTACCTATCTAAACGTACCGATCTGCAGCTCACAGAACTGCACTGCCTGGCAATACACTGCACACCCTCACCAACCCCCTGGGGAAGGGACAGGAAAGCCTTTGCTACTCAAAGGGGTATGAACAAATGCCTTGTGTCTGCTCCTGCAGCCACAAATTATGGTGTCACCAGATGCCAAGGCCACAGGTTAACCTTTCGCAAAGTGTAAGCTGTCACTTTCTGACAGCTTATGCTCTTGTCGAAGCTACATGCATTGGGAGTAGGAGACAGCAGTCCCACACATCCCTGAATGTTCTTCCCGATGTCGAAGTCTTAATGGACATGTTTTGGTTGCATTGTGACCCCAGTTCCTTTGAGAGGGCGAGCTTCAAGGATTTGGCCCATTGTGAATTTAAAATAGACAACTGCTTCCAATTTATTTTAATGAGGTCAGCGATTTGCACCGCAATGTCCAGAGTCCGCTTGCACAGCCCACGATTACTGAACGTTTTGCTTTGCAAATGATAGGCTGCTGGCAGCCCAATCCAAGGCCTCGTGTTGTCCCTCAGTTGTTTCAGAGAAGGCTATTCTCATGCATTTTATTGTTTCATTGGTTCGTCCGTTTTTTGGTGCTAGTTGTAGCACAGCATGGTTTAAATTATAAAAAAATGGAAATTTGAGAAGGTTGCAATCTCTGCATCTGACACAATGACCCCCAGTTATTTCGTGGGCAACTCCTGCCAAAAACATCACTTGTACAGAGGTCCTAATTATTTCATATCAATGCAATTCTAAGCGCTTGGTGGATGTTGAGATTCACTGACAGACAGGTGTCTGGATGATTGCCCAGATTTTATTCCAAGGAGCGCAGAAGGTGAACGCAGCTCAGCGTATGCTTGGCCTGCCTTACTATCCATTGTAGTATATATGAGGGCTGTTCAATGTACAATACTGCCAGTGCTAATGCCTCTCGGCTCAGCGTGCTGGTCTGCTTCTTAGACATATCAGAACATTGTACTGTGGTCCCATTTGAAGTTTGTGACAAGGCTGAGAAGGTATCCAGCAGAATATTGTGTGGTGTGAGGTAAAGAGGCTCCATCTTGATTTCATGTAAGATTTAGGTCTCTGAACTAATCAGAGGCTCCATTTGTCTCCTCATATTTACTCCCCTTGGTCAAGATTGTCCCCAAATCAACCCTGTTGTTGAACGCTGTTAACAGTTCACCAGTACCAAAACATCAGCATCACCTCTGATAGGTATCAAAGTAAGTGACAGTGACAACTGTATACCAAGCTTCTGCCATTTTAATCACATGCCTTTAGAATCCATTGTTGGTTGATGAGAATGGTGCCTGGGCTGGGAGCCAATCACGACTGCAGGAATCATAGACACTCAAGCAGCCTTGCTCAATCTCACACCCAAAAATCAAATTTTACCCCACAACACACCCCATTTTTCATATTTTACCCCAAAACACACCCCATTTTTCATATTTTACCCCAAAACACACCCCAATTTCCTGATCAGACATCTGAAACCCATACCCACCCGAAAAACTTTTAATTACCCCATTACTGACCTCACAATGCGTTGTAATCAAATGCGATGTAAAGGCACCTGCGCTGTCGGAGTTGCGTTGTTAACGATGTACTGCCTGCGTTGTAATGGTCGTCTCCCGTGCCTAAGGCAACCCATAGGCTACGCCGTTTGCGTCCGTCTGGCCCTGGACCGCGCTCAGCACCAAGGAGTCTTCCTCTTGGACACTCCACCGCTACGACGCCAGCACCCTCCTCGCCATCAACCTTGGACGCCACCTCGCTTGCCAGGACCAATTTCTGCTCCAGACTGGACATCGCCATCGCCATCACTGACGGCTGCAGTATCACCCGCAAGGAGCACCCCGACCGTCAAGGAGGAGGCTTTGCCATCACCTACAGAAGCACACTCCGACTGACCACGCACTCTAATGACCCAAGGGTGACCATGGACCACCTCAACTCCTAGATCCGGACCAAGCCCAAGTACATCCTCTGCGGCACCCTCATGTGCAGGCCCCCCGGTCCATGGCCCCTGTTAGACTTGGCATCTTTTGGCGTGTTTCCCCTGACTTTTTGCTTTCTGACCTCACGGTTTTGACTCTGTTTTTGCTGGTGTAATGATTCTGCGCACTTTCCTCACTGCTGTCCAGTGGGAAAGTGCAAGTGCTCCTGTATAAAATGTGTTATGGATTGGTGTTTCCATGATTGGCCTATTTGGTTTATGTATCAGTCCCTTGTAAAGTGCACTGCGAGTGCCAGGGCCTATAGACCAAATGCTGTTGGTGGGCTGCAGCACTGGATTGTGCCACCCACGCAAACAGCCCGTAAAGTGTAACTCGGGCCTGCCATCGCAGAGCCTGTGCGCAGCCTGGGGCTGCCATATCGACTTGGCAAGTGCACACACTTGCAAGTCCCTAAACCTTCCCTTTTCTACATATTAGTCACCCCTAAGGTAGGCCCAAGGTACCCCTGTGGGCAGGGTGCATTGTATGCGAAAGGTAGGACATGCCCTGGTGTGTGTGGCATGTCCTGATAGTGAATTACAGCCTAGTTCGTTTTTCACTATTGCAAGGCTACCTGTTCCCCTAGGCCAGAACGGGCAGTTTTGATTATTACAACTTATAATCCTAACTGACCCCGGGAACATGGTAGAAATTCGAGTTTAGTATGCCTGGACTCAGAATGATAAAATGCAGCTTTTAGTGAAGTTGGTTTTAACATTCTGTGTTTGAAAATACCACTTTTAGAAAGTGGGTATTTTCTTGTCTAACCATCCAAGCCTGCCTCTGCGAGGTTGTGTATTCCTTGTCTGGAGTGTGAGTGACAGGGGCTGGGGGATGCCAGGAGACAGGGTGAGTCAGCGCAGGGCTGAATAGCAAGATCTACATGTAGATGGGTGGGAGGGGTCGCACCTGGGCCCTGAATAGGACAGTGCCTTCCCTCCACAATGCTGGCTCCACCTCCTGTGGTGCGTCTGATGTCCCTGGCCTACTCACTGAAAGAAGGGACGGAGACTTGTCAACAAAGTGCTCCAGAACTGGTTTGGACTAGGCAAAGGCCTCTCTGCCTTCAGAGAACAAAGGAATTTGGGATATAAATATTGGGGCCCTGACCCCATGAATTTAGATCTCGCTGGAATCAAGGAACCTGCCAAGACGAAGAGCTGGAAGAGCTGCCAGGAGGAGTACTGCCCCTTTGCTGTGTTGTTGCTTTGTTGGGTTGGCCTGCAGTTCCTGCTTCTGTCTTGGGCAGTGAAAGGGCTGGACTGAGCTTTCTACAAACTTGTGCTGAGTATCTCCAAGGGCCTGGAACCGAGCTGGCCTCCTGTTAAGAAGTCTCAGGGACTGCAAAGACTTCACAAGCCTCTGGGTACCGCTTCTGGAACGCTGTTTCAGTTGCCACAGAGGAAGGGAACCGCAACCGACTCCGTCAACCGAATCCATCCCTGGCCGGTGACCTGTTTGCACCGCAGACCGCATCACCCCGCTTCGCATCGCAACCCTGGTCTCACCGTGGGCGACGTCCAACGCCGCCAACATCGAGCCGCTGCTTGCACCGTGACCTGTGGGCACCGCAGTTCGCATCGCTTCACTGAACCAGCCGGACCCGACCGACGCGGTCGCTGCAACTGGCTCAAGAGTCGTGACCGCACCGCATTTGGGGCACCGCTCGCACGTCTGCGACGCACCGCTCCGACTCGCACCGCTGTCCGACGCCAGCTCCCGCACTCCGGCTTGGTCGCCTGCATCGCAACCTGTCAGCACCGCATCGAGCATCGTCTCACCCTGCATCGCACGCCTTGGACTCACCGACCCCGTCTGCACGACGCTCATCGAGCCGCTGCCGGCACCGCATCGAGGGACACCGCACCTTGCATCGCTCCGTCTTGCACCGCAACCGCGACGAACGCCGACTGGCTCGTACACTCCGTTCCAGCCACAACGAGAAAGGTACTGTAACCGAGTCTGTTCACGACTCTGCTGGCCCGTATCGACGCGGTCGGCTGGAACTGTTAGACTCTGTGGTTTCCAGCATCGCGGTAGGCTCAGACGGAGCTACCGACTCGTACGAACTTTGTTTTTGGACTATTCCTGCAAAGAAGAAGTTACCTTATCAAGTATTCATTTTTAAAGTACAGTATTGTGGATTTTCGTCGTAATTGGTCTTGTCTCAAGTATATAAAATATTGGTTATTTTTCTAAACTGGTGTGGTGTCCGTTTGTAGTGCTTACACTGTATTACTGTTGGTTATGTGCAAATGCTTTACACACTGCCTCTGAATTAAGCCCGACTGCTCGTGCCAAGCTACCACGAGGGTGAGCAGGGGTTACTTCACGAGTGTAACACCCTTACCCTGACTAGGAAGAAGGGTCCCTACTTGGACAAAGGTGCAAACCCTTGCCAACTAGAGATCCCATTGCTAACATTGGTTGTCAGCGGTGAGGATAGGACTTGTGTTTGCACTTGACTTACAGTGATTGGTGTGTACTACTACCATATCGCAGACCATTACGTACCACATACTGGTTCTTTTTCTTTTGGCCTATTTTTGATCTTGCCAGTTTTCAACTCACTACTTTTGTCATGCCTGAATCAATTGCATCATCCGTTGCATCTCTGGAAGTTATCTTTGAGGAGGATAGGTTGGAATCCTACGCCGTAAAGGAGCTACGAGCGATTTGTAAAAACCTGAAAGTCCAAATTAAAGGCCTCACAAGGAAGGAGGAGCTACAGAAGGCGCTGAGGGCCTGGGTAGCAGCCAGACATGCCAATGGGCAGCCTGGTAATCTCAGTGAGGAGGTGGAGGAGCCTATTTCCAGGGTGGATGTGCTTTTGGGTAGGGGGAACCCGCCAGATCAGGCAGCAGCAGTCTGTCCCCAGAGGAGCTGGAGGACAGGCGGGAGGCAAGGCAGTTTGAGCTGCAGAAGCTCAGACTGGAGAGTGAGCGGGAGGAGAAGAGATTGGCCATAGAGGAGAGGAAGATGCTCTTAGAGCATGAGAGAGAACTGAAGGAGCTAGAACTTAGGAGTAAGTCAGGCTCAGATGGTGGCAGCAATTCGTCCAGAAAGGCAGACAGGATTGTGCACATTCCCAAGAACGTAGGCAAGGAGTTCAAGAAGGGGGATGACATACAAAGGTGGTTTCAGGGTTATGAGGCAGCCATACACATGATTGGGTCCCTGAGGAGAATTGGGGAGCAGGATTGTGGCCACTTTTCCCTGAAGAAGCAAGGGATGCTCTGATAGCTTTGGGTAAGGGGTATCACCTCACCTATGCTGACATGAAGGATGCCCTTCTCACGAAGTATGGTCTTACTCCTGAAAAGTACAGGGATCAGTTCAGGTCCAGTAAGAAGTCTGATGCCAACACTTGGTTGGAATGTGTGGATGTGTTCTGCAGGTCTCTGGATGGTTGGGTGAAGGGCAGTAGTGTAACAGATTTTCAGGGGCTCTACAACTTGATTGCATGGGAGCACTTGTCTAGTCTATGTTTTGCAGATCTGCGCCAGCACCTAGTTGATAGTAAGCTAACTGACCCCAGGAAGCTTGCTATGGAAGCGGACCGCTGGGTGAGTACCAGGGTCCACAAGAAAGCGTTTGGGGAGACTCAGCCAAAGGTGGGCAGGGTCCCCAGCAGAAAGGTGGGGGGGACAAGGGTAAAGCACAGGAGTTCTCTAAAGGGCCCCAAACTAGTACCCAGGGTAAAGGTTCCCAGCCCCCGGTGATAAGAAGAAAGGGGTCTCCACAGGGAAGCCTGTTGAGACCGGCCCCCGCAAGTGTTATGCATGTGACCAGGTAGGTCACTTTAAGGGGGACCCCAAGTGCCCGAAGGGGACACAGCCGCCCACCGGTGGACAGTCCAAAGTGTTGGCTAGTGTAGCGCTTGGGGAGGAGGGGTGCCCACAGGAGGGTGGGGATCCCGCAGAAATGACCCTTGTCTCACTAGGGGACAGTGAGATGGTCCCAGGAAACCAGGTGCCCCCTAACACAAAGAAATATAGCACCTGGGTGACCATTAATGGGAACAGGGTAGAGGCTCTCAGAGACACTGGAGCCAGTGTGACCTCAGTCCGGTGTCACCTGGTGTCTGAGAAGCAAGTAGTCCCAGGAGCATTCCACCAAGTAGTTGCTGTAGACAACTCAGAGCGCCAATGTATGGTGGCGCAGGTTCCCTTTGAATGGGGGGGTCTCAGGTCCCTTGAGGGTGGTTGTGAGCCCTACCATGCCTGTAGATTGTCTGCTAGGAAACGACCTCGAGCAGTCCTTATGGAAGGAGGTTGAGCTCAGGTCTCACTTGGAGATGCTTGGGTTGCCAGAGTGGGCATGCATGTCTACTCGGTCAATGGCAGCCAAAAAGGGTGATCAAGAGGACTTGGAGCCTGAAACAGTGGCCCAAGTCCCTGCCAAGAGAAAGGGCAGGGGGCGCGGGAAACCGGCCCCCGAAGTTCCCACGGACCGGGAGGAGGCGGACCTCGAGGGGGACGCCCCGGTGCCTACAGGGGAGCAGGTAGCCGAACTGGGAGACATCTCTGAGCTGACCCATTGGCAGCAAGAAGGGGGTCCCACCAGGGAGGAGTTCTTCAGGGAGCAGAACAAGTGCCCTACTCTGGAGGGTCTGCGGCGGCAGGCTGCAGACCAGGCAGCTGGTAATCAGTCCGGGTCACATCTGATCTACTGGGAGAGTGGTCTCCTATACAGTGAGCCTAAGGTTGCTGAGCCTGGGTCAGCCCGTGTGCTGGTGGTACCCCAGCGCTTCAGGACCTTCCTACTGGGTCTGGCTCATGACGTGCCTTTGGCAGGACATTTGGGGCAGGACAAGACCTTTGACAGGCTTGTCACCCACTTCTTTTGGCCCCAAATGCGAAGGCAGTCAGATGCACACTGTAGGTCTTGCCAAACTTGCCAGGCAAGTGGTAAGAGTGGGAGGAAGGTCAAAGCTCCTCTCCAACCTTTTCCTGTTGTTGGAACACCCTTTGAAAGGGTAGGGATGGATATAGTGGGGCCACTGGATCCCAAGACAGCCATGGGCAACAGGTACATCCTGGTCTTGGTGGACCATGCCACCCGGTACCCGGAGGCAATCCCTCTCAGGACAACGACGGCGACAGTGGTGGGCCGGGCGTTAATGGGGATCTTTTCCTGTGTGGGATTCCCCAGAGAGGTGGTTTCTGATAGGGGGACCAATTTCATATCCAAGTATATGACATCCCTGTGGAAAGAGTGTGGTGTAACCTACAAGTTCACCACTCCGTACCACCCACAAGGAAACGATCTGGTGGAGAGATTCAACCAGACCTTGAAAGGCATGATCAAGGGTCTAACAGAACCCATGAGGCGTAAGTGGGACGTCCTCTTGCCATGCCTACTCTTTGCATACAGGGAGGCGCCTCAGAAGTCTCTTGGGTACAGCCCCTTTGAGCTCCTGTATGGCCACCCTGTCAGAGGACCTCTGAGTTTGGTAAAGGAAGGCTGGGAGGCAGCTCCCAGGAAAACTCCCCAGGATGTATTTAGCTACATGCTGGCCTTTAGAAACCAAACTGCCCGCTTCAGGAAACTCGCTCAGGCGAACCTAGAAGCAAGCCAGGAGGAAATGAAGAGATGGTATGACCAGAATGCCACTCTGGTCGAATTTCAACCTGGGCAAAAAGTGTGGGTCATGGCCCCAGTGGCACCTTGTGCCTTGCAGGACAAGTGGACTGGGCCATATGAGGTAAAGGAGCGCAAAAGTGACGTCACCTACCTGGTGGATTTGCAGGCTCCAAGGAACCCTTTGAGGGTCCTTCACGTGAACCGCCTCAAGCCCCACTTCGAGAGGTCCGAAGTGAGTATGCTCTTGGCGACAGATGATGGGGTGGAAGAGGAGAGTGAGCCTCTCCCTGACCTCCTGTCTACCAAGGAGCATGATGGGTCAGTAGAGGGTGTGATCCTCTCCCCTACTCTGACTCAGGAGCAGCAGGGGGACTGTCGCCAGTAGTTGGGACAGTTCGCCCCACTGTTCTCTCTGACCCCCGGTGTTACTCACTGGTGTACCCATGACGTGGACACTGGTGACAGCCCTCCTGTGAAGCACAAGATTTACAGGTTGACTGACCGGGTCAGAGCCAGCATCAAGGAGGAGATCTCTAAGATGTTGGCATTAGGGGTGATTGAGCCCTCCCACAGTCCTTGGGCCAGCCCAGTGGTCTTGGTCCCAAAGGCTGCGGCGCCCGGTGCCACTCCAGAACTCCGGTTTTGTGTGGACTACCGTGGGCTCAATGCCGTCACCAGGACTGACGCGCACCCCATCCCCAGAGCTGATGAGCTCATTGATCGGTTGGGAGCTGCCCGGTTCCTCAGCACGTTTGATTTGACGTCTGGGTACTGGCAGATTGCCTTAACCGATGGGGCCAAGGAGAGATCAGCATTCTCAACCCCAGAAGGTCATTACCAATTCCGGGTGATGCCCTTTGGGTTGAATAATGCCCCTGCCACCTTTCAGAGGTTGGTCAATCAGGTGTTGGCTGGGCTGGAGGATTTCAGTGCCGCCTACCTGGATGACATTGCTGTGTTCAGTTCCAGCTGGGAAGAACATTTACAGCACCTTGAGAAAGTGTTGAGGGCTCTGCAAGGTGCAGGCCTCACGATCAAGGCCAGTAAGTGCCAGATCGGGCAGGGTTCTGTGGTGTACTTGGGACACCAGGTAGGAAGCGGCCAGGTGGCGCCCCTACAACCCAAGATTGACACCATTCTGGCTTGGGAACCCCCAAGACCCAGACAGAGGTGAGAGCCTTCTTAGGTCTCACCGGTTACTATAGGAGATTTGTTAAGGGCTATGGCACCATCGTTGCCCCCTTAACAGAGCTGACCTCTAAGAGGCAGCCCAGGAAAGTGATCTGGACTGAGTCCTGCCAGAAAGCTTTTGATGCCCTGAAGGCAGCCATGTGCACGGCGCCCGTGCTCAAGGCACCTGACTTCTCCAAGGAATTCGTCGTGCAGACTGACGCTTCAGAGCATGGTGTGGGAGCGGTGCTCTCACAACTGAACGAAGAGGGCCTGGATCAGCCTGTAGTCTTCCTTAGCAGGAGACTACTTCCCAGGGAACAGAGGTGGAGTGTCATAGAAAGGGAAGCTTTTGCTGTGGTCTGGGCGCTGAAGAAGTTGAGACCATACCTGTTTGGGACTCACTTCCGGGTTCAGACAGACCACAGGCCCCTCAGATGGTTGATGCAAATGAGGGGTGAGAATCCAAAACTGCTTAGGTGGTCCATCTCCCTACAGGGAATGGACTTTACGGTGGAACACCGTCCTGGTACAGAACACGCCAACGCAGATGGTCTGTCCAGGTTCTTCCGCCTTAGTGAAGAGAACTCCAATGGGGTTGGGTAGTTCTCCCTACTTTCAGCTGGAGGGGACATGTGTTAGACTTGGCATCTTTTGGCGTGTTTCCCCTGACTTTTTGCTTTCTGACCTCCTGGTTTTGACTCTGTTTTTGCTGGTGTAATGATTCTGCGCACTTTCCTCACTGCTGTCCAGTGGGAAAGTGCAAGTGCTCCTGTATAAAATGTGTTATGGATTGGTGTTTCCATGATTGGCCTATTTGGTTTATGTATCAGTCCCTTGTAAAGTGCACTGCGAGTGCCAGGGCCTATAGACCAAATGCTGTTGGTGGGCTGCAGCACTGGATTGTGCCACCCACGCAAACAGCCCGTAAAGTGTAACTCGGGCCTGCCATCGCAGAGCCTGTGCGCAGCCTGGGGCTGCCATATCGACTTGGCAAGTGCACACACTTGCAAGTCCCTAAACCTTCCCTTTTCTACATATTAGTCACCCCTAAGGTAGGCCCAAGGTACCCCTGTGGGCAGGGTGCATTGTATGCGAAAGGTAGGACATGCCCTGGTGTGTGTGGCATGTCCTGATAGTGAATTACAGCCTAGTTCGTTTTTCACTATTGCAAGGCTACCTGTTCCCCTAGGCCAGACCGGGCAGTTTTGATTATTACAACTTATAATCCTAACTGACCCCGGGAACATGGTAGAAATTCGAGTTTAGTATGCCTGGACTCAGAATGATAAAATGCAGCTTTTAGTGAAGTTGGTTTTAACATTCTGTGTTTGAAAATACCACTTTTAGAAAGTGGGTATTTTCTTGTCTAACCATCCAAGCCTGCCTCTGCGAGGTTGTGTATTCCTTGTCTGGAGTGTGAGTGACAGGGGCTGGGGGATGCCAGGAGACAGGGTGAGTCAGCGCAGGGCTGAATAGCAAGATCTACATGTAGATGGGTGGGAGGGGTCGCACCTGGGCCCTGAATAGGACAGTGCCTTCCCTCCACAATGCTGGCTCCACCTCCTGTGGTGCGTCTGATGTCCCTGGCCTACTCACTGAAAGAAGGGACGGAGACTTGTCAACAAAGTGCTCCAGAACTGGTTTGGACTAGGCAAAGACCTCTCTGCCTTCAGAGAACAAAGGAATTTGGGATATAAATATTGGGGCCCTGACCCCATGAATTTAGATCTCGCTGGAATCAAGGAACCTGCCAAGACGAAGAGCTGGAAGAGCTGCCAGGAGGAGTACTGCCCCTTTGCTGTGTTGTTGCTTTGTTGGGTTGGCCTGCAGTTGCTGCTTCTGTCTTGGGCAGTGAAAGGGCTGGACTGAACTTTCTACAAACTTGTGCTGAGTATCTCCAAGGGCCTGGAACCGAGCTGGCCTCCTGTTAAGAAGTCTCAGGGACTGCAAAGACTTCACAAGCCTCTGGGTACCGCTTCTGGAACGCTGTTTCAGTTGCCACAGAGGAAGGGAACCGCAACCGACTCCGTCAACCGAATCCATCCCTGGCCGGTGACCTGTTTGCACCACAGACCGCATCGCCCCGCTTCGCATCGCAACCCTGGTCTCACCGTGGGCGACGTCCAACGCCGCCAACATCGAGCCGCTGCTTGCACCGTGACCTGTGGGCACCGCAGTTCGCATCGCATCGCTTCATTGAACCAGCCGGACCCGACCGACGCGGTCGCTGCAACTGGCTCAAGAGTCGTGACCGCACCGCATTTGGGGCACCGCTCGCACGTCTGCGACGCACCGCTCCGACTCGCACCGCTGTCCGACGCCAGCTCCCGCACTCCGGCTTGGTCGCCTGCATCGCAACCTGTCAGCACCGCATCGAGCATCGTCTCACCCTGCATCGCACGCCTTGGACTCACCGACCCCGTCTGCACGACGCTCATCGAGCCGCTGCCTGCACCGCATCGAGGGACACCGCACCTTGCATCGCTCCGTCTTGCACCGCAACCGCGACGAACGCCGACCGGCTCGTACACTCCGTACCAGCCACAACGAGAAAGGTACTGTAACCGAGTCTGTTCACGACTCTGCTGGCCCGTATCGACGCGGTCGGCTGGAACTGTTAGACTCTGTGGTTTTCAGCATCGCGGTAGGCTCAGACGGAGCTACCGACTCGTACGAACTTTGTTTTTGGACTATTCCTGCAAAGAAGAAGTTACCTTATCAAGTATTCGTTTTTAAAGTACAGTATTGTGGATTTTCGTCGTAATTGGTCTTGTCTCAAGTATATAAAATATTGGTTATTTTTCTAAACTGGTGTGGTGTCCGTTTGTAGTGCTTACACTGTATTACTGTTGGTTATGTGCAAATGCTTTACACACTGCCTCTGAATTAAGCCCGACTGCTCGTGCCAAGCTACCACGAGGGTGAGCAGGGGTTACTTCACGAGTGTAACACCCTTACCCTGACTAGGAAGAAGGGTCCCTACTTGGACAAAGGTGCAAACCCTTGCCAACTAGAGATCCCATTTCTAACAGCCCCCCATTCTCCAATACCATTGTAGACCTCATTGCACCTCAGGGTCTACCATCCACCGACGACATCCTACTCGGTGAACTCAAGTTCCACCTGGACAACCCCAGTGACCAGAACACCACCCCCTCCTGGGGAAGGTCCCCTACATCAGACGCAAGTAGCAAGTCACCTCAACAAGCCACATAGCAGGACACACGGTTGAGCACGTCACCTCCGCCAGCGGGAACTTCAACTACAGCCACAACACCGGACTCTCCTGGACCGACCATCATTGGTAACATCACGTCTTCACCTTGCCCACTGGACGCCACCGCCATCATCGCACCCCCTCGCAGCTGGATCAAGGCCACCGAAGAAGGTCTCGTCAGCTCCCTCTGCACCAACACTCCACCAATGCTTCCATACGATGACACCGCAGCGCGCAACCACCACCGCTGGATCTCCAACAGCGCCGACATTCGGGCACCCCTCATGAACGGCACTGCATCAGTACCTTCCGCCTGCCTGATGGCAGGCGTGAGGGTGACGCAGTGCCACAGGGATAGGCTGGCCCCATGCATTTGTTGGAGTTGCGTTATGGTTGTGACACGACTGCAGCAATGCGTGACTTTAGCGCAGACAGATACGTCAGGATTCCTGACGTATCTGTCATTACTTGCGTCATGGAGCGATGTCCAGTGAATACAGCGCATCCATGCTGTCGCAAGAAGGGCGAAGTGAGAAGTGTTGCAACACTGTCTTGTCGCAGCGCTGCAACACTTTTCATGACTGGGGCCCAGGAATGCGCACTATCTTATTGATGGTGCACATTCCTGCACTGTAGTTTTGTCGCAGGGCAGCGCTGCAACATTGCTTGCAGCGCTGTCCAGCACCAAAACCTGCTGAGATGAGGCCCCAAGTGTTATCCCCATTTTTAAGACCAGCTATTTTCTGGTCTTAAGTAACTGGCTATAACTGCAGTTAGAGACAGTTTTTTTGGTCTTTAGAACTTCAAGGATCCCCTTGTGAATATGGAGAAGTGGGGTTTGCGTCCGTTTTTGCACAGGAACGCCTCTCCTGCATATAATTATCGCTAACAGAAGTGGCGATCTTTGCAACGGACGTTTTCACCTAAAAACTGTCTTTAACGGCTGTTAGCGACAGCTTGGTAATAGTGCGATAAAATTATTGCCGCATTAGCGGCAGAAAAGTGCCGCTAACGCGGCGATAACTCCTTGATAATATGCCCCTTTGTTTTTAGAATGACGCTATTACAATTAACGTTTCATATGTAAAGTGTGGAGAAACCTTTTTTAAAGAAGTAGAATAGTAAAGAGTGATTTGTCATCAGAGAGTCAAGTTCCCTATGATTTTATTGACATTTGCATTTCAGGGCCAGTGAACATGTAGTCGTATATATATGTATGATATGTGGCTCACTGTGATTGAAATATGCACTAGTTTCTGTATTTCAATGCCAGTGCAGGGTCGGGCTGGCCTATAGGGTAATCATGCAGTCCCTAAAGGTCTTGTCTGATATTTCAGTGTATGGGCCGGTGTGTCAGCTGTGTGTGGGCCTGTTTTATGATCCGTTGGGCCGATTTTTCTGTTGATTTCCCTGATATTAAAGCAAACATTGCCTGCAGCAGGCTCAAATGCATGCAGTCTCCTATACCTTGCAAAGCACTTATACAGCGTGTCTTTGCAAGATCAAAACTGCCCTGATGCAAAGAAGGGCCACTCTATTAGCTATCTAATTCACTATTGAGGAACACTTTTATTTTGGTGCCTGGACCTATTTTCTGTCCCAGTCCGACGCTGTGCCAGTGAACCAGTAGCTGAAATTGATTTTATATGTATTTGCGTTGGCTTTTATTAAAAAAACACACAATTTCTACAACTGAAAAACAATTTGCTTTCAGCAAAGTGAGTGTAGTTTCTGTTAAGCTGATACTGGGACTAAAATTAATGAATTTCCTAAACATATTCAAAGCTGATATTTGTGTTTGAAAGGCATATTGCTGATCTTGGGTCCCTTACCAGAGGGCACTGGGTGCTATAGCTGTTAATTCCTGAGTAGTTTCATTTTTTTATCCATATTGAGAATGCTTTTTTCTCAGAGTCTAACTACTGCTGTCTGTGTCCAGAGCATGTAAGAGTGGAGTGACCTGAGACTTGTCTCTTCCTGTAAGCCTGTAATTTTAGCAGGAGCACTTCTGATTAGCTTGGACGGGTGTGCCATCTGAATATCGAAACCACAATAAATATCGAAACCACAATATCGAGGAGACACAATATCGAGGGCAGAATATCGAAAATAAAATATCAACAGGTCAGTAAGTCTAGATTTTCCATTCCTAATTCGACATATAGGTACCAACGTTCTATGTACATCTTCAAGGAATGTAGATGTAGAGTTAGGAATAGTAAATCTATTCTTCCCTATATGCACTTACTTTTCGCTATTTTGTTTCTCAATATTCTGTCCTCGATATTCTTGTTCCACAATATTGTTGGTGTCGATGTTCAGTAGTACAATCGCCTGGACTACATGATTGTTTTTTCTGTCCATGAACCAGCATTGTGAGACTTGTATACCTTTTACTTTTTCCACCCTGCCCTTCCACGTAGATTCGCAATCATATTTGCTGCAAATTTAAACCCATGTGCTAGCGTTGTAAAGAGGAAGTAAGGATGTAAGGACTATCGCCAAAAGCCTGTAAAAATAGAAGTAACCGTGAGTGGCAAAGCCTAAAGTATCTCATTGGCTGGCTCCCTGGGTGACCCTGACAAGCAGTTCATTTATGCATTTTGCCCTGGCCTTGCTATGCTGAGAGTGGGCTCCTTAGAGACTGGTGCATGGCAACGGGAAAGTTTTTTGTTGTCTTTCTTCGGAAAGAATCATGCTGTCGTAGGACTGCAAATTGGAATGTGGTCTTCTAAATTTGGCATAAGCTATCTTTAAAGTGTTATCTTTGATGCTAAGGATATGTTTTCTGCATTCCGTCTTCTATAATTCGGATCCTAAAAGTTTTTTGCCTTTCTCACTTAAAGCCCAGCAGTTTTTTCCTGGTATCATCTAAACATTATTACTTTACCAATAGTCATGATGCAACACAAACAATGCAATGCAAATCGAAATGCAATACATAATACATCAATGAGAGCAGTTTTATTTAAAAAAAAAAGACCACTGTAATTCCTGCAGCACAGTTGGATCAAGGTCATTTTTTAACTCATGTATATGGGTGGTACTAATTTCTGTATGACAGCTGGGGAAATTTCAGCTTCTCTTCTTCCACGCTGCTACCACACCTTGTACAGGTCACGGAGGTGTCTTGGTACACAACAACATGGCTACAGAGCAGGAAGCGATGCTGTAATTGTGAAAAGGTCATTTATGGCACGTCCACTCCCAGTATTCATAAAATGGACAAAGAAGAGGAAGTGAATGAGAGTCTCCTTGTAGAAGTAATTACAGAAACAGCTACCAGGCACATTGACTGATTCTAATCCTATACTCATAAGCTGTGCTGCAAATATAAAGTTGTGAGCTCAGGCCGGTGAGTTAAACCGAGGGAAATTCATAATCATTTTTAGATTTCGATGACATGGAAACTGAGTCTCAGGTGAGATACTGCCACTACTGAAACCGTCTTGTGTTCATATATTTACGTTTTGTTTTAACCATTTTGCGAGTTGTAACGTTATGCAGTTTCACGTGACCCCACAGTTCATGATAGCCAATTTCATAAATAGGTTTTTCATGACTGAACTAAGGTAAAATAAGTTGCCCTGGTTGACGGATTCACTTTATCATTGACTTTCTGTATATCACACCCAGCTTGTTGAACCATAACCTTTTCCGGAATAAAACAGGACTCGGGTTACGGCTTTGGTCTATGCGGGATGCACCAAGTTCCACCAGCAGTAGTTGAAGCCTTTGCCTAGATTGAGCAATTGTCTCAAAATGGTTTTCACTCACAACAATATTTTAGCGTTCACACAGCCCCAAATATCAGTGATGTAACCAGCTGAGAACATGGCCTTGGCGTGATAGGGTTTTAGTGCTAGTTCTATAGACTGTCCTTGTACAATGCTTTTACCAGTTCAATCTTTCCAAGAACCTAAAATCAAAGGATTGGAAGACTGCAGCCTTCTCCATCTTCATGCCATTAATCAAGATGATTTTAGGGGGAAATTGGCCTTTCCACCATTTATAGTGAGTCATTTGACAGAGCAATATTGTGAAAAAGCAAGCAACCTTTGTGCATTGATAAATTGGTGATGGTTAAAAGAGCCACATAATTGTCACATAGGAGGATTTGTATTGCTCATCTCCTGGTAATCCAGAAATGTTAGTAATCCTTTCAGATCATTGATGAAAAGGCTGAAGAGAGTGGATGTCAGCACACAACCCTGCCTCACACCAGCCAGGGAACCAACACATGTCAATCAGTAGATGTTTAGAGCGCTAATTGCGACCTGTGAGGGTATCCAGGCATTGGCAGGGTCCATTTGATTAGCCGATTAGCCAGGTTTCCAGGGACATTCAGAATTCTGGAAGAGATGGGGAGGACCATAGATGAAAGAGTAGCTCGTTCCATGTCTTCGCTGCTAGATAGGAGAAGGAGGGACCTCCACTTCTGCTATGTCGGATGCTGGGGGTGAGGGTTAGGGAAAGGGTCGGGGAGCGGAGGTGCCATGTGGGCTGATGTTAGTTCTGGCTGTGGGTCAAGTAGGTGGGTCCACAGTTGTGTAGGGCCTTGAATGTATGGGTCAAGAGCTTGAATTGGCATCTTTTCTGTTCAGGGAGAAAGTGGAGTTCCGTGAAGTAGGGGTAGATGTGGGTTTGTCTAGAGAGATCCAGGATGAGTCTGGCTGCAGCGTTCTGTATGGTCTGTGGTCGTCGGAAGAGGTGAGGTGCGTGCCCTGGGTAGAGAGCGTTGCCGTATTCCAATTGGCTGGAGATGAGGGCCTGGGTGATGGTGAGTCTAGAACGCTGGGGTAGCCATTTGAAAATCGAACGTCGCATGCAGAGGATGAGGAAGGAGGAGGAGGAGACAGAGTTGACCTGAGTTGTCATGGATAGATTGTTGTCCAGAATGATGCCTAGGATCCTACCGTGGTCAGTGGGGGTAGGAGTAGGTCCGAGTACTGAGGGCCACCAGGATGTGTGTACTGGGGAGCTTTCTGTTACAAAAATAATTACCTCTGTCTTGTCCATGTTGAGCTTCAGGCAGTTGTCCTTCATCCAGTCGGCGAAGTCTGTCATGTAGTTGTGGAAGTTGGTCTTGGTGGTGTCTTCGGGGAGGGAGAGGATAAGATGTGTGTCGGAGTAGGATATGATTGTGAGTCTGTGGGTTTTGGCAATGCTGGCCAGAGGTGTCATATAAGTGTTGAAGAGGGTGAGGCAGAGCGAGGATCCTTGGGGTACTCCACAAATGATGTCCTTGGGTTAAGAACTGAGAGTGGCTCTTTGGATGTCTATGTTGTGCAGCCGTGTGATGAGTGTGTGGTGGGAGCCCGTATCAAAGGCTGCTGAGAGGTCCAGAAGGATTAAAACAGCAGTCTCTCCTTGATCGAGTAGGGCTCGGATGTCGTTGGTAGCTGCGATGAGGACTGTCTTGTTGCTGTGGTTGTTGCGTAATCATGGTTGGGAGGAGTTGAATAGGAGGTTCCGTTCCAGAAGTGAGCAGAGTTGTCAGTTGAAGGCTTTTTCTAATACTTTGGCCGGAAATAGGAGCAGGTAGATCGGTCTGTAGTTGTTGAGATCGCTGGGTTCTGTCAATGGTTTCTTTGGTAAGGCATTGTCTTCTGCATATTTTGAGTACTCAGGGAAGGTAGCCATGGCAATTGAGGCTTTAAACAAGGCTGTAAGTATGTGGCTGATTCTGGCTTCACCTAGATTGAAGATGTTCTGAGTGCATGGGTCGGTTGTGGCCCCTGGGTGGACCGAGTTCATGATGGAGGTGGTGTCCTGTGGGGTGAGCTGATTCCATTCTGATAGTCGGATGTCTGTTGTGGCAGTGGGGTTGTTGTGTTGCTTGAAGAAGTCAGTGGCCTTGGGCTGGGGTTTGAAGCTTTTGTCGATGTTGGCGATCTTGTCGTGGAAGACGTTTGCAAGGTTGTTGCAGAGTTCCTATGAGGGGGTAATGTTGCAGCTGAGGGGTTGGAGAGTTCTTTGCCGATGTTGAAGAGTTCTTTGTGTTATTGGAGCTTGATTCAATGCGTGAGGCTAAGGCCTCTTTCTTCGATTCTCTCGGATGTCTGTGGTGAAGGTTGAGGGCTGTCTTGAAGGCGGTCTTGTTGGTCGTGTCCTTGCTGGTGCGCCATCTCCTTTCCAGTTGTTTACAGTGTCGTTTAGCAGTTCTGGAGTCTTCAATGTACCAGCTAGTCTGCTTGGCAGACCTTCTGTGGGTGTTGTTGGCAATGGAAGTGACACTGTTGGTGCAGTTGGTGATCCAATTGTTGAAGTTTCTGAGTTCTGGTCTAGGTTGTTGGAGGAGATGGGGTGGGTGGTTTTGAGGGTGTTGATCCGTGTGTTGTTTGAGATGTTGCTCCCACTGCAGTGGGAGGTATTGTGCAGACTGGGGGGAGAGGTTTGTGAGCTGGTGATATTGAAGTGAATGATGGAGTGGTCGGTCCAGGTGAGTTCCGTGGTGTGGCTGTACCTGAGGCAGTCGCTGGAGGTGAAGATGGGTTCTAGCGTGTGGCTGTGGTGTGCGTGGGGTCATGGACGAGTTGGGTGAGACCAATGTTGTTCATGCTGTTGAGGATATTGGTAGTGTTGATGTAATTGTGGTCATCGATATGGAAGTTGATGTCGCAGAGGTAAATGTAGTTGTTGTTGCCTATGGGGAGGGGGGAGATGAAGTCGGCAATGAAGGTGGTGATGAAGTTGCAGAAGGCTGGACGTTGTTCTGGAGAACGGTAGGCGAGGGTGCCCCTGATGGTGGTTTTGCTGTCTGTTTGGAGTCAGAAGTTGAGGTGTTCCATGGCTGGGGTGATGTCGTTCATACAGTTGCGGTGGGTGATCTTGTTTCCTTCGGGTATTGCGGTGTGGTTATTCACCCTTACCAATTTACCCTTTGCACTACACCAGATCCATGCAGAGGTACCTAGATGGGGATTCTGTAAAATCCTAATTAACCATAAGGCCATACTTTATTATCACGGGGATGACCTGATGAACACTATGATAATCAGGTGAAAAGAGTTTTAGAGATCAATTAAGGCTATAGGCACTAGGATAATTTTTTAATCAGGACTATTTAGTACTGATTAAGTACAATCTAAAAGCTGGTTCACTATACCAACACCAGTACAAAACCCAGCCTGTACATTACTCAACATAGTCCCAATTGGATCCATTCAGTAATCCTGTTAAGGAGCAATGTAAATAATTTTTTTAATTTGGTTGTGGAAAGAATCATCAGTGAAACATGTAATCCTCTAATCTTTTTGTGCTAATACACAGAAAAGAAAGGGTAGTTACCCTAAAAAAGTGGTGACTAATGCCAGGCACAGTCCATAACTTGCATGGGTTTCTCCTCGTAACATCTGAGAGTATAGGCGAAAGACAAAATGTAATCTAATATATGCATAATTTTTTTATTATTCAGAATATGATTTAACATTCTTATAAAGCTATATGATATTGTTGTACTGTAATTCGCTAAGTTGTGTGTGTGTGTGTATATATATATATATATATATATATATATCAACTGTAACATGCTAGGTCTTATTTGCAATTGATTATTTAAACAATTTTCGATGATCATATGGCTGGGTGTTCTGGAGCAATGTCTGTACATTTGTAACTATTACATTTGGAGGAATTTTTCACATTGCTGTTTACAGATTTAAAATAGTTTGCACCCCACCATATCCCACACTTACATGCCTATACAGGATACCACTTACATTAGGTTTCCAGTTGACCTTCACCATTTTAGGATGGCAGACCCCCAAGCGAGACTTATTAATGCAGGCAACAGATATGGCACCTGCCTTCTGTGCACGGACAGATGCAGCCGCACATATCTGCACATTGGTAAATACTTATTTTGGAAGAATTTCTTTACTGGCCAGGGATTACAATGAGTTGCTCACCGCTACCTTTAATGCATACATAAACCCAGAGGTTCCCATTCACACACATTTTTCAGTAGATACACACCATTCTAAGATGGCGAATGAAATGCACAGCCGACATACATACATACATACGGGCAATCAATACGGCGCTGCTCCACCACCCGCTGACTGATGCAACCATGTTAGAGCTGATCCGGGGAATTGTCTACATGCACTTGGGCTGTGGATTCTGACCCGACTGGATTATTGTGACTAGAGTGAGCCAAGAAACTTTTCTAGTCAAGCATTGCCTCTGCTACGGTTTGCTGAAATGCTGTAGTTGAAAATTAATTTTGATGCAGTAAGCCAGGATTTCTTCTCATTTTGATACAATATGGATCCCTTGGTTTTTCTTATTCAATATTTTTCAAACACAATGTGGATTAATAACATCAATTCATTTGTGTTACAGATTTTCAGCTCCAGTAGTGATGTCCGGTATTTTTGAGAGGAAGCACCCCAATATTACAACATAAGAGATATCATGAGTGGTTGTTAAATACTTGCATGACACTTAACGAAGGTGATTGTTCACCCTGTGGGTCCACCTATACACGTGGTGCACATATTTGTAACTGTGGGGTACACTTCTTTTTTACCGCTGGGTATAATGGGTAGCACCATAGTGGTCACTTTTCAAACCCATTTCAACGGTTCTAGGTAATTCCATCAACAGATTTGAAGGCTGCTCATGGGGCCCCCCTAACCCATATGAGGTACACTTGCAGTTCATGGCCTCCTGATATGCTCTCATATTTATATCCTAGGTCCTTGTGTTGTCCTGCTGAGGCCTGTAAGAAATTGGGTTACTGATTAAGGGGAAATCAAACCCTACGCAAGCAGGAACTGCAAACCTTAACAGGGTGAGGCACAAGCAAACCCCAAATTCACCTGTGCACAACCTTCATTTAACTTGGCACAGAGCAGTCAGGCTTAACTCACAAGCAATGTCTAAAGTATTTATTCAGCATTTCAAATAGTAATAAAATGAAAACAAAACACAAGAAAGACCCCAAACCAAATTAGGAAATAAAGTAAGTTCTAATAAATAAATCAAGACTAAAATGACAAGAATCCAATCACTTGAAAAGGATATATGCAATTTTAAAGATTTCAGTGACTATAGCGTCAAGAAGCACAAAGTGCCAACTATAGATATCTGGTCACGCTAGACCAGGAGAAAGTCACAAGTTCAGGCCAACCTCGATGGAGCGCTGGCTGGCCCCAGGGATCCAGCTAGGCCCACTGAGCAAGAGTACCTTAAACCATCAACGAGAGGCGTGCGATGTGAGGGCCTGTGTCGGGGATGTGTCACGCAGTGGCGGTTCTGATGAGCTGAAGGCTGCGATGCAAAGTCCTTGCGCCGGCAAAGTCCACGCAGCAGAGGCGATGTGTTGGATCTGCTTGAGGTTGCACCGCTAAGCAGAGGAGGTGCATTGGTTCTGCTGAATCCACAGATGGCAGTCGCAGCCCATCCATCTGGGTGGATGGGCCATGCCTCCCCCCTTTTATCCCCAGCAGGAAGAGTGTCTGTCAGCCTGACATACACTCTTCTTGTTCTAGTCAGGCAGCCAGGAACTAGACATACGCTAAATGGGCAGGCGCCTGACTGCCTGCGCTGAACGTTGTCAGGAAGAGGATTTCACAGCCCCATGGGTGTGACCTCAGCATGGCAAAAGTTCCTTGAGGCCCTCCCCCTCATGACCAGGGGGAGTGTCACTGATAACCTCAGACCTGAGCACTTCAGTTTTAAGCCCTGATGTGCCCAGGGCCAAGTGTCATTTAGTGACACCTCATCACAGAGTGGGGTGGGGTCAGCAGTCTCACTGACCCCATCCTACTCTGTGACAAGTGAGGAACTGCTGCCTTCCCTCATTGGCTGACCAAAGGTTAGCCAATGAGGGAAGGCAGCAGAACCAACTCTCCTGGGACCTCCGAGGCTTCCCTCCGGAGAGCTGCAGTGAAGGTAAATTTTATGTTTGTCGATGTTTGGTGCATGCGTGTGTGCATGTATGTATGTATGTGTATTTGTGAGTGAGTGTTGTGAATGGGTGTGTGTGTGTATGAATGCCTGGGTGTGAATGAGTGTGTATGTGTGTGTGACCCCTTGCCATCCTCCATGCTAAAATTACCAGCTGCCTCTGACAGATGGGCTGCCAAAGCACCTTCGGGCACACTTCCAAGGGTCCAGGATTTGGGTGGCAGACTGAGTAGAACTCACAGATTGCAGAGTTCAGGTGCTGGGTACAAGGTTGTTGTAGCACTCTGCCCCTGAAGCTCTAGTCAGGAGGCCAGACAACTAGCCCTTCTCACCCAGGCAAGAGGGCAGCAGTAAGCAGGCCAGCACAGCAGAGCCGTAGTCCTTCAGAGCAGCATTCCAACATAATGGCAGTCCCTTCAGCAGCACAGCAGTCCTTGTTGCTGGCAGAGTCCACAGGTCCAGAGGTGTACAGAAGAGTTGGGGTCTGAGGCTCAATATTTATACATGGTGCCCACTTTGAGCGGAGGAAGCTTTTACAGTAGGGGTGGGCGGAACTAACGGAGTTTCACTCTGTGGAATTCCGCGGAGTTACATGAAAACAATACGAGATTCCGCAGAGTTACGATAATCGGCGGAAATCAGCACGTCACACTGCTCACGCTGATTTTTAGTGCCAGGAGCTTGTTCTGCACTGAAAAGTCAGCAGGAACGACACCACGTGACATGAGGGCACAGCTTCTCTGATTGGTTTTGCTGCCGCTTGAGTAGATTTTCTACTCGAGCTCCAACTTTCTAACCACGAACGGTCGCAACCACCCGCGACTGCCTGCATTGGGAAAATCTCACGGGTGCCCTCCTAGCTCCCGAAAATCATGCTAGGGGACCCCAATTCTTGCTCCGACTTGCCAACTTGCCATTGGTGAGCCACACGTGAGAAAAAACTCTGTCATGTTATGGTTGGTGAAATTTGACCTGAACTCCAAGTTACTCATGTAAGCGGTATGTAAGTGGCAAAACTCTGCCAACTCCACCGGCGGACCAGAGGTTTCCACCCCTGAGGTATAATGCATTGCTTTCCTCCCTGTCCTGTCCCAGCTTGTCTGGGGTCACAATAGACTAGTGACAATTCCTTTGTGAGAGTGCTTAGGCAGTGCCTTTGTGATGTGCAAGTGTGGTATGTGACAGCTCCTCCCCCTCGTTAACTCAGAGTGGCCCATCCTGCCAACACCTATCGTCCCTTTGACTCACTGTCTGGGAGCAGTACACAATGAGCAATGGCCAGTTACACGTGGTCATGTGACCCAGGAACAGGCTAACCAAATGGTTAGGACAAGAAAATGCCAACTTTCTAAAAGTGGGTCCCGTGTTCACTACACCACTGGATCCAAGCTAGCCTGGCTGATGAAGGGTGATGCCCTGAAACCGGTCCCAGGATGCTTGTTTCCGGTCCAATGGAGGACCTGGCTTGGCAGTTCAGGCTGGACTGTTCCCACAAGGAACAGGGTCAAGACTGATTTGCATATGGCTGGGTCCAAACTGGGGTGGTGTGGTGAGCAAAAGATTGATGGATTTAACCCAGATCCTTGTGACTGGGGCTGAATGTTTGCATTTTCCAGCATTCCGTCCATCAACTGTTTCATTTGCATATGTCGCCCTAAGTGGGAAGGGTATGCCCAGACGTGGGTCCCGTGCTCACTACACCACTGGATTCAAGCTAGCCTGGCTGATGAAGGGTGATGCCCTGAAACCGGTCCCAGGATGCTTGCTTCCGGTCCAGGGAGGACCTGGCTTCGGCAGTTCGGACTGGACTGTTCCCACAAGGAAGAGGGTCAAGACTGATTTGCATATGGCTGGGTTCAAACTGGGGTGGTGTGGTGAGCAAAAGAATGATGGATTTAACCCAGATCCTTGTGACTGGTGGTGAATGTTTGCATTGTCCAGCATTCCGTCCATCAATTGTTTCTTTTCCAACTTTCCAAAAGTGGCATTTTCAGAATTGTGATGAAAAATTCAACTTGACCAATAAACAGAGCTTTTAATTACAATTCTTTAAACACCACACTCAGAAGTTACAGCTTATTAAATGTAATAAGGTAACTCCAATGTTATCCTATGGGAGAGGTAGGCCTGGCAGTAGTGAAAAACAGCTTTTGGAGTTTTTCACTACTGGGACATTTAAAACTTAAAAGTACATGTCCTGCTTTTCAAATACACTGCACCCTGCCCTTCGGGCTGTTCAAGGTCTTCCCTAGGGGTGACGTATATGTATTACGAAGGAAGGTTTGGGCTTGGCAAAAGGTTTTTTGACAGGTTAAAATGGCAGTTTAAAAACCGCACATACAGGCTGCAATGGCAGGCCTGAGACATGTTTAAGGGGGTACTTAAGTGGGTAGCACAATTAGTACTGTAGCATTTAATTTACATGGCCTGGGTACAGGCAGTACCACTTTACTCCAGTCATGCAGGTAAATTAAATGTGCCAATTGGGTGTAAGCTAATTCTACCATGTTTTAAGGAGAGAGCACAAGCACTTTATCACTGTTTAGCAGCGGTAAAGTGCGCAGAGTTTGCATTTGAGTTCTACTTGCTTTGAGTAGATTCTAGACTGTGGAGTTTGTAAAATGCATTGTATATTTGTTTAATTCTGTGTGTGGAGCTCTGAGGAAGTCATAGAACTCTACAGTACTGAATTAAGTGACGAAACATGTCAGCCATGTGAAAGGCAAGTACACATGGGCTCACTTTTGGCTGTAACAAGAGCAGATTGACTTCACTTGTAAACTTCCTCCCACTTTCCTTCCTCTTGTTACTATGCATTGGTTGGTACCCTACCCATCCTCTGTAATTTTGAGTAGGTAACAAATTATGCCTTTAATAAACAGAGGAGTATGTATTGGTGTAAATGCTGCACACCGTTACTCTTAATTGAGTCACATTGCCAATAAGAAATAATATTAGGTCAATAGTGAATAATAGGAGTCAAAACAATTCATGAATACAGCCCCAGTACATAAAGGATAACCCAGTGAAGATGCCTGTGGAAGTTGCGCTGATATGCTAGCAGTAGCCCTCCCTTATGAAGCTAGGAGTTTTCTTCACTTTTTAAAGTGTCTCTAGCTTGATGCACAAGATTGGACATCCTTCAAACGAGGCTGGATCATTAAGTAATATCCAATGGTCACCCCATCTGTACAATGTACTGGAGATTATGGAGGGGCAGTGTTTTTTTCTCCATTTCAGGGCCATTTTTCTACCGACCATTCAATGAGCAGACCATGTCCTTACTTACCAGAGAGCTTATGTCAGAGCCTATTTCTCGCCAACTCATCGGCAACATTCTGGCTACGTTTTCTGAACAAGAATCTCTCCATGATACATTTGGAGCATTTACTATATTTTTACCTGACACTCAAGCCAGTAATTACATGGTATTCTTACTTCTGGGGTTGATCGAAAATCCCTGGAATTAAGGCTGTGGTTGACTATCTACATGAGACTCTTCTTGCTTATATTTTTAACACTTCTGTACTCCATTTGAATGTGTCCAAAAATCTTTTCAAAACTATCTTATAAGCAGTAAATGAACACAGATATTCAGTTATCACAGAGCAAGAAAAATTGATTTTCCTGTCTTTTACCAAGGCTATCAATCCTTTGTCTAGCTTCTTTGACTTCTTCATACAAGTTATTCTCTGCCCCACTCCTTCATTACTCTATATTTTCTGCCCCCCTTCTTTACCTACCGAATGTATGCTCAGCAGTGTATGCTTGAAGCGTGAGAAGGATGTGTCACAAATGTGGTATGTCAACCCGGAAACACCAGTGCATCATGGGATCCCATAAGGGACTTAGTTGCATTCTGCACTGTTTACACTATGTTGTGTACATTTTTATGTTATCAAAGTCAGATAGTACAAAGTGTGCAGGAGTGTGAATTGAGCAAAATTGAGAGACAGCAAGTCTGTAATCCTGATGATCTAATTGTGTGAGAAAGTCATCCTTTTTGCCCTGATGAGCCCCATTTTTTGACTGATACTGGTGGTTACTGACCCTGATTGAGCCCTGGGCTCTGCTAACCGGACCCAGGACCAGTGTTCTGTTTAAAAGGTATATGATTATTAGATGTAATTACAATTGGTATGACAACCCACCTGTAAGCCCCTAGTATATGGTAGGGCATGTAGGTGTAGAGGCCCATTCGATTTAATGCACTTAAGTGTGCACCGCTGTGTAGCCTGCTGTCATTTTAAAAGCCAGCCCTGCTTTGCAAGCTGCTTTTAAAATAAAACTATGTCCAAATTAGACTTTGGAATTAAAGGTACTTCCAAAGTGTTAAACTACCTTATGTTTACATATAATTCACCCCTAAGATCTCCCATTGGCATCCCAGGGGTAGGGTGCATTGTAACTATAAGCAGTGCCATTATAAAAGATGTTTTATGTGTCCTTTTGAGGGTCAAACTGCCAATTTCGTTTTTCCTCATTGTTGTACATTAGCTCCATAGGCTAACATGGAAAGGTTTTATTAAACATTAATAGTGTTTAACTAATGACAGGGGTGAGCTAAAATGATACTTAAAAGTGTCTAAATAATATTTAGAATAAATCCTACAACTTTCCAAGGTTGTATTTATTATAACTATGAAAGAAAAGAAGTTATAGAACGTGCTTTTCTGATATGCCTAAATCCAGTTCTAGAGTAGCCTCTCCTGATTGGCCAGCCTTTGACAGGCTGAGCCAAGCTGCTCTGATAAAGTGTGAAGTGGCTTGAAAGGAAACAAAGAGACATCAGGTGGGAGGAGATCATCAAGCTGCAGAGCAAAAGGTAGGAATGGGGCTGGGTAGCCAAACTGGTCTTCAAAGAGAGAAACACACTTATCACAGGACACTGGCCCACCCCCACTTCCTGCACCTCCAGCCAGATGGGAGCTCCTGTACTTGAATTAGCAGAGGGGCTGTAAGGGTGGTGTTAGGGAAATTATCCACAGCTGTAAGTTGGGTTAGCCAGACCTTAAGCTCCAGGAGAGATTTTCTCCATGTTTGCAATTTGACAAACAGTGCTTTCTGGGACATAAATATGCCACACTTTGGAGGACATTGTCATACCTGAGGGTGGCACCCTGTACCCCATTGGTCAAGGGTGGCTCCTGCTTGTCACCCCAATAGCATGGATACATATGGGAGATCTGCCTAGCAACTTAGATCACCTGCCTCAAGAAACAAAGAAAAAAAGGACTGTCCTGCTAGAACCCCTGACCTGCACCAAGAGGACTGCTCTCTGAATGACTGCACCTGCTGCACTGTTTGGAATGCACTAAAGGTTTAAGGAGTGGACTCTCAGAAAGCAACAGGTTAAAAGAGCTCACTTCCATTGTCTCCACCAAGAAAAAACCAGCTGACCCCCTTCAGCTGGACTTTAAAAGATTTGGCCTGGCACATTGTGAGAACTGTAGTCCCAACTCTCCAAGGAGCAACTCAGAGCTTCTGGAACCTTGGCTGGTGTTGTGGACCCATCAATGACCAGAAAGGACCTTCTGGAGGCATCTCCAGAAGTTTGAGTTCATTTGGAGCATTTTTTCCAAAAAGCTTCATAAGTTGACCGACCCGTCATCGACGGACAAGCCGACGACGTTGAACCGCAACCCAGCCTGAAATTCAGGTTTGCCCTGCTGACGCTCTGGAACTTTTCATCATTGACGAGACTTCCAGGAATCGACCGAGGCACCAGCTGAAGCAAGCCGCCGTCGTATCCAAACCGGGCCTGTAGAGGAGACCCTCTTGACGTCGAGAGAAAAAGCTCCAAAAAAGTTACTAAGTCAGAAGGTAAAAAGTTGACCAGGCCTTACCGCTCACTGTATCCGACCCACACTCCATCCCGGGCAGCCTGAGAGTTTGACTTTTTCCCAGTCAAGCGTAACCAGATGTCCCAAGTTTGCGCTTTTGGCTTTTCAGCACTAGAAAGTGTTTATTCTTTAAAAATTCATATCTCGGGTTCCCTACATTGGACATTTGTCGTTTTGGTGTCCTTTTAATCATAAAAATATTTCCTATTTGTATAAATTGGTGTTTGGTTTTTATTGTGTGTTGTGTCTTACTTAATTATTGTATTGATGTTTTAAATGCTTTACACACCTGTCTCCTAAGTTAATCCTGCCTGCTCGCAGCCTTGAGACCTTGACTGGACCTTATATTGTGATTGTGGCGTTACTACTAGTGGCAGGTACGTAGCTACACCAACTAATAAACAACCTTAAAACAAATGTCTTTTTCCTTTGTAGAGCATAGGTGATGCTGGTATTGGTGTATTCCTAGTACTGAGGATACCTATGCTCAGGAGTAAATGTGACCTCAAGGTTATGTATGTTGCCTCTTTGTTTTCCGCCCTTTTAGAACTTTGGGAGATTAATTTCCAGATCAGTAGCTTATTTTTTAGCTAGATCATGCAATTTTCTTTTCTCACTCATCTCTAGGGTGCAGTCGTGATTTTTTGTAAATTGAGCAAGTTAACCCAGAAACTCGCTTAGCCACAGGGGGGCTATGCCCAGCGAAAAAAGAGCATGAATTTTGACAACGCACAGCACACAAGGAACTAACTTCAACAATTCCAACTTCTTTCTAGATAATATGATTCTGTAATTGAGACTCAAAAAGGAGTGCAAGTAAAGTTAAATCACTCAACTCAATTCAAAGGCAAGAGAAAAGTCACTCAATTATGTATAGACAATTCATTAATTCATAAAGAATTCATAAGTATAGCAAATTAAATGCTTTCAATATTTATGGAACCGTGTAAACATTCTTAGTGTCTTCTGAAAAGATTCAACATAAAGTGGGTGATAAATTCAAAGTCCTTGTCAAACCACTGTCCAGGATCTAAAATTAATTATGAGGTGTCTTAAAGTAGAATGCTGATGAAAAGACAGGCATTATTTCAAGTGTTAAGTCTGATATAACGAACCGCAAGAACATGCCTTTCATCTCAACATATTTACTGATATTATCCTGAAAAATGATGCCATATCTAAATTACGAATAACTAACTCGTACCTTAAAATAGGATACAGTTTATATATGAACAGATTATCCAACATGATCTATCAATAGTCTTTCAATAGTGGCAAATGTCCTTTTAAGGTGAATTTGCACTTTACAAATACACTTGATATGTTAAGTCCTATGTGTCATCAAATTTCTTCTTAGTAAACTGAAACACAAATTATAACTATGGAACAAATTTCAGCTTAGAAAAGATATGTATAAACCTACTTAAAATATCAAACAGCTGGATGCTATCTATCTATCTATATATGTATCTATCTATCTATCTATTGAGATTGTATATCACAACATAACTCTAATGATGCATTGAACCCTCTAGGTCTGCTGGAATCTAGCCAGTCAGTAAATTTGCTTCCTTTTGCATCAATTTGATAAGTCTGTTGTCATCTCATGACAGATGCTTCACCTCATCACACATTTAGAAGTTTACACTTAATAATGTGATTGTAATGTCAATAATGAATACATAGGAAATGTTCTGAATTTTAGGAAGAAAATATACATGCTCTTGTTGTCAGTGTTTTCACTCGAAAATGTATCTCAAGTTCTTGATTCTTTTGCTTGTGAATGTTGGTTCCGGTGGAAATAACTAATTCAGGAGCTTGTCATGCACAACAATTCAGCATTTTTTTCAAAGGAATTTATTTTATTATGTGATTCATTGAGAAAGTAGACACAAAGACGAGCAGTGTCCCTTTTTGAATAGCTCTATACTCAATATTTAGTCAGACTGCATTTAATTTAGTTAATGTGCCTATTGCAGAGCACAGCATGTAACAAGTAGGTTGAGCCTGGTTTGCATCAACATCGAGAAAGATATGGGGGAAGACAAAAAGATGCGTTGGTTCCCATCTCACAACAGAGGGTGATGCGTTGGGTTTCTCCACATAAAGTCAGCAATGGATCAGTTCCAAGGACGATGCGCTGGTTCCAAAGGAGACCCAGGACTGCTCCACGCAACGATGAGGATGCGCCGGGTCTGATCCATGCAATGGTGAAGATGTGCGGGTTCCGATGAGAATGCGTGGGTTGGCTGAAGAAGCACCTTAGGCCTCACTTCCAAGGGTCCAGGACTGGGGTGGCAACACTTGGCAGGGCAGGCTCACAGATGACAGAGTTCAGGTGCAGCTGCAAGTAAGATTGAAGTCTTTTATGTCCCTGAGACCTCTGATCAGGAAGCAAGTCTGCAAGCCCTTGGAATCACTCTGGGTTCAAGTGATGCATGTCCAGTCCTTCTCACCCAGGCAGGGAAACAGCAGGCAGGACCGCAGCGCAGCAAAGCAGCAGTCCAGCAGAGTGGGCGTCCTTCAGCAGCACAGCAGTTCTTCCTGGTAGATTCTTCACAGGTCCAGAAGTGTGCTGATGTTGTGGTGTCAGAGGTCCAGTACTTATACCCAGTTGTGGCTTTGAAGTGGGGGAGACTTCAAAGAAAGATCTTTGAAGTGCACAGAGGTCCTCCCTTCCTGTCCTGGCTCCAGACTCACTACAGGGGGGTATACAGCCCTTTGTGTGGGGACAGTACACAGCCTATTCAGGTGTGGATGGCCCATCAGTCACACCTAAAGTCCCTTTGTGTGTGGCTGTCTAGAGGGAATGCACAAAGCCCAGCTGTCATCCACCCCAGACGTGTATTCAGAGACACACAGCAGGCACAGAATGGCTAAAGTATGAAAATGCCATCTTTCTAAAAGTGTCATTTTCAGACTTGCAATTTAAAATCTGACTTCACCATAAGTTGTGGTTGTAAATTGTGAGTCTAGAGACACCAAACTTGAAAAGTCTATCTCTTCACAATTGGGAATCACATCTAAAAGGTGTGATAAATTAATCCCAATGTTATCATTGGGAGTTTTTCCCCTACCAGGACATGTAAAAATTAAAGTACATGCCCTGCCTTTTAAGTACATTGCACCCTGCCCCCTGGTTTACCCAGGGCCTACCTAAGGGGTGACTTATACGCATAAAAATGGACGGTTTAGGCCTGGGAAGAGGTTTGTCTTGCCAGATCGAATTGCCCGTGTAAACTGCACAGACAGGCTCTGCAATGGCAGGCCTGAGCCATAGTTAGAGGACTACTTAAGTGGATGGCACAATGAGTGCTGCAGGCCCACAAGTAGCATTTAATTGACAGGTCCAGTGCATATGTAGTGCACTTTACTAGGGACATTTAAGTAAATTAAATACGCCAACTGGGAATGAGCCACTACTACCATGTTTAGGGCAGAGAGCACAAGCACATTAGCACTGGTAAGCAGTGGTAAAGTGCACAGAGTCCTAAAGCCAGCAAAAATAAGATCAGAAAAATGGAGGTGGTGGGCACAAAGTTTGGGGGAAGAACACCCTAAGGCTGTTAGGTCTAACAGCATGCAACTACACCTCCCACATACAAAGCCAGTGAAAGTCAATACCCATTTACTAATCTCAGTTTGTCTCCCTTTTAAGTGACACATTCGGTGTCTGTTTTGCTCTGCTGGCTCTCTGAGTATACATGAAGTCTTAGGTTCCAGCTCGGATCCTTTGACCTCAACTTGCTCCCAGTCATTATAAAATGAATACAGCTGCTGATTGTCCTTCAAGTGAGGTATTTGTCCTAGGTCCAGCTAGAAATGTGAGTAAAGGCCTCTCTTGCCTGGTGCTGGCTTCTGCTCCCCAAACCAAGTACACTAAAATTGCAGATGACACAATATCTGTCCTGGTGTCAGCAAACGGCACTGGGACACACAATTCACTGGGGCCGGCCTGGGCTCCAGAATATGGCTCAATACTAACTGCAGAATGCAGAATCAGGTTGGACCCCCATCCCTCCAAGCACTGAGCAACTGAAGTTGCAACAATGACTGGAAAAATGTGAAATACTAAATAACTGCGTCCTGGCCTTGAGAGTTGCATCTATAACCCCTTGGAAATCAACAACCACCTTTTGTTTACATTTATGAGATGAAAATAAAATTACAATGTTTTCCATCAATATGGAAAAAAAATTAAAATTTGATGTGTTTCTGAATTTCCTATAAATAATTGGGTGGTGTTTCAATTTCTATTTTTTGGGCTGATTTGCCATTTGTTTTCTACTTTTTTTAATCACAAATACACATTCTTTGGATTTTAAGGAATTTTCTTCTTTGAATCACAAATATGTATGCATCTCGCCGACTGTAGCTGCAGCCCGTTGCTCTTTATTTCATCTGGCCATCATACCATCAAACCATGACGATAAACATATCATTAGAATAAACAGTTGTGAGGTTAAGAACCATGCATCTATACTTACCTACATGCAAACCATGGTGATATAAAGGTAGTCGATATTCTTCAGTCTAAATTTTTGTAAGTCGATATTCTGACATACAACCCACTTAAATAACTGTATGTCATCATTCACAAACGTGGGTCTTTGGGTACTAAAACTGTGTGCACCCTAGTTCATGAAAGGACCAGGTCATGGGACGTTTATGTTTCATGGATTGCAATTCAATTATGTCAATGAACTAATTTGCAATATGGGATCCGCTAGACTTACATTCTGTGAATGTGCACGGGTCTTTGTTGCTGAATGAAGTTAATGTTACGGTTTCTGAATTGGTAAATGCTTTCGTGCGAAATGTAGAATAGAAACTAAGTATATATGGTTTTAATGTGAAGTGCTCTGATACCCCACGGGGTCAAGTTCGCGCTATATAAAACACTATAAATAAATAAACTTGGCCAAGAAAGCGTAGGTCAACCCGAGCAATGCTGGAGACCAGGGGCATAGCTTCCTGTACCAGGGTCCAGATGCCCTTGGACCCACTCAACCCGGATTACTGCTGAATTTTATAATTCAAACAGCAGCCAGGAGCCATTTCCTTCCACTAGGGCCCATGACACACTGGCTACGCTGCTGCTAGAGACACAATTTGTTCCTTTCCTTTTATTAAACAACCAGGCTTCCCGTCGTGGAGGTGAGACCACTTTTTGACAGCATCTACCATGGACCATAAAGAATCTAATCATCGAAAAGAGCAGATCGCCACCTAGCTTGTAACTGATCAGCTCTACTGCACACTTCTTTCACTACAGAAACCTCCAGCCAGAAGACCCATATCAGTGAAGTCTAATTACATACGAGGCATAACAGAATTACAAGCAATGTGCCATCGGACTAGCGAACGAGTTGGCCCAAGTACAGATCGGGGTTCGTCAGTGTAAGATGGCGGCCAAAGAGAGGGATACCTAGATAAGTTTGAAAGAAGGCTGCTCAAAACTGCAGCTGTTATGCAAAGCTGCCATAGAGGCAAAGGAAACCTAAATGCCTATAACCGGTAGAGTGGCAGTTGCTTAGCAGCAGTCATTCGTTTTAGGAGAAAATGTCCACTCCTTCTGGCTTCATTGGCTGATAGACTAATCCACTTGCAACAAGTCACTGGTTGGCAGGTTCTCACAATGACGGGCTAAATGGTTAATGAGTGCTGTGCACTGGTGGAGAGGGAAGCATAGCGTTGCCTGCACAGCAGTTGGCTTCGTTCCTGACAGTTTTCTTGGAGGTAGCCTTCACAGTTGCTCTTCTTTACTGCTGCCTGGAACTGTTGCATGTAATTGGATACTTTGTCTTTTTAGCGTGAAGCATTCTCATGGTGCCTGTTATCTTGATTAACCATAAACAAAGTACGTCAGGAGTCAGAGAAACCGCAGGGCGGTGCAGCCACATAATCCAACAGATAAATTAATGTACACTGCCGTAGAGCTGCAGTCTGGTCCCAAGTTTCTGAATGTTTACATTGAAATGGTGAGCTGCAGCATAGAACGAACCTTTAAAGGGCAAGGGGGTAAAACCTGGACATCCCAGAAGAAGGGTGTGTTTCAATCTATGGGGCTGACTATGATTGCATGGCTTTGGGGGCATTGTAAAAAAGATGATTGTGTCAGCATCCCATAATGTGGCAGTTTCTTCTTTTTCGATGTCTAAGTATCTGTCCTCAGAATCAGTTAATGGCCAGCAGGCGAGGGCCACAGAAGCCCATCCTTCGACTGCTTATGTAGCAGTTAAACTGTCAGCATCAATTGTAAATTCTGTTGGTCTCTTTTTTTTGTTTTACTTCAATCCATGTTATTGAGTTTTAGAACATAACAAAGGCATGCACAATACATGGAGTACATCACCAGGGTGGGATTCGGTGGACAACAGTAGCCTTGTGGCATGAAATCCTCATGAATATTAGAAAAGGTTGTAGACTAGGGAGGCTGGAATTCGAAAGTATTGTGGAGCAACACATCAACACCAACATCCAAAGGTGAACAGGAAGATCTCCTCCGAAAGGGCGATTGGTCTGGTATCCCCATCAGAAACGTACCATGCCAAAGTAATAAAAAGAAAGAAAGACTCGATAAAACCAACATAGAAAAGCAACTAGGAGAAAAAGACTGCAGATCGAGAAAAGCAGTGGGTGGGGGAGGGAAAGGGGGAGGGAAGAGGTGAGGATATATTGTATAATATTGGCAAGCCCAGCAGAACCACTAGCTAGACAGTACTGACAGTACTTGCACTCTATTGTAAGATTTGTGTACTGCCTGTGCAAGCCACGCTCTGTTGGTCTATTTTGATCAGAGTAGCGCATAGTGGTTGATTCAGAGTCCAGCTGTGATGTCAGGGAATGTGTGATCTTGTTCAGACTCCCTTTTCCATGCGTTGTCTTTTCTCAGAGGTCTGTCTGTCAAACTTTCAAGAGCAAATGTTATATTTAGATACATAGTAGTCTATTTAGGATTAAGCCATGATTTGTCGGTCTTAATAATACTGCTCGGACATTGTCGTTCATTTTCGTTTATTGATGTGGCTTAGACCAAGATGTTGGCACCGACATTAAAAACTCCTTTAAGCTTTACAAATGTGGTTCTGAGAAACATCAGCGGCGCTATATATGTCAAAATTCAGATTCATTTTTCTTAGGTCCATATGTATTGAGAATATATATATGTATATATATATATATATATATATGTATATGTTTTCATAAACAAGGACGGAGAAGAGCCTTTTGCTATAAGACTGTTAATTTCAAGAAATTTACAGATCTAGGACATAAATCCGATTACCTTTCAAACCGCTTCCACTCGGGTACCAGCTAGGAAGAATCTGATGGTACCGAGACAGGGAAATATGGGAGAACCTAAGTGGAAGGGTCATGATCGTTACCAATCTCCATAGAAAAATTCAAAGGAACTAGGAAATGGTTAATGCATCCAGTTAGTGGCTCAAGGCTTGCCTAACGACTGGCCTACTGGAACCACCACCCCAATAATCACAGAACACATTCCGATCATTGCCTGCCCAAGCGTGAGGACTGATTTTGGGTGCCTACCCAATGGAAAACATGGGCCACTTCTAAGAAGCTTAGTGTTTGCGATTACCAAATAGCTAATTTCTGCGATTCACTATTTGGTAATCACAAACACTAATGTTCGAAAGTGGGTTTTACACTTTCTGAAATTCCAAGTAAGTCGCAAAAAGACCTACCTCATGAATATTAATGAGGTAGGTCTCAGTTTGAGACCCATAGGGAATTGGAAAAATCACAGGATGGCGGCCGGCTGGGGTCAGCAGACCACCATGTCTGTGATTGCTTTAAAGTAACGCAATCTTTTTTTTAAACCCAGCCCGTTTTCCTTAAAGGAAAATGAGATGTGTTTAAAAAGGATAAAAAATAAACTCTTAAGTTTAATTTTTTCAAGTTTAGGCAGTGGCCTATGGGACCTGCTCTTAAAAAATATATATTGTTTTCATTCACAAACGGTAAGGGGTCCCAGTGGGACCCCTTCCTCTTTTCGAATGGCTTACCACCAACTTTGAGTTGGTGGTAAAGTGTGAATGTTTGCAACCGCATTTCGGTCACAAAGCATGTGTACATACCAATGCGACTAGGTATTTGAAAGGGACACCCTAAACACGCCCCTTCCAAATACCGATTGCAAACCCAAATTGCGATTCGGTAATAGGTTACCAAATCGCAAGTAGGGCTTTGTACATTTGAAAATGCCTTTTTGTGTTCGCAAATGGGCCGATTCTGTTAATCAGCACTTTTGCGACCACAAAAAGGCTTTGTACATGTTGCCCCATATGATTGTCATAATATAAGGCTTCCCAAGATACCTGTACGACAGGATTGTTGACTCAACAGCAGCAGACCATCTACTGTAAGAAAACAGCAGTCACCCATGGGTCATTCAAATACATTTCCCAAGGGAAAGAAATAGCAGAATACTTTGCTTCACTGGCTATCAAACACTATGAAACATTTTACTCCTCATTGGCTCCAAGCCATTGGAGAGGTGGAAAATCCATGCACCCATTAAATATAGTTATTAGGGTTACTTAGAGTGACAATTCACAACAGTACTGTCATGCTGCAGAGTGCTCATCAAAAACCCTCACCCAAAAGCAAATTCAGACTTTGATTCAAAATTTGTCTTTGAAAGATAACAGCAGTCATGGACACTGTGAACACCACTCAGTTCAGTTCATTAAACCTTATTAGATTTCGAATAAAATCATAAAAGTGTACATTTCATTGTGTAGCAGCAATATATCACAGTAAACAAACTTCGATTAAAAATGCATCAGTAAAATATTTGAGAGGAGCTTATAGAAATACATAAAAACAGGCAATTTATAATGAAATAATAACTTAAAATGCCCTAGTAAAGCTAAAGCCTGTAGTTCCGATACTTAGGGGTCGATTACGATGGCGGTCGGAAAAACATACCGACCGCCATGGTAGCGGCAAAAAACCGCCCGCATGGCCACCGGGAAAAACGCCGCACACATTACGATGAACCGCCACAATAATCCGTCCGCGGCGGCGGGAGACAACGAAAAACCGCCCGCACACGCCGGACCATCTCAAAATCCGACCGCAACGGCCGGATACTCAGCGGAAAAGCCAAGAACCGCCGCCATGCACACGGAGTAACCGCCCGTGACATCATGACATCCCCGCTACCACCATGGTACCCACCTATGAATCCGACCGCATCGTGCGCGAACAGTGACGAATCCGATAGGCGGCGGAAGGGCTGCAGCATAGCCACCGCTGCCGAGGAACCGCTGCGGAGGAACCGCAAAAAAAATGGCGGACGTTGAAAAAAAAAAGAAAAAAAAACAAACAATGCACACACTGAAGTAGACCTGTCCCAACACAAACCAAAAGTGCCCAATGACAACAGCCCCAGAAGTTCAAAATAACCAATCACAGGACAACACACACAACACACCTGACAGCAACATACCAGCTTGCCACACCCCCCATAGCCGAGCATAAAACCAGCCCCTCCCTGACCACAATCCTTTGCTACACTCCACAACTGAAGGTCCCAACCCCAGAGAACAAAGGAGAGGCAAACCTGCACACAGCACCACCACAACACACACACCACCTACACCACCCACAACACCCACAGCACCCACACAATTGCACCACAGAACATCTGCACAGCACACACCATGGCACCACACAAAATGCCAAAATTCACTGATGCAGAGCTTGCAGTCATGGTAGATGAGATAATAAGAGTTGAACCACAACTCTATGGCAACATGGTCCAACACACCCCATTAGCCACAAGAACCCAAATGTGGGTGAGGATAGTCAATAAGGTCAATGCAGTAGGGACCACCCCCCGCAACAAGCAGGAAATACAGAAGCGGTGGCATGACCTGAAGACCGTGGTGAAGAGGAAGAGGGCCAAGAACCGTCAGCTGGCTGACGGGACTGGTGGAGGCACTCCCATCCCACCCAAACCATACAGTCCGTGGGAGGAGAAGGTCCTTGGAATCCTACATCCAGAGAGTCTTGAAGGAATCCGCGGGGGACTGGAAGCTGGTAAGTACAAACCAATGTATAACATCACATTGCCATGTACCGTCTTGCACAAATTCAAACCTACAACCCCTAGGCCAAAGGACATTCGTCTGACCCACAATACCCAAAACAGGTCACACAGATGTAAGCACCACTCAACCTGAAAAAGCACAAAGCTAAACAAAACCAACTGGGATGCATGTGTACAGACAAAAAGCACTACAACACACACCAGGCCCCCATCTCCCACCCCTCAGCAGGATGGAGCACCACACCCAGAAGCATGTGTCAGCCATTGAACGCTCCCCCACCACCTAACAGGTAGGTAGCCATCTTCACAGGGATGGGGAATGTGTATCTGGAGGCAGCACTACAACTCCCAACAGGCCCCCCTCTCCCACCCCTCAGCAGGATGGAGCACCCCACCCAGAAGCATGTGTCAGCCATTGAACGCTCCCCCACCACCTAACAGGTAGGTAGCCATCTTCACAGGGATGGGGAATGTGTATCTGGAGGCAGCACTACAACTCCCAACAGGCCCCCTCTCCCACCCCTCAGCAGGATGGAGCACCCCACCCAAAAGCATGTGTCAGCCATTGAACGCTCCCCCACCACCTAACAGGTAGGTAGCCATCTTCACAGGGATGGGGAATGTGTATCTGGAGGCAGCACTACAACTCCCAACAGGCCCCCTCTCCCACCCCTCAGCAGGTTGGGGCACCCCACCCAGAAGCATGTGTCAGCCATTGAACGCTCCCCCACCACCTAACAGGTAGGTAGCCATCTTCACAGGGTTGAGGAATGTGTATCTGGAGGCAGCACTACAACTCCCAACAGGCCCCCTCTCCCACCCCTCAGCAGGTTGGGGCACCCCACCCAGAAGCATGTGTCAGCCATTGAACGCTCCCCCACCACCTAACAGGTAGGTAGCCATCTTCACAGGGTTGGGGAATGTGTATCTGGAGGCAGCACTACAACTCCCAACAGGCCCCCTCTCCCACCCCTCAGCAGGTTGGGGCACCCCACCCAGAAGCATGTGTCAGCCATTGAACGCTCCCCCACCACCTAACAGGTAGGTAGCCATCTTCACAGGGTTGGGGAATGTGTATCTGGAGGCAGCACCACAACTCCCAACAGGCCCCCTCTCCCACCCCTCAGCAGGATGGAGCACCCCACCCAGAAGCATGTGTCAGCCATTGAACGCTCCCCCACCACCTAACAGGTAGGTAGCCATCTTCACAGAGATGGGGAATGTGTATCTGGAGGCAGCACTACAACTCCCAACAGGCCCCCTCTCCCACCCCTCAGCAGGATGGAGCACCCCACCCAAAAGCATGTGTCATCCATTGAACGCTCCCCCACCACCTAACAGGTAGGTAGCCATCTTCACAGGGATGGGGAATGTGTATCTGGAGGCAGCACTACAACTCCCAACAGGCCCCCTCTCCCACCCCTCAGCAGGTTGGGGCACCCCACCCAGAAGCATGTGTCAGCCATTGAACGCTCCCCCACCACCTAACAGGTAGGTAGCCATCTTCACAGGGTTGGGGAATGTGTATCTGGAGGCAGCACTACAACTCCCAACAGGCCCCCTCTCACACCCCTCAGCAGGATGGAGCACCCCACCCAGAAGCATGTGTCAGCCATTGAACGCTCCCCCACCACCTAACAGGTAGGTAGCCATCTTCACAGGGATGGGGAATGTGTATCTGGAGGCAGCACTACAACTCCCAACAGGCCCCCTCTCCCACCCCTCAGCAGGTTGGGGCACCCCACCCAGAAGCATGTGTCAGCCATTGAACGCTCCCCCACCACCTAACAGGTAGGTAGCCATCTTCACAGGGTTGGGGAATGTGTATCTGGAGGCAGCACTACAACTCCCAACAGGCCCCCTCTCCCACCCCTCAGCAGGATGGAGCACCCCACCCAGAAGCATGTGTCAGCCATTGAACGCTCCCCCACCACCTAACAGGTAGGTAGCCATCTTCACAGGGTTGGGGAATGTGTATCTGGAGGCAGCACTACAACTCCCAACAGGCCCCCTCTCCCACCCCTCAGCAGGATGGAGCACCCCACCCAGAAGCATGTGTCAGCCATTGAACGCTCCCCCACCACCTAACAGGTAGGTAGCCATCTTCACAGGGTTGGGGAATGTGTATCTGGAGGCAGCACTACAACTCCCAACAGGCCCCCTCTCCCACCCCTCAGCAGGTTGGGGCACCCCACCCAGAAGCATGTGTCAGCCATTGAACGCTCCCCCACCACCTAACAGGTAGGTAGCCATCTTCACAGGGTTGGGGAATGTGTATCTGGAGGCAGCACTACAACTCCCAACAGGCCCCCCTCTCCCACCCCTCAGCAGGATGGAGCACCCCACCCAGAAGCATGTGTCAGCCATTGAACGCTCCCCCACCACCTAACAGGTAGGTAGCCATCTTCACAGAGATGGGGAATGTGTATCTGGAGGCAGCACTACAACTCCCAACAGGCCCCCTCTCCCACCCCTCAGCAGGATGGAGCACCCCACCCAAAAGCATGTGTCAGCCATTGAACGCTCCCCCACCACCTAACAGGTAGGTAGCCATCTTCACAGGGATGGGGAATGTGTATCTGGAGGCAGCACTACAACTCCCAACAGGCCCCCTCTCCCACCCCTCAGCAGGTTGGGGCACCCCACCCAGAAGCATGTGTCAGCCATTGAACGCTCCCCCACCACCTAACAGGTAGGTAGCCATCTTCACAGGGTTGGGGAATGTGTATCTGGAGGCAGCACTACAACTCCCAACAGGCCCCCTCTCACACCCCTCAGCAGGATGGAGCACCCCACCCAGAAGCATGTGTCAGCCATTGAACGCTCCCCCACCACCTAACAGGTAGGTAGCCATCTTCACAGGGATGGGGAATGTGTATCTGGAGGCAGCACTACAACTCCCAACAGGCCCCCTCTCCCACCCCTCAGCAGGTTGGGGCACCCCACCCAGAAGCATGTGTCAGCCATTGAACGCTCCCCAACCACCTAACAGGTAGGTAGCCATCTTCACAGGGTTGGGGAATGTGTATCTGGAGGCAGCACTACAACTCCCAACAGGCTCCCCTCTCCCACCCCTCAGCAGGATGGAGCACCCCACCCAGAAGCATGTGTCAGCCATTGAACGCTCCCCCACCACCTAACAGGTAGGTAGCCATCTTCACAGGGTTGGGGAATGTGTATCTGGAGGCAGCACTACAACTCCCAACAGGCCCCCCTCTCCCACCCCTCAGCAGGATGGAGCACCCCACCCAGAAGCATGTGTCTGCCATTGAACGCTCCCCCACCACCTAACAGGTAGGTAGCCATCTTCACAGGGTTGGGGAATGTGTATCTGGAGGCAGCACTACAACTCCCAACAGGCCCCCTCTCCCACCCCTCAGCAGGATGGAGCACCCCACCCAGAAGCATGTGTCAGCCATTGAACGCTCCCCCACCACCTAACAGGTAGGTAGCCATCTTCACAGGGATGGGGAATGTGTATCTGGAGGCAGCACTACAACTCCCAACAGGCCCCCTCTCCCACCCCTCAGCAGGATGGAGCACCCCACCCAGAAGCATGTGTCAGCCATTGAACGCTCCCCCACCACCTAACAGGTAGGTAGCCATCTTCACAGGGATGGGGAATGTGTATCTGGAGGCAGCACTACAACTCCCAACAGGCCCCCTCTCCCACCCCTCAGCAGGTTGGGGCACCCCACCCAGAAGCATGTGTCTGTAAGTAAAAACCAAAGTGACACTGCACAGGTAATCAGACAGTACATGCACACCACCATCACTCAACAAAAGCATTGGGAGACATGACAACATGAGGCTCTACTTCACCCAAAAATAGAAAAGTAAAGCACAGCCATTGACAGGATGCAGACAGCTCAGCATACGTAACTGTGACAGAAACAGAACTGTGACTCTCAACAAATATGTCCATGAAAACGGGCCTCTGACATGCATCACCCAGACTTCCCTCTGTAGCGTACATGGGTGCTGATCATGAAGGACCATGGGAAAACCAAACTAGCATGGTCTGCTGTATAAAGAAATACAAGCACAGGACATGTCAACGGTATGCATGTGATGACAATGGCTAGTCCATGCACACAGGTAATGTCTGCCAGGCAGAGTGATCAGCAAAGATGCTGAACATCAACTTGTAGTCATGCCAGTTGTCAGATGACAACCTCACATTGAAATCACCAATACTAGACGTGTGGCATGCTAACCAATCACAGGTCACACCATTGTGAAATGATGAATGTAACTCCACTTCATGGCATGAGGCACATCACTGTGCAGACATACAATGTGTGAAAAAGGCAACTGTGTGTAGCATAACATGTAAATAAGAGACATCAAACACAACAACCCTGAGGTGTGTAAGGCAATTACCATCTACTTCCTGTCCCACAGGTGACCAACAACTGACTGCAGAGGACGACAACCTCAACCAGCACAGCCAGTCACCAGCTCCCGAACATCTCCCCTCGGATGCAGACTCCCTGGATAATGATGAGGAGGAGGACCAACCCGGACCATCTGGTGTGGCAGGGCGTAATGTGTCCCAGGACCCCACAGCCCCACCACCCTCAGCAACAACATCAACGCAGAGCCCTGCTGCAACGACCTGTGCCACCACCACCACCTCCACCACCACTACCACTACCACTGCTGCCTGCAACACTCGCCCTGCTCCACAGGCCAACCAGACCACAACAACTGCGGAGGTACGGGAGAGTAGGCCGGTGCCCACAGGACGGAGGCAACAGGGCCGTGACAGCAGGCCAGGTGTGAGGACAAGGCTGACCCAAAGGGAAGAAGACCCTGCCACAGAATCACTGGCACACATTCACAGAGTTGTGGGGGCCTATGAACACGCCCAGGGACAGTTGAGGCAGGCTCAGCAGGATGCCCGTGAGCAACAACAGATGCTGCGCTCAATTGACAACCGCATGGGCCAACTCGTGGCCTGCATGGGCCAAATCAGGGACCTCCTGGGCCAGCTAGTGGAGGTCCTCAGGGACAGGCATGCGGCACCGCCAACACCTACAGCTCCCTCCGTTGTGCCGCAGGATGACAGACCCCCACCCTCCCCTGCGTCCAGCGAGCATGGGGACTCATCAGACACCACTGGCCATGCACCTGTGTCCCCCCTGCCAAAAGAGCAAGGGGCCGCCCGAAAAAATCATTGGGAGCATCCCGTGGCAAAGCACCTGGCAAAAGCCAGTCAAGTAGCCAGCCATGATGGCACCCCTCTTCACCCTGCTGTGTACCCTGCAGACTGTCCCCACACACAATGGCGTGGGAATGGCAAATGACTGTTGGGCTGTGTTGCCATACTGATCTAGTGTAGACTCTATTGTCTCATCTACCATCACTGACAAATCTGTTATTCACCATTCACAAATCTGTCAATATCCACATCTACATCACATGTATCCACTGTAAATAAACACTAATAACGCACCAATGTAGTTGTCACTGTTCCATGTTCATCACAGTATGTTAACTCACACCCATGATTACAATGTCACAGGAGCAGGGATACTCCGCAGGCAAGTAGAGGCTGAAGGGACCTAGGAAAACACAACAGAACATCAGTTGCTACTCAGGTGGTGGACTAACAACCATCACACAACACAGCACATCAAGGTACGACAATCTGCACATGTCACAAGGAGCAACTGTACCAACATAGACATCAAGTAGCTGTGTCAAAAGATCCCTTGCCATACACACCTGCAGCCAGCACTGACTCTGCAACATGCTGTAGTCACAAAACTCACATACACATATTCACCAAGCACAACATCATCAGACAACAGCCAGTATTGACATTGCCACTGACCATCAAGTGAAGTAGTTGTTGATGAGCTGCTGACGCTGTCCAACACCTTCCTCCTCTCCACTATCCTCGTCACTTGACGTTTGGGTGTTTGCAGGTGGGGGCTGTGGCTGGTCATCATCATCCTGGATTAAGGGGATCCCCTTCCGCACGGCCAGGTTGTGTAGCATGCAGCATGCTACCACTATCTGACACACCTTGACGGGTGAGTACTGCAGAGCCCCTCCGGTCTTGTCGAGGCATCGAAAACGCGATTTCAGGAGTCCAAATGTTCGCTCAATGACCCGACGTGTCCTCCCATGGGCATTGTTGTAGCGCACTTCAGCTGGTGTCCTGGGATTGCGAAGTGGACTCAGCAACCAAGGTCCGTTGGGATATGCAGAGTCACCTAAGTGTGAAAGACACATACAGATTGAGTGTCTGACATGTGTCCGAGGACAGCATGGCACACAAACAGCACACGACTCGACCCTTTGTACTCACCCACAATCCATGCCCGCTCCGGCGCCAGATTGGCCATCAGCTGTGGTAAAATGCTGTTGCGCATTATGTGTGAATCGTGGGCTGAACCTGGAAACTTTGCACAGACGTGTGAGATGACCATATCTGCCTGGCACACCACCTGCACATTGATGGAATGATAATGTTTCCTATTTCGGTAAATATGCTCCCGTGCTTGGGGTGGAATCAGGGAAACATGTGTGCCATCTATTGCACCAACTACATTAGGAACGTGTCCAAGTGCATAAAATTCGCCCTTCACATCCGCCAACTCATGCCGCCTGGGGAAATGTATGAATTGGTCCCTGTGTTGCATCATAGCCAACAGGACATCACGTAGCACCATGCTGAATGTTGGTTGGGACATCCCCCTGCAATGCCCACAGTTTGCTGGAAGGATCCCGTAGCCACGAAATGTAGGAATGCCATCACCTTTGCCGTTGGCGTGAGTGCTGTTGGGTATGTCCTGCGTGGAAGCAGGTGTGGCTCCAATAGTGCACAAAGTTCCAGGAGGTTTGTCCGATCCAGACGGAATCGCCTTATGATGTCGGTATCCTCCATGTTAGCCAGCAGGGTGAAGGTACGAAACACATTAGGTCGCCTCCTAGGTGAGATGAAAGGGGACACGTCATAGCAACATAAATTAGGATGTGCACAAATTCATAAAGTCTGTCCTGTCACGGCGCTAACATTGACTGTCATCCCTGAAAGCACACAGTGCAATTCAGTGTTGTCCCAACATGAGACAGATTAATTGTACAACTGTCATGGATGTGCACAGTCAGTAGACACAATACGAACACTGTCTATGTGAATGCCAAGAGTCACATATCGAGCTGAGGTGGACTCAGCCTTGGGTGTACATGACACAGGACATGTGTGAAGCAGAGACACTGCTGGCTTCCACGTTGCTGCTGTACCTGCCACACCTCCTTGGCCAATAATTGCAGGGGACACATCAACAACACAATGTGGATAGATCATTGGGATTGTCTTTGTACTCAGTGCCACTTCGAACACACTCAAATTCAATGACATTCACATCCCAAACCCATACATGTGCCAATGTCATCAGTACACAGGCCATATCTGCTGCTGACTTGAATACAAAGTCGGACAGTGACAGATGATGTCACGCCTGTGCAGAGTATGTGTACCACTGTAACAGGCCACCATTACCCCACTGCCCAATACTCTCTACAAGCACACTGATAGCCAATGTGGCACACATTAACAATAGATGAGGGACGTGATCAGCAGGGCCTGTATGCACCCTTAATCTTCCCCCATTTTGGACATTTACATGCAGCATCAAGGAGGGACTGCCCAAGGACACATGTGCACCACAACACATACCATGGTGATACACATCCAGCTGTTTCAAGACACAACAGTGCCACAACACAAACATACAACACTACATGGACATTGCCAAGCCAGTATGCCAACAAGTCTACGCATGAACAGACTGTATGCATTACATATGGACAACTGGCTCAGACACCTGACAACAGTGGATGTAATTTTACACCACATGTCCCAAAGGACATGCATCCTGACCCTCATTCCACACAGGCTGTCAGGCCCAACACAGCATACAATCAATATCCCACATCTAACAAACATGCTGGCTGTGCATGAGTAGTGGGACACTGGTACCTCACATTGACCAAATGTCGGAGTTGGATGAGTGTCACAAGCACAACAGTCAAGGTACATCTCACCTGTCTTGGGTGCCCACACCATCCTGATACACCAGCAGATGTGATCCACCCACACAGTGCTGGAATAGATGGTGAGCAAGGATGGCTAGCACCCCATAGCATGCACATACACTAGTGTTGGTGGCAACACACTGCACACGTGTGCCACTTGTGCTGACCATCCAACATTGCAGACAATTCCCGCTAATCAGTGCACACACATTGCACGGGCAAAACTGGACACCCATAGCCTGTGGACAAATGTTGCATACTATATTCCATACAGTTAGCACAATCCACAACCGTGCATGCAGTCCATCTGCCAACGCAACATTCCTGATGTGAACAATGGACATGCACTGGTGGCAGGTGAGTAGCACCGGAACACAGCACAACACTCAAAAACATAGTGTAGCTAAGCACCATTGTTGAAATGTACATGTCACTGATTCACATACAACAGTCCAAACAACATGAGCACAGACCTGATACTACCACATAGGTCCCTGTTGTTTACAGGTGGCAGACATGTAGCAAAGACATCTGCTCTGGCCGTCTACCCAAGTGACAAACAATAATAATGCAACGGATGCCAGGTGTGGTGCTGAAGTACTCGTCATCCTTTAGCAGGTCGAGCCCCCCCTGTACATGTGGACATACACTGCAGGAGTTACCAGTGTGTACAAAGACATAACATGCAGCATGTAATTGGTCTTAGCAATAACACAACAGGGTGACATCTGTTTCCAATGATGACAGTCATGCTGAATGAATGAGTTCATCTGGGTTTTCAGTGTAACACATGGGCTCAGGTGTGAGATAGTGGTTAGCATGGGTGGCAGATACGACATTGTGTGTAAATATTGATCAACATAATGGAGTACAGTGTTCCATTTGGTGTGAGACGTTACACAGTGGCTGACATTTGTGACAGGAGACCATATCAATGTTATCCAGTGCCATGTGCCACTGTACGTATCCACTGTGTGTAGCACAGTAATGACCATTGATCCACACACAACAAGAACTGTCCGTAGGTGCCTTAAACGTGCCCCATAAACACAATGACGCACAGAGTGTACGATGTGGTGCTGCATATTCCCCATAGCGGACGCACATACTGTCCGTGAATTGGGTGGCGGAGCATGCCAACCACCATTTGTACCTGTGTCGATGCCCACCACTGACGCAAGTGTGTCATGTGCTGCACATGACACATTGGTGTTAGTGATGGCCCTCCACATAGCTGCAGATGGCGTTTGTCATGCTCCACCAGCCACATCCCGGTCACCCATGTCACTCTATGGCAATCAAACAGCGGTAGCGCCGGCCAGGACCCCGCGGTGTGTCACCGCCATGAACCATGCCCTTGCAGCCAATGGGGACCGCTATCGCGGTGGCATGATGCAGATTCAAAAATCGCGGTAGGCGTGCTCCGCCCCCAGCGGATGCGGAGATAGGATGCATTTGTAAGATGCACCACCGCGGTAGCGCTGGCCAGGACCCCGCGGTGTGTCACCGCCATGAACCATGCCCTTGCAGCCAATGGGGACCGCTATCGCGGTGGCATGATGCAGATTCAAAAATCGCGGTAGGCGTGCTCCGCCCCGCGGAGGCGGTCATTGGATGCTTTTGAAGAAGGCTGACCTGGAACACCAATGGCAGAAGACTATAACCACTGAAACGAGTCCAGGGCCCTATGTATGTGTGGAAGGGAGCACCACATTTCCACTGCTCACAGAGCCTGCTGCCTGGGACCCCTCACCTGCTGCTGCCTCCAGGGACTGCTGCCTGAGACCCCTCACCTGCTGCTGCCTCCAGGGACTACTGCCTGAGACCCCTCACCTGCTGCTGCCTCCAGGGACTGCTGCCTGGGACCCCTCACCTGCTGCTGCCTCCAGGGACTGCTGCCTGGGACCCCTCACCTGCTGCTGCCTCCAGGGACTGCTGCCTGAGACCCCTCACCTGCTGCTGCCTCCAGGGACTGCTGCCTGGGACCCCTCACCTGCTGCTGCCTCCAGGGACTGCTGCCTGGGACCCCTCACCTGCTGCTGCCTCCAGGGACTGCTGCCTGAGACCCCTCACCTGCTGCTGCCTCCAGGGACTGCTGCCTGGGACCCCTCACCGCCCACTGCCGCCGCTGACGTCTCATGTCCACAGTGATGGCTAGGACGGAGAAGATCCGTGCCAGTCCATTTACAAGCGAGGAGCTGGATGTCCTGGTGGACGAGGTGCTGACACAGTACCCACGGCTATATGGTGGCCCAAATGTTGTGGTAAGTCTCCAACAGTGGGGGTGTGAGTGCAAGGGGGCACACATGTAGTCGATCAGATGGTGTATGTGCCTGAGAGTGTGGGGTTGTGTAATGCACTGGCTGACATGCTGTTTCCTAGTTGTTAAGGGGGTGTATGCAACCCACACATTAAATGCATGGACATGAAGGGTGGATGGACATGTGTTGTGTACACATCCATATGGTGTGACAGCTATCTGGTGATGCATGTTTCTGGACAGTTATTGTTCATGTGACTGTTTGTGTGGGTCCTCGTTGTCCATCTCTGTGTGATTCTACCTGGCATGGACTGTCCACGCCCAATGTGACAAGGACACATCACTGACTGTACAGAGTGTGATACTTGTGTAGTTCGCATGCGTGTACATCAATGACCCATATCTGCCGTGTGGAGATGAGTCTGTGTCATGCCACTGTTCAGAGAGAGAGGTTTTACCATGAGAGTGTGTCACTGATGTTTTCCCCCTCTTGTCTCCCACACCTGCAGCTCAAGGTACACCAGCGTAAGGCCGTGTGGAGGTCCATTGCAACCAAGGTGCGGGCTCTGGGAGTGTCGAACCGCCGGCGCACCCACTGCCACAAGAGGTGGGACGACATATCATGACTGGCAAAGAACGTTGCCGAGATGACACTGGGGATACTCCCTCGCAGTGGCAGGTTGTCACGACGCAGCTTGACACCACTGATGTGCCGCATCTTGGCTGTGACACAGCCTGAGCTGGACACACGTTTGAAGGAGCATCAACAGCAAGCTAGGGGTGAGTATTCTGTGAAGGTTGATTTTGTCTGTGAGTGGCTGCATGTGTACCATGCCTGTACCTGCGCTGGTGTACGTGATGTGGTTACTGTGATGCAGTGGGTTGTAAGTGGCCCCTGTGCTGGGTGTGGCAGTCACGGATATTACATACATGCACTTACTGATGTTTTTCCAATCCTGGGAATTTCAATGGCATTGTGGGTGGTGTGCTGCAGGCCTGGTCCATTGGTGTTAGTGTTTGTACCCCCAACATGCACGATGTTGTGCTGTCTGCCCATCACATGGCTCAGCTGTGCCGTGTTTAGATGTTTGTACGCACTGTTTGAGGTAGTGATGTGTGTCTGCATGGTGAGATTGCACGGGGTGGCCTGCAACATGTAGACTTTGTCATCCTCAGTGTTGCTTTGCTTGAATATGTTTGTCCTGTTGCTGTCACTTTGCTGACCCTACATGTCTCTCTGTTATGCAGCATCTCCCGTGGGCACGGAGGGACAGGGGACGGACACCAGTGGTGGTGAAACAAGCACAACAGCTGCACAGGATCCCAGTGACACAGATGTGACCAGCGCCTCGGAGGGGGATAGGAGTATGCTGGAGGAATCACAGCCCGAGACGCAAAGTTCAACATCATCTGATGACGGCGGTGGTGCAGACATCTTGGAGGACACAGGGAACGGAGAGTCTGCTACATCTTCCAGCACACAGCGTGCAGTGCCCACCCTCCCAGCCACTTCCTCTGTTGCTGCCCGTGTTCGCACCACAAAGAGGGGAAGGGTGTCCTTCATTCCAGGCACCGCTGCCCCTGCCCCTGTGCCCCCTGCTGCCATCAGTGCAGAGTGTGTGGACCTTATGCGCCAGCTGTGTGTGGGGCAGACAGGGCTCCTCAATGCATTGTCAGACCACAACCGCAAATTGGCACAGGTGTTAGCTTTCATGGAGGGCATCCATTCAGACGTGGGTGGGCTGCACCGCACTGTCCAGACAATGTCCTCCACAATGGCGGCTGCACTTCAACTGGCTCAATCTCGTAGTCCAATTCCAGTCCCTTTGTCCACCCCCATGCCAGTGGCGACGTCTGACGACGGTGACCACGCTTCACACACCTCAACGTCACGATACTGCACACGTAGCACACAGCAGCAGCAGCCCAAGCGGTCAAGGTCACAGACACCTTCCCCTACAAAGAGAAAAACAACCCCAGAGCGCAAAGGGAAGAGCCCGTCAGGCGTTGCAAAGGCACATGATTCAAGGAGGAAGTACTCAGGGTCACAAGCCTCAGAGCAATCCCCGGCCACAGACTCTGTGGTCCCAAAAACGTCTCGCAAAGGCATGCAGACACTCTCCATGCCCACTGTGAAGGTGGGGCCTGGCAAGGCTACACATAGTAAGGTATCCAAGGCTGTTTCACCAACTACCTCTACTCCCATTCCAAGTCCAGTGAAGCAGGGACAGGAGGGCACTGTAGGGGGCACACAGGGTAAAGAGGGGATGGAGGGGCAGAGGCAATGCCAGGCTAAGCGTCCTTCTGGATCCAGCACATCCCCAAAGGGAGGTCCAGCGTGTGCACCTGCGGCAGCCTTGGTGCTGAGTGTGCCGTTTGTGTCCACACCACTTCCCATTGATACGAAGACAGGCAAGCCATTTAGAATCCCCAAGAAGTGGAAAGGCACCCCTCCACTGTCTCCCTCCCACACTGTGTCCCACGTCGGCCTGAGTCCACCTCCACGTGCCACTACACCACCTGGTCCAAGCAGCCCTCCAGCGTCCAAGGCCACTGATAGCTCTTCCTCAGCTGGGCGTCTCACTCCCCAGTCAAGTGGTCCAACTGTGCCCGACACACAGTCAGCTCCCAGTCAGACTGACAGCCAGGTCTGAATGTTGATCAATGTCACAGACCTGTCTCTCCCACACCGGTACCTGTGCTGCCCATCGTGTCACACCAGACTGTGTTGCTGACCATGGCGGAGTTTGGTGACACACATTCCCTGTGCAGCTTCTCATTGTCTCTGTCAGCACCTTGGACTGGCCACTGGCCTTGCAGTTTGCCCCCTGCCTGTGCAGCTTCTCATTGTCTCTGTCAGCACCTTGGACTGGCCACTGGCCTTGCAGTTTGCCCCCTGCCTGTGCAGCTTCTCATTGTCTCTGTCAGCACCTTGGACTGGCCACTGGCCTTGCAGTTTGCCCCCTGCCTGTGCAGCTTCTCATTGTCTCTGTCAGCACCTTGGACTGGCCACTGGCCTTGCAGTTTGCCCCCTGCCTGTGCAGCTTCTCATTGACTCTGTCAGCACCTTGGACTGGCCACTGGCCTTGCAGTTTGCCCCCTGCCTGTGCAGCTTCTCATTGTCTCTGTCTGCACCTTGGACTGGCCACTGGCCTTGCAGTTTGCCCCCTGCCTGTGCAGCTTCTCATTGTCTCTGTCTGCACCTTGGACTGGCCACTGGCCTTGCAGTTTGCCCCCTGCCTGTGCAGCTTCTCATGTTCAGGCTCTGCATCTTGTGCCTTGGTCCTGTCTGATATTGTTTCCTATCAGTGCTATTTGTGAATAAAAACAGTTGCTCATGTTGTCAGTTGTGTCATTGTCCTTACTGAATAAGGCTTTTCCTGTACGTCTCACATTTACTGTGCCACATGCTCTGTGTGCCACTTCAACTGTGCCACTGGCTTGTTTGACTTATCATTTATTTTACAGGGGTGACGGGGACTTCAGTTCTTCATGACTCGGATACTTGTGGGCTCATTGATGTTGTTTTCGGTGACATACCAGACTCATGTTCCTTCCTTGTTGCTGTTGGCTATGTTTTACTGCATCCTGGTATGTGGGCACTGCAAACACATAGAGGGGTCATATACACGGGATTGCAGGCAGGCTGACCAGGCTCAACATGTATGTGCGTTCTTGCTTTCATGTATGCCTAGCAGTGTAGATGTGTAGTCATGTTGTGATGGGCAGTCGTCCTAGTCACAACGGTTACTTACATGGTGTGCATTTGGGTGGTCAAGGGTTGTACGGTGTGTTGGTTGTGGCTTTGTCGTGTGTGTTGATGTGTGTGTTACTGGCGTGTGACTCATGGCTGTGTGGGACTGTTGTGTGTTTGTGTGCACACACTGCTTGTTGTGCATTCAGTGCTGTGGGTGTATGTTGCCTTGTGCTGTCCTAGTGTACATCCCCTGATGTACTGCTGTGTTTGCTATGTGTTTTGTGGTGTTGTGCATCTGTTGTGTGTTTGATGTGTCTGTGTTGTTCTGTGATGGTGCACTTCTTGTCTGTGTTGTGGTATGTAGCCCATGCATTTTTCCTGACTGATGAGGTGGTGCACTCCTGTTGTGTGTGTGCTCCCATTGCCTTCCCCTAGTTTGGCTGCACAGGTGCTGTGTGTTATTTTTGTGGTTCTGTATGTGTTTCTGTTTTGAATTGTGTTTGCCATTTTTGTTTTGGTGCAGACGTTGGTACTGAAATCCCTGTGTGTGTGTGATGTTTGTGGATGCCCCCAGGGGGTTTGATTGTTTGTCTGTATCTTGTCTGGACATTATGTAGGCCCTTCTGTGTGTCTGGCATTGGGATTGTGTGCTGCAGATATGAGGGGGTATGTTTGGGGACTCCTACTTGTGTTTGGCAGTCATTGAGTGTGCCAATGTGCCCTGTGTGATACTCATGTGTACTTGCTGTTCACTGTTTGACTTGAGGTCCTTCCTTTCATCCCTGTCCCTATACATGGGTTACCTTGCTGTCTCCCTGAGTTGTTGCACTGAGGTGACTGTTGTTTGACTTCACTCACTGTGCCAGCCATGTGCTTGGATGGGGTGTGGATGTTGTTCTGGGTTCCTTGTCCTGCATGTGTCTGTTCACCTGGTTGTTGGTTGTCTCCTTGCCCTCCCATTTGTGTGCACATCATTTTTGCTTTCCTCTATGTTGTGCTCCATTGCTGGTGGCATGTAGTCTGTGTATGTGGCTGTGTGTCGGTGTGGGGTATGTCTGTGTGAGTTGGCAGGGTGTGTGTCCAGTAGTCTGTATGTTCCTTGTGTGTATGTTCATTTTGTGCTTGTATTCTGCTTTCTTGCCATGTATGTGGTGTTGTGGTGTGTGTGTGTGTTGCCCTGGGCCTGTGCCTCTGTGCTGTGTGTTGATCTACACCAAATGCTGCTGTGTCTGTCTCCCTAGGTGTTAGTTGTGTGCTGCTGGGTGTGGATTTAGCTCGCTTGGTGTTGGACATGGGGGTGCACAGGGGGGGATTGGCATGTTTCTTGCTGTGTGCGGCAGAGCTGTGGGTGGTGGGTGGTGGTGGTGGCCTGTGGTCTTTCTGGCCTGTCCGTTGCTGTACATGCATTCTGCTTTGTGCGATGGATTTCCCGCATGCTCACCGCTGCGGTGTCGTCAGCAACACATTACATTATGTTCGCGGTACTTTGGTGGGCTTGATGCAGGGTGTGAATTGGTGCCAGCTGAGACATGTGTGGGTACACTGATGGATGTGTTCCTGTCCACACCAGTATGTCTGGTGTGGCCAGGTGCCCTGTTTCAGCCCGTGGAATTTGTGTTCTGTTTTGTGTTGTATTGTGTTTTGTTTACGTACCTGCGGCGGCGTCCGCGGCGGGCGATGTTGGCCTGGTGATGTATCACGTACAGCACCGGGAGGACGTGTAGTGCTGGATCCATGGCGTTCGGCTCCGGGTGGAGGGCTCCGGAAGTCTCGTTTCACGCTCCGCTGTCGAGATTCCGCCGTGTCTGGAAGGGCGGTTTCTCCCCTGCGGTTCGACGGGTTGTTTGGCGCATCGTAATTTGTTGAGCGGACGGGACGTCATTCCGCACGGCAGTGAGTCTCCATTGGCTCCCACCGGCGCGGTGGCGGGCGCAATTTCATGGCGGTCGGCGTTGCACCGCGGAGGTCGGGAAATGGGGCATATTTGCCCTTCATAATATGGCGGCCGTGAGGACCGCTGCTGGCGGGCGGTAGACGGCATTTTTCCGCACCGCCGGCACCGCGGTACTAACACCGACCGCCATCGTAATCGGCCCCTTAGTAACTTACAGATAGAACACCAGACAAAAAGCAGGAAACACAAAAACACGTTTTGGGTGTTGCCAGAAGCTATAGATAGAGCAATGTAAGTCTAGTCTGTCTGACTTGTTCAGAAATCAGAAGAGACCTTAAATAGTTATAACGGAGATTATAAAACTTCGGGCAAATGAGTAGTGCATGCATAGAGTCACAAATCGAAATGTTATCACAATTGCAAACAGGCAGATTAGATGGTTTGTACCAGACCCCATTCGGGAACAAGAGCTGATGAAATATGTCCAGCTTCAGGAATGTCAAGAAGCGACATTGCCAATTAGGCATGTCCAGGAGGAGGTAGGGCTCCATCCCACTGACAGATTTAACAAAGACATACTTGTGCATGGTCTGCTTTGTTAAAGCAGAGTTCTCCCGATCGGCTGCCACCCTCTGAGAGAAGGCCTGCTTGACCCACGCAAAATCACTTTTTAAAATGTCCCAGGGTTGGTAAATAATCCTTGTAACAGTAGATCCTGAAAATATTTCTTAATATATTGTAAACATTGCATCTGGGCTACGTTATCTAAAACTAAACAGTCCTGGAGAATGAGTCTGTAAAAATGTACTTCTTCCTTATACCATACAGAACACCACATTAAAAGTGGGCGAACATGAATAACATCTGTAATGAAAGACATACCCAGTTCTTCGTGGATATTTTTGGCAGGAATTCCCTGGCCCATGGCCAGTAGATTTCTCAGAAACCTGTCTTTGTCTTCAATCACCTGGATATGATCAGTGTTTGCATACCCCAGATTTCATAGCTGAAGGCAGCCATCAGGATGCATTTAGCCTTATATACATTTAATAAAAGTTTTGGGGGCTTATGCCCGATTCGTCTGGCAAAGTAATGTAGCCCCGAGATAGCCCTTTGTAAAATTCCCCTATTTTTGATGATTAGAGGTTTCCACCTGAGACCCGAGTTAAGTAGCAGTCCCAGATAAGAATAGTTTTCCACTCTACATAGACCCTGGCCCTGTGTTGCGAGACTGCAAGGTTTTGTGTTCTTGGGGCCTACCACCATAAAACAGGATTTCTTAAAATTAGTAGATAAATCCAGACTATTCATAAAATCAATAAATGTATCTAAAAGTCGTTGGAGGCTTTTAGCTGTACGAGCAATTAAAAGAGCATCATCGGCATATAAGAGTACTGGAATCGCTCTTCTTCCAATTCTAGAAATGTCTGAGCCGATGTCTATAAACACCTCCTCTAGCCGATTTATATACATGATAAATACAAAAGGGGCAAGAATGCAGCCCTGACGGTCGTTTTTTTTTAGTTCAAAGGACTGAGCGCATTCACCATTAGGTCCGAATCTAACCATCACTGTAAGGCCACTATGTAAGTCTCTCATAAAGGAGACAAGTACCTGATCCACCCCAAGGACCCCAGCTCAGAGCTTATCTCTGTTAACAGCGACAAAGGCTGAGCTGAGGTCCATAATGGCCAAGTGAATAGAACCCTGTCTGGACCTGCTGTATTAGCTGTCAGAAGATGCAGAATTAGGTTCTGCTCAACTGTACCTCTCCTTGGCCTAAACCCATATTGAATGTTGGAGAGATTTTCCTTCTCAATGGCCAGGTGGTGAGTCTCTCCAGAATCTCTTTCCCTATAATCTTTACTGCAACGTTGACCAAGGATATTATCTATAGCCTGCAGGATCAGCTCTGGCTGCTTTTTTGAGTATAGGATTATTACTGACTGCTTCCAGGCCTCTATCTGTGGATCTCTAATGGTCGCATTTATATGGAGAGTTAAAACAGGGCCCTAGAGGTCGATTAACGATTTTAATAGGTCATCCGGAACCCTGTTGGCACCAGGGGCCTTAACCTGGGGTAACGATAGAATTGCCTCTTTTACTTCGGACCAGCGGATTATAAACATATTTGTAATGTTGATAGGGTGAGGCAGAGGCTCAGATCCCTCACAGTCATACAGGGCTGAGAACTGGTTTACCCAGGCCTGACCCGGGACAGAGACCACCTGGTTTAGGACCACCAAAACTTGGTGCTATCCTTTGATGTGCTGGCCGCTGCCAGGTCACACCACAAGCAGCTGCTGCATTATAAGTTGATCTACACCTTTTACCCTCATCCCTTGTCATGGGGTGCTTTTGAGTGATGTCAAGAGCTCTTTCTTTGACCTTGTGCTGTTTTTATTGAACCACCTGCAAGTTTTAGGTGGACCTGCTAATCCTGGGTAGGTAAGTGTCAAGTTTATATACTCACAGATGGAGTCAAAAGCTTTAAGAATGTGGGGATCGAAGGCCTCCTCATCAAGGCAGATTTTAAACTCCTCCTGACATGACAACAACATAGCTCTGTATTTGGTGGTGACTATGGTGTTATAGAGATCGTTTATGCCCCAGAACTTATTCTCCCATGTAAAAATCGTGATCAGGGGATTGTGATCACTATTCTTGTTCTATTCCAGGGTAAAACTTAACAGACAACAAAAAAGGCCCCCGGATACAAAAACATAATCAATAATGGTCCCCATTCCAGGCCCCTTAAAGGTGGGAACACCCTCCAGCCGCTTGAGTGCTCGTATAGAAAGTAGGTTAAATAAGTTAAATTTAGCAGCCAGATCATTTAGAATGTTCCATGGAGCAGCATGAACCTGTTCCATAGGAAAACCCTCTGAGTCCTTGGGGTCATGTAAAAAGCAATCCCTACACGGATGTAAATTTAAAGTCCCCAGACACAATCAACATAATCTGTTAAGTGGGAGGAGAAAGGAAGAAAGCTTCTAAAAACCTACCCACTTCCTCCAAAACCTCTGAATTCTATTTCCCATGAATAGGACTGTAGACGTTAATACAAAGAATGGTTAGGTGATGATCAAAATTCAATAAGACACCTAGAAAATGGGGGAAATTGGTGGGAATCATCTTGGGGTTGCAGACCAAACCTAATTTCACGACTGTAACTAGGCGCCCTCTAGCTCTGCCACTTGGGGATGGAATGCCCTTTATACTAAAGGACGCATAGCCTTCAGACAAAGTTCCCCTTTAGAGTCCCATGTCTCCTTCAGATTAACAATGTCGTGTGATTTGAAAAAACGTATTAATTCAGGGTCCCCTGATTTACCCTGAAACCCCGCTATATTCCAGCTCAGGACCTTTGGCAATCTAACGGTCTTGCTAGTATTTGCGTTAGGCGGAGCAGGGCCAACCAGTTCAGATCCCACTCAATCTTGGTCATTCAACACACTCAGAGCTTCAAATTGATTATGCAGGGGGATGGAATGGCTCTGTCGCTGAGCCGTGTTAGATCTTACTACCCTCCTGGGAGCAAGAAATGTTTCCTTCTGGCTATCCACTCTGTCACTTTTATATGTGCGAGAATGAGTGACAACTGTATAACAATTGAAGTATGTAACTTTAGAAATGATTTTATTATTATCTGAATTAAGTTTCAGTCCTCTAATGTCTTTCTCTTTTTCTTCCCCAGGTTCGCAATCTGAGGTCCAGAGTTTTCCCCTGCCGAGGCTCTCACAATAAAAGAAATAAACGCAGGTAAGTCACCAGCCTTTTAGTATAACATGGTCCTCGACCACTTTTTCATCCGTAAGTGTTAGTGCATAGTTTAAGGTGGGCACTCGCAGCCACAACAAATATTAACGAATACAGCGAAATAAGCTGATAATAAGCGTAACAACACGAAGCTACGTGTTGTTATTAGCTTACTCAAAATTTTCAAAATAAGAATTAACTCTGCTCCAAGCTTTGTTTGTGAAGCGTTATACTGGGGAGTTTAAATATTTCAATGAAGCTTCAGTGTTAGTTCCCCTGATTTCCACCCGGTGAACAAACAGTACTCTTCCATTCCCACCACCACAGGCCCGGAATTTTGAGCACAACTTCTCTAGCTATGCTTTTCCTGGAGCGTGGCTTGGCCTTGAGACACTTCGGCAGGGTACTCCACTCTTAGGGTTCTCTGTAGACTCATTGGGGAGCTTGGTGCAGAGCTCCAGCAGTTTTCTCTGAGCGATGGTCTCTTCTTGTGTCTCTGGGTCCAACAGCTTATCTTTCAGCAGAGTTTTGGATCCCTCGCTGTCCTCCATCCACGGCATCCCCAATGGACCCCATCTCTCTGTCTTCCGTGCCATTCGGTTTATGCGTCATTCAATTATAGCGATGTCCTTCACAGGACCCAAGGTCAAACTCCTGCCCTTCCTCCTTTGTGCAATATTGATCAAAGGGGTAGTTCTCTCGAGCCTGTGGCTAAACAACACGCACATCGTTTGTCTTGGAGGAAGACGGAGGGGGCCATAATATACATTCAGGTAAGTCCTCGACCTCCTCACACCCTCCCTCACCCCTGGGAGGTTTATAAAAAAGCCAAGGGGATTGACAGTGATTGAACTAGGGAAGGAAGGGAAAGACAAAAATTCCCTCAGAATAGAACCGACCATAAAACGATTGGCAACATTGACCACTATAAGTCACAATCCATAGCCTTAGATCTGTTCCCAATCCATCCCGTTCCTCTAATCATTATTATTTATTCAAATAATGGCTAGCTGTGAAGGTTGGGAAATCCCTGTACTAGCCAATTGACCACCTTATTTTTAGCTTGGATATGGGATTCTGTTTTAACCTGTTTCAATAGAGGTACATTAGCCAAAACTAATACATTGTGTGTGCATGCTGGAGAGGGTTGATAACCACCTCATTGAGAGAAGGGACCAAGGGGGTTCTGGCTGGAATTTGAACATTGTTTCTCCACCTGCCAGATTCCTGATGACTTACATGGGCCTTCGGAGAGAGATTGCCCCCTTCTCTCCCAAGAGAATACCTTGAACAAAGAGCCTGATGAGGAGGGAGAGGTAACAACATCACTGACCCCTCAGGGGTCCCCCAGAGGTAGAATAGGCAATAGATTTGCTACAGTCTGGCTAGTTACCCTGGAAAGCAAGGTAGGGACTGAGGAAAGGGTTGTTAAAGGGAGTCCTTTCGAAATGGAGGTAACCAACTGGGCATGCAGTAACCCAACCTTTTTACCAAGGGTACCCACCATTCCTTTCAGTTTAGAAACTCTTAATACAAGGGCGTCTAGGAGCCCTATGACATTACTTTCTATTTTTGAAAAAGATTCCTGAGAGATACATTTTTCTCGTACTACTGGCGGACTACCCCTTTTCCCTCCTTTCCCCTTTTGTTTGATTGGACTATAATCTAATGGGGATTTCCCCCTAGTGTTTTTTGGCCTCACCCCTCCCTCCCTGGCGGCTCTCGCTGTTCTTTGAAGGCCTCGACTGACTTGTTGGTCGGCAGTGGAGAGGTTGGCCTGATTCATCAGGTCGAGATGGGGGTGACATATAACAGGGGACTGTGACTGGGCAGACGTGGCAACATCTGGACCATTAGAAGTGTGATCTACCAGTAATGGGGAGGCACCCGAAGCCTGTAGGGTTTGAACAAGTTGTTTCTCCACACTGGAAATTAATTTGTGAGTGCACCCACCGCATTGGTCAAGAAGGATATAATGGTGTTATTTGTCCTAGGATGCTTATCCCTTTCATTAGTTGACTCTACTTTCCGTTTGCCCATGTTTCTTGTCTCATGTGTCTTAGGGAAAAGGGCTCACGAGAACACTGGTACTGAGGTAATACACTCGAGTTAATTCCACTTAATCTAAACAGAAAAAACTACAGCAACCATTCCTCCAGCCCAAACATTTAACATCTGTTGGCTGACCAAAAGAGGAGAATGACTATCATAAAAGGAAAATGGTATTAGGAACAAAAGCTCACAAGTCTCCCTAAAGTCACAACAAGGCCAAAACCTCTAGATAAATGTGGATAGAGTGCTCAGCATGTGTAAGCAAATCAGTGTCTTGATATTTTCTATCCGATCATCAAATTTGATGCAGCTCCCTTACACCCAAGAGACAAACAGAATTAAGGTGCCAGTTCACACTCACCATGTGCCCCGTGAAGAACCAAGGGGGTGGCCCTACCCTGCCTCTTCCTGTCACTGACGGGCGCAGGATGGGCCTGCACTAAACCCCGGCTTTGCCCAGGTACAGCCCACATGCATACCGCGCAGCGGGACAGCAGGATGCGCTTTGTAGCACGTTGTAAGAGGCCACATCTCCATCCAAACACAATGCAGCAGTTGCACCTCCTGGCACTCGGGGAGATGGGACACAAAGTTCCCTGAAGTCTCCTGAGTCTGTGGGAGCCTGTGAGCCCCCTGGCAGCGAGAGTCGCCACTCACAGAGGCTTTGAAGAGGTATTCAGAAACACACTTTTGCAGAAAGACATCACAATCTGCATATGATGAGCCACAAATTTAGGAAACTTCGAGCCCACTTTCCTGAGCCTTGCAACCCAGTTAGAATACTCACTGAACATTTTATAGCCCAGCTCCCTGTTATATCTGAAAGGGAAGATTCTGAACACAGCCCGAACTTCAACTCACAATGCCAAGCGACAGGGCCCCACTCCTTTTGCCAAAATTGATACTTTGTATTGTGACTTATAGAAGTTACAACAAGTAACTGTATTTCCTGATACTTTCAACAGCAGGGGTGCAATTACCTAAACAGGGGGTTGGGTCCTCAGATTTGGTTAAACCCACTGTAAGTTTCACCGTAGTTGTAGGGTTATTGGTTTTCGCAGATCCCTCACCACCACCTCCCTACAACAACCCAGCTCCGCGTTGAGGGACACACAAAGAGACTTTCCAAAATTCTAATCAGTGCAGGACTAAATCACCAAAGTAACTGGAGTTCTTGCATGGGAGTTTGCCTTTCTTTTTCTATTGTCTACAGTCTGCCTTGCTTGGCATGACATTTAAAGGAACAGACAGCCTTCTTACTCCAAGAAGGTACACCAATGTCATTTCAATCCAGATCTGGGAGTAACCCTCCTAACAATATCAATTTAAGTACAACCCCGTAGTTCGGTTAAATAATCAGATCCCGTAACTAGTCGGCCCTGACCCTGATATTTTCAAAGATCCGCTCTGCTCACTTCCAGCAGCCATCTCTTCCTAACTTTGATGAGCAGTCACACACAATTCTAACCATGTGGCTCTTACGTTCATGGATTACAATACCTTACTATGAAGCACAACGTGTGAACTGTTAATTTGCAAATTGACGAAGAGTGCAACGTATCTCAGTTTTTCTCTTTTGCAAGAAATCGTCACTTTCCAGCAGTGCGGTTTACATATTTGTAAATAATACTTACAAAATGGTTATGCCTAACATTTACTTCCACAAAAAAGTTTGTGTTCTTTCCCTGCACAACGCCGTTGTCCATATTCCATAATAATATGAAAGCTTTCCAAAAGGTAAACGTCTAGAGAAACATCCTCTAACTAGTTTCCGACTAGAGTGAAAATGATCTCTCTTTGCAGTGATAATTATCTCGCTATGCAGTAAAAATATATTTGCGATGCGCAAAAAATGCAAAACGTCGCACAACCAAGCGCTAAAAACAACATCACACGCTATTGCACATTTTTGTTGTGGCAGCTTGCGTTGATGGGCACGGTATTCCTCGGCTACCTCTTTCCACAATGTATAAATGGCCCCATCAACTTTAATGTATAAAGAACCGCTGACTTGTTTTCCGAAGCTGTTGGCATCAAGATTAATTAAGCACACAATTAATGATAAGAGAACTGAGGTGCCCTTTTTCACAGTTAAGAACGTAGGTTTAACTATAGAAACGTTGATGTTTCCACTCAGAGATAGAGCCTGTTTTTTTTGCAACACACTTGAGAAATATGATGCTTTAATGGACTGAACTTCATCAGAAAATCCTTTGCAGGAAACATCGAAAAAAGCAGCCTGTAATCACCATGGCTACTAGAAGACTCTGCCCAATCGCTTCCGAATAGACCTGCAATAAAGCAACCCCCAGCTGTGAACCTTGATCCCTAATTCTACCAAGCATTGTATGTCACAAAAACAGTGCTCGCCCAAAATGTGCATCTATTCCTCCTGTAATAAGTAAAAATCCTGCTCCTGGCCGAGCTCAATTTTTTACTTACCGAATGAAGATTGAGCTGTTCCACGGTTGGTGGTGCAGCCCTCAGAAACAGAGGCGCTAGATTCTTAAGAGGCACAGGCGCTACATTCCTAAGGGGCAGAAGAGCTACAGTTACCAGAGGCAGATGAGGTGTTGATTCAGAGACAGACGAGCTGCAGGAACCACAGATAGAGGTTCTGCTAAACAGGTGCAGTTGTCAAGGAATCACACACACCAATCATAGTCTATAAGGGTTGATTAACAAAAGAAAAATTATAACCAGTAAATCACAGTTTCAGCCGGGCAGAGTTCCCGCTGGAAAACTGGGAGCGAAGTAAGAAAAGCGTAGAAGGAAGGGTACACACTTCTAGGAATCTGCTGATGGTTCTGCAATAGAGGCGCGTGGTCACAACAGCCAAACAAAGGAAGCATACAAGTGTACGTAGACTGAGATCAAGAGAGAGGAAGAAGACAATGTTCAAGCATGTTCAGCTGAGCAAGTTAATAAACACACTCCTGTCCAGTGGCGGCTCCTCTGCTAAGGTGGAGGTGCGTCGTCCCACTGCTTTTTAGCAGTGTAAATAAAGGAAACATAAAATGATAATAACAGGTTGTTATTATCATTTTATAATTCCCTGCTGCGGCAGCTCTGCGGGCGGGGCGGGGCGTGGCGTGGCGGGGCGGGGTTACTCTGCTCTCAGAGCAGGGCAGGGGAGGAGTGGTTTGCCCATTCCAAGTGCGCATGAATGCTTGGCCGGCCGTCTTGGGCCGACCAAACATTTATGCGCACTGTGCATGCTCTGCATGCAGGCAGCATTACAGCCTGGGTGGAGAACATGCCCAGGCCCCCAGTCCCTGGCTGAGCGCCATACCACGGCGGTAAGACCAATCACAACGCTGCATTGCAGCTTTGAGATTGGCTATGGGAGCCTGGGAGCAGGGTGAAACCAGGACTGGTGTTTCCAGGGCTGCCAGGCCTGCTGTTTGAGGACCTGATAATTCTGGTTCTGGAAATATTAGACCTCACAGAATTGGTAGGAGAAGAATCCCCTTGAGCACACAAAGAATACAATTCCGGACAATCCATAATGAGCCCCTAAGAATGCAGTAGGTTGTTAAAGAAAGAGGCCTCGAATATGGTGGGCCTGATGACGTGATCCTCTGGTAACCAATTAATAATCTTAAGGCAAGTCCTTCTTTTTCGGTGATCTGAGTTAACTAGAGGCGATGATATATTTTATGATTACTACATATCAATTCAGGATTAGAATGTGGCTCAAAAAGAGTGAGACTTGCTATACAACTGTCCTACATACAAATATTAAATATTCCTGTTTGTCAATGGGTTACCACTACCTTTGTGTAGTTGGTAAAATATTAATGTTTTTAACCAGATTTTGTTTACATACTATAAGGAATCAGTACTTGGAAGGACGGCTTTACACATGCCGTTTCCAACTACTATTTTGGTATGGTTTCCTAAACCCATTTACCAATTTGAAAAACATTTTCGGAATCCAGGTTCTAGGGTTGGCAAACCATTTTATTTATTCTGAGGGTTTGAGAATGCTAAAACCCTTTGTACATCCGGCCCCTAATTTGTAATTGAGAGCATGTGTATTCTTTCTGTGATTATGCTAATGACAGAATGACAGTGTAATTGCTTATTTATATCTTTTTTTAATTAGGAGGTGTATGCTTTTTAGATGTATAGCCTGTCACAAAGATACAGTGCTATTTACAATTTGCCCTGGCATGTTCAGGTGTTTTACTTTGATGTCTTGATAACATGTTGGATTTGTGGCTTTTTTGTTCCCAAATTAAAGACATGCATTTTTGCAGCGAATTCCTTTTCCTTTATTCACTTTCAAAGCAAATGACATCTTCATGCTTCTTTTTGAAACATTCTACTTTATGCACAGCTTAAGCACCTAATTATGTGTTTGGTGGTCCTGGAACTGCTGTACCCACGGTCCGACCACCGCGAGCTCGACAGTCTGACCGCTGTATTACGAGACCACGGATGAACCGCGGACACCGCCAGCACACTGCAGACCACCAGAGTCGCGGCAGGGGAAAAGCAGCTGCCATAGGGCGGTACAGAGGAGTTTCACTACCGTCTGTATTACAAGTTGGCTTTCCAATGAGCTGACCGCGGCAGTAAAACCACAAGCTTTGAGTCGGTGGAAACTAAGGATTTGGGGTGCACACTCACCCCTCTCCTGTTCTAACATCAGAGTTCGATGTGGATCCCTTTCTCTAGGTCCCCCTTCACAGCAGCATCTTCGTCCTGAAGAATATGACCCTGTTTGCGGCAAAATGTAAGTCCATTTTGTACCATATACCCATTGCCTGGACTGGTCACATATGGGCCAGACTTCGGCAATAGGTAGGCGGTATTTTTCCACATGTATCATGCATGTGTGTACCTTCGACACAAGCAGTCGAAATGTACACACATGCAGCAATAGATATGGAAAAACATTGCCTACCGCCACAAGACCGCAGCAGCCAAACCGCGGCCCCCCCGGTCAACTCGTAACACGGCGGTTGGAAGACTGCCAGCACTGCGGTCTTCTAGCGCCCATGGCCCCGGTGTTCGGAAGGTCGGACTGCCAAACTCTTAATCAGGCCCTAACTCTGGTGATGCAAGGTTGAGCAAAGCGGGGCATCATTCACCCATAGTGATGTAGCCCAAAATGTTGTTTCATTATGAGATTTTCTTTCTATGACAACTTGGGAGCAATACACACAGTCCTCCATCTGTTTCCAAACACTCCGTAACAAAAAGCCATACATCGTACTGTATCAATGCTTTTTTAAAATAACATTGTGTTGAGGAATTTTCATCTATCGCAGTTATAGGTAATGAATAAGAATGTCCCTTACTCATTCATATTTAAGGATAAATGCCGCATATCACATTTTGCCTTTCAACCTTTCAGGGATGCAGCATGTGAGTGTTAATTCAGTCAAGGTGTAAACAATGAAGTAAATGTATGGAATGTGTTATTTTACTCCAAATGATTCTTGCTCCCTACCAACTGCTAAACATGATAGGTATTCTTCCTGTTCAGATCTATTTAAGCTAAAGTCATTGTGATGGGAAGGACATTTTTAAATGTCCAATAACAATGTTGAAGGAATACGAAGGTTAGAGTCCTTAAGGTCTGTAATTTGGAAATAAAGACTTGTATTGGATTTCCCCCTCATCTAAATCTTGTAACAGAATAATTTGAGAAGTATTTAATCTTCATAGTGTGGCAAAGAAATAAATCGAAACTCAGTTAATCCAAATACATTTCCCTTAAAAGTGGTAGTGACCACTGACACAAAGCACATTTTCATTCTGTTTTGCATTTAGTAGAAAAAGTGAAAGTACCTCTTTGTTTATGGAAAATTATATATCGTTCAGAATCTTAATGTTGTATTCAGGGGCCCAACAAAGGGACGTCGCTGCTGGTGAATTTTACATTGAAACGCATTTCTACTTGATACATATATTGGAGGTTCACAGCAAGAAACTGACTAAGCTTGTTTAGTAAAAAATGAGGTTGATATTAGTTAGGAAATATGTCTCAATATATGCTCGCTCCTTTCTCGTAAATAATTGGGTTTTTTTTAATCGAAAATAACTATCCTGCCAGTTACCTGAAGGAAGAAACCTGTCTTCCCTTCTTTATTCCTTTGGTTGTTGCTAAGTGCTGGCGATGCGGTCCACTAGCCTATTTGCAAACTACGAAAACTAGGAGAATTATGTCCTAGTCTTAGCTTCCCCATTCGGCCAAAAGGTGTGATCTTGAGCAAACCTCTTTATCTTGCTGTCTCATTTAAAATATCTGCCACTATCACTCTGACACACAGTCGCGGCTGCTACAAATATGCAGTGGCAGGGCAGGGGTGGCGGGTGGGGGAATTAATAAGACATTTAAAAAAAATGACTTACCTGATGCTGCTAGCCGCCTCGTGCCTCGGTGGTTCCCTGCTCTCCTGCTCCTCCTGGCAGTCCCTGAGGCACCACACAGACTCCCCATCCAATCCAGATGCTACTCTCATGCTATGCCTTTCACTCCAGTGTCTGCAGTCCTATTGCTCATCTATTCTACAGGGGAGCCGGGGGGTGAGGTGGGTCGAGATTAATGGTTAACAGTAGTGTGACTAAAACCAATGTGGATTACGGTGAGCAGTGCCTGTGGTACCATGGTGCATATTAGTGTTTCAGATTTCGCCATGATATCAGCCTACCAGCAAGCTAGATAGCCCGCCATCTTACCATCTTAGACTGAAGGACCTGAGGTTTGCAACACAGGAAGCAGAGAACAGAGCAATCAAGGTAACAAGCATTGGCAAAATCAAAAGCTCTGACTTTAATATGCTAACGTAAACGATCGCAGGCATGCACAAATGCTATTTGCATGCATTGCATGCACAAATGCTGTTTTGCACATTAAAGCCAGGTCTATTGGCTTTGACGGTTCAGGGGAAAAAGCAGTGAAAAGGATGGCTGTTAGACTTGACATCTGTTGGCGTGTTTCCCCTGTCTTTTTGCTTTCTGACCAACCGGTTTTGACTCTTTTCTTTCTGGTTTAGTTTCTCTGTGCACTTTCTCACTGCTGTTCAGTGTTAAAGTGCAAGAGCTCCTGTTGTAAATTGTTATTATGGATTGGTGTTTCCATGATTGGCATCATTGATTTACTATTAAGTCCCTAGTACAGTGCACTGAGAGTGCCAGGGCCTGTAAATCAAATGCTACTAGTGGACCTGCAGCACTGATTGTGCCACCCACAGAAGTAGCCCTGAAAAGGTAACTCAGACCTGCCACTGCAGGGTCTGCACACAGTTTGTAACTGCCATGTCGACCTGGCAAGTGCACCCAGTTGCCAGGCCCTAATCTTCCCTTGTCATACATATAAGTCACCCCTAAGGTAGGACCAAGGTACCCCTGTAGGCAGGGTGCTGTGTATGTTAAAGGTAGGACATGCACTGGTGTGTGTAACATGTCCTGGTAGTGAATTACAGTGCATTTCATTTTTCATTATGGAAAGGCTATCTGTCCCATAGGGTAGAATGGGAGTTTTACTTATAACATCTTATAAGCATAACTTCCCATTGGGACAAGATAGTGAGGTGGAGTTTAGCATGCCTGGACTCAGAATGCAAAAATCTTTTTGAAAAGATGATTTTTATGTTCTGTGTTTGAAAATACCACTTTTAGAAAGTAGGTATTTTCTTGCTTAGCCATTCTGTGTGCCTCTGCTGGGTTTGTGGATTGACTGTCTGGCTTTGGAGTGACAGGGGCTGGGGATGTGCATTCTCTTCAGACAGCCACTGGGGGGGTTGAGGTGTGTCCTGCCTTTCCTGGATGAGTCAGGGCTGGGTTGAATAGACCTGGGCTGCATTTAGAGTAGTGGAATGAGATTTCCTTGCACCTGAATGGGCTGGTCTGCTGTGGACAATGCTGTCCCCACCTCCTGCTGGGAAGCTGGGCCTGAGAGGACCAAACTGGTTTGGACTGAGCACAGACACTCTCTGCCTAAGAGAACAAAGGAAGTTTGAGTATACATATTGGGGCCCGACCCCAGAACTTTAGAACTCGCTGGGATCAAGGAACCTGCCAAGAAGAAGAGCTGCCAGGAGGAGTATTGCCCCTTTTCTGTGTTGTTGCTTTGTTGGGTTGGACGGCTGTTGCTGCTTCTGCCTTGGGCAGTGAAAGGACTGGACTCAACTTTTCTTTACTTGTGCTGAGTATCTCCAAGGGCTTGAAGTAGAGCTTGCCTCCTGTTCTGAAGTCTCAGGGACTGCAAAGACTTCACCAACCTCTGGGTATCGCTTCTGGAACCGCAGAGGGCACTGTCCGCATCTCGCACCGCAACCCTGGTCTCACCAACGACGACGACCGACGCCACCGAGCCGCTGCTTGCACCGTGACCTGTGGGCACCACACTCCGCACCTCCTGGCTTCACTTCGCCATCCTGGTCTCACTGACGTCATTGCTGCTGCTGACTTCGACACCCATGACCGCATCGTGGCTGGGGGCATCACTGGTAAGTTTCACGACGCACCACCTCGTCCCTCACAGCAGTCTGGGCCGACCGATGCCGGTTCCCGCTAACCGGCTCTGTCGCCTGCACCGCAACCTGCCAGCACCGCATCGAGCACCGCATCGAGCACCGCCTCGCCTTGCACCGTAAGCCTTGGTCTCACCGACGCCGTCTGGACGATCGTCACCGAGCCACTGCCTGCACTGCATTGTGAGGGCACCGCACCCTGCACCAATTCCATTTTGCAACGCAACCGCAATGGTTGCCACGACCGGCTTGTACCAACGTGCCAGCCGCAACAAGAAAGGTACTGTTCACGAGTCTGTCCACGCTTTCGCTGGCCTGTACCAATGCGGTCGGCAGGAACTGTTAGACTCAGTTGTTTTCAGCATCGCGGTAGCCCCGGACGGAGCTACTGACTCGTAAGAACTGTGTTTTTGAGATATTTCCGCAATTTTGAGGATATCTTGCAAAGGATATATTTTTAAGTACTGTATGTTGGATTCTTATCGTTTTGGTCTTGTTTTGGATATATAAAAATATTGGATATTGTTTCTAAACTGGTGTTGTGTCCTTCTGTAGTGTTTTCACTGTATTACTATTGGTTATGTGCAAATGCTTTACACACTGCCTCTGAGATAAGCGTGACTGCTCGTGCCAAGCTACCAAGGGGGTGAGCAGAGGTTATTTTAGGAGTGTAACTCCCTTACCCTGACTAGGAAGAAGGGTCCCTACTTGGACAAAGGTACAAATCATTGCCAACTAGAGACCCCCATTTCTAACAATGGCTTTCTGGATAGCATGCATATATAAGATAAAGAACTCAATGTGGCAAGTGTGTTGATTCTGTTTTCTTATCAGGTGTAAAACAGTCCCTCATGCATTCCAATGGAGGCACTCCCTAGAAAGTCGAATGATACACAAAATTGCCAATTGCATGAGGTGAGAGAGTCATGCTCCTCTGATTGAAGCGAAAGCCCACTGTATGTATATTGTAAAGAACTGGTAACAGTTGGTTTTGCAGACAGCTCTGCAGACAAGCTAGACCTAAAAATGAGAAGGGCACTGGGAGCAAGTAGGAAGGATTTCCATGTCTTTGCTGTGACTGTGTGGCACATTGGAGATGGTGATTCATTTCAATTTTCTCCTCACGAATAACATGGACCACCCCACTACAGGTCATTACGGACACTTTCTTCAGTCCTGAATGCTTCACCTAGCAATCATTGATTTCAGTCGCATTCGTCTAATTTGTTCAATTGAAGCAAAACAAGACTACAACATCCAGAGTGTTTTTAGACTGTCTCACAAAAGTACTGGACTGGAAATAGTGTCCATAATATTCAGGAGGGAGGTGGTCACCCTACTGGAAGCACGGACGAAACCACCGTATATCCTATTGTAACTCAGAGGAATGCCACTACATAACTAAACCCTGATGTCAAAAGCTTTCACATTGTGTCAATGGATGGGCTGTATGGAACCTACAAAAGTGACAGTTTAATTTTCAATAGCAGGGGCGAAAGTCTGAGCGATCAGTATTTCAGACTAGGAACAAAAAGGAAATAAGGATAATTTGAGTCTTAGTTGTTCCTTGTCCTGACTGAGGTAGACACTTGTATAAGTATAGGTCATCATGTCAAATTTTTATGTGTGGTTAATCCATCTCATCAATATGTTAAAGATGGTGGGAGGGGCAAACAAAAATGTGATAAAAATGCACCAGTAGACACAAACGAATACCCAACAAAAATCTGATATAGAGATAATAAGAACAATCGGAGTAAAAATGCAGTATTGAATCAAAATAGGATGCTAGAACTACTGGGTGGCATACTAAGGTTAAGAGATTGTCTACCAAGGATATAAAGAATGTAGGCTTTGTCATAGACGAGAAGGGACAAGTATTCACATGTTATGAATTCCATTCAAGATGGATTTGTAGTGCAGTTAAGAGTGTTGCACACTCTTCTTGTAACATTGGTGTCCACATGGTACTCAGTGATGTTGATGTAAGGCAGTACAGTCAGTAGGGAACCTTAGACGAGGGATCCCTGGACCACAACTAAGCTCTTCTCAATAGGTATGCTGTTGCATGATGGGGCAAGTAGACAGATTAAATTAACTCTTGAAGTAAATGTTATGGAAGAAACAAAATATGAAAACGTGACCCAACAGCAGACAACAACAGAAGAGTTTACTTGAGAACAGAGTGCATGACCTGTAAGGTCAAAGTTAAAGAAAAACCTGTGTTTGACAAGCTTGAAGGAATTTATGGCCTTAGCACACGAGCACACCGACACATATTCTGTATTTTCAATAGATTAAAACATGATTAGACAATGGGAGCAGGAGAATAAATTAGCCAAGAAGACACAAAATCAAATAAGAGGTCTTAGGAGCACTATGATAGAGCACACACACACATAAATATGCCTTCAACCCAAATACACATGCATTCAAAAGTAGAAGAATACTTAGGTCCTAATTACAATGTCGGTCAGAAAGCTTTCGACCGACATTGCAGGTTTAAAGTCCAACCGCTGTATTACAATGACGGTGGTCGGAGTTTAAAACGGCCAGGGAATCTGACGCAGTTCCGACGGGCTCAATGAGCCCGTCGGCTAGTAGGAAAAGTCTCAATCTCCTAAGGACGGCATTTCCGCCGTCGGGATTATGATAAATGCAAAAACAACAATTGATGGACAGAATGCAGAACAATGTCGTACATTCACCCCAGTACAGAGATCTGGGCCTAAATCCATCGTTTTTTTGCTCACCATGCCATTCCAGTTTGAACCCAGCCATATGCAAATCAGTCTTGACCCTGCGCCCAATGGTAACAGTCCAGCCCGAACTGCCAGGCCAGGTCCTCCCTGGACTGGAAACAAGCATCCTAGGACCGGTTTCGGGCTTTCAGCCCTCATCAGCCAGGTAAGCGCGGTGGGGTGGGGCCAGGGGATTGGGAGTCAACAAACAACGACGAGGGAAAATAACATTAAAAAAGTAAACCACGTACCTTGCGCTCGCCACATCGCCGAGTCAGCGATGCGGCAAGCTCAAGGTAAGTGGGTTTCTTTTATTTAATGTTATTTTCCTTTGTCATTGTTTGTCAACTCACCCACACCCCGCCCCACGATGCTTACCTGCACCGGCCACTCTGGGTGGGGTTCCCAAGCAACACCCATGGATTTTGATGCTGCCCCATATTTACAAAATCACGTAAACTTGGGGCAGCACCAAAAACGTACGCCTCCCCAAGGGAGGCATAACGAGGAGAAATGTTTTCGTTTGTACTCGTTTTTTCCTCTTTCCATGTGTGCTACATTCTGCAGCTCACGTAGAAAGAGGCAAACACCTCTCAGGATTATTTTTACAAAGGAGGATGCCCCTTCCTGCCCAAAAACAATCCTGCCTATTTTGGTGCTAGGCAACAATTTGTGCACCAACGCAAGGGGAAAGGACAGGAATGCGCCATATTTCATAAATACTGTGCATTCCTGCCCTTTCACATTGGCATAGGGGAGCGCAGCAGGAAGACTTGCAGCGCTGCCCTACGCCAATTCCTCATAAATAAGGCCCTTTGTTTTAAGCTACACCTTTGACTACACCCCCACGCCCACTGACCTTTGGTTTGCTAAACACTGTTTAATTTTATTTCCCCACCGTAAAAATGATTTGCTGTGGGAATTGGGGGCGTTTATGGTTGTCGATGATGAGTACCAGGTTCTAGAAATTTTTGTCAGGAGGGGGTCCTTACACCTACAAATTCTTGAGAAGGGGGTCTCTTCATCAAAAAGTTTGAAGACCTCTGGTCAAGTGTCACAGGTGACCTTGTGCTTTCCCACAACTAATGTGTACCAATATGTAACTGCCTAGTAATTCACTGTTTGAACTTTTGTAACTAGTATTGTTTAACTGTGTATAAAAATAGTTGCCTGTGAAGCAGCAAAGTGAGGTCAGCTGTGTACTTGTGGGAAGAGGGTCGGTCTCCCTGCCACAACATTAAAGAGCTATTTTTATATTGTCATGAGGAGTATGTCTTTTTATGCATTTTTAAGTTACCCTGCAAAATAAGCAGGAAGGATTTGAATAAAATAAAGATTAAGGAACCAACCAGGAAAAAGAGAACAACTGGGCAGTGACAACAGAAATGTTAAAAAGCAAATCTAATTGTGTATGATTAGGTGAAGGAGGGCTACTAGCAGAGTGCTGACAGAAAAAGAAAGAGGTGGCTGAAGTTATGGCTGAAGGCATAAAGGAAAGGTCTAGGACAGGAGATGTTCTTAACCGTTGGCTTGATGCAGAGAGTAGGCACAGCGAAGTTTGACTAGAAAGGCACTTAAGGCATACCTCAGTGGGAAGAAAGCAGGAGCACTAGTGCAGTGTCTGTGAAATCTGTAAACTCATGTCGTTTTTAATACATATTCTTTGAGATTTGTTAATTATGCGGATTGTTTCCTTTATCTTCCATCTCTTCCCTTGTCCTACCTCCCTGTTGTGTGTGTCGCACGAGCCCCATGCACGAGATTGTTCTGAACTTTCCATAACAGTTTTTATGGCATTTATTAGTGCTCATGAGTAAAGATTACATGTACTTACCCTCTCCTTCGTCTCATCACTACAAAACAATTGGCAAAGTCAGATGGGACCTGTTGCCCACAGTTCCTTGACATCGACCAGTGCCATGTTTCTCACCCAGTTGACCTTCCTCAGTCTAGGACTTATAGCCTTTGAGAGCGAGTGGACTCCTGCCCCTGACCCGCCGTGGCACACTTTATCGCACGCTTGGTTCCAGTCACCCTAGGCCGACCTTCCTTCATCAAGTAGAGAACAGACACCTCTACATGATACTTCGCTACTGGTGCTTCCCTGGCCAGATCTGGTGCTTCCCTAGCTAGCTCTCAAGGGGATTCCCCGCCGCTTAAGCTCTTCAGATTAGGGGGCCTCGCAAATACTGTCTTCAGTGACTGGATTTCCATCGACTGTGCACCACTAGAGAGAGCCATATGCCATGTTGACACTACAGCCTAACTTGATTATACCTTTATGTCTCAAATTTTCCAACACTTTAAGAACACTTCTCCTGTGACTGTGAGATTCCTTGAGTCATTGTTTACTAGTGTCTATTTGCCTCATCACTTTTGCAGACGTATCCTCATTGTGTACATATTCAAATCATTATGCAGGCATGATGAATGATGCGGCCATGCTAAGTGCCTTTATTGATATACAGAAGCGCCAACGGAAAATTGGACACAACGTATATAGTGTTTCAAGAAGTATCTTGAGGCAATAGAGAGTACCAATCTATTTATGCTAGTAAACAAGCCTTACTTTACAATTGCCTGGGAATAGAGAGCAAACGTTTATTTAACCACATTGCTCCCAAAAGCGCCAATGGCACAAACACTCTAGTCTGTAAAAAGTTATGGCAACTATTAAAACTGTAGAAAGGTAAACAAAAAGCATTAGAGTTTTGTGCACGTCAGATGAACAGCATCTTGAAGTCAGTATGGTGACCATTGGCAAAGACTCCAATAAAAAGTGTAGTGGCAAAAGCAATAAAGAGAGACCGCAAGTTCAAAATCAGCATGTAATAAGTGTGGCTCTACATATTATTTGGCCTCTAGCAAAACATGTGCTGCCTTAGGAGAGACATGTAAAGGGTGCAGGAAGAAAGGTCTTTTAAAAAGGTGCAGGACTGCTCAAAATGAAAAAAAGTTTACACTGCCAAAGAAGAAAACACGCAAGATGAAGAAGAACGTCTGGAGAATCTCGTTTTGCTAGTTGTTATTATCGGTAAGGACAGTGATGAGAACCAGCCAACATGGGATATTGTACTAAATGAAACCAAACGGAAGTCTTAGTGGATACTGGTTCGAAAATAACTATCATTTTCAATGACACTTATGTAAACATAATAAAATAAGGAAACCTTGAAGTCCAGTTGAATGGTGCGTGGATCATACGGAAGACACACAATTAAATTAGATAGGATTTTCAGAGCAAAGTTAACCTTCAAGGATAGGAGTGTAGACACGAAGGTGTATGTTGTTTACTATGACTTTAATATCCTTGGTTGGATTGAACAACAAAGTTTGAACATCCTTCAACCAATCCTTTCAAGCCTCCATGTGGCTTTCATATACATGACGTTGATGTCATGTCCATTTTGGAAGAAGTTAAAACTGTCTTTCAAATGTTTTAAGCATCAAATCATTTTAAAAGACAAGTCCCTAGCAGTTAGGCAATGAGTAAGAAATATACGCCTATCCGTTCGTTCTTATGTGAAAGCAATTCTGCAAGAAGAGCGCAAGGATGATGTAATCAAACCTACAAACATATCAGATACACATATCGACTGAGTAGGCATCGCCGAGAAGCAGAATGGCAAAATCAGGCTAGGCATTGACCTAAGCCAGCTCAAGTCCTTTTGCGCGAAGGCTCAAGGGAGTATAATGCATTCATTACTCCTGACAGACCATGCCAGTTTCAAAGAATGTCATATGGCCTCAGTTCTGCCTCTGTAGTTTTTTAATGTCTAATGAATGAATTATTTGATTAAATACCTGGGGTAAGAGCATTCCAAGACAATGTTTTGGTGTACAGTGAAACTATAACTGGACATGTTGTCAACTTAAAGCAGGTATGTAAAATACAAGTCAGTGGGAAAGTTGCAAAAAGTAAGATGTCACTAAACTAGCTTAGATGAAAGACTGAGATAACAATGAGATGCTTAAGAGAGTCAAAGAGAATATTGAGAAAGGATGGCCTCCTGAGAGGAGGCTTAATGCATGTTTGCAAGCCTGCTGGAAGATAAAAGATGAACTCACAATTGAAAATGATGCTGTGTTGGGAAATGATGTTCTAGTGCCTCCTAGTTCCCTTAGAGGGCAAATACTGAGCTTGTCCCATGAAGGGTATGTATGCATGACAGGCACAAAAAAAGAAACTATCTGTGGCTTATTGGTGGACATCTATGCATAAGGTACATGGAGATGTTTGGGAGCCAATGTTCTATGTGCAGGTCTGTGTTCAGGATGGTTACATTATCATAGTGTCTGATGACATCTTTGGAAATACCAAAAGGCCATGGATTAAAGTGGGCATAGGTTTTATTGAACCTGCTTATGCTTTGTCTGCAGACATGCATTATGTTGTAATACTAATAGATTATTACAGTAAATGAATAGAAGCCCAATTTTCATGGTTGCATGTCAGCACCAGGCAGGCATTAATCACGCCTGCCTTAATAGCATGGCCCGAAGAATGGATGCTTCTTCACAAAACATTCCGTTACCACGCACTTCGTTACAGCGGCTTGCCTTAGTGAAAGTGCTGGTGTTGGAATATTATAATTTACTATTCCAACTCCAGTCTGTGCAACAGTAGGGAAAGTGTTGGCCTTAAAGTCCAACATCAATCCAACAACGCTTTCCTTAAGGAAAGTTGTTCTAACAACTTGCATGATAAAATAAATGCTTTGTATAGCCGCATCTGTGGTTCGGACCACGCTGTTAAGGCACAGCATGGTTCGAGCTGTGGTATAAAGGCTGTTTCCCAATTTGCATCCCAACCAAACATCTTAAAGGTTTTAAACTACCACAAACAAATATTCTGTTGGAAACAGACTATTAACATTCTGCCACATAGTTTCTTTAAGATTCTCAGAAACTAATTGTCATTTATCATTAAATCATAAACAATGACATGTGTTTTTTAAATTGACTGTTAGTCATATGTTGTATGAATGAAGAGGAATGAATGAGTACAAATGGGTTGTTACTTTTTTGTATAGCAAAACAGATATTGTTGGTTCTCCCTTTGTTTTCTATAAAGTTTAGTCCAATTTTTTGTGTTGTGTATATCATTGTTGCCTTAAGTTTATACATTACATTGGAAAGGTTTTCAATGTCAGTTAATAAGTGACAACAGAGTGCAATTTACCTCCCAGGAGAAGTCTAATTTCCTCAAGGTTAATGGCATTAACTCATGAATCACGTTATTTAATTCTGCTATGTCCAACTGTTATAGGGGAAGGGAAAAACACCTGTGGGTATTGATTAACGCCACTGGGATACGGTCTCTGGCACCGGCTTTCGACTACTTAATGTGTTTACCACTGGTAATGTGGCAATAGCGGTCACTTTGTTTTTAAATCCAGCCCAGAAATGGCCTATTAACTTTCCATTATTTACGTAACCCTGATTGTGTTCGAGTTACTTCTACATATAACATGTATATTATGTTGTTGCTAAATTGGTTGTAAAGGGTTTTTCTAGCTTGTGAATATGCTCCATGTTTTAAAGTGGTCTCTTTGATACGGACGGTAGAGTCTAAATAAAGCAACTATTTTTCATACTTAAAAAAAAATATCTGCCAAAAAAAGGGAGCCCTAACATTTGATCCAGTTTATTATATGTATTTGCTCCCAGGTTTTTATCATAGGCTTCCTCCTCTGCTTACATTTCTTTACAACTTATATCATAGAAAGCTAACATTTGGATTGTCTTTCCTTCAGTCCTTGTTAGGGTATGTTGACAGATTGTTATACTACACTGACAATGCTTCCAACCCTGGGGTAGTTTTTAACAGTGCATGTGATGATTTCAAAATATATAATTTCATATTGATGTGACCAGTATGCTTGTAATTTGGACTACCCCACAACCTCCCACAAGAACATTGACAATTTCCCTCATCTGGTAAAATCAGATGTTTAAATTAAATAAAGACTGTGTATTATCTACATCACATTTCAAGCCCTAGTTAAGGTCAAACTTCAGGTATCTTTCAAGAACAATTTGCTACAATTGCGTTCCTGTGGTGAACTTTGATGATGGTGGCACCTGTTTTCTGTCAATTTATGTTTTATCCCAAGAATTCCTAGCATTACATCAACCATGTTCTTTCCTAAATTGTCCAGATTTGAAAGGAGGACAAGCGTGGCACTGCCCGCAGAGTACTGGCTTGGGACATAGGGCATATGTTGACGATGTTCTCGTCTGGTATTTATTTCATATTCCACATAATGGATAGAACAAAACAAAACTAACTAAATGGCTGAATAGGCATATGGTGTCACACCAAATTACTCAGCACAGGCCAACACATGTTGCTGCTTTCAGGATACCTCCTTCTTTTCAATAGCATTTAAATGATATCAGGGGCCGTATTACAATAAGTGGCCCGGGGGTGCAACGGGCGTTTGCGCCCACTTTGCGCGCACCGGGGTCCCTTTGGTATTACAGAAGGGGGTGCAGACGTTTGTGCGTCCCCTTCAGTAATACCGATAGCGCTGGCACACTTAAAGCACCAGCGCTACCTTCAGGGGGCATTCCCTCATTTGCATAGGGGCATGCCTTATGCAAATGAGGGAATTCCTTTGCCTCTGGGCCCGCGCCAAATTATAGATGCAGGCGCAGAGGCAAAGAAGCCCTCAGGAGGCGTACTGGCAGTGCGCCATTTAAAAGGTGGCGCACTGCCAGTGCGCCCCCTGAGAGCAGTCCTCTGCAGGGAGTAAAGGGGGTTCTTTGGACACCCCAGTCACTGACTGCGCCTGCCTGCAAAAGGATCTCTATTGTCCTGTAAAAGCAGCTGCTCCGTGTTTTCACATGAATGCGCTTCCCTGGGGGGCAGCTCGAGTTCGCGGCTGACCTGAGGGTGGCGCACACATCCCAATATGGCGCATTGTCATTGTTTGTGCCCGGCGCACCTTTTAAAAGGTGCGCCGGGCACAAACAATGACAATGTGCAATACGGCCCCAGGAATGTGACGAGACAGAGTAAATGAACACTGAACATGTCCAGATGTACATGTGCAGTGCACACGGAGATCTAGCAATTCTGAAGAAAGCATGTACCTTCTGCTAGCTTTTGAATCCCATATGCAAGGAGGAGGAGCAACAAAGATGCACCCTGAGAACAGCAGCAAACTGAGCCATTATCAAGAAGGTGTGATACTGTTACAGAAAGAGAGAGAGCATGTAAACACATTTGTCCTGAAAACCGTTCAATAGGTTCTAAAGAGGTTGGTGCCCTAAATACTACATTTGAGTCAGAGAGCATCTTAATCCTTCTCTCTTGGGGTTTGACAGACAAGTTAAATTAATAAATAATGCAATTATTCTTGCTTATTTTCATCTTTTTATAAAGTCAGGCCAGGCCAGTTCTCTGGAGCCTTTTTGACTCCAGGGCAAATAGGTAATCCTTGTATCAAGTACTGCTGTTGTCCTTGGAAACACAAGAACCCTATACTATTGCAAGCCGATTGATTTTGCCAGTACCGCCTCTGTCAGGGAGTAGTGAAGCTGAACTTTCAAGGCTTAGTTCAGATAGCACGTTTCACACACAATAAAAATAATGTCCATAGCGGGTTTTTTTTGTTGATAAAAATAGAACTCTTTTATTGACAATATGCATATATGCCTTCTACATTGAGGGAGTGTTATGTCACAGTAATTACTCCAGTAAGTATCACTGTTACTCAGTAAGTCCCTGTATCCGCTTTTGTGGGGATCTGCAACAGGAAAAGACTTGCATGGAAAAAGCTTAGGCTACTGCCAAAGCACATTGAGGGGGTAAGGAGGTGGACAAGCGCACAGTGCTTCTTACCAAATTCATGTTGGGACATTCTCGCAGTTCTCTTTAGGTGCTATGATGAGCGGAAAGGGATCATTGTCTGTGCCAGCAATGGCTGCTTTTCGTTTCCCCTCTGAATCATGGACAAAGCAACCACAGTATGAAGAATGAAGAAGCACAGGCAGGGGTACTGACTAGGACAGATTGGCTACAGGATTCGAGGGATGAAGGTGCGGCATTGTGTGGCGAAGCCACATGGAAACTTGCACACCGGCCACAGCTGCCCACAGATTTCTTCAGGGTGATCACTGACACCGTGGTAAGCTTAGAAGTGCACAGACTCTCACTCACGAGACGCTGTCACTTGTAGACAACTTCTGGCTGGACAGCAACACAGGCCTTCAGCCTTAGTAGGCTCACCCCTTCAGAGCTCCTCACTGCAGTATACTGGGTGTCTGTTTTGGCTTCCCAATCTTGAGTTGAGACAGAGTCTCTAATCACAAGGTAGTCTCAATCCTCTATACCTTGGCGTGCTAAGCAGAACATAGGGGCATATTAGCAAGGGCACTATCGCCGCTTTAGCGGCACTTTTTGCCGCTAAAGCAGCGATATTCTTATCGCCCTATCAGCAAACTGTCTCTAACAGCAGTTAGAGACAGTTTTCGAGCATTAGCGCCCGTGTTTTTACCGCTTTGCATGTCAGCGATATTTATCGCTAATGACATGCAAAGTGGGCGTTCCGACGAACAAACCTGGGAAACACCCGCTAACAGGCCTATCGCCTATTAGCAAGGTGGCCATGGCCCCAGTTAGCGACGTGAAAAGTCGCGCTAACCAGGGTCATCGCCATTTATTTAACACCTGCAATTAGCAGGTGTTAGCCATATCTAACATGGGGGGGTGGATTATGCTGATACGACCACAGGGTCGTATCAGCAAGGTTATCGCCGTTTTCCATGAAACACCGCTATGGCTGGAATAATTATCGCCATAGCGCTAAATGTCGCTAATACAGCGTTAGCATGGCAAATTATTCCGACGATAGCCGGCGATAAAAAAGTGCTCGTTAAACACGCTTTGCGATGTTTAGCGCACTTTTTAGATAATATGTCCCATAGTTCATTCTGAATCCTGGGAAATCTTCCTGACCCCTCCAGGGGGACACGGTGTCTTTCTCAGATCATAGGCCTCTCTACCCAGGTGTGCCGAGGTTCTTCATGTGAAAGGTCAATACTGTATAAGCCACGGGAATCCACATAAGTTATCTGCAGAAGCAATTGAACTCTGAACAACTGATCACACTAATTCAAAGCAGGCTCCAAACATTTGACTGAGCCAATATTGTAAAAGTGTATTTTACTTTCAGGTAGGCAACATCTTCATGGCATCCAGATTCCAGACTCTGTCTTCCTGAGGTGTGTACTGAATATAGGTGACTGCTGGACTCCTGCCTCTCCAGCTGAACATGGCACTGGATGTGGGGCGTGGGCAGGTGGCTCACTTGTATGTGCAAGGTGTTCAAAACTTTGTCATATTCGTTGCTCAGGCGTTTCTCCTCTCTGGCCACAGAAAGACCTGCTAGAACGTGCACGGCCCAGGTTCAGCTCCTTCCAATTGATCTGAATAGAAATAAAACCCAGGCACAACACATCAACTTCGCTTTACAAAGAGTCCTGCAAGAAAGAGAGAATCAAGAGAGAAGTAAGGGTGGGAGCAGACTGGGAGAAGGGGAGACCGCATCTCTGACTACCAATAAACCTTACTGGACACCCAACTGCCTTTGGGTCTGAACTCATCTGGGGGACCCCAGAATTGATATCCCTCCTTCCATGTGCCCAGGAACTCTCATGCACACCAAGTGCAATTAAGGTGAATAAAGTGTCCAGTCATGACTCTTCACAGACTTACATGAAGGTCAGGTAGGCATCCTTCCCATGCAGGTGCATTTAAAAAAGACATGTACCATGTTTATAATCTGCCACCAACTACTAGCAGTGTCATGACTGGTCGTGAGGGTGTTAGCCACCATGTTAAAAGGAGTTTCTCTCCCAGCGCACCCCTATCACTGAACAGAATCCAGGACTTTTTTGGTGAGCAACATATCAAAATTATGGAGAGCACTTTTCAGGAGATTTGTGAGAACAGGTCTCCTGCACTAGAAAACATATCGGATCAGTGAAAATCAGTCAACGAGCAGGTTATCAAAGGAACAGCACCCAGGCTTCCCAACCTTACAATTGTTGATTTGTGTGCAAATGCCCATTTTTTCCACCCCAGTCACATGATGCTGTGAAGCATAGTGCATTGGCTCCATTTTGAATTGGTTATGCTCTACAATGAATGAAGAAAATCTCACCCCGCCTTCAACCAACCACAAAATTACATTGACAGATTTGCATACAGACCTCAATCTAGTATTAGCACCATTTTTACTGGACAGAAGAGAGATGGCGTCCTCATACTGGAGTTCTCTTAGATAAAGACCTAACCGTGGCCTCTGAGGCCAAGAAGGTAGCAGGTACCTGCTTTGGGCTTCTAAGAGCCCTCAGGAAGACGATCAGATGGCTCCCTGTGGAAACCCGAAAAATAGTGATGCAAGGTCTCCTTTTGTCATGGTTAGATTATGGCAATTTGCTTTATCTCGAGAGCCTTGGGTATGTTACCAGGAGGCTGCAGATTATTCAGAATGCTGAAGCCAGAGTCCTGCTGAGCATCCCAAGATCACAGTGTGCACGTTCGGCCTTGGTTAGCCTCCATTGGCTACCAGTAAAGTACTCTGCATTGTACACAAAATAAACATGCTCAGAGACCACATATCCTTAGTAATCTCATTGTCCCGTACAATAAAGCATGAGATCTAAGGTCGAACAATCACTTTCTTCTGGCCATCCCCAGAATCAATAGGGCCAGAAGTGGAGGTTGGCCCTTTGCCTATCTAGTATCTAAGCTCTGGAATTTCCTCCCTATTCAACTATGAGACAACCGCAACTTGCAAAGCTTCAGGAGACAGCTAAAAACCCATTTGTTTGCAAAAGCATCGTATTTTCTCTCACAACTCCTGTTAGTGCTGGGAAGCCTGTTTCTTAGTAGCCATACACTCTAAAAGAACTGATAACATAAAATAACATATTTCTCCCTCCCCCACCCCTTTCTCTCTCATTCATGTTCATGTGATGCACATGTGCATTGCAAAAAATTGCATGTGTGTGAGCTTCCGACCCTGTAGCTGCACATCTATATGGCCCCAAACCTGAAACAGTGATCCAGCCACAGCATACGTCATTGTACTGAAACACTATAGTGTTGTTGAAATTCCTCTGTAACTTATTTTCAGAAATTTGTTACGGGCGGTATTGTAAATACTATAATGTTCATGTTCAAGACACCTCAATTTTTCTTCCTACTGTAAGATTTTTCAACCATTTTACATACCCGCTCAATTTTTTAGGCTGCTCAATTCAGCAGGATCAGGCTTTAGATAGCAGCTACAACAAACCCCCACCGTGTGTTAAAATATATAACGCTTCCATTGGATGGGGTGACCTAAATGTAAGTTTTAATTTCTGGCTGCTCTTGGTGCCGCATGATATGGTTAATAAAAGACTCAGGGGCATATTACCAAGAAATGGCGATAACTATCGCTAACCTAGGTTAGCGATAGTTTTCCTATCGCCGTCGATCCCTGCAAGTTATCGCCCTGTTAGCGACGTAGTAGCAACGTTTCGCTAACAGGCGATAGCTTCAGGGATCAGCGGCGAAAACCGCCGCTAACATTAGCGCGATGGCGTTAATGAAACCGGCGATAGAGGGGGGAATCCAGCGATAAGCCCTTAGCGATAGAAAAAGGCACGCTAACCCGCAAGTTTGACTTAGCCTATCTGTCCACCTCCAATATAAAAGATGCACAACAAAAAAAGGAAAAATGCAGATTTGAGCAGCCAGGGCATAGTGCAGCACACATCAACAACCCCCTCAAGCCACCCACCATCCTGGTTGACCAGGATGAGATCCTGGTTCCCACACAGGACCTGCGTCTGGTTCCTGGATACCTCGCTGGACCTGCGTCTGGTTCCTGGATCCCTCGCTGGACCTGCGTCTGTGGCCTGGATCCCTCGCTGGACCTGCATCTGGTTCCTGGATCCCTCGCTGGACCTGCATCTGGTTCCTGGATCCCTCGCGGGACCTGCGTCTGGGTCCTGGATCCCTCGCTGGACCTGCGTCTGGTTCCTGGATCCCTCGCTGGACCTGCGTATGTGGCCTGGAGTGGGATGTGGAGTAGCTGTGGAGTCGATGAGCCGTGGCGGGAGACATTGATGTGCGACTATCACCCGTACCTGGTGGTGAAGTCTGGCAGGTCGCATGGAGACACGTTGCTGACCTGTGTGAGAAGCCCGCCTTGCGCACCTTGGTGCAGTCAATGGCAGCGGTGATCCTGCGCACCAACATAGTGAGGTGTGCTTCGCATACTATGACCCACCACTACACCGGGGTGCACAGAGGGGATTAACAACAGTGGGTGCCATCTCCCTGCATCACAGGACGGATGATGTTGGGCTGGCCGGATGCTCTGGAGGGTAAGGCCCCTGTGCTACGCCGAACTTGTGTGGACTGAGCGCTGCAACTACACGCCTAAGGGAGCCCTGCTGCATCAACTGCATCGGGTGGTCCACCAGCGGACTACGCGGTGACTGCTGTACCCAGCCCAGTGAAAGCACACCTGGCTCAGGCTCCTGCTGGCTGAGTCACAGATTTGGGGAGAGTGCAGTGGATTGCGCCACGGGGTCAATGTCCAGGTAAGGAGAAGGTGGGACGCGTAGCACAGGAGGGCCGGGGGAAGAGTCACTCATGCCTATCACGCGTAGATGACGCACCCCCAGTGTCGGCTCTACCGCCATGTTGGAAGAGCGTTGCCCCACCACCTCAAGCAGTGCAGAAGAGGAACAATCATCACATGATGATAACTCAATCAACCAATCACTCAGGGGAATTGCAAGCGCGCCACTCACCCGTGAGGGTCGCAAGGCACTGAGGGGTGGGGGGGGTCGCAGATCTGTTAGCCAAAGAGCCAGGTCTTGAGGGTCTTCCTGAAGGTGTTCAGGGAGGGGGCACCTCTGATGTCTGCCGGTAGCTCGTTCCAGGTATTGGATGCAATGTGGGAGAAGGATCTTCTGCCTGCTCTGGCTCTGTGGATGCGCTGGGTTTCGGACAGTGCGAGGTTGGAAGATCGGATGTCTCATTTGTGTATGTGGAAGTTGATACTGTCATTGAGGTATTTGGTTATGTTGTTGTGTAGGCATTTGAAGGCGTGAGTGATGATTTTGAAGGTGACTCTTTTCACCACGGGGAGACAGTGGAGTCTACGTAGGTGTTGGCTGATGTGTTAGTGCCGGGGGATGCCGAGATCGAGTCTGGCGGCGGTGTACTATAATGTCGGTAGTTTGCGGAGTAGGGACTTGTAAATGGCGGCGTAGAGTGCGTTTCCATAGTCCAGTCTGCTGGTGATGAGTGCATGGGTGACTGTCTTCCTTGACTCTGGGGGTATCCATTTGAAGGTGTTGCGGAGGATGCGGAGGGTGTTGAAGCAGCTGGAGGTGACGGCGTAGACCTGTCTGTTCATGGTGAGGGATGGATCGAGTACGATGCCGAGGTTTCTGGCGTGGTCCGAGGGGGTAGGTGGGCTTCCAAGGGCGATGGCCAACAGGTGTTGTCCCATGCTGAAGGTGTGGTTCCAAGGACAAGGACTTCTGCCTTCTCGGCGTTGAGCTTCAGGCAGCTGTTGGTCATCCAGACTGCGACGTCCTGCATTCCTTTCTGGAAGTTGAGTCTGGCGGTGGTGGGGTCTTTGGTGAGGGAGAGGATGAGCTGGGTGTTATCAGCATAGGATTCGATGTTGAGGCCGTGTTGTTGGACGATGGAGTCGAGGGTGCCATGTAGATGTTGAAGAGGGTCGGGCTCAGAGATGAACCCTCTGGGACTCCGCAGGTGATTTATGTGGGATCGGAGAGGAAGGTTGGCAGTCTGATCTTTTGGCCTCTTCCGGGGAGGAATGATCGGATCCAGTCGAGGCCTGTTCCTTGTATGCCGGCGTCATGTAGTCTGGCGACTAGTGTGTGGTGGGAGACGTTGTTGAAGGCCGCTGAAAGGACGAGTATGATGACGGCTGCGGAGTGGCCTTGGTCCAGGAGTGTGCGGATGTCATCTGTGGCGGCGAGTAGGGCGGCCTCGTTGCTGTGGTTGGTTCGCAATCCGGATTGGGACGGGTCGAGGATGGCGTTGTCATCAATGAATCGTGTCAGTTCCCTGTTGACTGTTTACTCTGCAACTTTGACCGCAATGGGGAGGAGCGAGATGGGCCGGTAGTTCTTGAGGTCCATGGGGGTCAGCTGTGGTCTTTTTGAGAAGGGGCCAGACTTCTGCACGCGTTCAGTCATCTGGGTAGGTGCCTGTTTTGAAGGTGGTCTTGATGGTGCGTTGCATTTCGTGTGTGATGGCGGCCGCGGCTCTGTGGTAGATGTGGGAGGGCATGGGTTGGTGGGGGCCCACAAGTGGATGCCTTTCATGGTTGAGGCTGTGTCATCAGCTGTGACTGGTGTCCAGGTGGAGAATGGTGGGCTTGCTGGTGTGTCCGGGGCCCGGGGTGTCTGTAGACGAGGGTTCCTCGGAGTGTTGAGTTGTGGCTGGTCTGGATCTGGAAGTGCAGGTGTTCGGGGGAGGGGAAGGTTTCACTGGAGGTGGTGAGGCGGAGGGTGCTCTTGTGGGCAACGGCGAGGCACCCTCCCGGGTGGTTGGTGCGGTCCTTCCTCTGGATCTTGTATCCGTCCTGGATGGCGGTGTTGATGTCGGGGGCGGAGGAGGCGTTGGTCCAGGTCTCCGTGAAGAAGGCGATGTCGGGCGAGAGAGAGTCGAGTAGGTTCCAGATTTTCACGGCGTGTTTGTGCACGGAGCGCCCGTTGAGGAGGATGCATCCTAGGGTGTCGCCGGTGCTGGTGTCGGCTGTGTTGGAGTCCGGGGTGGTGGTTAAGCTCTGGCTGCAGTGGAGGCAGGAGAACTGGCCATGGGTCGTGTTTGCCGAGGCCTGTTGTCAGTCTCTGACTTTCCCGGGGTTGAGTGCGTGGAGGGTGGCTGTGCTGTAGCAGTGGGTGGCCCATGATCCAGGCTTCCTGGCGCTGGTCACGGTTGGGTCGCAGACGTGTGCAGACGGGCTTGTCTTAGGCGCGCCTTCTGCGCGCCAGCGGCGCGTGTCCGCTGCGCAATCGTGCAGCGTCTGCCATTAAGTAGGGGAGGGTGGAGGAACGATCAGCTGGGAGGCGGGAATGTGCGAGGACAGGGGTGTGGGGCCGCAGGGGCAGCAGCGGTGGGAAGCGGGTAGTGCGGGCTCAGAGAAGCCAAAAAAACAGTTAAAAAAGGGGAAAACAAGGGATAAGTAACTGATGTAATCATGCTATGTATCCTCAGGGGGTGGGCGGGTGGGTAGGACTGCTCCAAACACGGAGCAGGGAATGTGCGGATTGGCATGCACACTCAAGTGCGCAATGACTGTTTGGTCGGCCCACTCAGGCCGCCCAATGCAGACATGCGCACTTCTCTGTTCACAATGCAGGCTGCATTACAGCCTGCATGGAGGACATGCCCACCCCTCTGGCCCCTGGCTGCATGACTTGTCCCGTTGCAAATTAACAATCCCACCGCCGCATCGCAGTGTTGTGATTGACTCAGGGGAGGGAGCCTGGCTGCCTACTACCTTTTCCTGGAAGCAGACGCAGGAAAGCAGGAGCTACAAAGACACGGGACACGGCTTAGAGGTAAGACTTCCCTCAATAAATTTTTAACAACACACGCTCACACACACATCCCCGCGTCCACGCACCATCCAGTGTTCTTTACGGGGTTTACCACCTCACAGCTGTCCAGACACCCCCCGCACTTCTCAATGGTGGCCGCTGTGCGCCCATGCACAGCGGGCGTACCACTAGTGTGCCAAAGACACAGACGTAGTTGCGATGCATGCCATAACTTCGCATTCCATTCCAATACATTGCAACAGTAGAGTAGGTGTTGCATAGCGGAGACATGAAGATCACTGTTCCCACTACAGTGAGTGCAACCCAAAAATAACCTTTGCACAACAAACCCAAATGTGAACCCTGGAATTCCTTTCTGAACCCCCAAAAGACACCCAAAAGATCACATTTGAGACAAATGCACCCCCCAAATTTCTCTTCATTTTGGCACAATACACACCCAAGATTTAGAAATTTGACCCCAAAGAAACACCCAAAAATTCAAAAAATTAGCCCAAAAAACACCCCATTTTTCATATTTTACCCCAAAAAACACACCATTTTTCATATTTTACCCCAAGAAATAGACCATTTTTCATATTTTACCCCAAGAAATAGACCAATTTTCATTTTTTACATCCAAAACCCATACACACCTGAATAAGTTTAAATTACCCCATTACTGACCTCACAATGCGTTGTAATCAAATGCGATGTTGAGGGACCCGCGTTGTCGGAGTTGCGTTAACGATGTACTGCCTGCGTTGTAATGGTCGTCTCCGGTGACAAAGGCAACACATGAGCTACGCCGTTTGCGTCCGTCTACCCCTGGACCGTCCTCAGCACCAAGGTGCATTCCTCTTGGACACTCCACCGCTACGACGCCAGCACCCTCCTCGCCATCAGCCCTGGACACCACCTCGCCTGCCAGGACAAACCTCTGCTCTGTAACAGACATCGCCTTCGCCATCACTGACGGATGCAGTGTCACCCGCAAGGAGCACCCCGACCATCAAGGAGGAGGCATTGCCGTCACCTACGGAGGCACACTCCAACTGACCACGCACTCTAATGTGCCAAGGGTGACCATGGACCACGTCAACGCCCAGATCCGGACCAAGCCCAAGAACATCCTCTGTGGCACCCTCATGTGCAGGCCCCCCGGGCCATGGCCACCCATTCTACAATCCTATTGTAGACATCATTGCACCCCAGGGTCTCCCATCCCCCGACGACATACAACTCGGTGAACTCAAGTTCCACCTGGGCAACCCCAGTGACCAGAGCACCACCCCCTCCTGTCACCGACATCAGACGCAAGCAGCAGGTCACCTCAACTGGCCACATGGCAGGTCACACGGTCGAGCACGTCACCTCTGCCAGCGGGTGCTTCAACTACAGCCACAACACCGGACTCTCCTGGCACTACCATCATTGTATGAATGACGTCTTCACCTTGTCGACCGGACGACAGCGCCGTCATCGCACCCTGTCGCAGCTGGATCAAGGCCACCGCAGAATGTCTGGTCAACTGCCTCCGCACCAACACTCCACCAATGCTTCCAAACGATGACACCGCAGCGCGCAACCACCACCGATGGATCTCCAACATCGCCGACATTCGGGCACCCCTCATGAACTGCACTACGTCAGTACCTTCCGCCTGCCTGATGACAGGCGTGAGGGTGAGGCAGTGCCATAGGGATAGGCTGGCCCCATGCATTGCTGGAGTTGCGTCATGGTTGTGACACAACTGCAGCAATGCGTGACTTTAGCGCAGACAGATACGTCAGGATTCCTGACGTATCTGTCATTACTTGCGTCATGGAGCGCTGTCCAGTGAGTACAGCGCATCCATGCTGTTGCAAGGAGGGCGTAATAAGAAGTGTTGCTACACTGTCTTGTCGCAGCGCAGCAACACTTTTCATGAGTGGGGCACATGAATGCGCACTGACTCATTGATGGTGCGCATTCCTGCACTGTATTTTTGTCGCAGGGCAGCGCTGCAACATTGCTTGCAGCGCTGTCCAGCACCAAAAACATGCATACATGTGGGCCCAAGTCTTGTCCCCATTTTTAAGACCAGCTATTTTTTGGTCTTAAGTTCCTGCAGCTAACGGGCCTTAGCGCGACTTTTTTTATCGCTTCGCGGGTCCGGGCCATCCTTGTTAATAGGGCGCAGTGGTGTTAGCGTGTGTTTTCTTGATATTTTGAGAAGGAACGCCTACCTTGTATGTCATTAGCGATAAATATCGCTGGCATGCAAGGCGATAAAAAAACGGCTGCTATCGCCGGAAAGCTGTCGCTAACGCCTGTTAGCGACAGCTTGATAATAGGGCGTTAAAAAAAAAACGTGTTAGCGGCAAGAAAGTGCCGCTAACGTGGCGATAAATGGCTTGTTAATATGCCCCTCAGTTTTAGGGCTCTCGGTCTTGGATCTAGTATTTGATAGTCCAAGAGAACCTACCTGACATGGGGTGTTACTTGTGCATTCCAGAACATCATAAAAATGCTCTTCTGGGGGGATAACAACACTCTACCCAAGACTCTTTGAGGATAGGATGGCTGGAGAGTGACAGGAAAATGCGTTTTGTTGTGTTGCACAGTTGTATGTTTCAAATCATTCTCTGATCTCCAGCATGATTGTGGCTTACACAAGGCTGCTTTTTAAAAAACAAATACCTGCAATCAGAAACTATGCAGTGAAAATTAAACGGAATGCTAAGCACAGGAAAGGGCCCAACAATTTATATGTTTTATTTATTACCCGATCCTACATTCCCAAGATGTGGTCATTTCATGTAACCTTACTGGATTACCTACAGGAAGATATTGGGGTAGTTGCAGATTAATTGTCTCAAAAATTAATAGTCAATATATCCTTAAAGAAATCAAACAATAATTTTGATGAATGCATATTGTTTACTACCAAGTGTAAACTCTAACACTTTAAAACATTGTACATACTTTATTCCAGTCTGCTAAGACTGCATAATAAGCACTGTCGGAGTGATTCTCTATGCCCGTTTGAGTGTAATCAATAAGTGGATAACTTGCATACATTTATCTAATGTCCTATCATCAATAGAGTTATAGCGGTTGTTCCCCAGGCCATGCCATTTGTTAAAGGCCCTCTCCCTTATTATGGGTCCTCATCTCTGGTTTGGGCCTATAACTTGGGTTAGGGCTTTTACCAACCAGTTTTTCCCTGTGCAGCAGGATATAAAGCTATAGTGTACCACTTTGGTGTGTCATCTTTATTGTTCCATAAATCAGTTAAGAATGTGAGCAAGCTTTTAATATAACGCATCTGGTGAGTGCAGGGATCATGTAGCCTACCTGGTATTTCGGTTAATCTTGGTAAACAGTTCATTGTGGTTGTGAGCTGTTCTGGACTAAATATTGCATTATCATGCATGCCAACCCTTCCAGTTTAGGAAGGAGACTACCGATTTCAAGGCTAGTGTCCAGCTTCCCGATTCCTGCATGCAAAAACCTGATTATTTGCCTGGCTTCAGCTGACAGGGACTGGTTTTGTGCACTGCCAGTAACCTACTCCTGCAGGGGAGTGCACAACATGTTTGTCACGCTCTCTCTCTGCATGCCATAGCGCTTTCTCCGTGCTCCTGACAGGTAAGGAAAAAACGTATATTTGCATTTCTCACATCGGATCCTGCAGCACCACACTTCGAAGTCCCATACATGCCAATAGACCCGATTCAGCCCTCAATAGAAGTCAATGGGAGAAATAAACTCTCCACATTTTTTTTTTTTTTAAATCTCCCATCTTCCTCTTCTAAAATATTGGCATGGATGCATTAATACCAGCTATGCCCCAACAGTCCCTATTGCATAAAATAAATGGCGTTATGGTTTTGAGGATGTAACTGTGTTTTAATGCTCAATATGACAATGCAGCCTGGATTGTCATATTGGAGTTGCTGGTGACTAATCCACAGTTTAGTTTATGTGCAATGGCCCAAAGTTCAGAGAGCTACTTACCCATAATGAGAATCGGTATTCTTTTCTGAAGATGCAATTGTTTTAATTTTTGGTATGAAAATGTAGCTTTGTAATACTGGAGCTGCTGGTGAGTAATCCACATTTAAATTTTTACGTAAAGGCCAGAGCTCCAACCTGCTATTGACAGTAATGTGAATTGATGATATATTCAACAGTGAATTTTGCATTTTTAATAGAAATTTTAATTATGTATGATATTTTTATTAGACTATTTGTAATCTCTTGCTGTTTTAGGTTTATTCCTTTAAGGAAAAGGTGTACTTACCTACTATGAAGTGCAGACAATGCTTAGAAGGTAATTCATTGTTATGGAATTTTATCACGTTCGGTGTATATCATTTTGGGAAATTAGCAGTAAGCCATTAACGAAATGAGAAAAGCAGTACATAGGTTTTCATACAACAATCTAATTCAAATGCAACTCAAATTCAAAGGCTTCCTAAGTGACATTTCCTTCAAATGATCGGTATGTACAAAATAGGGAAGGTAGACTTCAGTTTAAGAGTAGGAGTCAAAGGTCACATTTTCTGAAGAAAAATTATGCTAACAAAGTACAACCATTCAGTATTCCTCATTTTTTTCATTCAGACCTCCATTATCCCAAAGCAGCATATTAAAGCTCTGTGCACAGACTTCGATAGACCACATAGAGGAAATAGTATTATTTTATGTAGCTGCCAGAGTAAATCTTACACTGTGTTATATTTATCATTAACCAGGCTTAGTGTCATGGTTATATGAGTGTTCACTTTTAGAATTTATGAGTGCTGTACTCCATGTTAGAGTGTTGACTTTGAACCTGAAAGTCACTTAGGTTGTGTTGCCTGGCCTAGAGCTGCCACGACTCCTTGCTCCAAGAAATAAACATTGCTCCAACATAAACTGGAAGACGTCTGATTGATTTGTTGCCACAACAATCTGGCGATGATCAGGCCTTGGTCAAGGACAAGGACATTAGTGACAGAAGAACTCTATGAGTGCATCAGAAGCCAGACATCGGTAGGGAAATGTTATATTCACTCTTATCTCCGCACAGGCACAGCTCTTCAATCACCTAGATGAAGAATCCTGCTGGACTCCCTCTAGTGTTTGCCAAGGCACTGGTGTACCAGCCTCTCCCGAGGTCTGGCGGTCACACTCACCCCACACTTATTCAGCACAGGCGTCATGAGTGATGTGGCGCCTGTCAATGAAAGGTGCCGAGCACACGTTCCCTGGACCCGTTATATGTACCACAACCATGTGTCTGTGTCGTCCTTATCATCCATGCAGGCCCAAGACCCACAACCCTACAATGGCGACGAGTGGGTCTGACCCTGCGTGTATGCTGGCAGCAGCTCTGCAGTTTCCCGTGGGGAAGTAGCTCGAGTCTAAGGCACCCCGCACCTGCTGCTAGCACAACAGCCCATGGAGAGAGGGGGAACCATCTCCTCGCCATGAAAGAGGAGAGAGAAGAGACTGTTCACCTCGAACAGTCCGATGCCCCTGCAGCCGGCCGACTGCATGAGTCAGCGGGCAGTGTGATAAGGAGTAGTCAGCGCCGAAAACAGAATGTGCCCCGGACCCCTTCAAGGTATGGCAGGGCCTGTGACTGACTATGCTCCCTACCTGCCTCCATCTGTCCCTGCAGGAAAAGGAGGGAGAAGCACCCTCCCGATGAGGAGGACTGCACCCAACATCCCGAGGTAGCCCCCCGCAAGTCGGGGGCGAGTGGTGCCTCTCTGCTGCCCACTGAGGTGGCTGCCTGCCATCTCGTTGTCCCGGCGAAGAGGTGCCGTGAGTGGAAGCACCCGCAGTGAGGAGATACAGCGCCAGTATCTCCAATGCACCGCGAGGCCTGCAATGTCATGAAAGCTGCTGTAGTCTCCTGAAGTGGCAGCTGTCCCACCTAGCGGTCGGCCTCAATGTAGAAATAAAATAAAAATATTTATGGACAGGACATGAACACCCTGGTCGCCCCGCATTAAACAAAAACACACGGAGACCTGCAGTGTCCTCGCCCCAGGCAGCAAACACAGGGACAGTACCAGAAAGAAACCTGAATGGGTCAGAGTATATAAAGCACCCCCTGGTGGCCACATACAGTCACCGCTGGCTGGAAGAGGCTGTCTGCTGCAGGCTGTAACCGCCGTCATCAGCCCCCAAAACGAGTGCAGCCACTTTGCCACCGCATGAACTGTACTGCTCTCCATGAAGGTGAAGGAGAAAAACGCATGCCCCTAGTCGCAACAGGCCACTACCTCTCTGGCAGCACAGCAGGAGACTGGCCTAGAGAGCACCACACGCCCCCTGTTGGCAGTCTGTCGTTTTAGAGGGGAGAGACTGCTAACCCCTGCAAAGAGCCCCAAGAAGCCTAAAGCTTCCCCACCCAACAAAGCTGCCAAGAGTCCAGTGAAACCAAGGGCAGCCAAGCCCAAAAGCAGCAAAGCCAAAAGGCATCAAGCCCAGATAGTCAGGCAGCAAGGCCACTAAAGGCACGAGGAGAACAGTGCATGGTGCGCACCCCCACAACGGCTGTCTGACGCCACCACACTCGAGGAGATAGCACCTCACACCCCCAGTGGTGAACAGCCACCAAAAGAGAAGGCATGCAAGGTGCCAGCAAAGGGCGTCCAAGAAGAGACTGTCTACTAGCCCCATCACTACCTGAAGGGGCACCAGTTCACAGAATGCACACTGCAAAAGAAGAGAGAGACTGAGAGCACGAAATCAGAGGTGCACAGAGGGTCGCACCTGGGATTCTGACAGCACGGGCAGGAGCCCTGGAAAGAGAGAGCCCTCAGACAGTGAGAAGTAATGCTGCCTGAAAGAGACCGCACTAGCTGGCCACCCCAGCACCGAATGGCCCCCATTGGCCCGTATTTGAGAATGTCACACAGAGTGACCAACCTTGCCAAGCATGCACAAACCTAAGCAGGACCAAGCACCGCGATGGTGAAGCCTTGAGGCGCAAGCACCAGGCCATCGAGTGAAGAAGAGAAGCAGAAGGACAGTGACCCTCCGTCCAGGGAGTGGAGCACCACGAAGATCCCTATGGAAGGGACAAGCAGAGTGTGGGTGGTTGCCACACCCATGACAAGAAAAGACTCCCAGTCCTACGAACTGGACATGATCTGTGTGAGGTCCACAGGGAGAGAAGAGTTACATCCTTCAGACAGAACAGGACCAGCAAGAGGTCCACAGCTGAAGAAGATACACAGTCCTATGAACAGGACACAACCATTGAGAGGTCCATGTGAAGCGACACGTGGCAGGACGCCACATCACAGTGAGAGACCTTGTCAGAAAAGAGAAGAGCGTGGCACAACGCCACATCACGAAAGAGAATCGTAAAGGAGAAGAGCTTGGCATGGCACCACATAGCGTAAGAGAATCGGAAAGGAGAAGAGCGTGGCACGATGCCATGTCATGAAGGTGAAGAGAAGAGGAAAGAAAGGTGTGTGACAGACCTGTCACACAGGAGATCCTGGCAACCACTGATGCGCAGGAGAAATGAGGAAACAGGACAAGACTAAGGACTCATGCCACTACCGGAGAGTGCACCTACAGACACAAGCCACCTCCAGGGGTGCAGCGATGCCACTGGAGACAGCCCAGCAGGAGTACTGAAAGTAAGCCGCCTGAATGCATGAACCACGTATCTGTCCCAAGCTTCACAGTACGACCATCCAGCCACCTGTCACCGCCTGTGCGAGGCAGATTGCATCCCTGCTCTCAACCACACAAGCCTTTGCAGATTTGCCTTTCACGGAGCCAGGGCACCTCAAAAGAAACCTCTGCAGCAGACTCCACCAACGCTCCTGATGCTCTTTCGCAATTTGAGCTGGACACGTCAACTCCAACACCATGAGAGAAGGCGGGACCGAACAACATCGCACAAGTGAACTGTAACCCCATGGACATGCTGTCTAGGGATCCAGACTCCATCCACACCGCATTCATGCCCAGAGTCATCTGGTTAAAATATGGATGAGTTCCATGATGCCCAGGTGCTCCCAACTGCACCTGTCCACTTATCCTGTAGGATCCGGAGGACTGCTTAAAGAGACTCAGTGGTGTTTTGTTTTGTTGTTTATTCTTTCCCACAGGTTGGATTTATTTGTTTTTTTTAATAAAGTTTGGGAGGGATGTAGATTGCTGCTGAACTCATTCTAGTATTTGTCAAGGCACTGGTGTACCAGCCACTCACCGAGGGCTGGCGGTCACACCACATCCAGCACAGACATCATGAGTGACTTGGCGCACGTGCCCTGGCCCAATTGTATGTACCACAATCATGTGTCCATGTCGTCCTTATCACCCCATGCAGGCCTAGGGCCCACAACCCTACACTATTGCCTCACCACTCTGCTGGGACAAATTGTGAAACCTAAAAGTTATTTATTCATCATTTAAAGACTGGAAAATCCCTTTTGCACTCACACAGCCTGCATGCAATTGTCCCCACCCTCCCAACCCAATGCACACCGATTAAACCTTTTCATGCCACAGCGAAATTCCACCACACACACACTACTACCCAACCAAACCATTTTAAAGCTAATACTGATAATCAATTTAATTTCACTTACCTGAGACATTGACAGCATCTACTTTGGGAACTCACAAGGACGCTCCCCACCTCCCATCATAACATGACGAATAACGCCACCCTGCACATTCCCTCAGGTAAATCTAGGATAACATTGCCACCTGCTGGGCAAACACAAAAGGAAGAGAAGCACGCAATAAATCCTCATAAAACAATGTTTGAAAGAACTGTGATTCCATAAATTCATTCAAACTTAAAATACTGGACATTGAATCGTATATTTAAATTGCAATATGAATTATTTAACAAATGTCATAATCACTCCTCCAACAGTTTTTTTTACAAACATCAGGCATCCCACCCACTGAATGGGAGGATTGGAATGATATATTTATGAATTATTTGAAAGGCACTTAATGCTACAGAGTTTTCTTCCACCGGAAAAAAAGCAATAATTTTAAGTGCCTTAGGAAACGAGGGACAGCATGTCTTCAAATATCTTCTGCCAGCTGTTCACGAACAAGGAAGTGCCATATAAGATGTTTACAAAGAGACACTTTTGCGATTTGAGGAAAGATTTGCAAAATCTGTGTATGTTGTAATGTGCAGACAAAACCTTTACAGTCTACCACAGGAACAAACATGGACTATTGATGAATTTGTCACACGAATAAGAGAATTAGCAGCAAAGTACCAGTTTGGCACCATGACTGACAAGCTCATAAAAGATCAAGTTATAGTGCGGTGCACGAGCAAGAAAATTCATGAAAGGCTGTGGAGTGTCAGCAATCCTTTACTGAGAAATGCAATTACTAATGCAAAAATACTTGAAGAATCTGAAAAATTCATGAAGCAGATAAAAATGTTGACATCAACGTGTCCGTAAATGTTGTGGAAATAAATGAAAAAGATGATGATGTGAATGCAGTAGGAAGATATTCTCTAGAAATGCACACTACAAGTCAAACAATATTAACTACTCTGGAGGCAGAGCAGGGGTCAGAGTGTGTAATATACGTGGAAGTATGTTACATTCAGGAGATTCAAAGAATTGCTTCACTATTGGAGAGCAGCATCAGAATTTTGGGAAGAGAGGACAGTTCACCAGGGTGTGCAGGAGTGGAAACAGGAACAAAGTGTCTGTAGTTCAAGATGAGTATCCCAAAGTACTGAGCACTGGGAAGTGTGATGACCATTTGGTTGGAAGAAGAAATAGACCTTCAGCTCAATTCGTGATTAGAGGTCATACAGTGACATTAATGATGGGCTCAGGGTAGTTATGCACCATGATCCCAACAAGTCTCTTCCAAATCACCTGGCCGAATTTCAAACTCTATTTGAAAGACATAAATTCAAAGGGGTATCATGGATGTTGTAGGGATCATTGGGGGCAAAAATAATATTTCTTGACCGTCAAACTTAAGGAAAGGTTTATTTACAGAACAAAAGGCCTGTGTCAGTGAGGCATGAAGCCAGGGAGATACCTGTAACCATCAGGGATGAAAGCAAGTACATGCTCAAGCAAATGAAATTTGAGAGTATCATAGAGACAGTTGAGGCAGCTGAATGGATATCACCAATAATCATCACAAAGAAAGCAGATGGAAGTTTGCGATTCTGCATAGATTTCTACAACCTAAATGAGAACATGGTCTCTGAATGTTTCCCCTTACCAAACATTAATGAAATGATCCTCTTATTGTCGGTGGTAAGTACTTTGACTTGACAAGTGCTTACCGCCAGATAAAATTGCGTCCATATGCAAGAGCCTTAACTGTTTTTATTACCTCAGGAGAGGTTTATCAATTTAGCCAGTTACCTTTTGAATTGTCATTTGCATCAGCATTTTCCAGAGGTTGTTTACTGATGTCTTGGCAGGAATTTGAAATGTCATTTTCTTTAAAGACAACATCCTAGTCTTTGGAGAGTCAGTTAAGTAGCACAGTGAAGTGCTGCAACAAGTATTAAGTAGATTAGCTACTTCAAGATTGACTCTCAAAAAGAAAAGATGTCAATCCTTAGAAAGGGAAATAGAGTATCTTGGGTATTTAATACACGAGGAAGCAGTCAGACCCAAATCAGATCTGCTCAGCGCCATAAAGAATGCAGTGACTCTAGATGACAAGGATAATTGAGATAATTTATGAGGCTAGTTGAGTATTATGCTAAATTTGTGACTGATTTTGCTGACAAAACTGAAGCAATACGGTTGCTTTTAAGGAAAAAGAAGGTATTTAAGTGGGGCGAGAATGAGCAAAAAGCTTTCATGGGGTAAAAGTTGACATAGCCAATGCAGGTGTTTTGACTCCTTTCAAGATAGGTCTAAAAACCATAATCACGGTGGATGTCAGCGGATTGGGTATTGGAGGTTACCTCTCGCAAGTACTATAGTAGAAAATATAGCAGTGTTTAATTAACCCTATTGCTCAAGTTATGAAAATAACTTCCGTTTTCCTTTGAGTGGGAAGCATCAGCTGCAGCCTGGGCTACTAACTACTTTAGAATGTATGCTTGGGGACATCGATTGATGCTGAGGACAGACCATAAACCATTACTCAAAGTGTTGAAGGCTGGCGGGCTTAATAACTGCTCTGGAAGACTGACAATATTGGCAGCCAAAATGCAATCAAATAACTATGTTTTAGAGTATGTGATGGGATGGAAAAATAAAGTTATAGATTGCCTGTCCAGACTTCCAGACACCACTTGTGGAAGTGGTGACTTTGAGACCAAAGAGGTTGTGGCCAATGTTGGTGATGCAATTGAAGACTCTTGAATGTCATATCTGGGAAAGAGTGGAAAAAAGCAATGACAAAAGGTGAAATGTTGTTAGCAATATTTGAATATAGAAGGAAAGGATCAAGGAGAGAGAGAGCACTTTTCCTGAAGGTGCCAGGCCATATTTATCTGTTCAATGGACATACTAGTTGTGAAGAGATGGTTGAGATGAGAGGGGAGGGATTTGTTCCTCCTCTTAGTTTATGATCAAAACTCATAAGTTTGGCTCATGAAGGCCATCTTGGGCAGGCAATAACTTATAGGCAAGAAACACTGGTGACCTGGCATATACAACCAAGCCAGGATGTGGGTTTTAGAGAGTATGTCAGAAGGCAGAGAAACAATTAAAGGTAGGGCTGGGTGTGAAACATGAAGAAAAGCATGTTACATATAGTGAAGTTGTGTGGGCCAAAGCTTCCTGGATTTCATTGGACCCTTTAACTTTTACCAGAACATCAAAGATATGCAGCAGTCTGTGTAGATGCTTGATCAAGATGGATGAAAATACTCAGTTAACCATTAATGTTTTGAATGAAAACTCTGACAGAGAAGGTGTGCCATCTTATATTGTTACAGACAACGGGGGCCGCTTACTTTAAATGAAATGAGAGCATTTTTATAAACCTCTAGAGTAAAACACATTCACACTACACTTTAGTATCCACAGGGCAATGGACAGTTGGAGAGAATCAATAGATTGATAAAAGGTGCCATGAAAATGTTGTTCTCAATGTGGAAATCTTTTAAAGACATGTTGTGGGCTTACAGGACTACAGTCACCAGTTCCTCAAGTAAAACTCCAGTTGATTTAATGAGTGGCGGGTTACCTGGCTCTAAATTTAATCCAAAGTGGTTGTGGTGATGCGCAAGTATAAGCAAAGGAGAGATTGTTTCTCAAGATATGGTGAAGAGAATTCAAAAAAGTCACAGGGTGAAAGTGCAATCTGGTGCAGAGTGTGCAGGTCTGTCCAATTTTAAGGATCCCTACAGATTCCAGTTAGTGAGAAATAGTTGGGTGAAATTGGAGAATGGGCAATGCTAGAATTTAAGAAGAGTGACTTTTTATAAGAATGGGAATGATGGAGGTGAATGTATGAATGAGGAAGCTAGGAGGCAGGGGTTCTTTGATGTCTGACTCTGAGATGTTAGAACGATCTGCATCTGAACAAATGCCAGATGATCTCGAACCATGAAGCGTACCAGGACCTAGTGGTCACTTTTATATGTCTAATCAAAGTGGTATGTCCTACATCATCAGAGCACCACATAGGAGGCATCAAAGACCACTCTATTGAATGAGAGATTATGTTAGCAGTTGAGGAAGTTTGCATTAGGGATTGAATTTTCAAGGTTCATCATATGTTTCATGCGTGAGTCACTCTTAGCCTTTGCCTGTGTTGAAATATGCCCGGTTTCCCTTTTAATGCTCATCATTTGTTTCACGTGTGTCATTCATCCTACATCTTGAATGTGTTCTGTTACATTACTTTGACAGTGTGTGTTCCATACTGTTTGCTATGTTTGTTTATTGTTTAAGGAAGGAGATTTGTTATATCCATCATTAACAAGGACTAGTGTCATGGTTACATGAGTGTTCACTTTAAGAACTTATGAGCATTGTATTCCATGTTAGATTGTTGTTTTTCAACCTGGTAGTGAGTTACATTGCGGTACTTGGCTCAGGGCGGCCACGACTCCTTGCTCCAAGACAAAAATATTTTCCAACATAAACTGGAAGATGCCTGATTGATTTGTAACCGCAACAATGTTGTATTTAGTATATAAAGCAGACAGGCCTCCTCACATTATGTAGAGTGGTCAACATGGAGGACCAACTCGATTTCTTAAGGGAGTCAAACTATCACTCCTCATTTCTATCAGGGAGTCAAATGGGAAGTGGGGCGTCATTCTTTTTTCCTGCTCTCTGTCTTTTTTCCTGCTCTAAAAGGGGTCTCTCAATCCTGGAGAGAAAAGGAAGCAAGATCCTATGAGTCCCTAAACCCAGAGATTCCATGTTTTCCATAGCTTGTTCTGCCCTCCCACTAGGCTGTCACCCCTCTCGCTGAGGTTGATTCATCCCTTTCCAGTCATTTAGGGATTCCTAGTGGTCCGCTTAAATTTGCTCTTCTTCCTTCTGTTGTAGCCTCTTTAGTGTATGAAAGATGTTGAATTTGGCTTTGTGTTTAGACACAAAACCCCTTGTTGTTAAGTAGTATTCCATGACCCTCTCCCAGGAACTGTCTCTTTCGCCTCTCCTGGCATCCTGCCTGAGGGCTGCCATTCGGTGTTCCAATTCTAGAGCCACCCACTGCTTCTGGAAGGAGAACCCACATGCAGGCCTTCTCCAATCCTGCTCTTTCTCTGCTGTTTGGACTGGTTAGCTGATGCTTGCAGCTACTATACTTTGTAGCACTGATAAAGCAGTTTCCCTTGTAGCACTGATAAAGCAGTTTCCTCATTCTGCTCTTTGCACCAAAGATAATGCTCACTCCAACATGGGATGCAAAAACATGGAGGAAGTTGTGTGGGACCATGTTAGACATGGGATTCCTTGTTGGCTGATGTATGCAACCAGGCCTGGCACGAACCACCACTCTAGTCAGGGTAAGCTAGATACACACTAAAACATAACCTGTGCTCACCCTCTGGTAGCTTGGCATAGAGCAGTCAGGCTTATATAAAGAGGCAATGTGTAAAGTATTTGTGCAACATACACACAGAGTAACACAGTGAATACACCACAAAAAGACTCCAACACAGGTTTATAAAACTAGTTTATTATATTATAAACAAAACAAGACCAAAAAGACAAAAAAACAATGTATAAAAGTTGAGATATTGAATTTTAAAGGTATAAATGCAGTAAAGCGCTTACAGGCAAGTAACGATAAAAAGGTTACTTTAGGTCGTGCTGGACTGGGTCAAAGTCAAAGTTTTGGCCGACCTCGTGGAAGCGCAGGCCGGCTACAATACCCACACAGGCACCAGTGAACAAAGTACATTTCCTGGTCACAAGCAACGAAATGCATTGATCTTCTCCACACAGTGAAGGCAATGCGTCGCTTCGGATTCATGGAGTCGGGTCGATTCGTCGAAGTCGAGCCTCGTGGTCGGGATCTCACATAGACACTGCGTCATCGGCGAACCTCGCAGTCAGCCATGCAAGGCTTGATTGGCACTGCATCAGCCTCAAAAGGCACTGCACTGATTCTGATCGGCGCAGTGGTGACAATACGTGGATTTTGTAGCAAAGCAGCAGCAGAACCCACTTCTGAGGCCCAGAACTGGAGTGGGCACCTCATGCAAGTGTAGGATTCACAGATGGCAGGGTCCAGCAGCCCCAGCAGAATTGCAGGAAGTCTTTTGTGTCCCTGATACTTCAGAAAACAGGAGCAAGGCAGCAAGCCCTTGGAAATTACTTGAAGGGAATGCAATTCAATTCAATATATTTATTAAGCATTTGGATCTCCAATGAGGTCCACTTAAAACACACATGAATAATCATAGCATAAACCCAACAACTATTAAAACAATACTTCAGTAAAACCATTCCATCTATACCATTACATCAATTTATACAAAGTTAGTCATAAAAAAGACATAAAGGGTTTCCAAAATCACCTCTAGGATATTATAAAAACATCAATAAAGCCCTACAATAAGGAGAGCTAAAATAATCACCCCATGATGGTTTTTAGAACATGTACAAAAAGATAGATTAACATTAAAAAGCAATTTCATCTAATGGCATATTATGGAATAAAATACTTCATATAGTAAAAATATAACAAATCATTAAGTAAAGTGCATCTTACAACAGCAATAGAGTAGCAACAATCAAACAATTATCTCCTATACTAGAACAATAAAGAATCAGGTCCTGTTAAGTATGAATACAATTAGGAAAGAGATCCTATCATAGCAGCACCATATATTTTTATCTAAAGTGCATCAAAAAGCAACAATAATATTTCCCTTAAAACTTTTTTATGATGGGAAAAGAAACATAATTGGTGCAAACAGCAAAGAAATTAGCAACAATCATATATTTTAAATTTTCCGCAAATGAAAAGATAATTACACAGACACAAACTAATTAGTTGTATAGCCAACCATACTCGGGGTCTAATAAAACCATTTAAAATATATTCATAAACTCCCTAAAAAAGTTAAAAAGTTTGGTACATACTATTTCATTTTTTGGACAAAGCAGAAATTCTCTAGCTGATGTAACATTTTTAATGCCATTCTGAATAAACATTGGTCGTAGCCACCTAAATCGAAATGTAATCAGAGCCGGACATACAAACAATGTCCAGACGTGGGTCCCTTGCTCACTTTGCCACTGGATTCAAGCAAGCCTGGCTGATGACGGCTGAAATGCCAGAAACCGGTCCTAGGATGCTTGTTTCCGGTCCAGGGAAGACATGGCTTGGCAGTTCGGGCTGGACTGTTCCCATGAGGCACAGGGTCAGACTGATTTGCATATGGCCATGTCTGAACTGGGGTGGTGGAGTGAGCTAAAGAATGATGATGGATTAAACCCAGATCAGTTGACTGGGGGTGAGTGTTTGATTGGCTCAAACGTTCCGTCCATCATCCCCTTTTGTATCGCTTTGGTCGCCCTAAGTTGGCGGGGGTATGCCCAGACGTGGGTCCCTTGCTCACTTTGCCACTGGATTCAAGCAAGCCTGGCTGATGACGGCTGAAATGCCAGAAACCGGTCCTAGGATGCTTGTTTCCGGTCCAGGAAAACATGGCTTGGCAGTTCGGGCTGGACTGTTCCCATGAGGCACAGGGTCAGACTGATTTGCATATGGCCATGTCTGAACTGGGGTGGTGGAGTGAGCTAAAGAATGATGATGGATTAAACCCAGATCAGTTGACTGGGGGTGAGTGTTTGATTGGCTCAAACGTTCCGTCCATCATCCCCTTTTGTATCGCTTTGGTCGCCCTAAGTTGGCGGGGGTATGCCCAGACGTGGGTCCCTTGCTCACTTTGCCACTGGATTCAAGCAAGCCTGGCTGATGACGGCTGAAATGCCAGAAACCGGTCCTAGGATGCTTGTTTCCGGTCCAGGGAAGACATGGCTTGGCAGTTCGGGCTGGACTGTTCCCATGAGGCACAGGGTCAGACTGATTTGTATATGGCCATGTCTGAACTGGGGTGGTGGAGTGAGCTAAAGAATGATGATGGATTAAACCCAGATCAGTTGACTGGGGGTGAGTGTTTGATTGGCTCAAACGTTCCGTCCATCATCCCCTTTTGTATCGCTTTGGTCGCCCTAAGTTGGCGGGGGTATGCCCAGACGTGGGTCCCTTGCTCACTTTGCCACTGGATTCAAGCAAGCCTGGCTGATGACGGCTGAAATGCCAGAAACCGGTCCTAGGATGCTTGTTTCCGGTCCAGGGAAGACATGGCTTGGCAGTTCGGGCTGGACTGTTCCCATGAGGCACAGGGTCAGACTGATTTGCATATGGCCATGTCTGAACTGGGGTGGTGGAGTGAGCTAAAGAATGATGATGGACAGGGGTGTAGCTAGGCCTTAGGCTGCCCGTGGCGGCCCCAGCGTTTGCCGCCCTCGGCAAAATGATAGAAATGGGGGGGGGGGGTCGCGGCCGATTCTCGCGGCCGCAACGGCCGCAGGTAAGAGCGGGGGGAAGGGGGCCGGCTGCCGCCCGAAAACTCGTGCCACCTGGGGCGGCCCGCCCCCCTCGCCCCCCCCTAGCTACGCCACTGATGATGGATTAAACCCAGATCAGTTGACTGGGGGTGAGTGTTTGATTGGCTCAAACGTTCCGTCCATCATCCCCTTTTGTATCGCTTTGGACATACAAACAAGACATGATCGAGATTCTGAGTAGCGTGATCGCAAAAGTTACAGTTTTTTCCACCTGCCCTGTTAGATGACCAATTTCCGATTAAATCATTTAGGGGTAAGAGGTTCATGCGGTAAAGAATAATCCATCTACGAATACGGTGCGTTAAGTTCCACGAGAGATATTTCTGAGAAACTCTCGGCGAAGCATTCTTAACTATTGTTTCCAGTCTGGCTCTCATTCTGCAGATACTAATATCTCTCTGATAGCTAATTAAGCCACTAGAAATCTTTAAAAAAGATTTTAATTCTAAAAGAGATAGAGATAACACAAAATCCTTTTGCACATTAAAATGTTGCAGAGCCAAAAAGAAATCGTTACAAAAAGAGTATTTATACATTTGTCCCTCAAAAATTTCCTGTTGGATAAAACTCCTCAAAGAAAAAGGTTCACTATTCTTTAGTTGATACCCCCAACGAATTACCCTAGCTAGACCTTGTGAAAAGGAGCTTACCAAGCCAAATTCTAGCCTAATGGCGGCTATTGGAACAAGTGTATTAAAATGACATAATTTACGAAAAATTTGGCCTTCGATCTTGTCCAAAAAACTCCATTCACTTACTGGTATAGATTCAATTGCATATAACAGGGTAGGGGGAATTTTAGTTTTAAAAACTAAAAGCAAATGTGAAAAATGTCTGCGACCCATCGTACTATAGAATAGGCGTAAGCCATTTGCATGCAACGTTGCTTTAGCAGAGCTATGATCAATATGGGAATTAATCCTCGTACTACTTGAAATAACTTTCCCCAAATAAAGGTAATAATCTACAATCTCCAATTTTTCAGAACCAATTCTCCAATTAAAATTACAACATTTTCTGTTTTTCCTTGTTTTAAAACCAGGACCTTACTTTTAGAAACATTTATTTTCAAAAATTGTACAGATGTATAGTTCTGTAGTCGTGACAATTTTTTATTCAAACCTATAGGGGTCAGGTCCATAATTACAATATCATCTGCATACATGAGACAAGAAAAGGAGCGGCCACCTATCTTTGGCGCATTTCCTTCCGTTAAGGAAAAACAATCCGGTAGATCTCTTACATATAAAGAGAACAATAGAGGTGCTAATAGGCAACCTTGCTTCAGTCCATTTTCCGTAATAATAACTGAAGATAGGCCATGATTTCCCCCCATTAAAACCTGGCACCATGTTTGTGAATATAAAGCAATAACTAAGGATAACAAAATAGGAGGCATCCCCATTTTATATAACTTTTTCCAAAGAAGTGGCCGATCTACTTTATCGAACGCATTGGAAAAGTCTATAAATGCTACATAGACATTTGTTTTGCGAAAGACCGTATATTTCTCTTCTATTAATTTCAACAAGCAGATGTTATCTAAAGTGGAATGATTTTTCCTAAACCCTGCTTGCTCAATGGGGAGGATTTTCTCCTCTACTACCCAGTCAGTAAGATTCTCGAGAATACTGCGGGCGAAGTTTTCCCTACTGCGTCTAATAGAGCTATTTGTCGGTAGTTACCTGGGAGATGTCTTTCGCCCTTTTTGTGCAGTGGAATTAGGATACTACCAGACCATGACGAGGGGTCCGCCCATACCGATAGCAGTGTTCAAACAAGGGGGTAAGATATGTTGCCCATAATACAGCCTCTTTTTTTATAATGGACATGGGGATTTCATCTGGACCCATTGCCCCTGAGGCTCTCATTTTTTTAATCAATCTAACGATTTCTTCCTTAGTAGGGGGATAAATTGAAGTTTCTGAGGAGGTCATTCGAGAGAAGTCGGGCGAAAGGGAATTTAAATTTGCGGAATAAAGTTCTACTAGGTAAGATTTCCATTCTTCTTCATTTATTGGAATAGGAAGAGATTTAATTCTAGTGCCACAACTTTCCGCAATTAAATCCCAGTATCGTTTTGAGTTATTTTTGGCCGCAGCTTCTTTTAATTGAACCCATTCATAATCCTCCTTTTGTTGTAATGAGCGTTTTTTCCGTTGTCTTTTCCTCTTTAGTAAACCTATTAATCTATTTCGTTCAGGAGAGTAATTCCCAAATTGGGCCCTTACTAGTTTATTTAAAACCCTATTTATTTGAAGTAATGGATTAGAACATACTCTCTGCTTAATTTTTGGGTAAGAAGATTTACAGGACACAACCATAGTATTTATACTATGACTATAAAATTCTAGCAATTTATTTTGAGGATAATCTTGAGATTCTACTACTCTAAGCTGCTTATCACCTATTAAAACGGTTAAAGACTCTTTTAATTTTGAGACGGCCAAAGAATTCCAATACATTCTGCCATTTGTTTTGTTAAAAGCTACTGCTTTAGCCCCAAAATTCCATGAGCTCTCCCCAATACAGAGCAGATCTATTGTTAAACTAATCACCATATGGTCACTAAATTGATTTTCCAAAATTTCCATATTTGATGGTCTATTAAAGAAGTCGGCGGAGGAAATTACATAGTCAATAATGGAGCCACCCTTTGGTCCCTTATGTGTATTTTTCGCTGGAATATCTTTTCCTAGTCTCCCATTGACTACTAAAACCTCCAAGTTTCTTAAGCCTTCTAATAAAATTGTTCCTCTTTTATCCGTTCGACTATGATTTGGGAATTGAGCCGGTGATATATTTAAAGCTTCCTCCTTAGTGGAATTAGCAAAAAGCCCCAAACTATGGGTGGAGACTTTAGCGTTCAAGTCTCCAACCAACAGTAGGTTCTTGCATTCTAAATTTTCAAAGATGAATGAAATAAAGGCAAACAAATCTTTCAATACGTGTGTATTAGAAGCGCCTGGAGGAATATATGCATTCACAATTAAAAGGGACTCGGCGTTCGTAAAATCAACCTTAGTCTCTAGCTTAATTGCCTGAAATAAATTAGAAGAATGCGGAATTGTTTTGTAGGAACACTTAAGGCTTGATCTCAGCAGAATGGCGATGCCTCCTTTCGCATGTCCCCTGCTCACTGGAGATGCAGGGCGGCTCAGCACATAATAATCTTCCATGGACCAATTCGTAATAATCCAGGATTCTTGGATGCATATTATATCGGCATTCTGTTCTTTCAAGAACAGCCATTTGTTTTTACTTGTGCTTAGGCCGGCTGCATTCCAGGAGACCAGTTTAAGGCCCTTGCTAGGAAGAGTTCCCAAACCTTAGACCTACTGTACTATTTATGTTCAGGGCCCTGCCACCCAACTCCATTTCTTATTTTCTTCATCTACAGGTAGTACTCTACCCCTCTTTTTCTCTGGTTGGAGGGAAACTCTCCTTCCATCCTTACAGAGGGAAATCTGCAATACCCTTTCTCTTTCCAAATGGTACGGATCCAGAGACGATAGATCTTCTATAGGGGGAAGCCGTCTATTAATAGATTCTTTTTCAGGGGCTTTCTCCTCATTGGGGACCAGTACATCAATACCACAGCACCGTAATTTATCTGAGTTTGAGATAATTAAATGTGACGTTACCTTGGACCCAAACGTCACTCTAGCACCCCCAAAATTGCCATATTTTAAAACTTGAACCAAAGCCAAATCGCTACTCTGTATCATCTTTAGATCGTAAATTTCGGCAAAACAACTCAATAGATAAGACCTATTCATATATAGCTCATAATCAAAAATGAAAATAAAATCCAACGAAAGGGGGCAGAAGGCTGAATGCAAACATAATGATTTCCCTTAGACTGTTTACTGGCATTATAAATCACATCACTGCCCATGGCAGATGTGAATAGTACCGTATCAGGATTCAAGCTGCTTTTTGCACTTGCTGCAGTACTTGGCTCTGTAGAAGTAACTTCTTGTGACACCAAGATTGCTGAACTACTAGAGTTCAGCTGAAGAGGGTTACAGTCCAATGGTGAAATTTCCACTTGAGCTTCTTCCCTTTTCTGGTCTTTTACAACAGGGATTGGAGGAAGAGATAAGTTCAAATTAGGGTCAAAACGGAGCTGTTTGGCCTTTTTCTTCTTAATCCTCCGGATATTTCCTCTTTTTGTTTTCTTCTTTCTTCCAACAGGTTTTTCTTCATTTTTTAAGGCCTTCTCTTGTGGAAACGTATGCTCAGATTTTAAATCCTTTATGATGGAGAGATCAGTTTTATTAGTCCCTGTTTTTTTAAAGAATATTGGATAGACTTTACGTTCTACATTAACTTTATCTTTTTCTGTAATCAGGGAGATAGATTAACAGAAGAAGACACGAAAACCTCAGGCTCAAAAAATTGTTGTAATGAAAAGAGCTGATGGTCATCAAACAAGTCCACACTTTTTTTATCTTTATGTTTTAAGTAGTCAAGAGGTATGTCAGCCTGTACACCAAAGTCCTGATAGTTCGGCTTTGTAATAAAGCTCGTTTGAGTAGATTTCATTAGGTTCGAATTAGATACCTGTGAAAATAAAGAAGGGCTCTCTGCACAAAAATTATGCTCATCTGTTAAAGGACATGGAACTTTACTAAGTAACTGTATGTGGTCTGGAACTATTAATTTAGTCAATGACAGCAATGAATTCAAGATATAATCTGAATTGTTTACGGATCTTTCCATGAGAGCTAATATAGAGGATAAGACTCTTTCCAGACAAACCAAGGATTCTGACATCAATATTTTATCTTCGGACTCCATAATTGGGGGTCAGGATCCAAAAGAAAATCAGGAGTGATAGAAGCTCTTGAGCTTATTGAATCCACTCCGCTAGGCGTACTGCTAAAAAGACGCATTTTAATGGGAGAACCGGGAAGTTGAGTTTGAGAATTTGGCAAATGTGAAATAACAGAAGTATTTAGCTTAGGTGATTTCAAAGTCCTTAAGGAGTGGTTTACATCAATATTTAAGTCAGGTAGTGTAAAGTCCTCCAGTATAAGGTCCTCCACTTTAGACTCAGAGCATAAGTCAATAATAGATGGAGACACATTATTTTCTGTGGAGTGAATGGAATAGATTTCACATGAAGGGCCTTCCACTCTACTTTCGGGGCTTACCACAACTCTTACTCCAGCCATTCTATTTCCAGGAGAAGAGACAGCAGATAGAGATATAATTTCCATTGTTCCTTCTACCTTTTGGGGTAGAGATTCAGGCTTAGACTCCATATTTACATCCTTATTTTGACTTATCTCCTTTTTTGAGAAATAGGTGGAGATGGCATTAAAACCTTTTAGAGTATTTATCTGTACAGATTTATTTCTCAGAGGGTTGGCTTTAGTTTTTTTACAAGCTCTTATATACACCAATTTACCTGAGCGTAATTTTTTTGCAGTCATTGTTCAAGTAAGCTTGGAATCTTAAGAAAAGAGAGAGAGGGCTTTGACAAGCTTCGGCTTCAGTTGCCGGGTGTATACTCTGGCTGCGACTCGTAACCACTATCGGTAGTAGTGCTGTAAGGCAGGGAAACTCCTACGACTATGCGCTGCAAGGCTGCTAGGCTGTGTGACGATGAAACAACTACCCTGCAGGTTCAACCAGGGTTATAACTCCGAGAAAGGGAGAGCAGGGCACACTAGCAAGCCGTTGGACTGCTTCCGCGGACTTGCCTGGGCACAACACTCAGCGGGCCCCTACTAATGGGGTCACGCTCTCAACCCCCACGCCTTCCTGAAGTTTCGCCGCAACCTGCCAAACAAGGGACAGATTTTCACACAGAGTTGCTTCTGTTGTACTTGCAGCCCGCCGTTCTCCACTGCACGTCGTCACTTTAGCTCACCGCCCTCAGCTCCTCCAGCGCCAAATAAGTGCACCCGTAGCGGCAGTGGCAGCCTGATGAAATACAACTGACGGAAGCACTGACGGGAGCACTGTGGAGGGGTCGAATCTTGGTCGTACTCAACCGCACTTAACTACCCAAACGTTGGCAACTCAGTGGTCTCTGTGCATTGTCAAGGAGGCAAAGTCCAACAGAGACCGTGAGCTGGAAGCAGTGAGGCAGCAACGCGCCGTCTCGGTGGTGCACAGAGGCACAGGGGCACAAGGCAGGAATTCAGCGTCCTCCTCCTCACACGCTTGCTCACAGCAAACAGCAGTCAGCATTCAGCTGTCAGCAGACAAGATGAAAACACAGAACAGTCCGATAGTCACTGACTCAAGAGTGAACAATGAAGGGCCACAGCACAACACCAGGCAGCCAGAAAAGCCGGAAAAACCAAAGGCAAGAAACCCAGGAGAACCCCCTGGGACTCAGCCTCAGCCTCAGCCACGCACAGCAGCGCTCGGCTCCACCGCGCCCCACCCGCGGCAAGGCCGCCCGGCGGGTAAGGAAATCCAAGCCAAACTGGGACAAACCCGAAACCGGGGCCGAGGCTGGACTTAGCTGGACTTAGCAGGGGACGGGACCAACCCCAACCGCGGCGTTCTCGGCGTTCTCAGCAGCGGCGGCGTTTCTCGTCCCCTGTCTCCGTCTCCTGCTCTCGCGCTCTGCTCTCTCGCTCGCTCGGCAAAACGTGGCTCCGTCTCCTGCTCTCCCGCTCTGCTGGGTTGAGCTAGAACAGGTGTTTGCTTTCTGTGGTGCCTCTACTCTGGGTTACACGGAGCAAGAGGCCGTAGGAGTTACTAAAGGGAATGCAGAGTCCAGCTCTCCTCCATCAGAGTCAGAGAGCAGCAGGCATCAGGGCAACAAACACAAAAAGGGCCTTCCACATCAGCAGTTCACTTTAAGCAGCACAGCAGGTCTTCTGATAGAGCTTCAGATACAAGTACAGTAGTGTCTGATTTTAGGGGTCAGAGACCCAGTACTCATACCCAAAAGTGCCTTTGATTTGGAGGTGACTTCCAAGCAGCTCTCTGAAGTGTATAAGTATTCCTTTCAACCCAATCCTGTCTTCCAGGCTATCTGTGGGGGGAGGGGGTTTATCAGTCCTTTGTGTGAGGGACAGAACACAGTCTAATTGAGCAAAGCGTTAGCCCCTCCCTTCCATCCAGCCCAGGCAAGGCCATCAGAATGTAGATGTATGTAGATGGGTACTCAGACACACCTATCTTTCTGTGTTGTGGCTGTCTAGAGGGAATGCACAAAGTGTAGCTGTCACCCACCCCAGAGGTATATTTGGAGACAGGCTGTCAGGCACACATAGCACTAAGCGCAGAGAAATGTCCACTTTCTAAAAGAGGCATTTCTAAAACAGTAAGGTTAAATCCAACTTCACCAGTAAGGAGGATTTATCATTACCATTCCAAACATATGAAACATGAAAAAGCTACTCCTCTCTGATCAGGAATTACAGCTTAAAAGTCTATTAAGGAATTCCCATTGCTAGCCTATGAGAGGAGTAGGTCTCATAGTAGTGAAAAACGAAATAGGCTGTTTGTCACTACCAGGATATGCAAAACAGACAGGTGCATGTCCTACCTTTTATGTACATAGCACTCTGCCCTTACGGTTACTTAGGGCCTACCTTAGGGGTGAATTATATGTAATAAAAGAGGAGTTTAAGGCTTGGCAAGTAGTTTTAAATGCCAAGTCGAAGTGGCAGTAAACTGTGCACACATGCACTGCAGTGAAAGGCGTGACACAGGTTGGAAAGGCTACTCCTGTGGGTGGCATAATCAGTGCTGCAGCCCACATGTGGCATTTGAATTACAGGCCCTGGGTATATGGTAAACACCTTTACGAGGGACTTAACAGTACAACAAATATGCCAATCAGGTATAGTCCAGTGTCATGTTTAGCGGAGAGGCACATGCACTTTAGCACTGGTTAGATGTTGTAAAGTGCTTGTAGTCCTATGGCCAACAAAATGAATCAGCAAAACGTTTAGGCAAAAGGCAAAATGTCTAGGGGAAGACCACCCTAAGGATGCTAGGTCTAACATCCCTGGTGGTAGCCTGGTTAAGGACAGGGGCACTAGGAGAGCCTGTAATAAAGCAGGAAATATTGATCTAGCCCTACAGGCCATGCCATCAAAGTATTTGTTGTAGGTAAAACACAAAATTTAAGTGGCTTATAGTGGACCATTATTTATCTGTCGTATGATATAACAAGAATCTAAGACCAGCAGATAATCCACTGTGGCATCCACATCTCTCAGACACCTCTGCTCTTCTCATATTCCCAAATTATGATGATAGGGAGGCACAAGGTATCCCTCTTGTGCTTTATTCCATACAATTGTGTACATTGATGAAAGGCCGCAAAAGAGCATGAGAAGAATGTGATGTGTCCTCCACCATCCTGTTGTCAATTTCACTGCTGGGTTTGGATGGAAGTATGGAATACCGGGAAAGAATTCAGACCCCCAAAAGAAGACATCAGTGAATGGTTTAGTCACCTACAGCATTCATGTTGCCCCTCCCCCACCCCCACCCCCAACTAAACTCAACAAGGAAACTGACAAACTGAGTATGTTCAGAGCATGGGATGGGCTGGGAGTACTTTTCGACCCCCAAAAGAAGACAACAGTGAACTTTCATAGTCCCCTCCAGCACTCATGTTGCCCCAGACCCCAACTAAACTTATCAAGGAAACTCACATACTGAGGTTAAAAACATGGGATGGGCTGGGATTAATCCTCAACTCTCCACTGCCCAATGCACTTTCTGATTAAAATCCTTTTGCTAGGGAAGAAGCAAGTGGCAATAGACTCCTTCATTCTACTCCTCCCACTCACCTCTCTCCTACATCCCCCACCAAACTATCAATGAGGATCAGACGCAGCAAGTTGACTTAGGAAGGAAAGTGGTTTGAATGAATGTCAGTGCCCGCCCCCCTCTTCCTTTCAGTCCCTATATCCTCTTTTTATTATTATTTGCTGGAAAGGAGAACAGGGATGGTGGGAGTGATGTTGTAAGGGGCAGGAGAACCTCTTCCATGCTCTCATCCAATTCCTCCCATCCCACAAATCAAAAACAGGATTGGTCTGATGGATATGGCTATGAAGGAACTTGAAGCAGTGATCACTGCTGCTGGCCAGATCCTGGAGAGGACCTGGGAAGGGATTTCATTGCTGGTCCTCTTGGTACTCGTGATTTTAGGCTGATTTCATATTCATTTGAGAGTTCAATTTTGCATGCTACGACCAGCGAAGAGGTCCCGTGAGGGTCATGAGAGGACTTGAAGACAGCGCAACATGCATCCAGGTATTCCCACCTGAATGTGAGAAGTTGCAGTGTACTGTGACTTACATTTCCACCTTGAAAATGCCACACATTTGCATGTTCAATTCAGTGGCAACCAGTACCGCAGAGTACTACTTTCTAATGTATTTAGTAATGAAATGTTAAAAACCACTGTTGTACTCCAATCAAATAATTTGAATTTGAATATTGCGTGATTCATTTTTCGATTAACTGAAAATCAAAGAGCATTTTTCGATTAACTGAAAATCAAAGAGCATTGTTAATCTGTAATATAAAAGGTGCCAGAATCACACAGATTATTCTCTACATTGCTGTGGGTGAAATGAAAAAGAGAATAATGATGTTCTCTGCTTAAAAAATAATTCCCTTCCACCCAGAATAAACGTATGCTTTCACCTGTGCTTAATTTGTGCCGGTGGTTGCAGGTAGTGGGTACAGGCATTCATTTCTGGGTACCAGGACCTATTTTGTAGTCAGACGTTTACCCACAGCAAGAGAAATAAAGCTATAAAAGGGAGGAAGAAAGATAGGAGAAGGGAAGCATGAATGAAATGAATTTGCAAGAGTGAGATAAAGAGGCAAGAAATGTAAGGTCGTGGAGGAAAGAGAGGACGTGGATTCAAGACTTTATTTTCTTACAAATTAATCAGTGGCTTGCGCAGTTGGCTCCTGTCAGACAGAAAGAGAACGTAATATAAAGTTTATCTCTGAAAATGCACTATGAATGGCATTTTGGCTAAGATAATTATGACGGTTAGATTGTAAGTGTTCAACTACATAACTAACTACATGTATTCAGAATTCTGCTTCTCAGAGACGTGATTTAGTTTACTTTCGAACCGATAGGGCCTCATTGACAAACACATGTTTTTCAGTGATTGAGAAAATAAGGTCCAAACAACAAAATCAGGATTTTTCTGTTTTATTATTTAATGCTCCCAGTCATCGCACCACTGTCATCTGAAGGACGTCAGTCTGATTCTTAAATGCATATTCATTATACAAAGTTTTCAGTTGAATCCCACATCACATTATGAATTGTGTTATTGGTTCTGAAAATCCAAATGGCATTTTTGTAAATGTACCAGCATGACACTAAGCTTTCAATATATTCAGCTCATAAAGTAATCAATAACACAAACATATTGCTGTAAACGATCAAAACAAATTATTTTGTGAAACAAAAACAAAAAATTCTGGCTAACCTCTGATCAAAACAATATGTAACCCAAATGGAATGGGCAGTCCTTTCCTCTGGATGTCCAACCAAGGCATCCTGGTGAATTAGGGTCCAGCATGTGGTATTGAACTTATCTGTTTTCTCTTTTCTTCCTCTCATTTTGCCAATCATTAAGCGCTTGTCAGCAAATATTCAAGCAGTCATCTGAGACTCAAATGAGTTAAACAAAAGGTGTGTGAACTCAAGCATAAACTACAGCTTATACTTTCCAAGTGCTGCTGCATCAGCTGCCCGTCCATCACTTTGAGGAGGGCTGTTCAGCCCTAAAGCTCTGTTCTCCGGAGGCCTTTCTCTCTTTCTCTCTGTCTCTCTAACACAAACACACGTACAATTTCTGGCTCTTTAGCTACATTTCTCCTACCACTTGTTCTTAACAAATGATGTCAAACGCATACCAAGTAGTACAACTTGATTTGATGTCCCAGCATGCAGCCGAACAGTCACATGCATAACAGACCTCGAGGAGATCTTACTCTTGGTGGAGGAAGTTATTTCACTCCTGTGAATCCTCCTTCCAGGTTCAACTTCAGGCGATCATCCGCCACAAGGTGAAGATTTTTCTTCCAGGAGTAAGGCTCTGCCTAGCCTTAACCGTGCATCCTCCAGCATCCTCGGGAGAAACACTAGGCTTGCCAACTTCTGCTCTATGACTCTCCTGCCCCTTGAGACCATGGTGCCGAGCAAAGCTGCACTCAGCTTTCAGCACTGCACAAAAAAATTATGGACAACAAATAGAAAAGTGACGGTAACAAGAGTGGAGAGGAAGGGATTAAAAAGGGAAAATCTTGACAACAATTTTCATTAAAAAAAAAAGGTGAGCGTAGATGTACTTGGTGTTCAAGAATGGCGAAAACAAATTGCATCAAATGCTGAAGAGCCAAAAAAGCTTACAGAGTGTGAATTATGCGAGTAGCGTATTGAGCCACATTCACTTTTTGGCACGCTCCAATTGTACAAAGTGGCACAGAAACTTTTTAGATAGCAGCTTTTAAAAGTCAGAAACAGAGACAAATGTAATGCATCACTCAGCACAGCTTCAGGCACCCGCATTAGTCTGATGAAAAGCAGATATTATAAAAAAAACAGTTTATGATTGTTTTGGTATTTCAAATATAATAGGATTCGTCTTTCGATTAGCGCTTAATACTTTTAAAGCTCTTTAAGAGCACTGTAAATTACAGGCATTACTATTACACAAGTTAATGTTACAAAATGTGTCATTTTTCGAAGGATGCAAGAGAAACATTGCTCTGTCCTACTGTCCCTTTGGCAACTGCACAAGCAGTAGGGAGTTTTGATGTGCAAATTGGCAACAACGGCAGTGAGTGTCTGGTCAAGAGCAAGACACACAGTATGACAGACCCAGGGAACAGTTAATTATCAGTTTTACATTGGTAGTTCTGAATTTTACTGGCAACAAATTAAATAATGCGATTTAAATGTTAAGATTGATTTTGTAATTGTTTCTGAAAAATCTAAACCACTGACTTGTTTAGAAAAAAGCCAAATATCACTTTATTTTTATGAGCTATGTTTAGTTTAGGTAAACTTAAGTCTATGTCCCTGAGTGTGTAATATGGACCGCTTTACATGGCTGTCATGGCAGGAAGTATTAAATAGTAACCTTCCTATAGGAGTGACTAGTGAATTTATTGCAGAGAGCAAAGCTCACTTCGCAGCCTATGACTTTTAAAAGATATTCCTCTTCAGTGAAAAGGATTATCTATGGGACCTTTAACAGGGAAACTTCAACCGGCTTAGATAGTGAGATGGACTGAGGAAAGGGAGAGGGCTCTAGTAAGCTACATTAGTGCCTTGTTTTAAGGCACTTACAGTCCTGTACCCTTGAAGTCCAGTCAATTGAGAAATGGGCCTTTCACTGTTCATAGCATTGTGGTAGGCCAAGTACGGTTACGGGCAACGGCGGACGCAGTGACCGCACTCCCCTGCTGTGTTCCCTTCGTGATTGTATCAACAATAATTCCGGATGAGTGTGCACAGGCTACTCCAGCACCTGCCGTCGTTGGGTGCCAGCTGCTAGGCAGATAATGAATGAACCAAAAATTGGGAGTGGTGCACCACTCGATAGTGAAAGTTGTTTGTCAATAAGGCGTATAGTCTTGTTTTAATGTCTTAGTAAATCCTTTATTTTCATAAGTATCCAAACGTAAAAATTGCCAGCCAACGCGTTTCGTTCATATACAATGAACTTCTTCAGGGCTGTAAATTTCAATATAAAACACATAAATATATGTACACAGACACACATTCATATATACATGACATAGGACTCTGGTGACAAAGCGGTGGGCAAAATAAAGAACGGTGATGTGGAAAGGGGAAACGTAAGTAGTGAGGAAAGGGATCAGAACAGCAAGGAGTATAGGTGCTGGGGAAGCAGGGGAAGGGGGCGGGAGGGAGCAAGGGGGGTAGAAATGAAGTACGAGTGGTAAGCTCAAATAAGAACCGGAAGGCATAGAATCATCATTACAATGTCAGAGCATTGGGTGTATCATAATCCCTAAACATTTCAAAAACCAGGGTGACAAGATTACATAAAAAACAGGGTAACAGGGTTACATAAAGAACGCGTCTAAAATACATTTACATGATGGACATGTGATTCATCGTTTGATATAAAGAAAATCTGCCTGTACATTAATGAGTGCGGAAAGCGTACTGCCCCAGCTATGGTATGACGAATGAGACACGGTAGGGTTATTATCCAAAGACAGAAACCATACTACTGATAAGTATAAAATGTCAGAGAGTTCAAAAGAAGAACCATTGTGGGAATCATTCTACTGTGAGTATGTGGCGTGTGGAGCTCAACGCATATTCCAGCCCCGCCTCACCGTCTAAAGACTACAATCAGTAAGAGCAAAAAGACACATGTGGGGCCCTCAGCCTATAGGCCAGAAGCCACAGTATAATGCGGGCAGTTCGGAATAACACATTACTCTAGAGCAAGCACAACGAGCAACACGTGTAAAAAGGGCATGTACATACCAGAGAGTGATGTACGATCCTGGGTGAGAAATTGCACGGGTACAAAATGACTGCGTAGGCCTCCTTGATAAGGGCCAGCATACGATGAATCTGGTTGAAGAAAGGGAATGTGTGAGCACAGGTCCACCATAACATATAATGCAAACAATAGTGCGGGAGATGGGGGTGGGCGAAAGTGGATGAGGGTACGTGATTGCCAAGTTAAAAAGTGAAAAAAGGGGCGTTGGAGAGGCATAAATCTAAGGGAGGCCGGAAAAGTGTGCCAACCCATAAAAAAACAAAATAATATTCGGAAAGGTAAATAACGTTGGGCCTGGTGGAGATAATGGTAAAGAAGGTAAAAAGAAAACATAAAGGGGCGGGATCCGCTTCCCGTATGTAATGATAATTGCTATATGGAATGACGCACAGCCCCTGGGAAATGACGTCTGGCGGGCCAAGTGACCGGCGTGGGTCGCTCAGATCCGGGCTCCCCCAATACTGACAATGGTGACAATGCGAGTGGGAGAGTCAGGACCCCTAGTGGCCGCTGTGCAAGAAGCGTGGAGAGTGCGAGCTCGTAGGCTGTGCGTGTAAACAGGGCAAGGGTAAAGGGAAGAACTCCCGTGATTGCGGACGGTGTGAGTGGGCATATGTAATAGGTCACACACTGAAGGGATACGAATACAAATGAAAAAGGTAAAAAGTATAATATCTAAAATGGCTGTGCGCCGGGCGAGGTCAAGGTATGGGTAAAGGCAAGTTCCGACACTGGAATTTGCCGGCTCACACACTGAAGGAATAAGAAAACACATAAGTATGAAAACAATACTATAAAAAATGGCTGTGCGCCGGGCAAGGTGAAGATTTGGGTCTAAAGACAAGTGCCGACACTGGAATTGCCGGGCCGAGGCTCTGTACAGGACAGTGGGCCGGATGGAAAAGTATCTGATGATGAACTGGAAGCAGCCGTCAGCTCCGTTTGGTAGTATGACGTGCCAGATGAAAGGGCTGCAGGATATATGCTGAGAAGCGCGGGGAAAAACAAAATGCGTACGTGTGTGCACGTAGCAAACTACCAGAAAAAGGGGAAAAGGTCCCCTAGTGGCTGAGGGAGACGCAGATAGATCCGTGTCTCGGGTTGTGCATCTAGTATAAGGGCAGCGTCAGCACAAGAGAAACCCAGGGCAGGAGACACTGGGAGAAGGGCCTCCAGTGGCTAAAGGAAAATGAGATCAATCCGTGTCCCCTATTACATGTCTGGTAAAGGGGCAGCATCAGCATAAGCCACGCATGGGCAGCAGAGATGGCAGCGTCAGCGCGAGCAAAATGCTGAGCAGATGAGTAGAAGAAAGTAGTGGTTGCCCAATCCACGCGAGTAGGTCATAAAGATTTTAAGAACAATACTGTGGATCTGAAAGTGTGTCCGGGTGGAAACACGATCCCTCACAATTGTGTCATGATGTATCCAGACCAGATCCATGGAACAGCACTGGGGATGTTAGGGTGGAAGTTCTGATCCACGCGAGTATGTCATAAAGGCATAAGGTATTAAAACCAGACTGAAAAGCGGGCCTGGTGCCGTCCAATATGTGGGGAAAGCCCATGGAGAGAGGTTAGGTGTGTGTAAACAAGGCCCAGGACATAAGGGAACCATGTTAGAAAAAGACATGTATAGAACCAATAAAAAATTCATGAAAGATTCACAGGGCATCTACCCAAGGGTACTACCACCAGAAACAGGAAGGGCTCCTAAAGGTGGGGTTGTAGTGGAGAGATGTTATCTCAGAAAATAGTGAAACTCATGGTCAGTGTTGTGTCCTCTCTTGACCGCATCAAGTCTGCAAATCCACTTAGCCTCTGTCCTCCTGAGTGTCAGTTCCCTATTTCCACCACGGTTGCTATGTGGAATATGATCAATGCCGAAGAAACTGAATTTGATGGGCCCAGTGTGTGTTGTGCGGTAGTGTTCAGTCATTGGGTACCTGTCATCACCATTGATAAGTGCCCTACGATGTTCTTGGATTCTGGTCTTAAGGTTGTGAACTGTGCTGCCCACATAAATGATGCCGCACGGGCATTCAAGTATGTAAATAACAAACTGTGTGTTGCAGGTTATGTGGTGTTTGATTTTGTGCGTGTGGTTTGAGTTGTAACTCAGTTCCTTGCGCTTGTTCTGTCCCAGACAGCAAACATTACAGTTAGTACAAGTAAAGAAACCTTCTGGTGGGCGTGGCAACCATATGTTGGTGGTTGCTTTGCTGGCAGTGACGTAGCTGGGGCATAGGGAGCTTCTCAGGGTGCGCCCTCTTCTAAAAATCAATGAAGGGTTGTCATTGATGAGGGGACGTAGTGTGGGAATTTCAACCAGTAGGTGCCAATGTTTTCTGAAGGCCTTAAAGATCCGATCGCTATGTGCCGTGTAGTTAGTAAAGAAAGCTATCTTGTCTCTGTGGCGCTTTTTGCTGTGGTATTTGCCCGCCCCTTGTGAGTTCTTGTTGGTAAGTGTGCCTGCTCTGGGCAGGGCAAGTACTCTCTGCTCAGCTCTGTCCAACACCCTTTGGTCATAACCCCTCGATTTGAAGCGTTCCTTGATATCTGTAACATTCTCTCTGAAACCCTCATCTTCGCTACAGGTGCGTCGTGCCCGGACCATTTCCCCATATGGGATATTAGAGATGACCGATTTTGCGTGGGCACTGCCCGCATGTAGTACGCTGTTTCAGGAGGTGGGTTTACGGTGTAATGAGCTGTGAACCACCCCATCTTTCACAAAGAAGTTAATGTCCAAAAACTCTATGTGTTCTTGATGGTGTTGCATGGTTAACTGGACATTGAATGGGTTGTCGTTAAGGTGTTGCAGGTATTCGTGGAGGAGTGATTCCGTGCCGGACCATAGACAAATTATGTCGTCTATGTACCTCCCCCAGTAAACAATGTGTTTGGTCCAGGGGGAGGCACGTCTGGCCCAAGCATGCTCCTTCTCGTACCAGCCCATGAAGAGCCCCGCGTACGAAGGAGCGAATCTCGAACCCATGGCGGTCCCCTGTAGTTGGTGGTACCACCTGTCATCATGTTTGAAAAAATTATTAGTGAGGATCAGCTCTATCATGTCCATAATCATGTTATTGTAAACGTAGTGAACTGCCCCTTCGGTGTCCAAGTAGTGACGGGTGGCCAACATGCCAAAGTGTTTGTGAATACATGTATAAAGTCCCACCACATCTAAGGTAACGAATCTGAGCTCCTCTGACCATGTGAATCCTTCCAATTTGACCAGAATGTCCTTGCTGTCTTTTAGGTAGGCTGGTAAGTTGATGACATGTTTCTGTAGTGATAGATCCACAAACTCGGACATTCTCTACACCAGAGATGATCGGTCTACCCGGTGGGAAGTGGCCCCCCTTGTGCACCTTAGGCAGAATGTAAATGCACGGAAAGCGTGCCTTCTCGACGTGTAGGTATCTATACTCATTTTCAGTGAGTAGGCACTCCTCCCTCCATTCTGTGAGCCTTGTGTTGATGGTGGTTTGTAATGTGTTGATGGGGTTGTGTTGGATGGATTTGTAACACTGTGAGTTGTTCAGTTGTCGTGAGATTTCCCCCATGTAGTCCTGCAGGTCAATGACCACCACATTCCCACCCTTATCCGCCTCCCTGATTACAATATTGGGGTCATTTTGTAATCTCTGAAGCGCTTCTCTTTCTTTCCGGGGCAGGTTGGGAGTGGGGTGAGGTGTGTACTTGTCGGGGACTTCGAGCTTCCTGAGCTCCTGTGTGATTAAATCACCAAATTTTTCAATGTTGGCATGGTATCCACCTGGTGGAACAAACTTCGATTTGCATTTGAGACCTGTGTCCCGGTTATAATTCTCCTGGATGTCCAGGTCATCTAGAATCGTCTGCATATCAGGTGTTTCATCAGTCTCAATGGCCAAAAGTGTTTGTACTCCCCGTAAGTCCCCAATGGTGCGTTGTGTAGGTGAGGTGCGCAAAACATTCATGACAGGTCTGTCTGGTTGCTGCGAGAAAAATTCTTTTAATTTCAATGTTCTAAGAAACTTATACAAATCAATATGCACATCGACTAAGTACCCATATTGTGTGGGACAGAATCCTAAACCCATTTTCAAAACATTACATTCATGTTCATCAAGAGACCTGCTCGATAGATTGATGATCTGTAAATCTGAGTTCTGCACTGGCGTCACATTGGGACCGATGACCCCCCCCCGTGGTGGGAGCCCCAGTCTGCTCTGGTATTGTGATTATTACTTGTTCTTTTTGGGACGGAGGGCCATTGCGTGACTGTCTGTTCTTCCTCCCTGTCCTCCCACCTCTCCTTGTTTTCTTGTGTTCTTTTTTGCCTGTCTCTCGCCTATGCGTAATCTTTCCAGTTCCCTCTGGAAGTTGGAGGTACCCTCTTCTAAAGGGATTAAGGGCTGTGCTGTGCTAGATGTAGTACTTTCACTTGAGACTCACTGATTTGATTTCCAGGCTTTCTTCCCTACCCCTCTTTCTGTCATCGCTGTTTATGGGGTTGTCATATTTTCTGGCAAACGTGTAAATTCTGCCATCCCTGTAATCACGGTCATCCCTTCTGATCTTTCCCATCTTTTTGTCTCTAAGGTATTGTTGGTACTCCTCAATAACTTTATTAAGAATGGCATAGTTTTTCTCCACTAGGTCCTTACAGTCCATTGATTCTATCTGTTTTTCAATCTCATCTATTTCTGCCTGTAATTTCTGGCCTTTCTCGCTAGCATGTTTCACCAAAATGTTCATCATAGTAAATGAAGCTCCCTTGAGATTGTGCTCCCATTCCTCCAAGAGGCCCCCACTGAGGTCCTCAAATGTTGGGAAGATGAGGATTCTGAGGCCCCGGGGAATCTTGTCGTTGTCCATGTATTGCTGGAGGGTTATGCCGTCCCACCAGCGGGCCAGTTCTTTTTTCTTGACCTTTTCCAATCTCACAAAGCATGATCGTAGTCCAGTATTGCGTTGTTCTATGGGTGTTGCGGAGGCCGCCGCGCAGAACCCCTTACCGAAGAGGTCCTGTGCCATCTCTTCTCTCCTGTCGATTAGTTTAGGCATTTCTTTACGGGATACGCAGGTGTGCTGGTCGGTCCAATTAATTCAAGCTGAGTATGGTTACGGGCAACGGCGGACGCAGTGACCGCACTCCCCTGCTGTGTTCCCTTCGTGATTGTATCAACAATAATTCCGGATGAGTGTGCACAGGCTACTCCAGCACCTGCCGTCGTTGGGTGCCAGCTGCTAGGCAGATAATGAATGAACCAAAAATTGGGAGTGGTGCACCACTCGATAGTGAAAGTTGTTTGTCAATAAGGCATATAGTCTTGTTTTAATGTCTTAGTAAATCCTTTATTTTCATAAGTATCCAAACGTAAAAATTGCCAGCCAACGCGTTTCGTTCATATACAATGAATTTCTTCAGGGCTGTAAATTTCAATATAAAACACATAAATATATGTACACAGACACACATTCATATATACATGACACAGGACTCTGGTGACAAAGCGGTGGGCAAGAAAAAGAACGGTGATGTGGAAAGGGGAAACGTAAGTAGTGAGGAAAGGGATCAGAACAGCAAGGAGTATAGGTGCTGGGGAAGCAGGGGAAGGGGCGGGGAGGGAGCAAGGGGGTAGAAATGAAGTACGAGTGGTAAGCTCAAATAAGAACCGGAAGGCATAGAATCATCATTACAATGTCAGAGCATTGGGTGTATCATAATCCCTAAACATTTCAAAAACCAGGGTGACAAGATTACATAAAAAACAGGGTAACAGGGTTACATAAAGAACGCGTCTAAAATACATTTACATTTATGCTGACGCTGCCCCTTTACCAGACATGTAATAGGGGACACGGATTGATCTCATTTTCCTTTAGCCACTGGAGGCCCTTCTCCCAGTGTCTCCTGCCCTGGGTTTCTCTTGTGCTGATGCTGCCCTTATACTAGATGCACAACCCGAGACACGGATCCATCTGCGTCTCCCTCAGCCACTAGGGGACCTTTTCCCCTTTTTCTGGTAGTTTGCTACGTGCACACACGTACGCATTTTGTTTTTCCCCGCACTTCTCAGCATATATCCTGCAGCCCTTTCATCCGGCACGTCATACTACCAAACGGAGCTGACGGCTGCTTCCAGTTCATCATCAGGTACTTTTCCATCTGGCCCACTGTCCTGTACAGAGATTCGGCCCGGCAATTCCAGTGTCGGCACTTGTCTTTAGACCCAAATCTTCACCTCGCCCGGCGCACAGCCATTTTTGATAGTATTGTTTTCATACTTATGTGTTTTCTTATTCCTTCAGTGTGTGAGCCGGCAAATTCCAGTGTCGGAACTTGCCTTTACCCATACCTTGACCTCGCCCGGCGCACAGCCATTTTAGATATTATACTTTTTACCTTTTTCATTTGTATTCGTATCCCTTCAGTGTGTGAGCTATTACATATGCCCACTCACACCGTCCGCAATCACGGGAGTTCTTCCCTTTACCCTTGCCCTGTTTACACGCGCAGCCTACGAGCTCGCACTCTCCGCGCTTCTTGCACAGCGGCCACTAGGGGTCCTGACTCTCCCACTCGCATTGTCACCATTGACAGTATTGGGGGAGCCCGGATCTGAGCGACCCACGCCGGTCACTTGGCCCGCCAGACGTCATTTCCCAGGGGCCGTGCGTCAGTCCTTATAGCAATTATCATTACATACGGGAAGCGGATCCAGCCCCTTTATGTTTTCTTTTTACTTTCTTCACCATTATCTCCACCAGGCCCAACGTTATTTACCTTTCCGAATATTAGTTTTTTTTTTTAATGGGTTGGCACACTTTTCCGGCCTCCCTTAGATTTATGCCTCTCCAGCGCCCCTTTTTTCACTTTTTAACTTGGCCATCACGTACCCTCATCCGCTTTCGCCCACCCCCATCTCCCGCACTATTGTTCGCATTATATGTTATGGTGGACCTGTGCTCACGCGTTCCCTTTCTTCAACCAGATTCATCGTATGCTGGCCCTTATCAAGGAGGCCTACGCAGTCATTTTGTACCCGTGCAATTTCTCACCCAGGATCGTATATCACTCTATGGTATGTACATGCCCTTTTTACACGTGTTGCTCGTTGTGCGTGCTCTAGAGTAATGTATTATTCCGAACTGCCCGCATTATACTGTGGCTTCTGGCCTATAGGCTGAGGGCCCCACATGCGTCTTTTTGCCCTTACTGATTGTAGTCTTTAGACGGTGGGGAGGGGCTGGAATATGCGTTGAGCTCCACACGCCACATACTCACAGTAGAATGATTCCCACAATGGTTCTTCTTTTGAACTCTCTGACATTTTATACTTATCAGTAGTATGGTTTCTGTCTTTGGATAATAACCCTACCGTGTCTCATTCGTCATACCATAGCTGGGGCAGTACGCTTTCCGCACTCATTAATGTAGAAGGCAGATTTTCTTTATATCAAACGATGAATCACATGTCCATCATGTAAATGTATTTTAGACGCGTTCTTTATGTAACCCTGTTACCCTGTTTTTTATGTAATCTTGTCACCCTGGTTTTTGAAATGTTTAGGGATTATGATACACCCAATGCTCTGACATTGTAATGATGATTCTATGCCTTCCGGTTCTTATTTGAGCTTACCACTCGTACTTCATTTCTACCCCCCTTGCTCCCTCCCGCCCGATTCCCCTGCTTCCCCAGCACCTATACTCCTTGCTGTTCTGATCCCTTTCCTCACTACTTACGTTTCCCCTTTCCACATCACCGTTCTTTTTCTTGCCCACCGCTTTGTCACCAGAGTCCTGTGTCATGTATATATGAATGTGTGTCTGTGTACATATATTTATGTGTTTTATATTGAAATTTACAGCCTTGAAGAAGTTCATTGTATATGAACGAAACGCGTTGGCTGGCAATTTTTACGTTTGGATACTTATGAAAATAAAGGATTTACTAAGACATTAAAACAAGACTATATGCCTTATTGACAAACAACTTTCACTATCGAGTGGTGCACCACTCCCAATTTTTGGTTCATTGTGGTAGGCCAGGTTTGCATTTATAGTAGTGCCTATAGTGATTACTTCATAATGTCAGGCAAGAAAGTGAATAGCCACCATAACAGAAAGCACCAAAAGTAGAAGTTCTATTATCCATTTTAATCCCTAGATTCACTGTTTTGATTTCACATGGTACAGGCAGCAAAGGTGTGATGATCATGATGGATTATATGTGATAAAGTACCTCCTTCCATACATTGTAAGGCTATTGCAAGCCACAAGGGGTTCTGTGACCATACAGAGGAACAAGGCTGAAGGCTGAGTTGCTTTATAAGGTCATGGAGCTTCAAGGCGGCTTGCAATCTCTTTATAATATATGGCAGAGGGTGTTTTATTATTATACATGGTCACCCAAACACCCTTCTCACACACCACTTAAATTTTGATGGCTTGCTCTTTCACATAAAAGAAATAGTATGGTTGCAGACATGAAGACTAAGGTCCTTATTATGAGTCTGGTGGTCCACCTACTGCCACACTCACGGTGGCGGTCTCCCGACCGCCATATTGCAACTAGGGTGGTTGGGCCACCATGGCACCACCGTAACCGCCGCAACCACCAGTGAACCGTCGTTCCCTGGCGGTTATGTGGAGGTCCTGAGGCTGCAATATGCTTGGCGGGACTGCTGCGGCCCCGCCAAGGTTATTACAAGATTCCTCGCTGCCACACTTTTCATAGCGGTGTGACCGCCATGAAAAGTGTGGCGGTGAGGAAACAAAGGGGAGTCTTCAGGGCCCACTGGTGCCTAATGCCATGTGGATGCACACAGGGGAGCACAACATGTGCCGCCCTGTGTGCATGCACAGCAGTACCTACACGGCATGGACTGCAGCAGTCCATGCCGTGTAGGTACTGCCTTTGTCGTTCCCATTGCGGTGCCTGTTTCATAGACACCACCCTGGGAACGCCAAAGAACCGCCCGCCAGCCCAGGAGGAAGCTCCTGATCTGGCGGGCGGTTCCTGCAAGGCTTTGGCAGTGCTGGAGCGGGGCGGTCCCACTCCTGCACCACCAAACTCATAATATGGCCCAAAAAGAGGAATCTGTACAGCAAAATGAAACACACCAAAACGAATTTAGTTATTTGTTGCAAAAGTTTATTAGAAGCAGTTTAATGTATGTTAGTCTTAAAATGCTACTGCTCAGAATGTTGTAGAAACATATACAACATTCTACCTTTACTGTAATGACAAGCAGCTTGCAAAAATGAACATATTGTCATAAATATCTCCTTTATGCTGATCAAAGTTTATTTTAAAAAACACAGAATAGAAGAAGGAATAGCCAATTCTAGTTTTCATTGTTTAAACTGCAACTGTAATTATGCTCTGTGACCTGCCTTTCACCTTGGGTGCTGGCTCTGGCAGGCATTGGTAACAGACTACTCAACTGTAATAATGGTGCATGATAATGTCATCTCTAAAATATCCTGAGAGACAGATTTCTTTGACAAAAATGTTGGTTACAAGAATACCACATTGTACAAAATATTGCAGGTAAGAATATTGTTTTTCAAGTGTTTAATATTTGTTTTTGTAAATATAGTTGTTAATAATATATATTTTGTATTTTGTTTGCAGTGTATTATGGTTTTATGTGTTAAGTTATTTTTTTTAACATAACTTTTTATTGAGGACAAGATTAGACACGACAGACATCATACAATACATACGGAGTTACACACTTGGCAAAAGGCGAACGACAATTCTGAGGTCGCATGCCTTTTCATACACATTTGCATTGAACTCTCTTATGGCAGGTTATCTGGCTCAGTGTCACGTCTGGGGTGCGGGGATCACAGAGCCCTCCCCTATAATCGTTCCATTTTCCCCAGATATACGTCCATTTAGTGGGACACCCCCTGGATTCATATACAGTCCTTTCTGACACCATGCACCAATCCATGTCTTTCCCCCACTCATTCAACGTCGGTGGTTCCTGCGCCCTCCATTTTCTTGCTGTTTCTTTTAGCTATCATCATTCCGAGTGTCACCCATATTCTCTCTTTAGTACTCAGATCCGTCGGGCCCCAGATATTCAGGAGACTTAATTTGATGTTACAGTCAATTTTATAGCCCATTACTCGTTCCATACGTTTCGTTATCGCAGACCAGTATCTCTGGATGACCGCACATTCCCAGAGCGTATGTATAAAAGTGCCCTCTTGTCCACATCTCCTAAGGCATTCGGCCTCATTGCCAAACCCCATCCTTACCAACGTCGGTCCCGCTAGGTATATTCTATGGAGTATCTTCAATTGTACAAGTCTGAGTCTAGCGGAGATAGCAGTCTCTCTGGGAGAGTATAGAGCCTCGAGCCACTCCTCGTCCCCCAACCCAGCGACATCGTATTCCCATTTTGCTCGAAGCCAAAGTAGAGGGTCAGCCATATTATTAATTAATTTTTTATATATTAGTGATATAGTTTTTTCTGGGAGATTCCCATCTAAGACCCTATCCTCTAGTGGGGAGGATTCTGGTGGTGTCTCTCCCTTTTGTAGCACCGCTAGTAAAGCGTGGCGGATCTGCAGGTACCTGAAATACTCTGTATTAGCCAAGTCATACTCTAGTTGCAATTGGGCGAAGGGAATCACTCCACGCCCTTTCCATAGATCTCCCACCTTGGAGATACCTATCAAGTCCCAACGGTCGAATCTACGGGTGTGTCTTAAATTACCAAGTAGGTCAGTGTCCCAAAGTGGGGTGGCCAGTGTGATCCTGCCCTCCCAACCCAGGCTCCTCGTGGCTGCCCGCCACACTTGAACCGCATGTCTCGTGGGTCCCGACAGTTTCAACTTAGCTGGGTTGGTGTATAGTGCCTCTGCAAAACCTCCCCCCGGGAGGAGCCATCTATCCATGTGGAATCCAGGATCCTCCTGTGGCCTATATATACACTGGTTTATCGCGGCGAGTTGCGTCGCCCAATAATATTTTTTGATGTCCGGAAGGGCTATTCCTCCATCATACCACCCTAATGTTAACTTCTGAGTGGCAATCCTGGGTGGCTTCCCTTCCCACAAAAGCTCCCTTAAGGCACTGTCGATGGATTTGAAGTAATCTGATCCCACCGGGTGTGGCGTGTTCTGCAAGACATACAAAAACCGAGGGAGGGACATCATTTTAAATAGGGCTGCCCGCCCCAATATGGACAGTGGGAGCGACTTCCAGTGCAGGACATTACTCCTAAGCCGCTGTAGTGGGGGCAGCAGATTATATTCATGAAAGAGAGCCGGGTCTTTGGAGACTCGGATTCCTAAGTATTTGAAATCTATCGGCGCTTCTTTGATAGTAAAACCCCTAGGCAGTGACGGCATCCCCCCGCTAAGTACATAGATGACTGACTTAGACCAGTTAATCCCGTATCCGGCGAATCTACCAAATAATATAAAGATGTGTAGTATCCTATTCAGGGAGGCCGCCGGTGAAGCCAAGTACAATAGAATATCATCGGCATATAGTGAAATGCGGTCTTCCCAGTCCTCTGCCCACCTGAGCCCTCTGATAACTGGATCTTTCCGTATCCACATCGCTAATGGTTCGAGTGTCAAGGCAAAGAGCAATGGGGAAAGGGGGCAACCTTGCCTGGTGCCTCTGCTGAGTGTGAAAATGTGAGATTTCCTATTGTTGACTACTATTTGGGCGAGCGGTTCCATGTATAATAGGCGAACCCACCCCACAAAACCCGGGCCAAATCCCAGTTTCTTTAACACTGAAAACATATAGGGCCATTCGATCGTGTCGAACGCCATGGCCGCGTCCAGGGACACCACCACCGCATCTTCGTCGATCGTCTTGGCTCGGTCTAGCACTCCGTGGAGCCTCCGCAAATTGAGAGAAGTATTTCTGGCTGGCATAAAGCCCGATTGATCCGGGTGTACTAATTTTGTGATTACACGCAGTAAGCGAGTAGCTAGTATTTTTGCCAATATCTTTACTTCCGCATTAAGCAGAGATATTGGTCTATACAATGGACACATGTTCTTAGGTTTCCCCGCCTTATGGATGACCACTATCGTTGCCAGCCTTTGATCAATGGGGAGCGAGCCTACTTCCTTACTTTCTTGGAACATTTTAATTAAATGAGGCGCGATTTTACCCGGGGCAAGTTTATATAGTTCGATGGGCAATCCATTTGGACCTGTTGCTTTGCCCATTCGCAAGTCATGTATGGCCTTTTCTACCTCGGCCCCTGTTAATTCTAGTTCCAAATCTGACCGCTCTTCGTCAGTAAGCATTGGTAGCGAGATGTCCCTCAAAAAGGAGTATGCCTCCTCCTCCGTGTGTGTGGCGTCTGGGACGCGTAGATATTTTGATAATAATGACCAAATGCATCTGCGATAGCCTGCGGTTCGGTGAGTCTCTCACCAGACTCCACCACCAGTTCAGCTACAACTCTGCTTGCCTGTTCCCTCCGGTCTAGCCAAGCTAGTAATTTCCCGGCTTTGTCCCCTACTTCATCAATTCTACTAAGTGTTGCCCTATGTTGTGTCTTGGCCGCATCGGTGGCCAAGGCGATGTACTCCTTTGTTTTTAACTGTAAGGCATGCTTCGTCTCATCTGTGTTGTCATCTCGGAGGTTTCCTTCCAACTGTAATATATCTGTTTCCAAACGCACTACTGCTGCCTGTTTCTCTTTTTTAGACCCTGCGATCTGAGCTATGGCTGTCCCCCGAATGACAACCTTGTACACCTCCCACAGAGTCAAGGCAGAGTCCACCGAGCCTTCGTTCTCCTGAAAATAAAGTTCTGTGTCACGTATTATTCTCTCTTTTATCTGGGGGCTCTTAAGATACCACGGATTGATAGGGACCGTCCTACCTATTTTAGGTTCCCCCACCTCTAACTGACACCAGATGGGCGAGTGATCTGATATACCCCGGGCAAGGTGATTTACCTCTTTAATATTTACCATCTCATCCGCCGGCGTTACAATGTAGTCTATTCTAGACATGCTGCAATGAGCACCCGAGTTGAATGTATACTGCTGCTCTATTGGGTGGAGCGTCCTCCATGCATCCAGTAAGCCCATTGCACCCAAAAAATTATGGATTTGTGATCGGGCAGGTGGCAGATCTCTAGGGGGCCACCGATCTAAAGAGTCAGAGACAATTGAGTTAAAGTCGCCCCGATCACTAGACTTCCCTCTGGTAGGTCGAGAAGGAGGGCACCAAGATCTCTAAATGCCGGGGCCTGAAGACCCGGCGGTATATAGGTGGAGACTAGGTTTATCGTACTTCCCTCCCACGTCCCAGTGGTTGCCACAAATCTATCCAGGTTATCTGTCCATGTGCGGTCGATCGTCATTTGTAAGGTTTTCCGAGTCATTATACCCACGCCCAGTGGCGGCTCGCCGAGGGAGTGCTGCGGGGCGGTGGGGCGGGGCAGGGGAGGGGCAGGATGGGGGGTAGTGGATTCCGACATACGACGGACAGGAGTAAGGTAAGTAATTGAATAAATAAAACAATTTACCTTGCGCGCGCTGCATCGCCGAGTTGGTGATGCAGCGCGCGCAAGGTAAATTGTTTTATTTATTTAATTACTTACCTTACTCCTGTCTGTCGTATGTCGGACTCCACTACCCCCCCACCTTGCCCCTCCCCCGTCCCGCCCCACCACCCCGCAGCACTCCCTCGGCGAGCCGCCACTGCCTACGCCCCTTGATCCGGAACCAAATGCAGAGTGTGCCACAAGTTTGAATCCTCATCTCGACAATGCGATGCATGTATTCCCTAGTAAGTGTGTTTCTTGTACCAAAATCACATCAGGGGAGTGCCGCTTTATAAATTGGAGCACTACTCCCCTTTTTATCTTGTCCCCCAGCCCATTTACATTCCATGGCAGCAACTTAAGTCCTTGTTTAAATGTGGCCACCATATTCGCTCAAGGTATTAATCCGCTTTCTCAAGGGGAATCCCCTGTGTGTCCCAGCCTTTTGCTCAATGACCGTCATCCACCCAATCCTGCCGTCCGCCAGTATGCCCTTGTCTACTGTGCCTAGTGTGCTCTCACCAGTTTTCCATCTAATGTCAATCGTGTCCAAACTATTCTTTAACAAAACTAAACTTCCCTGCCCCCCCTTCCAGTCACTAGAGATGTCCCTTTGTTTTGTAGTGACCTGGCTATAGAGTGTTTCGGAGATTCTCAGTGACTGGAGTCCCACCCCCCTTGTTGTAGTCAACTTCACCCCCTCCCCGCCTCCCTGCATGGCGGTATTGGAACCTCCCGCCGCCCCAAACTTGCAGAGTGCCTATCGCCCACCCCTCCAACTTGTGGTGCGTGTGCCAACCCCACCCCCGTTCAACAGTTACTTTAAAGAATTACTGATTCAATATTACAATGTTCCCATCAACATCCTGCTTAAATAACATTAGCCAGTCATGCTCCTTCGAGGAAGCTTCGCACTTCATGACTCACCCTCCCTTGCTTCTTATCTGGAGGGTCGAGTTCGAACCGGGCCCAGGGTGCGAGTGTCTATGGGTCCCTTGCAATTAAATGATTCATACAGACCAGTCCTGATTTGCCACCTTCAACCGACGTGTTTTCGCCCGGTGGGGATCCTGCACCCTGCTCCTCTCGAACCCTCCCCTGTCTGTCCCGTTGAATTTGGTGACTCTTCTTCCCAGCCACTCGCCAACCATCCAGGCAGTCCCATGCCTCTTCAGGAGTAGCAAAAAACCAAGCCCTACCCTCTGATTCCACTCTTAACTTGGCTGGGAAGAGCTTCGCGTATTTAATGTCTTTCTCCCGCAGTGCTCTTTTGATTTCGAGGAAGCTGCGTCTCTGGCGTTGCACCCGGAGCGTAAAGTCTGGAAAGAAGGTCACCTTACTGTTTTCCAATTCAATTGGGGGTGTTGCACGGGCAGTTTGAAGTATGATATCTCTGTCCCTGTAATTGAATATTCTCGCCACTATAGGCCTCGGGGGGGCACCAGGTTTTGGCTTGCCTCCGGGCACTCTGTGCGCCCTCTCGAAGACAATCTAGTAGGCTTTTGGTGGGTCGTGACCAGATCTTCCACAAACAAGTCCGTTGCCTGCCCCTCCGCGCTTTCTGGAACCCCCAGTATTCGGACAATGTTGCGCCTCAAGCGCCCTTCATATTCATCAAGCTGGGCCTCCATCCTTTCACCACGGGCCTGAAGCTCGTCCACTCTCTGTTGAAGGGCGGACGTGTCCTTGACTAGGGAACCTGCAGTCGATTCGACGTCTTTGCGTCTCATGTTCATAGAACGCATATCCGCTCTTATTAGGGAGATCTCTGAGGACACAGAGTCAATCCTGGACTCCAGCTACGTTCTCACCGTCGTGATGGCCGACATTTTATCTTGAAGGGTCAACTCCTGAGCACTAGCAACTTCCTGTTGTTTCTCAGGCGGGTCATCTGATTCCATGTCTTTAGGGCCTGCGCCCTTGCTCCAAGCGTACTTGTCCAGTTTGGCCTGCATGGAGGACTTGGTGTTTCTAACTCCAGACATATTAGGTCCGCGTCAATCCCGGGTCAAGGGGACAAAACCGGCCGGGTAGTTCTCTTATTTCACTGACTTGGTGCTGCGAGATTACAGCCTCCCACCGGGACGACGCGGTCGGTTGTGCTGGTGACTACTTTCTGCTGTAGGTCTTTCGAACAAATCCACAACCACTCTTCGTATGGTTACCTTCTGTATTGAACCGACTATTCCTCAAGTAGCGGACCGCAGGGATGACTCCGACACCCCTCCTATCACCTGATTCTTCTTTTTAAGCAGCAGGTTCCCTCCCAGGCCCGCCGGCGGCCTTTTTTTACTCGGGTCCGGAGAGCCCTTCAGTCAATACCACCACTCCGCTTCCTTATAACTGCGACAGAGGAGGCCCACTGTCCTCTGATTTGCAGAGCAGCCCCGTTTTTGTGGCCGTCTACTCCAGTATCCTCTGTCTGTATCCCCCTGGGTTTTCCTGTTAGTGAGCGTCGTCAGCCAGGCCGCTGGGATTGGCCACCAGATGCACCTTACTATCCGCCTCACACACACGACCTTCAGCGGCAATCTTGTTTTGCTTGTGGCTTCACTGACCTGCAAAGGACGCAAGGGCCCTCTTCGTTGAGATCGGGGGAGCCTGTCCTGTGTCCCTCTGGGAGTGTGCGGCTGGGATTCAACTCTGTGATTGCAGGTCAACCAGCTGATGCGCAGTGACTCCTACGGAGCCAGGGGTGCATTCAGGCAATATGCAGGCCTTCCATCGCCCCTTCACTTCCTTCACAAGCACTGGCGGCAGGGGTCTTATAGCGCTGATAGCTATCCGGCGTACCAAGCCTAGTCTCTCACGCTCTGAGCCGCTCACCCTCCGGCGCCACGCTCACCGGGTATAGCGTGACTCCGGGGGCCAGCCGCACTCAGAAGCCCGTTTTCGCCGCTCCCGATCCAGGGCTCCCCGGGTTCAGTCGTGTCGCCAAACAGTCTCTCGCTTCAACGCCGGAGGTTGATCTACACAAGGAGCGCCGAGGCCAGGGCACCCCTCCCCCACAGTCAGAGCTGCGTCTCCGGGCCGGCCGCGCCTCAGTGCCGATCTCAGCTGTTTCCCACTTGATCTGTCCGGTTCACGGCTCAAATCACTCTCGCTGGGTTCCGGTGCATGAATTAGCTAGGAGTTCATCAGCATTCTCGGATATTTAGGCACATTTCACCATGAACGGGTGTGCTCGGACGGAGCCGCCTCAAGGTGCGGCCATTTTGCTCTGTGGTTGGCCACGCCCCGTGTTTTAAGTTATTGATATGTTAATTTTAGTTAGTATTATTCTTTTTTAATAGTTTACTGTGATATTGGGGGTTGGTAAATGGGTAATCTGCAGCCCCTGGTTGCTCCGGCTTTAGGCCAATAGGCAGGAAATGTCACTTTTTAATTCATTTTATTTTTATTGATATTAATATTTAATGGTAATTTTCAATTTATTTTATAACAATTATTAGCTTTTTTAACACTTTCCCTACTGTTGCTTAGACAGGAGCAGGAATAGTAAATCTGACAGCTCCCTGCACAAAGACCAATGCTTTTTCTACTGTTGCGTAGGATGGAGTGGGAACAGTGAACCTGACCCTTCTGAAGCCTAATGCTTTCCCTAGTGCTACTTAGGTTGAAGTGGGAATAGTAAATCTGACCCCTCCAAACTCTAACGCTTTACCTACAGTCATTCAGGTTGGAGTGGGAATTGAAAATCTGACCCCTCCAAAGCTCAATGCTTTCCCAACTGTTCCTTAGCTTGGAGTGGGAAGAGTAAATCTGACCCCTACAAAGTCTGTTGCTTTCCATGCTGGTGCATAGATTGGAGAGAGAAGTGTAAATTTGCCCCCCACTCCCAATTCCAACACATTCCCTGCTGCTGCATAGATTAAACTGGGTATAGTAAATCTGACAAGTCCAATGCTTTCCCTTTTTTTGTAGCTTAGGCTGGAGTGGGAATAGTAAAATGTAACTTTTTAAAGTGCAGTATGTCTTTCCTACTGTTTCTCAGGTTGAACAGGGAGTGGTAAATGTTATTTTTCAAAACTTTTTAATTTTTTGATTTTTGTGTGGTGAATTTGGAATGATAATTTTGTTTAATTCATGTTTTTGGTTTAATTTTTATTTTAATGCAGTTTAATTGTATGTTTGATATTTATTTTTATTTTTTATGTTTGTTATGTTGGATGTAGCATTTAAAATATTTTCCCTTTTTGATAATGATATTGTTATTAAGTTTTGTACCTTTTTAACATAAGTATTTTTTTATTTTGATTATGTTTTTCTTTTAATTATTTTTCTAATTGTTGGTGGTTTTTAAAATATCTTTTTTATTTTATTTTAAAGTATATTTTTATTGGAATGTATTTTTCATTTTATTTAAAAAGTTTTTTCAGTAACATTCATTTTAATATGTTTGTAACATGCAATTTTAATTACTTAGTCAATATATTGTTTCATTTTAATTGTTTATCTTTTTTATTCTAAATGTATGTCATATATATTTGTATTCATATTCATTAGGTAAAATCAAGTATGTATTTTAATTTTGGTAAAAATAATTTCAGTTAGTTATATTATTTATGATGTATTTGATTCTTTCTTTAGACTTTTTTTAAAGTATATATTTTTTAAAATATGTATTATTTTTGTTTTTACTTTCTTACTATTTATATATGTTTATTATTTTGAAAGTTATATTTTAAATACTTTTAATTATATACACTGTCCTATATAATCTCAATATTTGGAACTACAATATTTTATAGATGATATTTGTCTATGTTACATTTTATGTTAACTAGATATATCTGTGCATCACAATATTTTTTACATCAAAATTATGTCATAGAAGCATAATACCTTCTTACATTTGAGCCACTGCGGAATTTTCTTTCTTCAGGTTATTAGAGTTGTCCAACTTAACTGTAATAAGGCAATCAGAGGCAGACGTATGCAGACATTATGGGGTCCTAATGATTATATAGTCTATAATTACATCCAAAATGACTGTCGATCCTCCTGGTGGTGAGTTGGAGTAGTACTTCCATCCTTCCAATATTGGATCCTTTTCATCTCTACTTTTTAGTCTCTGCTTTCGTCTGTCCTTTTATGTCTCTACTTTAAGAAGTTTGACCACTCAAGTGACACTAGAGTTCAGTATCATCTGCACATGATTATGCTTTACAGAAAGGCATTATAGTAGTTTGATAGGTTAATCTATATACACATTAATCTACACCAATGATACAGATGATCCCCACAGGTCAATGTTATTCAAAAGTGACCATCGTAACTGTTTGTGACCTTCCTTTCAATAAACGGTGCAGGAATGTATGGTCTGTCATCAGCTGTACCAAAGGCTACAGACAAATCAAGAAGGACAGTAAAGCTTGAGCGCCAGAAATCTCCATATACACTTACTTGTCCAAGATGTCAATTAGTATAGTCTTGCTCCAACCTGACAGCTGGCCAACCAACTGTGGTGCGCTAAGTACTCCTGAAGTTGAAGCACCACTTTTTCAACTAAAATGAAGATTTGTGAAAGGTCAGAATGGAAACTGAGGTTGAATGTATAAACAATAGGGGCCATTGCTAACCTATACCAGTTTTGACGCACAGAGACACTTGTGTGGCACCATAAGTAAAACATTGCAAGTGTAAATAGGAATCAGGGAGAGGTGCAGACTTGAATCAGAAAGAGGTACTCTCTACTGTGCAGAATGTCTTCAGTGGGGCCTGGGGGTGCAGTTTAGAGAGGGAATTGTCCAGGCTGCAGACACAAATCAGGGAAGGTCCACTCTATATTTTAGCAGGCTTTAGGGAGAGATGCTCTCCATTATGCAGGTAGGACTCTAGGAGAGGCAGCTTCCACCACGCAGATAGGTGCAGAAGAGATGCGCGGTCCATGCCTCAGGCAGACGTCTGGAAGAAGTGTTCTGCACAGATCAGACAGGAGTCAGACAGATGTGTTCACTTCACTGCAGATTGGCATCAGGGAGAGATGATCTCTGTTATTCAGACAACAGCCAGAGAGAAGTATCCCCTCAATGCAGACTGGAGTCAGAGACATGTGTTTCCCACACTGTACACAGGAGTCCAGGAGATGTGTTCCTAACAGTGGAGATAGGTATCAGCATTTGATGCTCTCCGCAATAAAAACTGGAGTCTGGAAGAGGTCTCACCACAGTGCAGACAGGAGTCAAGAAGATGTGTTCACCATACAGTGAAGAAACACTACACCACAATTGAAATAGAGCCCTACCAAAATATTGCATTCATTATATTGACTACCACTATATTGTCAAGGTAAGTAGATGTGAAACCATTCTCATCTTGTGCAGAGCCTGTGTGCCCACTCAGAGGTGTTGCCAGGAAAATGAGCAGTCACTCATCTGTGGTCACTTAAAACCAGTCCTGGAGGTAACTTCTCTCCCACTGGGTGCAGAGCCAGCCTTGCTAGCGTGGGCTTTAGGGACAAAGGCTTTCCCTTCTTCAAGTCTCTCCTTACACTAAACTATGAATGAACAGGTCTCATCTCTGTCCCTTTCAAGGTAATGAATTTCCTGGATCCAAAACAGTTTATCCTGGACACATAGGGATTAAATGCCACATACCCAGCCCATTCTGTCACTCGGCCTAAGCTATTGTTCTGCTCTGAGATTAACTTTAAAACCTCATTAAGGTTAAGCACTTACTTGCTGGCAAACTAATGTAAATTATCCTCCCGGAGCCTCAGGGATGGAAAAGATAAATTTCTAAAAGGTACTTTTCCTGAATATTTATAAAAAATCTGACTTTAACATTGAATTGGGCTTTTATCAAACATTATAAAGTCTTTAATGCTTTTTGTAGTCAGTTCCTCTCAAAAGTTATAGATAAAAATGTATATTCTGGACTTTGACATTTTTTAGGATTCATCTACTACCTTGCCAGTGAAAATAGCATTTAGGACCTAGTCACTAGAGAAACATGCTATTTTAAATTTCAAACATGTTCCAGTTTTAAATATCAGTCACCCTCACTTGTTGGCAGCAAAGTGTACTCAGGTTGACTTAATAATAATTAAAAGCATGTCATTCCACCTGTTAAAAAGGGTTATTCTGACAGATTTGACAGCAGGTATTTAGGCTGATGCAGTCCTGTTACACATGGTAGGCCTGATGCCATGTTTTCCAGGCCCACTCTTTCGATGGCACAAAAAGTGCTGTAACAGGTGGACTTTAACTTCCAGGCCCTGGATACATTTTCTATACAATATACTAAGGACGTTTAGGCAAGTTAAATAAGTCAATTATGGGTAAGCCAATTCAACCATGTTTAAGGGCAGAGCAATGGCATTTTACTCCTGTTTAGCAGGGGTATAAGAACAGCAAAAATAGGGTCCAGAAAAAGGTGAAAAGTCTGAAGTGACCATGCAGAAAAGGCAGGCTTGCTGCACATGTAAGTAAGTACATGTGTCTGATTTCACCCTTCTATGGATGTGGAGGAATGTTTGTTTGGATAAATTCCAAGAATCTAGGGAAAAGAGTTCTTCACCAAAGACATACCTATCATCTGTAATTTCATGAACAATATTTTATGTTTCAATAAACATTCTTGCATTCTACTTAGACTCAATTTAAGAGTTTGCTAACTTTCTGTACAACTCATTTTGCTCACTTAGGAACACAAAATAGAATCCCTGAGTGTTGAATTGCAGCACCAGAATAAAGCTTGTGATCCAGCACACTGATCTTCATTCTTCAAACACTGACATCCTCATCCATTGGCCCCGAGAAGTTGGGCTCATAATTTATCTAGGAATGCTCTGTCTCATGTGTCACATAAATGTGACCCTTTGAGTAGCAGACAGCAGCCTCAAGTCCTCATAGTTGAGCGCACTACCATGTTACTCAGTGATATAAAATGTTAGTGCAAGCAGAAACCCATTAAATGAGGTGGGAAGGAAGAGCAGGGTAGGAGGATGGCCTTAGCACGGAGGGTGACGAGTTAAGCAAATGTTAATTAATATCTTGACTGCTCTCCTGATGCCCTCCCAGAATTCAGAGAGGGACTCAAGACCTGGCAGTTCAACTGATTCCATCTCCAGCAGCAGGAGCCCAGCGTCTGGATACCCTCACGGGTGATTATCTGTGCTTTACAAATCCTAGTTGATTGATTGAGTGATGCCCTTGAGTTCAACTCAGACTCATAGTTCAAGGTCATTATTTATTGCCCCCTCTTCATGATAAATATAGGGCCTGGACTATGACATAGGGATGACAATCTCACGCTCCTTGGTCAACAACTCAAAATCATGTGAATATTTTCTGCCATAGTAACAGTTACCAAGACAACCAAAGCTGAAGCTGTTGAAAAGGTACCTTTTAATCTGTAAACTCGAGAAAATCAAAAGTAACTAAACATCTTTTTTCAAAATAGTTAATAATAGCAATAATCACGGCGAAAGGGGGCTTTACCTGAAATACAATCACCTCTGCCTCTGTGATTACAGAAATGCAGCTCAATAGAACTAAATCATGCGGCCTATGCACATGCACGGAGAGGGGAGCAGATGGGAGCTGGGTCTCCAGAGAGCTGCAAACGGCCACGGGGGAGAGATTTTAAAGGACCCCCCTGCACAGGGGACTCTATATATAGCGAAGCGCGAACTGCTACACATCTCTTGCTCGGCACCTCTCATCTCAAAATGAAGACTTTTCACCAGTTGTAGTCAGAGTTGGTGAGGTATTTTATAGTATGCCACAAAGATTGTCTTTTCCTTTCCTATGAATACATCTGTATTTATGTTATCCCTTTAATCGGACAAACATCATAACAAGTGCAGAACATTTGAATATTGCTTATCCAACTGTTAACATTGAAAAATGATCGTTTTAATCCTCGAGACAATGCGCCCGTTTATGCACGAGCTCCTTCTTAGGCTTGAGCAGCACAAATTGTATACACTTGTGGTCTGCACTCACACTTAACAACCGCTTTTAGTGCATGCTAGGTGCCAGCACAAATGGTCGCAAAAAAGGTGCAAATGCCGTTTCCTCGTGCCGTGTCCATTTTTCGCAGGTGGAAATCGAGTGCAGGTTCAGAACTCAGGGGACAGCCAGAGGAAATGTGATTCGCTGAGTAATTGTGGCACCTAATTTTATACCCCCGTCTAAAGTACCCCGTAAGTATGCCAACATAGAAATGTGATGCACGTGTTTCTTTTCCCAAGCATACCACAACGACTGGTTAGAAAGCAGCCGACGTTTTTTTATTTACACTCGCCTGGAAATCAAATTATTCACTGTACAAAAAAAAAACAGCAATGGGAGGGCAGAAAATAAAAGGGAGAGGGAATAAACGAGCCACAGCTGAACACAGCCTGTCAGTGTCTCCAGCTCTCTGTCCTTGATGAAAAAAGTTGAGAAACTAAACCCCCATTTGATTTTTTTATGATGATTTCACAGACTTACAAAAATAGACATCTTGCTGTCACAAATGCATCTGCTGTAAAATGAGAACACAACATGATTAGGAATAATGATAGCTGAATGGCGCGCGCGCCGGTGCACGTGTGGGTGGGCGCGAGCGGCGAGCCTGCATGCGCTTTGTAGCGCGAAACATATCAAACAGTAATTTGCATTTTGATTGAGTAAGTGGCGGGAAGGTTAGCAATCAGCTTTAATGGCGAGCCCCCCGATGCATTAGCATTCCGGTGCAGTGTGAAGGGAAAAGGGCTGGACCTCCAGGGCACAATGCAGCAGCCTGACGATCAGAGGAAGAGATCGCCCGCCTCTAAGCGCCAGGCAGGAAAAGGTCTTCCCCTGCACAAGATGCAGAAGCTCGAGGTTCTTTCTGCACAAACGCAGTTTTCAACCTGTGCCATATGCCTTCCTTTTCATACTACCGAAAAAACAGTCTCGCAAAGGGGGTTAATTACAATGACGCCTCGTTTAATTACAATGACGCCTCCTTGTATTTCCACGCGCCTGCAATGTTAAGGTCTGGCTTAGAGACAGCTTTTGCCATCATCCTTAAGTAATTCTGCTTCTTCTTCTTCATCATCATCAGTTATTGGTTCAGCCCAATAAACAGCATCCATGCAGGTGGGGAATGGATCCTCTGCCTTTGGCCATTGACGTTGTTGCCAGTGTCAGTGTCTTTTTGAGTCAGCTCACATGACAACAGGGGCGGTGCGTCCATTGGGGCGTTGGGGCGTTGCCCCACCTGCCAACTCCGTAATGGACGCACCGCCGCTGTATAGGTTCAGGTTGTATTCATATCACATCATGATACGCAGCGAAAAGGGACGGCGCTGAAGGGGGTGGCCTGGGGGCGGGGCTGCGGCAGCTTGAGTGACAGTGAGTCCACTGAGCGCTGCTGCTGCAGTACTATTGAAGTGTGCGCATGTCCATTTTTGGGCTGGTCAGTTTTATGATCAGCCCGAACATGCGCACACTAGCTTGAAGGCTTCTCCGCAGACCGGCTGCTGGTGAGGGAGGGAGCTGGGAGGGACCCGAGGGAACAGCAGCCCGGCTGGGTCTCATATCCATGGGCGAGGAGTTACCATGCCCCCTAGCCAATCCTGGCACATTGTTGCTGTCTATTTGTGCAAGGATTGGCCGCTAAGACACCGCGCAGCAGTCCGTCACGTGACGTCACCGCGCTGCACACGACAACGACACGGACACACACACCGCCAATCCGCCATCAACACTGTGCTGAATAATGTAAGTGCGGGGCGGCATTGTGGGCGACTCGCCTTTCCCTGGCTGTTGAAAGTTCATCTCCTTTCTGTTACCACCCTGTTTGAACAAAGGTGTGTTTAAAATGCTCTATAGTTACTGCACATCAAACGGCGAGGCGGTATAGCTGAGATTAGTCAGTGTGCTAGGAAGTGACACACATTTTTCCTGCCGGTTTATCGTCCTGCCTCTTAAGTTTGCTGGCTGAATGTTAATTTTGTGACGAATACTGGCGACAACAGGTCTTCAGGTTGTAATCAGTCGTGTTGGTTTCCTGAGACTGGGGCTTTTCTGACGAATCTTACAAGAAATGGAGGCCCTGAGATGCTGGGTTTTAGATCCCGGCCACGTGGAGCACTGCGTGCTGGGTTGAAGCCCAGCAAGCAACACTGCCTGCCTTGTGTAAAGATATTTTCAGCAAACCTTACAGTGAAGTGGTTGTTAAAAACGTGCGTAACGTCACCCAAAGAGGTTCGCTGTGTTGCTTGTTCGCCTAGACCAGTTTTTCCACCGAAAGTCCACATAATATACATCATCGTGGAGTTATCCACTGACTGACAGCCTGCAGTGTGTGCAGTACCGCACCGAGTCTCCCATTGTTTGTTTACAGCATGCGCTTTGGGGTCTCTATGCTGTCACGTCATCCGCTGTGTGTGGTCTGAATTCCGCAGTGCCTGCAGCATGTGCTATGTGGTCTGGGCTCTAAATCCGTTTTTAGAGCCTTTGCGATGTGCTGCTGTGGTCTCACATGATCTGCATTGTAATTGAATTTATATAGCGCTTACTACCCCATGCGAGGCCTCGAAGCGCTTTTTCGGCGAGTAGCACGCTACTGCGGAACGCAAAGAGGATTAATGGTGAATTATGGTGAATTAGTATAGGGAGATAAGAAATTCATTTGAGCGGTGCACATGTGATGTGGGGTGTGTGTGTGTTTTTCTGGGCTAGGCTTTAAACTGTCTGCCTCATTATAGCACTGAAGGAGATCATTGAAGCGGCTCAGGCTGGGATGTCTCATATGGAGAGTGAATTGAGCGCAGTTGCTTGCACTTGATTCTTTTAGGTATTGAGATTTTGATTACAAATAACTTTAGAAGAACTTCACAGAGGAGCGGAGGTGTGCAGGAAGTATTTTTCAATACTTCAGGATTGGACAATTCTGGAAAAGAGGGTGAGTGTTATGAGTGTTGTGTCCTCTTTTGTCTTTCCTGGTGAGTTAGGGTCATGTCACGGTTGTGTGTGTAGAGAAGGCACGTGAATTTGGCGGGAAGCTGATTTCATATCATTTTTATTTTTTGTAATTTATGTTCTATACTATGTCTGAAGACTCTGGAACATCTCTGCATAGTAGGTTCAACTCACGAGACCACTGACACAAATCTATTAAATCTCCCACCAGAGACTCACCAAAGACTCCGGATAGTTACCCGTGATTGCTGGTCACTTGATTTAACCAGGAAACCGAGACACAGGGAGGTGAACATTTGAACATGGATGGCAGACACAGAGACTTCGAACCATGGGACAGACACACACTGAAACCAGGATGGGAAAGGGACACGGACACTGAGACACCGACAGTGCAACATATAGAAATTGACACTGTGACAGGGAGACAGGCAAGAACAATGGGAGTGGGAAGTGTGGTAACTTAGGGAGACCCCAAAACTGAGGCCTACACTGAAACATGGAAAGGAAAACAAGCAGAGACAGTCGAGGTGGGAGACCCAGACACTTAGACAAAGAGACACCAACATTGGGGCAGGCAGACACTGCATTTCGGACAGAGAAATAGATTCGAACACTGGGACATAAAAGTAACCTTCATTTACTTGTTGTCGTACTTTCATGAAAGACCTAAAGTCCAGGTGTGTTTTTTTGTTCTATTTGGCCTCCAAAGCCCATAGTATTTTCTGTATTGGCTTAATATCTCCCTCGGTTTTGTGCAATATAAGTTACTTCCTCGCGTAATAGTTTTATTTTGACTGGAGAGTATTTTGCGACCGACAAAGGTGTGATACACACTCTACTACAATGCACCATTAAAATAGCAGAAATTATGTTGACGCAGGAACACTGCCTCTTGTGCATTTTAGGGAACGTGGCATTGTGATTAATGGTGAATACGCTACATTACGTGTTCACCAAGATATGGGAAACTGGTGAAACATTTCTCATGTGTAGGTGATTCAAACATTGTGTGTAACTAGACATCACGAGCGCCACCTTGTGGCTTTTCTTGCGTAGTTGAAAATGTTTGCAGTGTTCTCTTCCCGTCATCCATGTTGCAAACGCTCATCCACGCTGATTTTCTAAAGATTGGGATTGTAACACAATGTTGGAGTTTTTAATTTGTGTGCCAGTTTTCAGTGGAATTCAGAAAATCGGAATTGTGTGTCCGACGCCTAATTACCCGCAGTCCCAGAGCTGATAATTCGCGCTCATAAAATAGCACAAACGCACATTTATTTTCCTCTCTTTTTCAACATGGAAAATATCTTTTCATGAGGATAAATCCCTGACGCTTTCCCCCACAAGATATGGTTTAGCTCCTTTATCATCCAAATTGTGCCACTTACGCCTCTGTTTACTTGTGTAGTTATGGCGGGGAATGCATTGCAAATGTTTGTGCATAACCCCAATGTTGCTGTTTTGTCAGTGCTGCTCGCCACACTTGCAGTGGGCACTTCTGTGGGAGCCCCGCTGCCCGCGAAGATGAAAGAACAGGGAGCTGTGCCTTTAAAAATGCGGCTTGTAGCACCTGTCAGAGGCTTTCAGGGCCTGGCCAAGAAAAATGAACGTGAAAAAGCTCCTCCATTAACATAAAGCCATTTAGTTGATCAATGGTCCCCAGCAGTAAACAAGGATGGTTAATCCATAGAGCAGCTGAATGGGTCTGCAGCCCACTGCCTGGGCGTGAGGGCTGCCGTGACAATAGGGAAGAACAATGTTTGTGATTGACCCGGCGCAGAGCACTGCCTGGAAAATTAAAACTGCTGAAGAGAGGGAAAGCAAAGCGAGACGGCGAGAGGGGGAGAGCTAGAGGTAAAGAAGAAGGCGAGGACACGACAGAAGGGGAGAGCAAAAAGGAGATGAGAGGGACAAGGGAAGAAGTGGGGTTGGGATAAGATGGAGGAGGGAAGGGGTGACAGATAAACTGGAGGGAGAACATGTGTAAATAAAGGAGGTAGGGAGGAAGAAATGCACAAGGAAGTAAGCAAAGAATTGGTCTATGGTGGGAAAGAAGGGTGAAGGAAAGAAAAAGGTAAAGAGAAATAGATGGAGGAAGGGGGTGTAAATGAGAAAGTTGTGAAAGAAAAGGAACAGAAAGAGAAGGGAAGAGGGAAAAAAACAAAGAAGGGGTAAATAGAAGTAAGGGAAAGAGAGGCTAGTAAAGATGGGATGAATGAAGTGAAAGAAAGGGTAGTGAGAAAGAGATGGGACAGGTGTGATGGCAAGAAAGGAGGGAAGAAAGAAAAAGAGCAAGAAAGAACGCAAGACAGAAAAAGAAATCATCTGAATGAGAGCAACAGAGAAAGTAAACGAAGCACATATGTAAATAAAGAGAAAATAAAGTCGGAAACAAATAAAGAAAAGTAGCATAGAAAGAGGATGCCAGGAGAGAAAAAGTAAAGGAACTGAGCTCTAGGTGATGAAATAGACAAATGGAAGTGAGGGAAAAAAGCACAGATAGAGACAGTGTAGAGGACAAAGGGAGAGGGGAAGAAAGAGAGTCAACAATAGGCTTAGGAAAAACAAACCATTCTGAGAGCACCTACAGTCAAGATCCTTCACCTTGTACATCAGTTAGAAGGCCTTAAGTCTAGCTACAACTGTTAACATATCACTACATCTTTGGGAACACATAGTCTCAGGTGAAGGATCTTGACTGTAGGTGCTCTCAGAAAGGTTGGTTTTTCCTAAGCCTATTGTTGACTGAACATTACGTGCTCTTGGCCATAGTACTTAGTGTGTACATCTTATCTTAAGCAACATTTCAGCACTCCTTGTTTTGGAATACCTTCTACTCCATTTAAAGGTATTTTCTGTATTCCTGGTATGAATGGCTCCAAACTAAATGGCTAAGAATGAGTTCTGGTGTTGGAATATGCAGAAGGGTTCAGGTTTGTGCAGTAGACTGTGATGAGTTTTCAACTTCCAGAGAAAATATAGAGAGGACATGAGATGAGAGAACTCTCTTAAGGGCATACTTTTTAAGGAGGCCCTCTGCTTTTGATTGCAGTGGCTCAGTTTATTTGGTGATTCACAATTCCAATCATGGGTAAAACATGGCTTGTTGAACATAGATGAGATGTACTTGCAAATTGTTTGATTGCGTATTGCATTTCAGGTTTTCAATTTGACCAATCTTTTGACTTCTTACCAACGAAATATGAGTGTCTTCCTGGTCGAGGACCACACTGCTTTTCTCTTATCTGTCTTGTATCAAGACCCTGCTGGACTATGGGGTGAAAGAAAGCTTGAATAAGCAGCTACCTATGTTATATGACATCTCTTTATTAATGTAATAACTGCACTTTCACAATTGCTTTATTAACCTTCCTGCTTTCTCAAATTTTCTTGAAAATGCACCATTTGTCCACTCTTTTTTCAAAATTTTCTCGGGGGGAGAACCCCCCCGAACCCCCCTTAGGTTGTTCTGGCTCGCTCCCTACGCTCGCTCGCTGCAGTGCAGTATGCCAATAATTTTACGCCCCACCACTTTCAAATGTCACCAGCCACCACTGCATGACAACCATTCAATAAGAGGAATGCTCATCATCTTGAGTGATGGCCTTTTGCCCCAATACATGAGCTAAGTATTGGGAAGGGACAAGAACTAAAGCAGTCTGTCTCTTGACTCACCATCTGCCTTACATGGAGCGGCTTAGCGAGGTCCGCACAGGCAGTGAGGCAGGCACTGAGGCTGGCAGTGAGGCAGGCAGTGAGGCTGGCAATGAGGCAGGCAGTGAGGCTGGCAGTGAGGCAGGCAGTGAGGCTGGCAGTGAGGCTAGCCACTTGCTATGGCTCTGACACACAACAGCCTCACTGGCCTCAGCTTCTAGGCGCCAAAACCCCCGCACACAGAGGGTGGCTCGAGTGCCACATGGAGGGTCACACTATCTGAACCTAGAGCCACACGGCTGGTAATCCGTCACAACATGTGTCACTTTCCACTGAGCTCCACTGCTGCCGGAAGTGATGCTTTCTTGGCGGGGTTCAGGTGTGGGAGCTTCAGCACGCCCTCCTCTGACCCACACTTCCCATTTTTGAATAGCACTTTGCTGAAGCAACTCTAGAAGGACATCAGAATCATGGAGTGCTCTGTCTGGACCAACGTCCCAGAGGATAATGGGTTCCTGCAGGGGCATAACAAAATCATTAGAGGGGCCACCCAGCAAGGAACCATGATGGGCCCCCTAGGGCCCCCGTCCTGTACTGTTTCATCACCTCCGGCCTTCAGAAGCGTTACACAGTGTAGTCAACGCCACAGGCTTTAGCATTAGACAGTACAACTATTCATCTGGCGAAAAACGTAAGTGAGATAAAAACATTGGCCGTGTAAATCACCCAAAAATAAAATAAAAATATAACCACTTGAAGTTTAAAGAAATATGTTATTTTGACATTTTTAAGAGTTTCATTTTCGTACATTACATTGTACCATAATGTTGAGTGAAATGTAATTAAAAGTAATAGTTTCTAGACATGAAATTAGAAACATTCAAGAACCTCGTCCCGCGCCCTATCAATGATGCCATGAGTCAACCAAGAGACAAGTGAGCCATGTGCACTTTATATTTGATCAAAATTGTTGTTAAATGAGGAAGAACATTATAGTCTGACCCAAATAAGATGTTTTTAAATCAGAAATTCTAAGCTGAATTAATTCATGGTGCCCTTAAATTGGACAGTCAAGCACAATGTGGTGCACTACAAAACGTATGGTTAATTGTCTCCCTAAAGTAAACTAGGACTCTGTGTTCAATAATGCTGTCTTGAAAAATACAAGTGTCATATGTTAAATAAAACTGACACTATAAGAGGGGGTTTTCTAGAAAAGTGTGCATCACTTAGTGACCAAGGGAACGAGGCACTCATGGGCTTTGCTCTAATATGGCCTGCCAGCTCCATGTTGCAAGGGTTGGGTTGAGCCAGATGTTTGGCCTAAGCCAGGTTTGAGCTGTACTTAACTTCCAAACCTATTCACAGATCTTGCACAGTCCAGCATTGCACAGCAGAGCTATTCTTCAGTTTCATACAGCACTTACTGGTGCTTTTATTTCTATTGCATGGTTCTATCCCATACTTACAGGCTCAGCAGACCTGACACAGCAGAGCTATACCCCAGGTCACATGCTTTAACAGCACTTAGCTGTTAGACAGAAGAGCTATATCACATTATCACAAACTGTACAGGCTCAGACCTTACACAGCTTGCCTCATGTCGCACAGAGAAACATATTCAACAACTTGCTAGTTTCAGGAACCTTCCCCTCGACCCTCAAGACCTGCTACATCAGACTGCTCATAAAGAAGAGGAAATAACTCACGTCATCAGATTTAACCAGTTCCCCACTGACCTGCAATGGTCTATTCATAGAAAAACTGATGGAACGATTTACCTTAACTCAGACCACTGACTTCATTGAGGGGAACAAACTCCTCTTTGACTGCCAAACATATTTTAACACAGGCAACGTCAATGATTCTACCCTCAGTTCCAACTGGGATTATTGCAAAATGACAAAGGACAGAAATGAAGTGACTGCACTGCTACTGCTGGATCTATCTGCCACTTTCGGCACGGCCCACCTCTCAACTCTGGTAGACTAGCGGATCCGTGCATCTAAGAAAGCATTCAAGATTGGATCGCCTCCCTTAATGGCAGGTTCGGCATCACCTTACTGCTGCCATCTGCTCAAGCTCTATCCCACATCCTTGCCAACTTCATCTATCACTTCCTTACAACTATGCTGACAACACTCCTAAAGCTAGAAATCCCTGAGGAATCAGACTTTTCCAGAATTGAGCACTGTCTCTGTGCCATTAATGAATGGATGTCGATCAGCCACCTAAAACTCAACTTTTCCAAAACTGAGATGCTAACCTGTGGAGGATAAAGAAACAGCCTTTCTACATCCATCTGTCCCAAGCAACTCAATTCAACTATGAAGATCACATGAAGGAAGACATTTCAGAGTGATCATAAACTCCAAATTCTTTCAATCGAGGCACAAATAGCAACTTCTACACCATAAAACTCTTTGACGCATGCACCCTTAACCAGAGTATCTGCAGAAATGACATTCAACCATCACCCGTGTCATTTATCGAGTAGACTATACAAATGGTCTTTAGCTAGGGCCCCCACTCTTCCCACTCGGAAAACGTTAAGTATCTAAGCAGCGCAGTTCCTTAACCTTCGCCCAGGGAACTGCACCACACGAGTGCTTCAAGCACATCACTGAATCTCTGCATTGAGTGTGCTCTGTGTCATTCACAGAGCCATTCAAGCCAAAGGCCAGTTGTTCATTAAGGGTAATTTACAAAGATATTCATAGAACAGAGCACTCCATTCTAGAGTCACACATTGGCTGATCACCCCCCCCCCGCCCCTGTATTCACTGTATAACCAACAAAATTATGGAACTTATCCCAAGCAAGAACAGGAAACATCCACAATCACCGGAAAGTAAAGTCCTGGCTCTTACCATCTAAAGACGTAGAATCCAACTGATCAATGAAAAAATTGTTCTATTGACCACAAGGAAAATTTGAGCATCAGATGATCTGGAGCCATTTCCACTCAAGATCCGGAACTTACCCATTCCCACTGAAGAATCAGAACTGATCAAGGAAGGTAGGGACACATACATTTATCTCACTTTACATCATTAGCGCAGCAGCATTGTTGGAGTATTATGGAAAGTACATTCTACTACTCATCACAGGCACAAAAATAACTTCCACATATCCCACATCCAACCAGCAACAGCATTACAATATTTTAATGCAAAGCTGGTGTGTTCAATTCCTCGTTCATCCTCAACACAGTACCCACGTAAGCACAGTGACCTATGTCAGGAAAAGAACATCACTCTTTCACCACACGCTACACCTTAAGTTTTCCCACTAAGGCAACATTTCAACTCAAATTTCCTCCAATGGATGTAACATACAATCTACCCACTGATGGGCTACAGTGCCTCATCCGGAGTATGAAGCGTTGTATAAATACAATTATAATACAGTACAGTTATAACAAGCATTGGCATAGCCAATAGGTCTCGCTTTTGGGACCTTATAAGTATTTAGTTTTGCAGCACAATATCCTTGGTGCAACAACATCAGCTGTTGCATGGCTAAACCTTGTACCTTATAAGTGTTTAGCCATGCAACAGTTGATGTTGTTGCACCAACGATATTGTGCTGCATAACTAAATACTTATAAGGTCCCAAAAGCGAGACCTATTGGCAATGCCAATGCTTAGTCCAATGATAGTCCACCAAATGCAGATGTCATACACCTGCTGGCTACAGACAGGATATGTGTGGGATGTTTACAATCAAGCCGTCTGGAGGAAAGAAACGCTAACAGAATTGTGCTGTAGAACATTACAGCATCCGAGTGATTCAGCAAATAGTGATGTGTGAAAGCCCTGGTGGGGAGTGAGGAGAGGAGGGGTGGCTGGGATGACACGCCAAGAAGAGGGGCTGGGGAATTCTACCCACGGCAAAAACACAAAGGGATGGCGTGCAAATGCAACACGTAACCACGTATTACTGCAGCTTCAACATGTGAAAACAATAGGTTTCAGTGTCTCTTTGTCCCAGAGAGCGAGGGAGGCGGGCGGGGGTTGTGAGGGAAGAAAGATAGATTAAAGAGAGTAAAAGAGATGAGAGAGAGTAAAAGAGATGAGAGAGAGTAGAAGATATATGAGAGAGAGAGTAAAAGAGATGAGAGAGAGAGAGTAAAAGATGAGAGAGTAAAAGAGATGAAAGGGAGAGTAAAAGAGTTGAGAGAGATGAGAGAGATGTGAGAGAGAGAGAGAGAGAGAGAGATGAGAGAGAGAGAGAGAGAGAGAGAGAGAGAGAGAGAGAGAGAGAAAAGCATGATGCAGGGATCTCCTGGTACAAATCCTCTGTTTGCCGGTAAATTCACTGTGTAAAATCTACCCCGATCGTTGATTTGGAGGAAGGACATGAATCCACAAGAATATAAAATTGGCAAGCGACATCCATAGACATACCACAAAGATAATCAACATAAGCGTAAAAAACGATTCTGGACTACAAAACCCATTTTGTAAAGGAAGCAACACAAGTCAAATAGGTAAGAGACCATGGAGGAAACTACATCTCCCAGCAGACACTGGTGGTACAAAGCAATGAGCTGCTGCACAAGTGCCGCTGAGAATGTATGACCAGTAAAACCAGAGGCGCCAAGCACTGCCACCTGGTAGGGTCTGCAAGAGTCGTCCGCATCGCCGCCTCGGGTAGCCATGGTGACATGCACGAGAGAGCTTCAAGCGTCTCAGAATTAAGAAGCGAAGATAACTCGGTTCTGAGACTGCATGCAAGCTCGATGGTCAAGGCAAGTCAATGGGAGCTGTGCCAACCAATTGCTTGCGGGGCTCTCCGATCACGTGATGGCGTGTGCTGCAGAGCGAAGGTTAAAGTCTTTTAGTCACGGACTGTAGAGCGAGACAGAGGAGCTGGGTTACGGTACCGAGTGCCGAGGGAGCCGGAGCCTGCACAGGTCTCAGCTAGCTGGAACAAGCACGCGAGAAGAAGAAGAAAAAAAAAAAAGGACGCGAGTGGTGCGAAGGCAAAAGTGAAAGCAGGGGTGCGCGTGCGCGACGGCAAGCACGCTAGTGGAAAATGAAGATGAATGCACATCACGCGCGAGAAAGACAGATGGCAGCTGTGAGGCGCGCGCGCTTGTGCGCGTAACCGCAAGCTGGTGGCCGGCAAAAGCAGCACTTTAAAAACCCGCTTACTAAATGTCTCGCAGAGCAGCGCATGCGCGCTGGCTCAGGCGAGACCTAAAAACTGTACACACGAGCTATGGAAAACAAAACTATCTCTATGGTTATACAGAGGGTACATTTCTTCACTTTAAACAGTAGAAAAAGTTTTGAGTCCCAGAAGAACCTGGGTACCCCACGCTGTCAATGATGAACTAGACAGACTGGTTCACTGCAGCAGTCCTCATCATTCCACTTCAGTCTAAATTCAAATGAAAAATACCCCCGAAATCAACTCTGTTCAATAAAATGAAGAGGCTGACAACAAGGCAAGCTTTGCACACTTGCACCTCCTCATACCTGCGTGCACAATGTCCCATTCGATCCTGTACTTTAGCAGCAGTAAAAGACCCCCCTTTCCTGCACTCTTAGATGCTACCTCAGTGTCCATTCAGGTAAAGTAGCCTATAGCTCGATGGGCAGAGTTGCGGATTACACTGCGCCACACCATTCCATTCAGAAGCAGTTTATTTTTTCAAACTTTGGCCCGTCTGAAGTTGGTGGTGATTTCTGGGGGGGTCTTTTTCATCTCTGCTTTCTCCTTTTGTCACTTTTTCAATCCTGCTCTTCCTTCTTCCTTCTTCTTTCCGCTTTTGTGTTTTTCTCTCTCTAGCTCTGGATAATGCTGAGGAAAATTAAGTGGCAGTCCCCAAAAATGAGTGTCAGTGGGCCCCACCTCCGACCACCAGCTCCGATTAAGCACTACAAGGTTAAAAACAGAGTGTAAGATAAGAAAGATTCAACATGGCAGCAATGCACAATGGCAATGAAGCTATGCATTTGGAGCCAGATCTCAAAACTGTTACACATGGTCTAAAATTCACTGCAGTAAATGTATGAGTTTTTCTCTAATTGCACTTTCTTTCACCAGGCTGGGAGATCCTTCCTTACATACGAAGGTGCTAGTGTCAATAGGCATGCCCTAACGCTTCTGTCTGACATCTCACACACCTTCTCTCTATTCAGTTGTTTGTCTGTCAGTCTAGCATTAGTGGAGGCACAAGGAGATTTCAGTTCATCACCACACTATCTATTGCTCTGCTCTGTGTTGCATGTTTTTGCCATGCAATCCCTTCTCCTTCCCTCTTATGTCCCAGAAATGAATTTAGAGCACCTTCTGGAAAAGTTGTATATTTTACAGAGACTAAATAGTGTCAGTAGTGTTCCCAAGGACCAGTGTTAGTTGCATCTTCAGACACCTTTAGATAAGTAATGGTATGGCAATATAAGCATTACATTTGATTTGCAATCTCAGAGAGCGGAGTGGGGAGGCATGGTCTTTCAAGGGTTTATACAGCAAATAGATTACAAATAACATACATTTTAGAGGAGTACCTAAGCAGTAATGTTAATGAACAGTGGAGCACACAATGGTCAAGGTGTCAATGTTGCCAGTGCCCCTGCATCAATATTACATTTCCATAAATTAGTAAGCAGTGCGGTGCCAGTGTATCACATCCAGTGCATAGTGACACCACTATGCAATCACAGTCTGAGGTCCTTGGCTGTGCGTTTGAGGTCTTCAAAATGTTCAACCTGCAGATGTTCCTTTCCTTAATTTATGGTGAAGTTTGGCCAATATAAAGTAGATTGCAAGGAAATCTTTTTTTAATGGTAGCAAGTTGGAAGATATATATACCAATCAAATCCAATCCAAGCCAATCCAATCCAATCTTTCTTTATTTCGGTTTGTAGACCATAAAAGAACATTCACATACACATACAGTATGTAAAAAACAGATTAAAAAGCTAAAACCCAGATAAAACAAGATAAGATTATTGCAGTAACAGTTAAAAATCAATCAGTATTAAATCCATTACTGGTTCCTAAAAAAACCTTTCGCGCCCACCACATAGAACTTAAAAAACGGGATACAGCATAAACAATTGACATTTGAGTGTTGTATTTTAGGAGCCTAAATGCTTCTTCACAGCGTCGTGTACCTAGGTTCTTGCACAGTTGTACCAACCATCTGTGTCTGATTTTTTGATATCCAGGACAGAAGAAAAATACATGAAGTTCGGTCTCCTCTCCCCTACTGCAAGCTGGGCACCTCAGGGCAGAACTGCCAGACCATTTGTTAGTAAATGCACGCAGAGGAAGAGAGCCGTGCCTGAATTGTACATACAGTTTCCTGGCTAGGGACAGTTGTATTTCATCTAAGCATGGCTCCAGATTGTATGTATCCTTTATTGCCAAAAAATTAGCTGTGAGGGAACCAGTGGCAGAGTTTTCATGGAGTTGGGCGAGTTCCCCCCCCAGGAGCTGCTAGCTAGTTGATTGCGATATATATACCTAATGGTCCTGCTGATGTACCTGCAAGACACAAGGGATTAGATTTCGTAAAGACAATAAAGCATTTTTAAAAGACTTCAATTCTTCAAACCTTTGTTTTAACAGCCCACTCTTTTACAAAAGATTTCCTCCAAGTTCATTATATTCATCATTATCGAGGCCTGTGCTACACAAGTGGGTAGATTTACATAATTCCAATGTTGAGAAACATAAAGACATTCAGTGGCATAATATAGCTGATAAAGTGAAAAATATTGAATTTGTCAAGTTAATAGGTAGAAGGTGCATATCTGGATGGAATTTCTCACAATCGGACTCAGATACTCCTAATCCCCATAGGGGCCAATATTCAGCTCACAATGCCAATCAATCAATCAATCAATCAGGGAATTGTAAGCGCGCTACTCACCCGTGAAGGTCTCAAGGCGCTGAGGGGGGGGGGTCTGCAGATCTGTTTAGCCGAAAAGCCAGGTCTTGAGGGTCTTCCTGAAGGTGTTCAGGGAGGGGGCGCTTCTGATGTCTGCCGGTAGCTCGTTCCAGGTCTTGGCTGCAATGTGAGAGAAGGATCTTCCACCTGCTCTGGCTCTGTGGATGCGCGGGGTTTCGGCCAGTGCGAGGTTGGAAGATCGGAGGTTTCTTTTGGGTACGTGGAAGTTGATTCTGTTGTTGAGGTATTTGGGTCCGTTGTTGTGTAGGCATTTGTAGGCGTGAGTGAGGATTTTGAAAGTGACTCTTTTCTCCACGGGGAGCCAGTGGAGACTTCGTAGGTGTTGGCTGATGTGTTCGTGTCGGGGGATGCCGAGGGACGAGTCTGGCGGCGGTGTTCTGTACTGTCTGGAGTTTGCGGAGTAGGGAGTTGTTGATGCCGGCGTAGAGTGCGTTTCCATAGTCCAGTCTGCTGGTGATGAGTGCGTGGGTGACTGTCTTCCTTGACTCAGGGGGGATACACTTGAAGGTCTTGCGGAGGGTGTTGAAGCAGCTGGAGGCTGCTTCAATTTATCATAATTGAACGGGGTAATCATGAGTAGTTAACTACATATACATGAAATAAAATCCCTTTGGAGAGGCTGCCAGAAAGCAATATTAAACATAGATAGACCTTTATTTTTCTTAGACATGGCAAAGAAATGGCAAAATTGTAAACACTTGAAAACTCCTCCACAGTGTAGCTATAGTTAAGTCAGAATATCCATTTATTTATATTTCGCTAACGTTTTTTGTTTATCAGCCATTGAGTTTTCCACCTTTGGTGTATGAATGTTGCCTAATGCAAATATTGTGCCAAATTTTCTGATACCTTAAAAGCGTTGGTTGCTTATATAGTGGTAGACTTTACAGTCCCACTTGTCTTTGTCCTCATTGTCTCACTCTACATGAAGAGTGCAGTGAAATTCATGATGAATAAACCAAGGATGCAATAAAGAATATAATATAAAAGAAGCATTAGGTTAGTTTCTGTTGAGGAGAAGTCTTTGTAACAGATACCCACCAAGTTTCCCAGGTCTTTTTGAGGTCTCAGTTTGAGCACTGTAACCTGTTTTGCCTATGGCAGCTGTCTCTCGTTCTATTTGCACTGTCAGTGGTTTTGAAGAGATCTGCGTATGTAAGGGGGACCCGCCCCTGTCTCCCAGGAGTGGTATCCCATTAATGGCCATGAATAGCACGGTATATGGTTTATTTGTGGCGTGTGCAAATACACATTCATTTAAAATAATGCAATTACGTGCATGATAACATTTCTAACGTTTTCGTTGAATTACCCAGATTGATCAACTGACCATTAGGAATGAACCACAGTTTTGCATGCTTAGGTATATAAAGTGAAATAAAATCTATAAATTATAATCATAATGTAGTTAAACTGTTCAAAATGTAACACTAAGAACAGAAGAGCCAGCTGATTAATTGAATTGCGTGGTCATCACGGAATGGCTGCAGTTTTGGTGTGATCCTTAAGGTCAATAATGGTGATTAGCAGTGTAAAGATTGCCTATGAACGGAGGCAACTTCGCAACATACCATAGAGGTGCAAGGATTTGGGGAGAGGAGTTGTCCTAACGGCTAGGGCGGTCGACCTCGAATTTGGGGAAGTGGGTTCGAGTCTCGACAAGGATGCTGAACATCCTGTGATTCTGCGCAAATCACTTACAGGCACATGCATCAACCTTTTTTGCGAGCGCAAACGGTGCGATTCGCAAAAATCGGCCGTTTGCGCCCGCAAAAAGGGCTTCTGCGATGCATCAAACTGTAAGGCTCTCGCAATTTAAGAAATGGCAATTTATTGCGATTTCTTAAATTGCGATTACATTAAGGAATCACAAATTGCGATTCCTAAATGCAATGCATGATGAAATCGCAAATAGCGATTTCGCTAATAGGAGCCGCAAATTACCATCAATTTGAACTTGATGGTAATTTGCAAAACTTTGAAAAATGCACTAAAGTGCATTTTTCAAAGTTGTAGATTACACACACACATGCCCTTGTGGCATGTGTGTGCTGTATGTGTGCACAGGTGAATTTCAGGGTGCAACAGGGTGTCCTTTTGACACCCTTGCACTCTTGAATGCATGCGCAATTCGCGAGTACCTATTGGTACTCGCAAATTGCGTATGCAATTCCCATTCATTCCTATGGGCCTGTAGGCACATAGGAATGAATGGGAAGCATTCATTAATTGTGACTCGCAATTTGCGAGTCGCAATTAAGGAATGTTTGGGAAACGCTAATTTTATAGCGATTCCTACATGCATAGGCTTTTGCAATTCCTTAATTGCGATTCCTTAATAATCGCAATTAAGGAATCGCAAAAGCCTACATTGATGCATGTGCCCCTTAATCTCCCCGTGCCTAACCAAAATGAATGTGTCCTCATGTAACGCAACTGGTGCTATGTAAAGCGCTCTGATACACGATACCTTCGGGTCAAGTTTGCGCTATATAAAACTCCGTAAAATAAAAAAATAATTATCCCTTAAGGTGTGCAAAATCATACACCCCGAACAGATTGCGCTGCAGCAATTATATGAAAAGGTAACACTAAAGGGGGTTTGTATAAACATGATACTCATGGCCCAGTGACTTCATAATGTCTGGAAATAGTCCATTGGTGGGAATCACAAGAAGCATGAAACAAACACCAAAGCATCGTCTTTGACCGTGTTTGTTAAAGTAGGCCAGTTGCCTAGCTAATTCCAATTAAAGAGCTCTCCGTGTTGTGCCTTGTTAAGTGTAATTTTTTGTTGCATTCCGGAACTTGTACGATGTGTATTGATCGTTCTTTAAAACAAGCATTGGCATAGCCAATAGGTCTTGCCTTTGGGACCTTTTAAGTGTTTAGCAATGCAGTACATTATCCCCCACTGGCATGCCCACACACTGCGAGCCTTAAATAATATAGCGCCACATACCTCGGAAGAGCGCCGAGAAGTATGTTTTTTGCCTCCGCTAGGCTCAACCTATTTGTGCAGACACATAAAATGGGGAATGGGGGTGGGTGTGTTTGGTGGGGAGAGGGCTATGCCAGAATAAATCAAAACATTGCCTGATAATGTGGAGTCTTATGAGCACGCTGTTTCTGTGTGTCATGTGCCCAGGCATTCCAGTGAACACTGAACATATGTGGACTGCAATCGCATTACGTCACCCATCCGACGTTGTGTAACAGGGCCTATTGGCGTTTCATTTGTTAGATGATTAAACAAATAATAACATTATCAATGTCTAAGCCAAGTTAAAAGCCACCATATGTCTTTATAAGGGAATTGAAATAAAAAGAATCTGGATTTCACCGGTATACGATACATCGCGTTTCGAGTGAGGAGAAGTATTTAGAGCGTTAGAGCATGCTAAACTGCCTCTATGCGCTTGCTGCAGTGCCCAGTGGCACGTAACCCTGGCGTTCACCCTCTTTGCAAGGTCCCCCAAATGTTGGTGCAAATTGGAAAAAAAATCAAGAGAGAAAACGTAATTTGCCCAAGATCACACAATTTGGTCTAGTGGTTAAATTGGGAATAGAATTCAGATTGCCTGGTTTCTATAGCTACTAAACAGCATTCTTCTTGCGCGAGTAAGTGATGTAAGACATTTACAGTATCTGTGTCTGGGCAATGACCTGGTTCATAGCTGTGTAAAAAGGAATGAGGCGTGAGGTCCTCTCCCTTGGGTAAAGGACAAGTGGGGGTTAGTCAGTTTCTCACACCTTACGTAGTGTATGGCGGACAAAATAGAAGACACGCCCCCCCACACCCATCCTTGTGTAATAGGCACCTAGAAATGTAATTAAACCTTACCAAACTTTCTGCACCTATTTGTTTCCCTGTGATCCATTTTTAATGTCAGTCTGCATTATAAAAAGTGCAACAATTGGCTTTGACGTGAAGGTGGTGTAAGAACCATTACTTTATACAGACTATATCATCCAGTTTTTAGACTGCAGACAAGTCTGTAGAGCTAATTTACAAGAGGTGGAATCCGTGCAGATGAGCTGCTCCACCTCACTAGAACCACATTTCCACCAGGCCTAACAGGTACCGGACATTGTACATTCATTGTTCAAGTGAAGAAAGGAAGCCAAGCTACCCCCTCCTTGGTGGAAGCTCTCGGGTGCCACAGACCCCTGAAAGCGGGAAGAAGCACTCAACACTTCAGTCTTACAACAGGACATTGGTTTCAAAATGTGCAATGATACTATTCGAAAAGAGGGCAGCCCATTAGGCATGTTTACCAGCCCAGCAGTGCATCATCTTAGGTTATACACAGGGTGAGGCATCGTGGTGGTTTCATAGGGACAGGGGGTGGAGGGGGGGTCGTAGGACGATGGACTGCCAAACCCAAGCTAGACAATGAAGGAAGTTATATTTACGTGTAACAAAACATGTGGTCTAGGTTCTAGTTGAGAAAATATCTGGCAAACCGCTTGATTCACAAGGCTGGTGAAAGACTGTACTCTGAGGAAATGCCGTTTTTTTGTCCAGCACACCCAGATTCGTACTGGGACAGAAAATAGACGTGAGCACCAAACTAAAAGTGGCCCCCATTAGTGATTTACATAGCTAAAAAACTAGTCCATGTTTGCAAATTGAGGTAGTTTTGAACTTCTAGAAACACACTGTATAAGTGTTTTGGAAGGGATGGAAGACTGCATGTATTTGAGCTTGCTGTAGGCAATGTTTGTTTTATTATCACGGAAATGAACTGTAAAACCCAGCCCAACAGACCAGAAAACTAGCCCATAAGCAGACAAAGCTGGCTCAAACACTGACCTTTCAGATCGGCCGGTCAGGCACTGCCAGATTGCCATAGAGGCCAGTTCGACCCTCCCCACACCTTCCCCTAGAAAGATATATGTACCTAGAGCCTCTTCTATAGAATGAAATGCAGATCTGTCTATAAGTTTAATGAGTTAGGAACATCACAGGCCTGTTTATTGTACTTGTAGCAGGGATATTTCTAACTCCTGCAGACTCTAGACCAGTGAGCAAGGGAACCGAGTGAGCAAGCCAAATTATTTTGAAGGGGTTTGTCTGGAAGGTGTTCAATCATAAGGTGTGTTTTTAAAATACGACTGTTCGCTGCTATGCTCTTTCTCTAAAAGGAAAAGATGAGGCACTCAGACCACAGGTAGCAACTGGGTGGACACAGTGAATTTTAATTATATGATCCCAAAGAACTGCCCTTCAAGCAGGGCCAAAAAATTCACTGCTGAAAAATGGTGCATAAGCAACAGTGGGATGAGCATGGACATTTGGATCCTCAGATTATCGTCTTCTGATATGTGCTCCTCATGCCATAGTCTATTGAAAGTAATTTGAAACGTGTTGTTCTAGTTTCCTAGTGGTCTTTACTTGAATGCCCAGGTTGGGTTCGTCACTCGTAAGCTTTCTCCAGCATTGGTGTCCTTCCTGTTGTAACAGAACAGAGTAATTTCTCCGACTTTACCGCTGTTACAGACGCCTGACTTCATTATGTATAAATGCCCTCTACATTTAATCCATAAGCAAGTTGATTCGTGATTTACTCCTACACTCACTGAATCCAGTGCCATACCGCAAAATGATGGGGTTCCCCTGCAGAATGTGGTGAGGGGCCCCAACCCTCCTATATCTCACTGGTATTCAAAGGCCTTTGGCTCATGGGGCCCACTGTAGGATGCTTGCACCCCACTTTGGGCTGCAGGAGATGGAGGAGCCTTCGATAGGCCTCTGACTGAATTTATGTCTCTTAGGGACAGATTTATACTTTGATAGTCTCAGGGTTAGGGGTTAGTCTTTCAGGATGACCGAGTAAATTACTCCGTCTCCCTGATGGAGTCCCCGCCCACCATATTTAGAAAATGACCTCTAAGCCAGTGCTTTAGAGTCACCAACATATTCTTCTACATTTCTAGCCAAAGCAGCCCATTCCTTTAATTTTCCACTGATAAACAACCATTTACCACTGTGGTGTCAGTCGGTCCCAGGACCGAGTCAGTGTCGGGCGGAAGGAATTCCGCCCGAAATCGAAATCAGGTCCTTAATGTCAATTCACATAGTGCTTGTATTTCTTTTTTTCCGACTTCATTTACTAAATGTTTCAGTATGGCAAGCCACTAATTTGTCAGAGGAACAGCCATTGCAAGAATTCTATCCTGGAATAAAATTATTACATTATTTGCCACATAACATGCTTCACCTCATCAACCAATTGGGCAACACTCCAATGCAGATGTATAGTCAATAAAGCACCTACAGATACAAGTTACTCATCAGGCCCAGCACATGCACAATACTGGGAGTGCTTCCTGCCCACATTTGTCCGTATCACATAAAGTCATCACTAGAAGTGCTGATTTAATGCTTGCTTCTAGCACAGTTTAGGGCAAACTGGTGTCTTAAATAGTTGGAGTGGCAATTTACCACCTTATAGTCGGCGGTCCCGACTGCCTCATTAGGATGCAACCGAACACTGTTCGGTCGCATTCCTATATTTCACTATGGGAGCATACATTACGGCCCTAAACCGGTCGTAATGCATGCTCCCATAGTGAAATGGTTGGTGTGGTTCATCCCTGCACCCCATGGCAGGCACCCCAAGGTGCCTGCCACAAGGTGCAGGGATCAACAGGGGGGCACCTGTGCCCCCTCGGCCTCCAACCAGAGGCAGTGCACCAAAGGGGGCCCTGCTGGGGGCCCCCAAACACGATTTCCAACATGGTTTCCATGTCTGACAGGCCGGCATGGAAACTATGTCGGAAACGTGCATTGTAGTCTCAAGGGCGGAAAGGCCCCCCCTTGAGATTACTATCCGTCTTCCGACTGGCCCCCGCCGAAAGCCAGCTGGAATGACCGTCTGGTTTCCTTTCCGACCGCCTCCATCTTAATAAGGCGGTCAGAAAGGAAACCGAGTGGCCCATTACGATGGGGCCCTGACGGGCCGCATCGTAATCAGCCCCATAGTTTCAAGGTCCTTCATCATGCAACATTTCAAAATCAGTATTTGTTTCTGGTTTAGACCAATCTCTCCAAAGTTTTCAACACAAAGTTCCCATCAAAATATGCCTTTTAGTTCAGTCCTGGCTCAGTTTTGGGCCCTGATGAATGCCAGTAAAAGTATACCAGGAGCTGAAACAATCTGGCGCTACCTCTGCACACCCAGAGATGCCCCATTAACTAATATCGAAGCTAGATCTCCCATCCTACAGAGCCAACCAACTATAAAGAAGTCTGAGAAATTTGAAACTCAACAGTCCCCCACCAGATAGCAACCAACATGGGACCAATTACCAAAGCATCTGGTACTAAATGTCTGTAAGCTGACCAACCCTGGGACACCCATTTCAGCAGGCAGAGCCTACTTGGCATGCTTCAGCCCTGTCCGTTGCTGTGAATGGATACCCTGCAGACTCCCAGGATCATGAAGATACTGGATGGGAGGCACCTAAAAGCAGAACCAATCAAGTAGAAGTAACGGTGCTAGCTGAGAGTCTAGAAGCTGAGATGGCATGGATTGAAGCTCTTGCCTGGAAGATGGAGGATATTGTCACAGTTACAACTGTGGGATGGTATCTAGGTGCTCTTGAGTAAAGCAACATACATGAAGGAACAGCCACACTTCAGGCACATGGTGCAGGAGCATTATCCAGAGGTGCTATAAACCTGAAGTTATTTCATGCCCTGCATGCTAGAGCTGGTGTCCACTGAGATGGAGAAGAAACTGTGAATTGAGCAGCTACTCAATGTGTGGTGCTTCTATAGACATCTGGCATCGACTGAATACTTTTGGAGTAGTGCAGAACCATCTCCAAGGGTTGTCCTAAAAGATACTGTCGTCTGTATGAGGTGAAGGGAAATGCTAGCCAGTTGTCAGTGAAAGTGCCAGTGTAAGTCTGCTTTAGGGCTACTAATGAGCTCAAGTCTCATGGTTGTCATGTAGCTGACCTGGATGATTCCCTAAAATTGCATGTAGATAGAAATTAACTCTGAGCTATAGGGGTAATGGCTAAGGATACTAGGCACTAAAGGAACGTTGGTGCATTTCAGAGTTTAAGCTTAATACTAAGTGTACTTATAGGTATGTATGCAGTTTAGAAGATATTTATGAGACACCTTTGCACATGTACTTAGTTGGGTGGATTAGTGCATTTGGGAGTGAGAGAGTCAATTGAGACTCGTACATATAGGAATTTGTCTGGTATAATCACAGGTGTTGGCATGGATGACTGCTGAGTGTAATTCTGGTCCAAGACACTAGGTCAGGTTCAAAAAGAGAGTATGCATGGACCTCATCTAAATACGTATATAGGATACCATGTCTCATGTTTCACATTTGACTTTGAGAACACACAGTCTCAAGCAGGTGACCACGGCTAGGTGCTGCAACCAGTGTCTTGTGAGTTCAAAAGTGTGGGCACCTGATTGGCTAAGTGCCTACCTGGGGGACTCTGTGCATGAAGTAAGAATGTCTAAGTACATTCTGTGTTACTTTGCTGGGACAGGATCTATGGAACTACCACTCACATCAATCTTGAGAAGTGTTTTAGTAATACTTGCCAGAGTGTAGCATAGAGATCCTACTAGAAGGCTCTACACCTAGGACAGGCCCTTGCAGGGAAAAAATGCCAGTACAAGAAAAGTCTAGCCCTGAGTTATCAGTGGCTAATTAATTGAAGCCTTCCCTGTCCCCAGCCTGTCTCTGCAGTGATGCCAAGTGATAGATACAGGGTAGAGTCGAATGCTTCACTGCATACCATTGTTCATAATGGTAAGGTGAAGACAAACCCCTAGGACTCTTCTTTGGAAGGAGAAGGAGCCACTACCCCAAGTAGTATTCAACATCCAGCATTGTAGTACTCCCTTTTTGGGAATGAGTGAGATTGATTACCCATATGAGAATGTAAGGGAGAAAAGTAGTCCACCCCGTGCATGCTGTTGTCTTTATATCACCTGGCCATTTGCACAGCTGTGTTATATTTTTCTTTCAATGATAATCAATTTCCCCCTTGTAACCAGATGTCTGACAGACTCCCTCTGGATCAAGGAAGCATTTGAAATAAAAGTCAAGTATATTTATTTATTTGTTGTTTTACATGGCGCTTATCTCAAAGCACTGTGTATAAGTATGTACATATGTATGTGTGTAGTATTTTGAAACAACACTGGAAAGCAACATTTTGAGGCAGCATTATATGTAGCTATTGCACAGATTAAACAAGGACATTTAAACTTTTTTTTTACATGTAATTGTTTGTTCCATATATATAAATATCTAGATAAAGGGCGTCCTTATAGTGCCTGACACGTATTTACATTCAGGATTGTGGTTCACTAGGATTTATTTCAAACTGTGTCGTAACTCATGGGATCACTTGGGGTTTCCAATTCATTAGGAGTAATGCAGATTAACCCCTCAACTGCTGAGGTTTTTATTCCCAGAGCTGAGCCCTTTTTGGACTATTTGGGGTAGTTCTACCTTATGCCTCCATAACTTTTTTTCCACATAAGGTATCTACGCCAAATATGCATGCTTTTCCCAACATCCTGGTAATTCTAAAGGTATCCATGGTTTGTGGATTACCTCGGAAGGGACTGAGAAAATAGCTCAAATATACCTAAGTTTTGGGATTTTTGGGGAACAATGGGAAGAAAGTGTTCTACAAAAAATTATCTGGTTTGTTTCCTCAAAATGGCAACAACAAAAGGTTTGCTGTGCTACAATCACCATCTTCCCAGCTTTCAAGAACATGCAGAGTTGTACGGGAAAACAATAATTTTTACAACAGTTTTAGCATTTTTCTAAGAGGTATCTCATTTTTTAGAATTTTTGTACTTTCATCCTACTTCCAGTTTGTGGTGGAAACAGATGTGAAACCCATGGATGATGCTGAAAAGCTGTACATTTCTGAGAAGTAGACAAAATTCTATATTCAGAACGGTGTCAATTGTATAGATGTGTCAAAGTTTTCCCAATGAAAGTAATTGTTGAAATAAAAAAATATGAAAAATGAGTAGGACAGAAAGACCTTTGTGACAACATTTTCATCTTTAACTTCCTCTCATGATGGCTGATTTACAAAAGCAATACACCAGTATGTTTGCTAAATTGTTCTAGTCCCAGGATATATAGGGTTTGTAGGTTCTTCTTGTACCCCTGGTACCAAGAGCCAACAACTAAGCTGAAACTAGCAATGGTTTTTCATTAGGTACCGAGTATAGAGCAATTAATATTGTAAAATATAAAGAGTGAAAAATGGGTATGAAGGAAACCTATGTAATTCTGAAATCTACACCAAATGCTGAGTTGAGGAGCAGTGGTTATATGTACATCTCAGAATTTGATTTGTGGCTACCCAGTCTAGCATGTGACTCAGAGGGCATTTTGCAAAATGTCTTCTTTCTTACACGCTGGCTTTCATTTGAAAGGTGCAAATGCAAAGTAATCCTATTGGTATTAACATTTTCTACTATTCCATAGTGCCTCACGTCTCCAAATATAAATAGTACCCCACTTGTATGGCTGGGCCAAGCACCTGTGACACAATACACCCCAAAACATGGCCAGGAGGCATCATATTTTACCCAGCATATTCCATGCTTTTCTTTTTACAACATAGGTAGCTGTAGATTTTGGGCTGTAGCTCAGCCATCATGCGTGAAAATCAACCAAACCTAGGCATTTCTGAAAAGTGTACACTTGGTAGAGTCCATGGTGGCATGTCTTGTGTGGCTCTTACCAGGTAGTATTACCCAGAAGCCCTTGCAAACCTCAAACTGTGGCAAAAAAACCACATTTTCCTCACATTTCTGTGATGGGAAGTCCTAGAATCTGTGGAGAGCCACAAAGTTCCTACCACCCAACATTCCCCCAAGTTTTCTGATAAAAATGGTACCACACTTGTGTGGGTGGGCCTACCCCCGCAAAAGGACACAGCCAAAACCCATTTTTTCCACTAATTTGGGTAGCTGTGGATTTTGCGTCTTAGCTCAGCCGGCAACTTAGGAAACCTACCAAACCTGCACATTTCTAAAAACTTCTGATCCAGCAAAGTCCAGAGTGGCATGACATGCTTGGCTCACACCAGGTAATCTTACCCATAAGCCCTGGCAAACCTCAAATTCTGGTGAAAAACACAGATTTTCCAAACATTTCTGTGATGGACAGTTCTGGAATTTGTGGGGAGCCACAGGTTTCCTACCATCTTGAGTTTCCACATGTCCCCTAATAACAATAGCTACCCCCTTGTGTGGGCGGGCCAAGTGGCCACGACACAAAAGGCCCTAAAGTGCTACTTGGAGAGATCAGCGATAGGAGCGACTGCAGTATTTTGGGTTCTTGCTCAGCCACCACTCATGGAATCCTACCAACCACAGACATTTTGGAAAAGTAGACACTCAGGGGATTCCTGGGTGTTATGCCCTGTGTGGATTCCACAAGGTTTTTTCATTCAAAATACTCTGCAAGCCTCAGCCTTAGTCTAAAATCACACATTTTCCTTACATTTCAGCGATGGAAACTTCTGGAAACCAATGGGGCTTGGCCTGTGTCTGAGTAGGACCGACCCCCAGATTGTCTCAGAGCCATTTTGTTTTCTCCTGAGGGGTGCAATCACACCCCCCGAGATAAAACAATATTTTTATTTTAAATATTATTGCTCCACAAGAGGGGTCAGATCATATACAGGGGGCCCTCTAAAAGCACAATATTCCCTGCCTAGTGGGTTTCCTGCTTATGGATAGTGGGGTGACCACAATCCACAAGCAGGATATTGCTTTAGGGAGGCATCACTGGAATGAAATGTGGGGAAGCATCAGGACCTATAAAAACCTCACCAGAAAACAGAGAGAGCGCACACAGCTGGCTCCTCTGTGCCCAGTGGGAAATCTGTCACATCAATGTGCTTCGTGTCAAGCTGATGTTACAGGGGGGTGGGAAAGGGGGAGGGGGCTGAAGCAGAAGTGATCACACTTCACCCCCACCCATTGTAAAAAAAAAGTAAACCTCCAGTGCAAGCGCCAGAGGTTTCTTTTAAACCCTTCCCAACGTCAGCCAATGGCCGACAGATGCACTGGGGAGGGTGTGCATAAACCTGCACCAAAGGGGTTAAAGTAATAAACAGAGCTATTGAGTATTTGAGCATCTTTGGTTAAACAAAGGATCCATGTAGACATCATTGACCAGAAGGGCAATAATGAGCACAGTGGCTCACCATGCTAGAAATCAGTCTGTCTGACACAATTCTGACCATTTATATTGCCTGATTTCTCCTTCTGAGAAAATACCAGAACCATTTCTGTGCTCGTCCAATCACAGCTGTTACAGACAAAAGATGCTCTATTAAAAATCCATGGTCCACTGTGTCAAACACAGTAGGCAGGTGTCTTATTTAGCACTTGTCAGATTCCCTCTGTTGGACTTGGCCCTTTTTGCAGGGTCATCCCTGAACTTTTTGCCTTCCTCCTAGCCTATTTTCTGACCTGTTGTTGGTGGTTTTATGACTCTGGGCACTTTTTCACTGCTGATCGGTGCTAAAGTGCATATGCTCTCTATTGTAAATTGTTGTAATGGATTAGTGGCTCCATGATTGGCTTATTTGATTTACTTGTCAGACCCTAGTACAGTGCACCATGTGTGCCCAGGGCCTGTAAATCAAATGCTGCTGGTGGGCTTGCAGCTCTGATTGAGCCACCCACAGAAGCAGCTTGTAAAATATGGCTCAGGCGTGCCATTGCAGAGCCTGTGTGCAGTCTGGGACTGCCATGTCGACTTGGCAAGTGTACCCACTTGCCAGTCCCTAAACCTTCCCTTTTCTACATGTTAGTCACCCCTAAGGTAGGCCCAAGGTACCCCTATGGGCAGGGTGCATTGTATGTGAAAGGTAGGACATGCCCTGATGTGTTTGGCATGTCCTGATAGTGAATTACAGCCAATTTCGTTTTTCACTATTGCAAGGCTATCTGTTCCCATAGGCCAGAATGGGCAGTTTGATTATAACATCTTATAATCCTAACTGACCCTAGGAACAAGATAGGAAAATAAAGTTTAGTATGCCTGAACTCAGAATGTTAAAATACATCTTTTAGTGTGGGTGATTTTTACATTCTGTGTTTGCAAATACCACTTTTAGAAAGTAGGTATTTTCTTGCCTAACCATCCAGTATGCCTCTGCTAGGTTTGTGTATTCTATGTCTGGTTTGTGAGTGACAGGGGGCTGGAGAAGGCTTTGGCTCCAGCAGTCTGATGGGTCACGGCTGGGCTGAATAGGACCTGCATTAAATAGAGAGTAGGGGGAGGAGATTTCCTTTCACTGGCCTCAGCCTTCATAGAATAGAGAGTAGGGGGAGGAGATTTCCTTTCACTTGCCTGAACCTTCATAGAATAGAGAGTAGGGGGAGGAGATTTCCTTTCAGCTACCTGGGCCAGGTCTGCTTTCAACAATGCTGTCTCCACCTTCTGCCAGGAAGCTGCACCAGGGAGGACAGAATTGGTTTTGGCTGGGCACAGACACTCTCTGCCTTCAGAGAACAAAGGATTTTGCAGTATAAATATTGGGGCCCAGACCCCAGAACTTTAGATCACTTCTGGGAATCAAGACGAACCCTTTGCCAAGGAGAGAAACCAAGGAAGCTGAAGGAGGAGACTGCCCCTCTGCTGTTTGTTGTTTGGGGTTGGCCTGCAGTCGTTTACTCATTGCCAAGGAAAGGAGAAAAAGAACTTTGTGTGTCCTTTTACTATCTTGAGGAAGATCTCCAAGGGCTTGAAGTTGAGCTTGCCTCCTGTTCTGAAGTCTCAGGGACACAAAGACTTCACCACCAGCTCCCCCTGAATTTCCTTGCTGGGAATTCTACCTGCAGTGAGGTGCCTGCTGTTGTGTTGGGCCCTCTGGAGACTGCATGACGCTGGGAGCTGGAAGCTCGACGCAACGAGGAAGAAGCGTGTCGCCGCCGAAGCAGTTGCCGTCACATCACCGAAGAAGCGTGTCGCCGCCGCAGCTGTTCGCCGTCGCATCGCTGAGGAAGCGTGTCGCATCACCGGATAAACGTGCTGTCGCCGCAGAGGTTGCCGTCGCATCACCGGAGAAGCATGCCGCAGGGCCTGTCGCGGCTCCAAAGTTCATCGATTTCACCACACGTTGTCGCATCGCATCAAAGACGCCATTTTGTCGCATCGCACCGGATCGTCGCATCGCGGCGCCATTTTGTCGCATCGCACCGGATCACAGTAAGAAACAAACGCTTCGCCTCCTCTCCGGTAAGGAACAGATGCATTGCCTCCCCTGCGCTGCAGTAAGGAACAGGTGCACTGCCTCCCCCGAAGCAAGGAACTGACGCATCGCCTTCCCTGCGACCCTTTTGTTTGTATTGCGTGACGCATCCAAGGTACTTTGAGAGTAAAGTGTCGCATTTACCATCTACATTGAACTAAGCTATTTCTACCATCTAAAGTCATATTTTTATTACTGTATTGTGGATATTTTGTCGTTTGGTCTTGTGTTAAGTCTAGATAAAGATTGACTATTTTTCTAAACTGGTGTGGTGTTCATTTGTAGTGTTTTCACTGTATTACTGTATGTGTTCACAAATGCTTCACACACTGCCTCTGAGATAAGCCTGCCTGCTCGAGCCAAGCTACCAAGGGGGTGAGCAGGGGTTATTTTAGGAGTGTAGCGCCCTTACCCTGACTAGAAGCAAGGGCCCCTACTTGGTCAAAGGTACCTACCTCTGCCAGCTAGAGACCTCCATTTCTAACACTCTCTCATATGGTTCTAATTTTATCATAAAAGACAATGGCTATGGCTCTACAAGGCTCCTTCGAAGCAGCGCTAATAAGGGAACTCAAGTGTTATAAAAGAGGACATTGAAGACTTAGGGCCGTATTACGAGTTTGGCGGTCCCTGAATCGCCATACCCGCTGTCCAAATGCCAAGAGCTCGTCGGTCCGACCGCCATATTGCGAGATGTGCGGATTACATTTGGAAAGACTGCCGCTGAACCGCCAACACCCCCAGCACACCGCAGACTGCCGGGGAAATGCAGCTGCCAGAGGATGGTAAAGGGGACTTTCACTGCCGTCCGTACTATGAGTTGGCTTTTCCACAAGCTGACTGCGGCGGTAAGACCGTCAGCTTCAAGTCCACGGAAACAAAAAATTTGAGGTGCTTACTCACCCCTTTCTTATTCTTTCTGAAGGAGTTCTACATGGATCCCTTTCTTCAGGACCCCCTTCACAGCAGCATCTTCACCCCGAGGATTACGACTCTGTGTGTGCCGATGTACAGATGAGTCCTTTTTGTACCATATACCCATTGCCTGGACTGCCCACATATGGGCCAGACTCCGACAATGGGTTGGTAGTATTTTTGCACATGTATCATGCATTTGTGTGCATCTGACACATATGCAGTGGAAATGCTCGCACAGGCATCGATACATATGGAAAAGTAATCACTGCTGGTGCAAAATCTCTGCAGCCACACCGCGGGCACAGCGGTAAACTCGTAATACTGCAGTCGAAAGACCGCTGGTGCTGTGGGCTCCTCGTGGCCACGGTGTTTGGAGGGTCGGACTGTCAAACTCGTAATAAAGCCATAATTCTGAAATGGTGCAAACAGTAGTATCACTGGATTTTGGACTTTGTGTGGGACTCAGAATGAACTCATAATGTTACAAGTTGTAATTTTACAGTTGTAAGTTTGGCCCCACCCCGTTTCAGTGGGTGAAGAAATGTAAGTCTACATTTTGTAGTAAATTTACACTCAAATGACCAAAAGTAGTACATTTACAACAAAGTGTAAGAGCAAACTTACAAGTGTAGATTTACTTAATTATTTGTTTGTGACTAGAGGCCATATGTGCAAAATGAGGTTTTCTGCAAATCGCACTTAGGAAATTGCAATTCCTAATATATGAAACACATTGTATTTCTTTTAGTAGTTCCTAGTGGGTTGCAAATCAACCTACCTCATGAATATTAATGATGTAGGTTGCATTTTGCAACCCATTAGGAACTGCAGTCATCACAGGGATGGTGGCATTCTGGGGCCAGCAGACGACTATGTCTGAGATTGCTTTTTTTTTAAAAAACTATCTTTTTATTTTAAATGCAGCCCATTTTCCTTAAAGGAAAATAGGATGTGTTTAAATAGAAAAAAAATGAAATCTTTAAGTTTCATTTTTTAAGAGTAGGCAGTAGTCCGTGGGACAGCTGCCTACTCGTAAAAACAATTTGTATCAACATTCACATAGAGAAAGTGGTCCCATGGGGACCCATTTTCATTTGTAAATGGTTACCACCTCCTCTGAGGTGTCGGTAAAAATGTATGATATGTGACTGTAATTTGTTCGCAAAATATTCATACATACCACTGCGAATCGGTATTAGGAAGTGACACCCTAAACACGCCCCTTCCACATACCAATTCGCAAACCCAAAATGCTATTCGGTAACAGGTTACCAAATCACAATTTGGCTTATATACATTTAAAAAACATTTTTGGTTGCAAGAGGGCCAGATTCTGCTAATCAGGCTGTTTGCAACCTCAAGAAAAGTTTTGTACATATTGCCCTACACCCCTAAATATTAAGGATGTGACTAGTTTGAAATATCCAAACAAAAGATACAGCTTAATCTTTGGAGTGACTGTTAGAACTGGGGGTCTCTAGTTGGCCGAGGTAGGTACCTTAGTCCAAATAGGGACCCTTGCTTCTAGTCAGGGAAAGGAGGGACACACTCTTAGATAACCCCTGCTCACCCTCTGGTAGCTTGGCACGAGCAGCCAGGCTTATCTCCAAGGCAATGTGTAAAGTATTTGCAACCACACTCCCAGTAACACAGTGATAACACCACAAATGGACACCACATTGATTTTATAAAAATAGCGGTATCTTTATCAAAAGAAATACGATGAGACCAAACGATAGAAATCCAACATATGCGTATTCGTAATATTTCACTTTGCCGGTTATTAGGCCAACAATCACTTGTAGGTTCTTGCGGTATTAATGAGCAGTTCACGATGATCTAATGCAGTCCTAATGCAATGCTATGCAGTTCGTAATGCAAGAATAAGGCAGTTCGTAATGCAAGAATAATGCAGTTCGTAATGCAAGAATAATGCGGTTCGTAATGCAAGAATAATGCAGTTCGTAATGCAAGAATAATGCAGTTCGTAAGGCAAGAATAATGCAGTTCGTAATGCAAGGAATAGTGCAATAAGCCAATCTGCGCGATCAGCTCAGGCACCATTAGGCCCCAACAACAGAGACAACGGACGTAAGCTTAAAGGGGCGTCCCCGGTACTGCTGGGCAGGTACGGGCCGCTCGGGGACTCAGCGCGTCTAACGCGGTGCAGCGGGAGAGAGATCGGAGCACTCCTGTACTCCTCCTTCACGCCTCCCCAGGCCACACATGCTTGCGGCTCCCGACCGGAGTCCAAGCCTTACCTGGGGGGTGCGCTGCTTCGCTCTCTCTCTCGCTCTCTCTCTCTCCCCACTCGTCGGACGTCCTGCTGGGCGGCCCCGATGACGTTGCAGCTCAGTGGCTAGGCGACGCTGTAGCCGGACGGGTTACGGCACTGCCTTCTCCTTCGTTGATGATCTTGGGCAGATTCCTCTTGGCGAACAACGATCACGATCCTTTTCACCTTGCAGCTTCCTTAGCTTCAAGAAATCCTTTAGCACGTTGCGGCTCGGGCCGGCGGCGGCGATCCTTACTCACAACCTCAGTTACGATGACGGCTCGGGCCACAAATGGAAATGCAGCAGCGTGGACGATGTTTCACGCTGCAGGGGCAATGCGGTCACGGGGCACCTCGTAAACGGCACCACAGACCACACGGCAGTCTCAGGTGTGCAAAAGCACACGCACTAAGCGTCGCTGAGACACGGTTGGAAACTTTGATGTTCCTGAGTTTCCACAACGGGGGACCAGCTCTCCTCGGGCCCTTTGAGACAAGTTACTTCAGGACACAGTACACAGCAAAGTCCTTTCAAGCAGGGGGACACAGCACACAGCAAAGTCCTTTGTCCTCTCCTTAGTTTAATCAGCAAACTGCAGGCCAGCCCCAGAACACACAGCAAGGGCAGTCCTTCTCTTCAGTCTCTTCAGCTGTTCTTCTTTGGCAGAGGTTCCTCTTGATCATGAAGTAGTTTCAATCCTTTTTCAGTCTTGAGTTCAGGGGTTTCAGCTCTCGAATTTATACCCCTAAATGCCTTTGAAGTCTTTGTGTTCAGGGGGCTCTGAGCCCGATCCAAACCAGTTCTGGGTGTCTTCCTGCCCGTGCACATCCTCTTCCTTTGATAGTGAGGGTCTGGGCCTCAGATGCTCCGCAGGAGGTGGAGCCATCCCTTTGTGGCAGCAGCACAGCCCTCCTCACATCCAGGGGGCTACTCCTCCCATCACACCAAATGCAGGCCCTGCCACATCCAAACCCAGACAGTCAATACACAACCAGGCAGAGGCTTGCAGAATGGTTAGGACAAGAATCCAGCCACTTCTAAAAGCGTGGTTTCTAAACACACAATTTAAAAACCATCTTCATAAAAAGATGTGTTATTAAATTCTGAGTTCAGGCACACTAAACTCCATCTCTCCATCTTATGCCGATGGGAAGATATGCTGGAAACATGTGACACAGCATTCCCCATTTTGTCCTATGGGCAAGATGGCCTTGCAACAGTGAAAAACGAAATTGGCAGTATTTCACTGTCAGGACATGGTACACACCTCAGTACATGTCCTACCTTTCACATACACTGCACCCTGCCCAGGGGGGTACCTTGGGCCTACTATAGGGGTGTCTGATGTGCCTAGAAAAGGGAAGGGTAAGGCCTGGCAAGTGGGTGCACTTGTCAGGACAACAAGGCAGTTAACAAACTGCGCGCAGGCACTGCAGTGGCAGGCCTGAGATCTCTCTTTAGGGCTACTTATGTGGGTGGCACAATTAGTGCTGCAGGCCCACTAGTAGCATTTACATTACCAGCCTTGGCACATATAGTGCACTTTACTAGGGACTTTACTAGTAAGACAAACATACCAATTAGGGACAACCAATTACCATAACACTTTATACAGGGAGCACTTGCACTTTGACACTGGTCAGCAGTGGCAAAGTGCCCAAAGCATCTAAGCCAGCAAAACGAAATCCATCACAGCATCAAAAATAGAGGAGGTAGAGGCAAAAAGTCAGGGGTAACCACGCCAAGAAATGCCAGGTCTAACAGTGACACAACTAGAAACAATTTCCATTTTCACTTTTCAATTCTATATATTCTTTAGGTCACAAAGTACCAAGGACTGGGCCGAGATAGTGATCTATTGTGACACAAAAAGGCCTTTTTGTGTGATTTCCAGAAATTCTGCCTCATGCAGATTAATGAGGCAGAATTCTCTTTGTGAATCCTTCCGAATTGCTACAAGTGGAGAAATGGATGCCTGCCTGGGAGAACATACTTCGGTCACTCCATTCACTTTCCTAAAATGGTAAGATTTCAGTATTTCTCTTAAAGGGTTAGGGACTACCATTAAAAATGATTATGATTTTGATACATCTAAAAAGAACTAATAAGTTATATCAGGAAAGTTATCAAGCCAACATCAAAAGTTAATGTTATAGCTGAAATATTGAAGTTCTACTACCCACATTTAGCCCCTGGCGGGTGAAGCGTGTCAATGAAAAATGTTATGAACAACATATTTAATCTGTGCTAGAGGTGACGAAACCAATTTCATTTCAAACAGCTTTAGGTATTTTGGGGTGAGTTGTAAGCAATATATACAGAGGAACAGAGGAACAAAGCTTCCATACCATTAGATGCTTCAATATGTTTAATTCTATAATTCTGAATTGTGTTCACTTATTGAGATATTAGGCATCCTGCCTCTTTCACGTTTTCTTAGGAACTGACATTATTATGAACAGTCAGAGGTTACAGTGAAAAGGATTTAAGAAAATGGGAATGCACCGTTCTTGCTATTCGCTAGAAAATTACTGATGGAGTGCCTTGCTGGTACATTGAAGCAGAGCTCACAAGCTATGGGAGGCAGTGCCTAAAGCAATCTGGACCATTGGTAGTTACTCTGGGTGCATTCCATTCCATCATGTGTAAAGTTGTGCCTTAACCGTTCATTTTCCCTTAAAACGGCGTCCATGAGCTACACCTTAATTTGACGGCTCATAGCCAATATTACCCACTTTAATAGCTTACAATCCGGTGTATCACAATTATCTGTTTGTGCAGCATTTCTGTTCATAATACTATGGATGCTAAGAAAGCATCATGTATTAGATCACAAGTATGAAATCTATTTGATCTGACTTTAGTAAAAAGTTATGAAATTAAGTTTATATTCGTACTGACAGTGGCGGCTCCTCCGATATGGCAGAGGAGCATCGCCCCACTGCTTTCTCACAGTGCGAGAAGCAAAAACATAAAATGGAAATTACTTTTAGTTATTACCATTTTATGTTCTTTTTGTCAGCAGGCAGGTGGGCGGGGCTGCTCTGCTTATGGAGCAGGGCAGGGGAGGAGTGGTTTGCCCACTCCTGAGTGCGCAATGACTGTTTGGTCGGACCTCTCGGACCACCCAAACCAGTCATGCGCACTTTCCCCTTCTCCATGCAGACTGCATTGCAGCCTGCATGGAGAACATGCCCACACCTCCAGCCCCTGGTTGAGCGCCATGTCACGGTGCTCAGACAAATCACAACGCTCCATTGGAGCGTTGTGATTGGCTTAGGGGTGGGAGCCTGGCTGCCTGCTTCCTGTTCCGATCTGGAGTAGGACACAGGCGAGCAGGAGAGAAGGCGCGGGACCCGGCGGCGGCAAAATAAGTTTTATTTATCTTTATTTATTATTATTTTTTGGTGCAGCCTGTGGGCGAACCTCCCCCCCATGCGCCCACCCAACCACCCGCGAGCTGTGCCAGCCGCCCCTGCGTACTGAGGTCTAAGCACGGTTAGGATTACTGCTTGTAAATACAGCAATAAATAACATAGGCTTCAAATACCTACCTAAAACTCAATCTGACAAAGTCAGAAATCCTTCTGTTCTTCAATAGAATCTAGTGAAAGGAAATCCGGCCAGAAGACATGAACTACTCTCACAGGAACATATAACTAAGAAAACCTAGACAGTTTGACATCAGCTCACCCGTCTGAAAAAAAGTGAAACCCTTCCTACACAAAACTGACCAGTTCGGACAGTTTCCTTCCCACCTGCCCCCTGGCTCCACATTGGCACCCCACAAGGCATAGCAAAGCTCATCTCATCAAGGGACTAAAGCAATTTACCCAATCACCTCCGGCTCCCCACATTAACACATCAACACTGGCTCCCCCTCCAGGCATGTATCAACTTCAGGACCCGCTGAGTCACAAAAAAGTCTGTTAGAAAAAAGGATATCTAGCCGAGAAACTAGCCATCCAAGGAAGACAATGCCACACCAGGAGTCAAGGCAACGCCAGACTAGGAACGAGGAACTGTAGTATGGAAAGTATTTCACCTGGACTACTGGAGTTTTTTTTAATTTCTTTTTTATGTGCAGTGCCCCTGTTCAGAAGACAAACCTTCTTTGAATTTGACTCTATTAATCCAGGTCTTGGAGCAACAGAGCAGCTCCCACCCTTCTGCAATTCGGAAGAAACTGAAGAAACACCGCTTCATTGACCAACATCCGTTCACCCCTCAGATACTGCCCTATCTGTGCCTTTCTGCTGATATACTAAAAATGTAGCCTGGTCTGTCGCCCTTCCAGTGGCGGCTGGTGGAATTTGAAAGTGGTGGGGCGTATGCAGAAAGAATCAACGTATGCGAGCGAGCCGGACGGCAATAAGAGGGGTTCGGGGGGTTCTCCCCCCGCGAAGAAATGTTTAAATAATGTGCATCTTTTTGGTGCGATTTTAGCACTATTTCTGTAATAAATGGACTAAAAATTCAGTCCTTCTAGGCATTCATAAAAGAAAACTCACACATTATTTCAGAGAATTTCTGGGTTGCCAAGCAAGTCTGTCTTCTGAAGAGGGCTAGGGTACTAAGCAAGACTGCTTTGGCTCTACCCTTTCCAATAGAAAACACTAGTTAGCGATGTGTACAAGTTCAATGGACAAACCTGGGGTCTATGGAGAGAATGGCGTAGGCTGGTAGTCTCACAACCACCTAAAACTGAACTCACTGAAAACTGAATTCCTCCTCATTTCCCTCCTCTGACTTCTCCCTCCGGTACAAGAATGGCTGAACTGTTTAGATGCCCTCAGCTGCAAACCAACCATCATTGAGTGCAAAACAACCCTAAGCATCAGCTTTGATTAAAAACGTGAGTATGTGGCCCCACACCAACTCCTCCACTCAAAGTGCGCTCCCAGCTCAGAATCCTCAAAAAGGTCAAACTCTTCATCACTCAGCATGACTTTAAGAATGTAGTGCAAAACATATTCAGACTTGAATATGGCAATGCGAGGCTTATCAGTACTCTGAAATCTCACCTGGTGCCTCTGAACGCAACCCTCAATGCCGCTTAAAGACTGTTTTTCAGGAATAAGGCGCTTTAGACATATCAGTTCTTCTCTCAGTCTCCTAAATTGGCTACTGATTGAAGCAAGATGAATACTCAAGGTAGCTTGTCTTATTAAACTCCACCCGCCTTGAGGAAATCACTCCCTGTGTAGTTCAGACACTCTTCAACTTGAGCCGCCAAGGTTCAATAAAGAGAAGACCTCATGCTCCTCCTCTGGCTCCACCCCCAGTATACGGAACTCACTACTACAAGATGTTCGCACCAACCACTCATCTGCCACTTTTCATGAAGAAGTTAAAGCCTTACTAGCTGAAAAATTCCTATCTGACTTACTTCCTCTTTGAAGCGCTGGAGCCGATCCTCCTTTCTGCCCTGGCCCTTACACCTGGATTATCCTACTGGTCTTACTTCAGGGTTCTCTCTTTATCAGGTTTACCTTTCTCCGTGTTTTCCACACTTTAGTAGTGTATATACCGGCCTACTGATGCCTCATCTGTGAATTAAGCAACCTTCGTTCCTCGGTCACCTTTTGCAATTTAAGGACCTTAATATGTGACAGCTGTCAGACCTCACTACTTGCTCCACAGCATGTTGCTGCTTTTATCTCCTAGCTTTCTTGCTTCTTTGTGTTTTTTGTTTTCACTGCAACCTCTCCATCCAATTGTCGTGCTTTATACAGTGATCTGACCGCCCTGGCACCTACCCTCCCCCACCCCTCGATCATGTTTGGGGTTTAAAAAAACTATAAAATAAATAAATAAACTTGTGACCTCTGGAGCCACCGAGGCTGCCTGTGGGGGTGGAACTGATTTCTCTGAGCTCTGTCTGCAGAGCTGGGGGCAAAATAGCCTATCGTCGCTCACCCAGTCCCTCGTAAATGATCAGCTTGGTTCAACAGGACTACAGCACTGGGGTTTTGTGTTGTGTGCAAAGCATTTAAAATAATAACTGACATTCTGTGCCCAGCCCGAGGCTGCTGTGCTGTATAAATAGAGAAGCTGACGAGACTAGAGCGAGGCGCTGCATCGCAACATTATAATTAAAGTGAGTGGGCAGGGGGGCAGTGGTGTAATCCAAAACGATGGGGCCTGCCCTGTAGAATCTGATGAGTGGGGTGGAGGGGGGTGGCTGGGGAGCGCTGCATTAGCCAGCACTGACTGAGCAGGATACTTGTTCCTCGTTATTGAAGGGAGGGTGAGAAAACAGCAAGGGAAGAGGTATGGAAGAAGAAAGAGAAACCAATGGCGGGAGATAAAGTAATAAGGGACATAAGACCGCCATCTCACGTCTATACTGTTCCGGGTAGTGCAAACACTCTGTGTGCACACAAGATCACAGCTCGAGTGTTCCCTTTCTAACCCCCAGCCTCATCCAATCAAGGACACACATATCTCGCTCAGATATGGACAAAAAACAAAAGTACTCCCTCGGATATCTCACCCACTCTTTGAGTATGCATATATCTCTCTTACAATGCACCAACCCCAGCAAACAAAATATTTCTGCACACCTGCAACACAGAGGAAAATCAACCTGAGATTATCCATCCGCGGTCATCCCGGAGTGTCCCCTGTTCAAAACTTGTAATCAGCTACAGAACCCACCGAGCTCTCTCTGATCCCGCGCCTTTAATATCCCACCCACCCTCACAGCAGAAGTACCGTCCTCATCCATCTACGCCATAACCAGAGCAGACTCCACCCTGACACCAAGAGCGAAGCGCTTCCATCGCCGTCTCTCCCACCATCGGAGCTGGCAGATTAATACCTCACTCGCCAAGAGAGCACACACACATTGTCCTGACACTGCAGCGATGGTAAATTAATGTAAAGCGCAGTAACACAAAAACTGTATCTAGGCGCTGGAATGAATGAATCTGATCTGGTGCCAACGCAGACACATCACTCCTTCGAACGCTGGCCCAATGCACTAACTACCAGTCCGTGGAACACGCATACAAGTACACATATATTCATTCTAGGTTTACACACACACACACACACACGAAAGTCGCGGCTCGCAATACTCTAGGGGAGAGTGGGGGGGGGGCCAGGGAAGTTTAAAATTAAAATATAATAAAAGAAAACTTACCGGTTCGCGCCGCCTCTGCTCGACTGCTCCTAGGCCGGGGTCCCGCGCTCTTCAACAAACAGGAACAGCCGCAACGTCACTGCCAACCCCTCTACTGACGCTGCTCCAGCAGCGCCAGGATTGGCTTGAGGGCAGGGATACTCCCTGCCCATTAGGAGACCGGGGGCTGCGGCATGAAGCAACCCTCGGTCTCTTAAGGGGAAGGCTAGTGCGCATGTTCGGGCTGATCGTAAAAATGACCAGCCCAGAAACGAACATGCGCACTATTGCTGTGACTGTCTAGTGCGCTGCTGTCACTCAACTCCCTGAGTGCTGCCGCAGCCCCGCCCCCACCCCCTCCCACCCCCTTCAGCGCCCCTCGTTCTACTTCTCCGACGGTAATTACAATCAGGAGTCCTGATTGGAATTAGCGTCGGAGAAGTAGAACGAAGAATTTGAATGGGGCCGTGGCATTAGTGGGGCAACGCCCCAGCGCCCCAATGGACGCGCCGCCACTGCGCCCTTCTATTCAGCGTTTTGTTGCATGGCATCTAGGTTCGGTCTATATATGTATGATACATAAATAATAGGAAACGCTTGACAAATTACCTTTTTCAGAGAGCACTAAGGAAGGCAAACTTATTTTTCCCTGGGGCATATAAAATCCATGTACAATTGATCTATATAAAGTGGGAGCACCAGTATGGAATATGCCTCTTACACAAAGATCACAAGAAAGATCTTCTTTGTACAATTTAGAAACCCCCATTTCTAAAACTTGAATCCTTTTTCAATGTTCCTACCATGGCGCCTCCCCCTTCCCATCCAGAAAAACTTCCCCTGCCACCACAGTGCAGATTTTGTATTTTTTCTTGTATCCACCCAGAGACAGGTTCCCTTAAACCATGGCTAGACCGCATCCATTTACCTTAAGATGCATGTCTTTGAGCTTTACATACTGCTTTTACTTTTGCGGATGTTTAGTTTTATTTACCTTTGCTACTTTGCATTCATGTTATGGCTGCACTTTAGCAGCCCCACATTCCTGCCCCGACGGTAGACACACTGTGCTTAGATGTGATAGACTTTGGTTCTTCTGCTCACCTCCCTTTGCAGGGTCTTTTGTGAGCTGATGTTTTAGACTCAATATCTACTAGTTTGTAGTTTGTGCTCCTTAGTCACGTGGAACTTTTTTTACGGCCTAAATCTAGTTCTTGTTGACCTCAGGGAATATTTGTCTCTCTGCACTGTGTAGCTGATTTTCATTTCAGATTTTGCCTTCAGGAACTTTTCCTCATCTGTTGTGTGGGGCCTGCCCTTTTCATGCAGTATTCGTCGGGCATGGGTTAGTTGCACCTCTTTTGTGGCTTGTCTGCTAATTTTTACCCATCCTGTGTACGGTTGAGGTTCACCTTCAGCTGTTATTGCATTCATCTACTGATTCTCTAGTATAGGGTGCATTTTTTTCTCTGTGCCAGTTCTTCTGCGGTTAACATTTGTTCAGCCTTTCTGTGTCTTTGCTAATGATTCTGTTCCTTATAGGTTTCCTCCTCCTCTTCTGTCTCTCCTAGTTTTGTTCACCTGGGTCCGGTGGTCTTGCCTATATACCGTGGCTGGTGCGGGCTACGTAATGAATGGGTCATCTGACTTTTATTCCCATGCTATTCTCTGGTCAACGTGCAACATGCATCACTCTATACTTCTTTGTTCTTGGGTCTGGGTGCTTCACTCTCCTGCAACTGGGTTGGTCCTGGTCTGTGGTGGGAGGACTTACTTATTCATTTTTGGTGTGCTGTTTGCTCTATCTGCTGTGGTCAGTAGGGCCCATTTGTGGGCTTATTCCATTCTTACTGGGCGTCTTGGGCTTGCAGGTTCCTTTTGATGGACAGTATGGTGCACTATTTGTTTCCAGCTGGGATTTGAGGTGATTTGTAGGGCTCACATGTGAATCCTGAGTTGGCTTACTGTGCCTCCTGGTCTTTGGAGTTGGTCTATATTGATCTATTCTCTTCACTTGTTGGATCCCTGTTCTTTGATGCTCTTGACATCCATGAATGTGACTTGGGTCCTTTTTTAGGATTGTTCCTTCATTCCCAGAGGATGCTGGTTACTCCTTTGCCACCTTTGTCAGTGTCTTGTTGCCTGTCTTTGTTCTCAAGCTTGCCCTGATCTCAACTGTGTGTTGGTCATGATGTCAGTTCTTCTGCCCCAGGCCTATGGGCTTTTTTGGTTCGCATGAAGAACGTTTCTTGCCATATCTGGTTTCTGATGGCATGGCTGTCAGCAGACTTTTTGTGCTTAATATATCCTCACACAGTAAGGGTGAAGAAGAGAGGATATTGTAGTAATGTCCTGATAACTTACCAGTAATCTCCATTAAGGTGAGTCCAGGTCTTCCTCATCACAGTCCAGCAACACTTACCTTTTACAACCTAGTTTGCTACCATTCTGAGTTTGGTATATTTAGGCCTTTGTGGTGGCATTGAAGAATTTTAAGGGTAGGAAGGAAGAAGAGCCACGAGCAGAAACAATGAAAAACAAGCATTGGCATAGCCAATAGGTCTCGCCTTTGGGACCTTGTAAGTGTTAAGCCATGCAGCACATTATCACCCACCGGGCAGATTATGGATCTGATGCAAGCCGGGATCTTAGGGCAGGATTTGGAGAGATTGCAGATAGGGGAAGGAGTAAAGGCAGATAGGGGAAGGAGTAAAGGCCTTGGGTCTGAGGCAGACTCGATCTGGATCCAGTAGACTCTGGGAAGTCAGAGTCGGCCACGGATTTAAGTGCAGACCAGAAATCTAGTCCAGTCTGGGCATTCGATGCATGCTGTAAGGGACTGGTGCGAGATGGGGATCTACTGCTGGCTGGGGATCAAGTGAATGTGAGAATCCCGTGCAGACTGCAAATAATATGCAGCAGAAATAATCCAGCACATGCTGAAAGCCTAGTGGGGCCACAAGAGGCTATGGATCCAATAGATCGAGAGATCTCGTGCAGCCTGGCCGGCCCACATACACGCATGTAGATCCCGAGTGTGTAGAGCAGCATGGGATGCAGTACAAGCGATGCACCAGGTGATCCGGGGATGACTGGTTATATAGAACTGACTAGGTATACAATGCACCCGGGGATGTAGTGCCGCGTGGGATCTAGTGCTGGTTGCAGTCAGATGCAATGCCTGCGGTGCTTGCAGTCTAGCCGGGAGGTTCAGAGCACGCTTGGGGGCAACAAGTACAGGCAGAGGAACTACTCCGGGTGAGCGGTTTTACAGGGCGTGGAACTAGTGCAGAGAGGGGAGCTAACCAAGGGTGGGGAGCTAGGGCAGACTGGGATCTACTGCAAGCTAAGGAGCCAATGAAGGGTTGGGAGCTAGGGCAGGCTGGGATCTGGTGCAATCTAAGGAGCCAATGAAGGGTGGGGAGCTAGGGCAGGCTGGGATCTAGTGCAAGCTAAGGAGCCAATGAAGGGTAGGGAGCTAGGGCAGGCTGGGATCTGGTGCCGGCTAAGGAGCCAATGAAGGGTGGGGAGCTAGGACAGGCTGGGATCTGGTGCAAGCTAAGTACTCAGTACAGCCCATGAAACTAACTGCAGGCCGGGCGGGGAGTTCGTGACAACCAACAGATCACGGAGCATCTGCAGGGTATGAAGCGCGTGCAGGCCAGTGTGTGTCTGAGGGGTCAGTGCAGGCTGGGGCAACTATGGGGTATGACGTTTCTACAAACCAGTGTGTATGATGGAGGCGGTTACTAACCTGTGGAGGGGGACCACTGGCTCGGCTGTCGTGCAAGCCAGTTTTTTTTGGGGGGAGGGGGTAGTGCAGGCCATGGTGCAACTACAGACCAGAGCTCGCGCGGGAGGCTGGGAGCTTGTGCTGCGTGGGAAGCAACTTCAGACCTGGTGAAGTCTGTAGAACTACCGCAGTCAGGGAGCTGATGAGGGCTACGGAGCTGCCCACGCGTGGACGGACATCAGGCACCGCAGCCAGTGCCCCCACCCCATCCCCGTGAGACCCCGTAACCTCTTACCTTGGTGTGCCGGATCTCCATGGTTGGCCGTGGGGGAGGGCAGCAGGTGCAGCAAGGCCATCAGGGCCGCGGGGTCCGTCTTCACCGCTCCGGGCATCTCGATCTTGCTGGAGGTCATGGCGTGCAGCGCCGCGGTTTGGCTTGCAGCGCAGTGCTGTGGTAGAGAGTGCTGTGGGGCACAATATAGGGGTGCGCTGGGAGATGTGGCACTCACTGGAAGTGTGGTCTGTGGAGAAGTAGCGGCGTGGGATGCAGTCGTGCCCAGTGTATCCCTGCGGAGTGCAGTGAACTGGTGTGCGCTGGGGTAGTTGATCGTGCGCTCACGCTCGTGTGCAGTGAACGAGTGCAGTGAGATGGGGGCACACGTCACCCCTTTCTGAGCAGGGCTTGAAGCCCAGTACGTGCAGTGGATAGGGTACAGTGAGGCAAGTGTGAATCAAAGGAATGTTGTCATTGCAAAAACAAACGTTTTTGGGGAGACGGCGCATTCTTGTAATCTCCTTATCAGCATGTTTAATTAGCGGCAAATGGCAAAGAGCATACAGGACTAGGCAACCTTACCTTTAGGCAATACTAGTTATCCCCAAGACATCACTGGCGAGCGGGAGGGGCAGAGTGAGTGTCACTGTATTGCACTGTAAAAGTTCTGTAGCAGGTGCATAGCGTAAATAAAAAGAATGGCGCGAGAGAGAAGCGCTTTGCCGAAGAGCGTGTCAGGCAGCAGGCAGGACAAAAGCAATTACAGAAAACAGTGCCCGGCCGCGCGGCCACAAAGTGAAAGCAATTACAGAAAACAGTGCCCGGCCGCGCGGCCACAAAGTGAACGCAAAGCCTTTGAAATACGAAACCGAACAGATGGCACACAGCACGCCCCTGCTCGTAACCGCAAGCCGTAGGCCGTGGGCGGATACATGGTGGGACATGCTGCCGCCTTTGCCCAATTGCGTGCTGTCTTTTTTAGAAAGACACACGCAAAGACCAATTAAAATAATGCACAAAAAAACACACACACGAGCGTGTGGAAAGCCCAGAGTGATTCCAAGAGGACGTTTTCCTAGAGCAGCGCATGCGCGCTGCGCTAGGCTCGACCTAATGACTATATTCAAGTTTTAGAAGAGGTAATATCTAAAGTGTAGGTAGTGCGGATGGGGGCAATATAAATGCATGTTTGAGAAGTCACCATCACAGAGTAAAGGCTGACGAGGAAGTTGTGGACTCGGCATTTTGAAGTTTAGCAATACAGGATTGGGACATTATACTGTGCCTGCATTAGGTGGCATATTATTGGCAGAAACAGTGGTTCCTGTGGAATAATAGAATCATATATAGATAATAAGATGCACAATCGAGATGGAAGGGTTAAAATGATGTCAGAGGGCGAAGAAACCACATACACCTCTGGTTTTGGTTTGATACAATCGTATTTTATATTTCACAAACAAAATTCTATATACAATGAAAAAGAAAAATGTGCGTAGTGTCCCCAGTGAGAAACAGGAACCTAAAATATTGGTGACATAATTGTGACAGTATTTTACAAGGTTTCCAAGGTATTCAAAAAAGTCGACCATTTAGCAACTCAATACACAATATACAGCAGCTATACACAATAATACGCGCTTTTAATGGTTCGCTTTCTTTTGTTGCCGATGACGTTTCGACCCTATACGTGATCTAGGGTCTCATCAGGACCTATGGATTTAGGGACATCTGACGGGTAGAATGCGCAGCCGCGTGAGGTGTACGTGCCAACAGTGGGTGATGGAGAAAAAGGAAAATGAGATACTCACAAGGACACCCAGCCGGGTACCCAAGTGAGAGTGAAGGCTGGCACTCTGTGGGTAGCTGAGCACTGTTACTGTGTTGATGATACACAGAGACGTGTATGAAGACGGTGATGAGGAACTCTGGAGTTGGTGTTAATCACAAGCGGTGCTGTCGCGCTGACCTGTGAATCACGAATGTTCAATATGGTGGTCTGTACCTACATATGGTGTGAAGCCCATCTATAGAAGCGAGTATTTTTCAATGAAGACGAATCCTTCAATAATTGCAGTCCTCAAAGCGCGTGACGATCCACTACGCGGGCAGCACGACAGCATCAGTCTGTCTGCTGTTGGCATTAGGTGGCAAGCTGCTGTGTGTCACATATTGTAAACTTTATTAAAAAGGCACCTACCGAATAGTGTTAGATACATTAGGGGATCAAAAGGCCAGAAGTAATTCATGCATTGTTAGGTTTGGAATTTAGACAATTCCATCGTGGCGGGGACATGTTCCTAGCGATGTGTTCTTATACAAACTAGGTGCTGTGAATTCCGCAAGAACTGGGATGTTGCAGCTGTCAGCCACACTGTTTCTGTCTTCTGCAAAAGCTCAAGCACAGTAAAGTAACATAATTTCATATTTGATAACCATGTATGTATGAAGGACATCCGCACATTGACCATGTTTCTGTAAATGTATAATCTGCATACAATGAAATAATTTATGTAGAATTTTAACTTATTAAAAATATATTGTCTGAATGATGTTTGAGTGATTGAATGCATATTTACCTGCTTTGTATTAACCAGAAAGAAAACTATATAGAATGAAAATCTACACATACACATATCTCAAAAGTTGCTTGGATAAACTATTGAGCTGTGAATAGCAGGAGAAATATTGGAAATAAAATATCGTGATACAAAAATGTTGCGATGCAAGAACATATTTTTTTTAATATAAATAACTGTATTGACTTTGGTAACAAAGATACCCATACCACATCCAAAAATTGCTGTTCATCATCGTAGGAAACTGTATTAAAGCATATCGTACAATCAACAGCTTAATGTCCACATTAGTAATCTCATAAGCTTACAGCCCCCAAGAGCTGAGCCCAACATGGTCCTACCATTTACTACAGATTTTCGCCTGCTTTTTTGGGCAGCCCCTGTCTTCATATACCAGTTTTTCTTGCTGGGCACACCAGTCAACACCGCAGTGCCACTGAAACAGCAAGGGCTAGGTGGGAGATTTCCATCTGCAGGCTATGTCCTATTTTGCAACAATGGTGGCCACTCCTAGCAGTGCCCGGTCAGCACTCATGCCTCCCATCCCTTCAAAAATTCCCAAGAGGATGGATTTCATTGAAAACTCCACCTCCCATTACCTCTGATGGTGTTTTAGACCACTTCACACCAGTAGTTCACAATAAGAGGACAAGTTCCTACCATATGGTAGAAGTCCACGGGACGATATGGACAACGAAAGCATATAGGGCCAGGAAGGAGGTGTGCCTTGTGGAGGCAGCTGGGGTGAGGTAAGCATAGTGGAGGTAGTATGCCTGTACCAGCAGCAGTGTAAATGAGATTGTGATGATATGAGGGGCCATCTTGGCGTCTCAACAATTGTCGCCTTGTAGTTCTCTCACCCATTCGTCCCACTGGGTCCGCAGTTGTGCAAGTGTATTAAGGGCGTTAATGGTTGAAGAGTGGTAAATTTGGGAGATTCCCCCTTTCAATAGCACACCCATCAGGAGTTTAACTTCCAGGGAACGGAATTCAGGGAGTGCCACGCCCGGGTGAACGTGTGCCCTCAGTGCATGTCTCAGTTGAATATATTTATGAAATTGTGTAGATGATGATAGGGCATAGGTTGATTGGAGCTCTTGAAAAGTTTGGCTATGAGTGCCAGACCAAATGTCCTCCAGAAGGGAAATGCTCATCATGTCCCACTGAGTAAATCCCTCCAGGCCAACTGTCTCATGTAGCCATATCCCCCTCCATAAAGTGGTCTGCAGAGTGAGTCCCCACCTGTGTAGTGAATCGTTGCATGCATTATGAGAAAAACACTTGGGTCACTTCAGGTAGGTTCCTAGGGATCTGGGCACCACAAAGCATTCCCAACACAACCTCAAATCTGAGCGAGGTCAATTCCACTCTGTATGGTGGATCCGACCAACCCCCATTGAACCAGTCATTTATAACCAGGACCTGAGACGCTAAATAGTAGAGGTATAGATTGGCCATCCCCAACCCCCAGTCAAATGGCGCTTGCTGACATTTAGCGAAAGCTAGTCTCGGTCTGGATTTGTGCCCAAGAAACAACGTCGCCAAGGAGTCCATTTCTGTGAGCCATTTCTGGGGCACCATCTGTGGGAAATTTTGGAAGAGATATAAAAAACCTGTGCAGAATCATCACTTGGTAGAGAGCAATTCTCCCCATCACATTCAGCGGGGGGTTGTCATCTTTTGAGCTCTGTTCTCACTTTCTGAATCAGCAGGGTTAAATTAAGATTCCAAGCTAGTTCAGGATGGAGAGCGACATGAATCCCAAGATAGTGGAAGCTCAGGTGCCACAGAGGAATGGTTGTTTGCCACTCAACACAGTTTTGGGAGGGGTGGAGCGGGACCAACATCAATTTAGCATGATTAACCTGTAGTCCAGAAGCATCAGCTTAGAGATGAAGGAGTTGAAGGCAGTATCTTAAGGGTTAGACAGGAATAGGAAAACATTGTCTACATATAATGCAATGCGGTCATCATGGCCCGTATCCCACGTCCAGCCTGAATATTGTTGTTTTTAATATCGTCTACAGTAATATAGTTCTAAAAAATATCGTTTTTTAATTATTTTAATGTGTTTTAGATCATATATTAATTTTCTGTGTTTCTATCGTTTGTATAGTTGTGATAAATTTTACTAAATATAGTTAGTAATTTTAAGTGATTTACAAATGTTTAATTAATTGTTAATAGTAATTTTTATTGTCATAGTGGATTTTTTGGTTTGTAGGGGGATAGAGTGGGAAGATTATTAAGTAATATTACATTTTGAAATAATTCATAATTTGTAATTATTGTGTGGTTAATATTATTTTTGTAATAATTATTTTTTTTAGATATATTTGAGGTACAGGTTGCATTTTATTAAATATAGTTAGTAATTTTAAGTGATTTACAAATGTTTAATGAATTGTTAATAGTAATGTTTATTGTCATAGTGGATTGTTTGGTTTGTAGGGGTATAGGGTGGGAAGTTAATTAAGTAATAAATAATTACCAATTAATTAATAATTTAGAATGAATTATTTAATTGATTAATAATTATATAAATTGTGTAATCGATATATATTTTGATTATACTGTGGTTTTAGTTGCTAGGTGGCCCATTACGATACCCGGCGTAAAAAAATCCGCCAGGCATGGAAGCGGCAAAAATCTGCCCGCACACACCGTCTGAACACCGACCACGCCATTACGATTACACAAACCGAAAACCGCCATCGGCGGAAAAATCACACAAGATACCGCCCGCCATCGTCCGAGTCGGAGTCAAACCGCCCGCCACGGACGGAAACACGCACGACAACACAAAACCGCCCGCCCTCACGGCCGACACACCGCACGTGAAATTACGATCGCACCGCCATGAGCGCGGGAAAACTACAAATATACCGCCCGCCAGCGCAAACAACGCCGATGAGAATCGACACGGCCGAAGCCATGGCGCCCACGTCCCTGCACAGAAACCATCCGCTCACAAAACCAATCGCACACAACATGGCCAACAAGTCCACACAGCAAGGCACGCACAAATACACAAGCACAGTACACATCCCGAAAACACCCCTCGGACAAACAAAAACTACAAAGGCCAGAACCCCAGACACAACACACCTGAAAACAACAGACCATGAGGACACACCCACATAGGTAAGTACAAAAGCAGCACTCCCACAGACCACAACCCCTTGCAACATTGCAAACCAGAGAGGAGAGGAGAGGACACAGTGACACAGCAAGGACAGCAGCACACCACAGAAACGCACACATCACAACCACCACCACCACCACCACCACCACCAAACACCTGCACCACAAACCCCCTGCACATTACACAACACACACCGCACCAGCACCACAAACACCATGGCACCACAAAGAATGCCCAAGTTCACGCCCATTGAGCTGACGGTCATGGTCGACTGAGATCATCAAGGTGCACCCACAAATCTATGGGAACATGGTCCAGCACACACCACTAGCCACCAGAAACAGAATGTGGAACCGGATTGTAGACCAGGTCAATGCAGTCGGGACCCTGCCCAGGAACAGAGGAGAAATAAACAAACGTTGGAATGACGTCAAGAGCCTGGTCAAGAAGAAGGAGGGCAAAAACAGAGAGCTGGCTGCCGTCACTGGCGGAGGGAATCCCGCGCTCTTCAAGACCTTCAAAGCGTGGGAGGAGAAGGTGCGAGTCATAATACATCCGGAGATCCTCGCCGGATTAGCAGGGGAGTGGAGGCTGGTAAGTACAAACTAATGTATACCAGCACACCGCTATGTACTCACATGCACTACCACCATGCCACAGCTCCCAGGGACAAACACCCCCATGTCCAGCACACAATACACAACACATCACACACACACATGCAACAGACACCACCACACACAGCCCAAACCGAACAACTGTAAGATACGTGGGGACATGTGTACACTCAGCCAGCCACGTAACCACCAACAGGTCCCCAAATATGCCAGAAGCGCCACAACGAGCACCCACCACACCCATGTGTCCGCCACAGCTGCACTAACCGACAAGTAACAGGTAAGTGGCAGGAACACAAAGTGCAGTGGGTGGGACGGTGGACAGCCCAAGTACAACACACACCAGGCCCCTAGTCCCACAGCACAGCAAGGAGGAGCATCCCCCACACCCCACAGCCACGTGTCAGCCACCGCAGTGCACAACGACAGCCGAAAGGCAGACATCACGGTCCACAGCAATCGGTGTCAGTGGGTGTCCAGCCACCCCCACGACCCACAACACCCCCCACCCCCCACAGACCTGCAACATGGAGCACCCCCGCTTAGAGCCATGTGGCATCCAGTACAGTGCACGCACGAACAACTTGCAGGTGGGAAACTGGACAGGGCTGGATTACTGGAGGCATGAGGACCGGAACACGACCAACACATGGGACATGTCACGTAGCAGACGAACACGCAGCACCGCCCACCGTCACGAACAAGTGAACAATGTGCACACGGACATGAACAACAGACTCACACCCCACATGACCCATCACAGACATAGCAACACCCAAGGAGCCACGTCTGCATGCACAAGCCACACTGAATATAGTACCACACGGCAGCCACTGTGCAACTCATCACACACAACCGAAACACCATTGAAGTCCTGTCCATGTAGCCCCTACTGCCTGTCAACCACACACCCCACAACTACGCCTATGTAAGACAAACAACACTAGACGCAACAGAGCGGAAAAACATAAATGCACACGAACACCACTGAACCCATCAAACACACAGACACACCATGCACATACAACATACCATCCATCCCATCCGTCAGCCCCAGTCTCATGAAAGGCATGTCATCCGCACAGCTGCCACACATACAGCAGTCACGCTAAGATACATGCCCATGACCAACCATGTGCCAGAAGTCAATGAAGCGCACGACACACTGTGAGCAACAACACACAACATGGGCCACACCCCCGAGCACTGCAGTGATGCACATGGCACAGGGCAGCACGCACACCAAGGAGATGGGACAACTGCAATACGTTGGCTGGCACACAACCATCACTCACTCATAACGATGCGTCCAATGCCATGTCCAGTAATCACAACAGACAGCAAATATGCAGGCCATGTCAAGCATGCACACACTCAAACCATGCACTGTCATGCTGCCACAACACATGTCACGTTCGGCACCCATGGCTCACAGCATGTACCCCAAAAGCATATCCCCTCCCAAATGCGAATCTGGGGCATGGCCCCCATGTTGCCATATGCGTTCCTAAGCGTTCCATTTGAACCCCAAAAGCATATCCCCTCCCAAATGCGAATCTGGGGCATGGCCCCCATGTTGCCATATGCGTTCCTAAGCGTTCCATTTGAACCCCAAAAGCATATTCCCTCCCAAATGCGAATCTGGGGCATGGCCCCCATGTTGCCATATGCGTTCCTAAGCTGTTCCATTTGAACCCCAAAGCATATTCCCTCCCAAATGCGAATCTGGGGCATGGCCCCCATGTTGCCATATGCGTTCCTAAGCGTTCCATTTGAACCCCAAAAGCAGATTCCCTCCCAAATGCGAATCTGGGGCATAGCCCCCATGTTGCCATATGCGTTCCTAAGCGTTCCATTTGAACCCCAAAAGCATATTCCCTCCCAAATGCGAATCTGGGGCATGGCCCCCATGTTGCCATATGCGTTCCTAAGCGTTCCATTTGAACCCCAAAAGCATATTCCCTCCCAAATGCGAATCTGGGGCATGGCCCCCATGTTGCCATATGCGTTCCTAAGCGTTCCATTTGAACCCCAAAAGCATATCCCCTCCCAAATGCGAATCTGGGGCATGGCCCCCATGTTGCCATATGCGTTCCTAAGCGTTCCATTTGAACCCCAAAAGCATATTCCCACCCAAATGCGAATCTGGGGCATGGCCCCCATGTTGCCATATGCGTTCCTAAGCGTCCCATCTGAACACCAAAAGCAAAGTACAAACCAGACCCAGGATGGGCCAGGAGCCCGCATACACCAGAGTCACAATAATTAGGGGCACAACAACACACCCATCGGCATGGCCAATCCGTCCCATGCCACATGTGCACAGCACACAGTCCCATTGCCAAGCACACACAACTACAAATGCTACAGCCACACACACGCCTCCGGGAAACCCATGTACGAGATTGCACGAACTGTTAATGTCAGACGACAAATACATACTTCGCCAGGTGCAACACAATAACAAATCTCATTCTCTCCACAGGTGACGAACTGCTGGATGCTGGGGATGGAGCCAGCAGCCAGCACAGCCAGCCTACAAGCCCCCAACGAGGACACACGGATGTGGAGGATCTGTCCTCCTCTTCGGACACGGACCACCAAGCAGGCCCATCTGGTGTGGCAGGGCCCAGCCGCTCCCCAGGACCCCTCCTACCCACCAACCCATCATCCAGGGCTGCTGAACATTCCCAGCCCCCTGCTGCCACTGTCGTTGCGGCCACACCCACGGTCATTGCGGCCACTACCACTGCCGCAACCGCCACCATCGCCGCACCGACCACCACCGCCGCCACCACCACCACGTCTTCGCTGGCACCAGCCCCAGCGCAGGTGGTGGCCCGGCCGACTGGATCCACCCTGGGAGCCACAGCGAGGACCGTGGTGAGCAATGTGGCTAGTGGGCAGGCCGGGGGCAGCAGGACTGGTAGGAGGAGCAGGGTCAGGGAAACGCCAGCCTCCCCTGGGAGCCATGCCCTGCCTCAAATGGCCAGAGTCCTTGGGGCCTATGAAGAGGCCCAAGGACAATGGGCCAGGTCAGCTACGGACACGCGTGAGGTGCTGGGGGAGCTGAGGTCCATGGACGCCCGTATGGGCCAACTCGTGGACCTCATGGGCCAGCTGGTGGTGGCGGTGAGGTCACAGCCAGGGACAGCAGCTCCCCTCCGCCACCACCTGCCGGGGCGCAGGGTCGAGCAGCAGTGTCCAGTTCCCCTGCGTCCACAGCCAGTGAGCACACCTCAACCACCAGCATGTCGCAATCAGGCACCCCCCCTCGCAAACGTGGAAGGGGCCGTCCGAAGTGGAAACCGATCTCCCGGGAGGACTTCGCACGCTCCAAACGCAAGTGAGGCAGCCAGCCAGCCTTCCTTGACCAGCCACTGCATTGACTTGGACTACGATCCCACTCCACACAGCCATCTGGATGGCATGTGTGTGTTGGACTATGGACATAGAACCAGTGGGTACACCCTGAGCATCACGCAGCCATGACCGACAGCTCATTGTCACTGCACGCACCACTTTTGTCATCACCTTACACACAATCACATGTCACAGTTTGAAATAAATGCACCTCTTACACTAACTGCTGTTTGTGCCCTGTGTTTTATTTGTACGGAATACAACGGCCACCTTGGGCGGAAAGGCACCTGATGCGTGGCATGGCAATGGAATCCGGAGGGCCTGTAGGGACCTAGGGTGGGAGACAGAACAGGAGCACATTCAATGAGTGTGTCACACACCCATCACACAGTACATGTCAACAACTACAAGCAATGTACACACATCGCACAGAGCAATAGGGCACAATGCCACAGCCACCAACAGTGGCATACTACCCTGGCCATGGAGCGTTGACACACAGCACGCAGTGAACAAACGGCCACCCTGACACAGCACACACACACCTGCACAGATACAGCCACATCAGCCGTCGTACATGGACACTCACCGTCAAGTGAAGTAGCGGGCGATGAGCTGCTGCCGCACATTACCAGCTTCCTCCTCTCCGCTGTCCTCCTCACTCGAGCTGTCCTGGTCTGCGGGCTGGGGCCCTGGTTGATCTCCGTCATCCACGATGAGGGGGATCTGCTTCCGAATGGCCAGATTGTGCAGCATGCAGCACGCCACCACTATCCGGCACACCTTCTGTGGGGAGTACGCCAGCGCACCCTCGGTGCGGTCCAGGCACCTGAACCTGGACTTGAGGAGGCCAAAGGTACGCTCGACCACACGTCTGGTCCTCCCATGTGCCTCATTGTAGCGATCGTCTGCTGGGGTGCGAGGATTCCTCAATGGACTGAGCAGCCATGCCCCATTCGGGTACGCAGAGTCACCTGGGTGTGAGGGACACAGAGAACCGTTGCTATTCCAACTGGACAGGGGACAGCATCGCACAACCAGCACGCTACACCACTCCACATACTCACCGACAATACAGCCACGATCCTGTTGCATATTGGACATCAGTCGTGGCAAGATGCTGTTGCGCATTATGTGTGCGTCATGGGCCGAGCCTGGGAACTTTGCACACACGTGGGTGATCACCATGTCCGCAAGGCACACCACTTGCACATTCAGGAGTGCGTGTGCTTCCTGTTGCGGTACAGGTGCTCAGTGGCCTGTGGTGGAACAAGGCCGACATGTGTGCAGTCAATGGCTCCAACGACGTGTGGGATTCTGCCAAGGGCATAGAATGCACCCTTCACTGCCGCCAATTCACGAGCCCTGGGGAAGCGGATGTACCTGTTTCGGTACAGCATCATGGCTGCCAGTACATCCCTCAGCACCTTGCTGAACATGGGCTGGGACATCCCTCCTCCAATGCCCACTGTGTGCTGGAATGACCCAGTGGCGAAGAAATGCATGGCGGCCATCACCTTAGCCGTGGGGGTGACAGCAGTCGGATACACCCTGCGGGGACGGAGATGGGGTTCTAACATGGCACACAGTCGATGCAGGGTTGGCCTGTCCAGCCGAAACGTCCTAATAACCTCTGTATCGTCCATGTCCGCCAGCAATTGGTATGGGCGGTCAATGTTCGGTCTCCGCCTAGGGACAATGGCAGAGGACACATGTCAAAGCAACACAACACATAGCAATTTCGCATACACATCACTGACATGACTGAGCAAGCACATGAGCCACAGCCCAGCTGTCAAGCTGGGACGGCACGGCCACAATACACTTACACAGGTCTCCCAACAATGGCAATGGCTAGTGATACAAACCACTGCCATGTGCATGCACATGGGGATCTAGGCCCCAATGACTTGCGGGGCGTGCTGATGGGGACTGACTGCATATCCACCAAGCGGCAACGCCACGGCAACATGAATGTCTGCTGAGCATGGAACTGCTTCCGCGGCTGGATGAGTATGGCACACGACTACGACGACGATGTGGGCACAGGCTGAGCGGCCAAAACAAGTGGGACCTGTGGCACGAGGGGATATGAGACAGTAGTAGGTGTCAGCACTGCACCCTATGTACAGCACTGTACGGATCACACCTCCCGAAACATTGACAGGTGTCCACATTGACAGCCCCATGCCAAGATGGCTGTGTGCTTGCAGTCACACGTCACAGGTGAGAGGTTACATTGCACGTGCCAGGTGGCAGACGTACATAGTGGGAGCTGGCATGTGTGTGCATGTGTCTCCTGTTCAGGATCCACCAGATGGGCGCTGACTCTGTACTGACCATTGGACACAGCATGTTCCGTGGAAGGCTTGTGTGTGTGGGATGGTGGCACTGGATGTGCCTCCGTTGGGTGGGGGGCCATGCACAGGGCGGGTACGTCGATGATTGCGCATTGTTGGTCACGGTGGGTGCACCAACTAAGATGTGTTGCCCTGTGTTAAATTCCTATGTCCGCATGTAGATGTGGGCAGACTACACATTGGTCGATGTGCTGTCTATATGCATGTGCCTTCACACCAGGCACAGCTGCCCCTGCACATGTGACCCCTGCTGGACTCGCTGCTGGGTCTGTGGAGCTGATGCACCTTCTGCGCGTGGGGCGGACAGCTCTCCTCACTTCCCTCATTGCGCATGTCATGACTTTGCCGCAGGTGACATGGATCATGGAGGGCCCACATGTACGCGTGGGTAGGCTACACATGATTGTTCACTGGTCGCCACCCCAGTCAGTGTTTCGAATGGGAAGGTTGTCGTGCTGGTGGTATGTTCGATGTGGCGGATGGGCGGGCCTAGGTGCGGGCTTACATTCCGGACATGGGGGTAGTTGGATTGGCGACTAGTTGCAGTACACATGGGACACGTCTCTTCCTTTCCACATCTGGGTCATCCCTTGTACTAACTGACAGTGATACAGTCATCTTCGCCCCAGCCCTCATGTCCTCCCCTCGCTCCCCCAATATGCATGCTCACCTGCGAGGCTAGCGCTTGCACAGGCAGCCCCAAGCTCGCACCAGAGAGGGCAAGGAGTGTATGTGTGGGTCCAGTTGCACGAGTGGGCTGTCTCAGGGTATGATGTGTGGCGGGACGCCGTCCACCTGCGTGGTGCCCCAAATGGAGACCCGGCCTGCATGGACTATGCATCACAGTCTTCGCCTTCCGGATCCGCCACCTGCGACACCCAGTGGCTGTGGCTGCCCTTGCGGCCAGGCCGCGTCCGTCTGTGGCTGATGGCCCACACATTCACTCTTTGGCCTCTCTGGGGAGGGCTCGGGGGTGGTGGCGCACGCGCTTGCACTTAGTCGCAATGGCAAGTGGCGTGGTTGGTATGATGGGCAATGGATGGGATGGTGCGAGCCACCTCCCGTGACGTCAGTGCTGCTCGTGCTGTGGTGCGTCCCCCTACACTTCCATTTGACTTGTGCCATGCTAGACGTTGAGGTTCTATTGCCTGCGTGATATGACCAGGAGGAGCGCGAGGAGACCTCTCACACACCATGCTCCACTGCCATCCCGTGCCCTGTATCGCCTGTGCGGATTGACTATGTTGGGGTTACACCTGGTCGACTGGGGCTGTGTGTGCCTTGTCAAGGGGCATGGCGGGCGCACAACAGGATCCAGCTTGTCCACAGAGGGTGGGCTGAGGTGCGCCTGGTACCGCTTTGTACGTGTGCCCGGCTGCTGTGCACACACGTGTTCACTCCCCCCGACAGGTGTCCTCTCACAATGCCCAGGGAAGCGGTGGTGTACTGTTCATGACCCCTCCCAACACGGCGTGCTCCAACTTGGCATGTGCGCATCTACCCGTCACACCCACCCACCTGAGCACTGCGTCCATACGACTTCACACGACACATGTGTGTCTTCCACAGTTGTGCTACTCATTTGCGTTGACATCCAATACCAGTGGTCTACATGGTCATGTCACGACTGCTGTGTGCTTCACATACTCTCATCCTCTCTCATTCGTACTTGTGAAATGAGTCAGCGGAGACAGTTTTGGTTTCAAACATTATATTGAGTCTTCTGTCCTCTGTGATGCAGTATAGTGGACACTACTGGCAGCGGAATACATGTTGAGGATATACTGAGCATGATTGCAAATGGGATAGGGTGTGGGGTTACATGTGATTGGCTGTTGCATGTGGGATGTGGGCTTCAGAGTGACATCTGCTTGGCCAAGGCTGTGCTAATGTACATTTACGTATAGCTGCGGAGCTGCGGACTTTGACACAGACGGTATACATGTAGCCTACCAGACCGCTTGGCATCATGGGCACAGTCCATCTCAGTTCCATGTGACAGGTTTGCTGCGGTTGTTCCTCATGCACGCGTGCATGTGAGATGACATCAGGGCATGTGCTTGCGTGCATGCAGCGGCGTGCCACTTGTTGTTGCACTGTGGTGGTTACTGGACATGTCACAGTCACTGGGGTCGTGTTGTTGTTGTATGCACTTGTCGTCCATGCAAAGGTCCTGGTATGGGATTCCCGGGGCGGGGGTGGGAGGGGTGCAGCACCCACAGACTCCAGGCGACCTATTCATGTCCACTGAGCGGTGTGTGTGTCCATGTGCGCTGGATCCATGTCGTGTCCTGGTTGTCCGTGCAGTTCCGTCCATGTGGGTGCGATACACAGAGCCCATGCCACTGCCTCCACGATGCATGCGGTGTTCCTGGATGTGATGGGGAACAGTGTGCATGTCCCGGTCATATCCGATGTCATGGCGATGTCGTTGATGGTGTGGTTACAGTTGCCGGTCGTTTGGTATGGCTGTTGTGGTGGTGACTGGCCAGTCCGTGCGGAAGCTAAGCATGGGTGCGGGGTTGGACATCATAGGTCAATCGGGGAACCTGCGTTGTGGTCCGACGAATTTACAGGTTGTCAGGTATGCGATGCCGCCCAGCAGGGCTTCCATGTCATTGGTGGTGTACATGTTTGCCAGCCAATGTAGCGGATGGTGGCTGTCAAGGTGTTGTTCGTAAGTTGTCCCTTGGAGGACCATGATGGGGCATGCTGGGTGACATTCGATGTAGCTGTTCTCGATGATCCGTCGTGTGGAGGCACAGTGGTCCCATTTCAGTGCGGGTGCGATGTTGGCCACATACGCCATGCCCCCATAGGCAGAGCAGGCCCTGTCGTGTGCGTCCAGAGGGAGGAGTAGTGGTAGCAGGTCCGCCTTCAGACATGCCGGGTTGGAGAGGCATATCTCCACGGGATGCTGGTAGGGACACCTCCGACAGTAGAAGACGGGCATGACGCAGCTGAACAATGTGATGCGGTAAGTCAGTCGGTAACTTACGTTCAGCAGGGACATCCCAATATATGAAACAGGTTGGTTTTGTACAGCTTGAGCTGTTCGGCGTAGTTGGGTAGGTGTGTTGCGGTTGCCATTTCGCAGCGGTGCGTTGTGGTGGCGTACTCCGGCTGTGTGTGCAGTCTGCAATGTGCACGCTCCGAGGTTGCTGTGAGCTCTGTGTAGTCGTAGGGAGACAGGACTTGTGTTCTGTTGGCTTGTTTGGAGGACACGGGCCCTCATCCCACATGCTTCTCAGACAGTTCAAGGTCAGTGATGTGTGACTCCTTCCAATTAACTTGCATGTGGCCGACATGGGGGAGTGTTTTCTTCTTTCTTCCCCGTCCGTTGTGTGCTTCTGTGATATGCGCTATCTGCCCTGTGGTCGGTCTCCTCGGCATGCCTGTGTTGGTCTATTCTTGGACAATGGCTGTATTCACCGGCTTCTGTCGTAGGGCTGTGGTTTCGGAGTTGGAATGGAAGGTCATTCAGTGCTGTCTGCTCTCCCTTCTGTGGGCGGCAGGCTGCCTTTCCGCTCTGCGTTGGGCCTTGTGTGTGAATGTTATTCTTGGGCCACCTGTTGTCGGTCCCCGGGCTCTTTGGTGTTCCGTTTTATATGTCTTGTTCATATGTGCAGGGTGGTATGGGTGTTTCAGTGTGGTACTGGCGTTCCTCTTCCCGAAGGGGCCCTGCTTCTCCTAGTTGGTGTTGCCGCCGCTGTGTGCTACGCCATGTTTGTTACACTGGGGTGTGTCCTGCTGTTGCGTGTCTTCACTGACATGTGTGCGTCGGTTGTGTGGCGTTGGGTGTTGTCCGTGAATTGGGCGTTGGGGACATGTCTGTGGCAGGCCTGTCACGTGTCATGTGCGTTCGGGGTGGGGCTGATGTGTGTGCTGCTTGGTTGTGTCCCTGTGTCTGTGTGCGACGCATGCATGGCGCTGCGGTTGGCCTCTGCGTTGTGCGCATGTGTGGCGGCGTCATCGCCGCTTTGGGGCCGTGACGGGGTGGTTGGTTCCTAGTCCCAGGTGGTGCGTACACATGTGTTACGCGATGTTACGATTTGGCCTGTGTGTCATATGTGGATGCAATGGTGGATGTGTAGTGTACACGCGCTGGTGGGGGGTTGTCCGCTTTTTCCGCCCTTGCACTGTGTGCGCTGTTTGCGTGCACTTGTTGTGTGTGTGCCTACCTGCGTCTCCGCGGTACGTTGCGTCCTTGGTGGTGCATCAGCAGGAGCATGGGGAGGGCCTGCATTGCTGGATTCATGCTCGGGGAGCCGCTTCTTCGTTGTCCGTGCTCGGCGTCCGTGTTACCGCCTCGGTTTGTCGTACGGTATCTCTTGGCCGTGGGAGCCGTTTGTTTGCGGCATCGTAATTTATACGCCGGGCGGGACGTGTTTCGTCGGACGGTGTGTGTCAGTTAGGCTGCGCCGCTACGTGTACGGGCGCACTTTGATGGCGGACGGTGTTGCTGGCTTGCCGGCGGTGTTTGGCCTACTTTTCGCATCGTAATTGGGCGGGCGTGTGGACTGCTGCGTGCCGGCGGTAACTGGTGGTTTTTGCATCCGCCAGCACGGCGGTTGTGCTTCCGCCCGCCATCGTAATGAGCCCCTAGGTTTGTAGGGGCACAAGGTGGGCAGTTAAGTAATAATAAATTAACAATTATTAATTGTTATTGCATTATTCGATTGATTATTAATTATTGTAAATTGTCTAAAAATATAAATTTTAGGTGTGGGCTGCTGGGTTTGTAGTGGTATAGTGAGGGAAGTTAATTAAGTATTAATTAATTAATTATTATTGTTATTTAATTAATTAATGTGTTATCAACTATGAAAATTGTGCTATTCTTATTTTAGTTTTATTTTAGGTGTGAGCTGCTAGGTTTGTAGGGGTAAAGGGTGGGAAGTTAAGTAATAATAAAACAGCAATGTTTTAATTGATAATTAATTATTCAACTGATTATTAATGATGAAAATTGTTTAATAGTGTTTTTGTTTCCCATTCAGGGCGGGCAAAGTGTACAAATGTATGGGCGGGGTCAGAGCGTGCACTATTTCATTTGGTCCAAGCCTCTGAAGAAGAAGTTTCCTTACTTCGAAACGCGTAAGGCATCACGGACATTTGAACTGCTTTAAGGATCAACCTGCCGGCCTGTTTGTACCAATAAAGGTTTGGAACTTATGATGGCATCCGAGTGCTTCCTGCCGATCAGGCAAGTTCTGAGCATGATATATATATATATATATATATACATATATATATATATATATGTGTGTCAATTAATGTTTATGTGTTTAATATTTTTTCTAAATTAATAGGGTTATTCAAATATGTAATGGGTTTGAAGTAAAGAAAGTAAAGAACTTTCCCTACTGTTGCTTAGACTGGAGTGGGAATAATACATTTACCCCCTCCAAAATCCAATTCTTTCCCTACTGTTGCACTGTTTGGAGTGGGAATAATAAATGTAACTCCTCCGGAGTCCTAAAGTTTCCCTCCGGTTGTTTAGACTGAAGTAGGAATAGTAAATGTAACCCCTCTAAAGTCTAATGCAATCCCTACTGTTGTTTAGACTGGAGTGGGAATAGTAAATTTAACCTCTCAGAAGACCAACACTTTCCCTATGTTTGTGGTGACTGGAGTAGAAATAGTAAATGTAAACCCTCCGAAGTTTAGACCTTTACCTACTGTTCTTAGACTGGAGTGGGAATAATAAATGTAACCCTTCCGAAGTCCAATAGTTTGCCTACTGTTGCACAGTTTGTAGTGGGAATAGTAAATGTAACCTCTCTGATGTCCTACGCTTCCCCTTCTATTGCATAAACTGGAGCGGGAATAGTATATTTAACATTCTCAGACTCCAATATTTTTTCAAATATTGTTTACATACACTTTTTATTATAATTTGTTTATTTTTCTAATTTTATATCATTGTTTATTATTTATGTTTTAGATTTTTTGTTTATAATTGTGTTTTTTTTGGTTTGTAAATTGTTTATATATTATGTATTTGGTATTTTATTGAATATTTTGCAATTGAAATGTTAATATTTTAAAGTCTTATTTAAATATGCATGTTTATAATTGTAGATAGATAGATATGTTTTCATAGTAGTACATTTAAAACATTCTAAAGAAAATGTAATACATACTTTTAATAATTGTGTCATATATATATAAAAACACAAACACACACTTACATATATGTGTGTGTGTTTATATAAGTATACATTTATATATAGTATTAAGCATTAGTGGAATGTATGTAATCTACCTTATATTAATGTTAAATACTAAAATATTTAACATTTACAACTATATATATATATATATATATATATATATATATATATATATATATAATATTAAGAAATATTTTTTTTTATGTTTTTGGATGATATTAGTGTTAAACCATATTTTATTCTCAACATTTTTATACTTTGTATTATAAGTATCAGGACAGGATATTTTGGTAATCAACATTTTGGACACGTTTATCTCGATATTGTGTCAGTCTTCCATTGCAAAACAAGGATCAGTCACATGAAGGAAAAGGCACAGGGGCTTATTTACAAGCCCCTTGCGCCACTGGTATGTCACTTTTTCCCATATTAAAAGTGACGCACCGGCGGCGCAAGGGGCTTGTAAATAAGCCCCACAATCTGCTACAGGAACATGCGGAGTCTTGAATAGGAACACGTACATGCAAGAGCAGCACATCCAAGAATCCACACAGTCCTGGGCTGGTGCAGCCAAACGAAGACATTTATGCAACGACATACAGGAGAGATATGTGCAATATTAGACTTGATCCCATACTTAGAGTTAGCCCTGTTCAAATAGTTAAGTGCCACCGCTTCTCAGGCCACCCCTAAAGCAATATTCCTGAAAATGTTTCACACTGAATGTGACGTGATATACATTCCTTGTTATACAACGCAACATAAGACAGTACGTGCAATTGTAGATGGAACACATATGCTTCATTTTGCCTTTTATTTTGCATGCAAACATCCAGCTTTTGCAGACATTAACATCAAACGAGCTTATGATAGTGAATTGAAAACCCCAGACAAATCTAGTGATTGCTGTGCTAATTGTTGCACAATCAACAGTTCTGCCTAATTGGCGCACAGGAGCATTGAAATTGGATGTGCGTGAGATGGGAGGGAATTGGGATGGCGGCATATTAGGAAAGATCCTTTCATTCAATTGTTTTAGATTAAATCGCCTTGCGCGCCACACTTGGAAGCATATTTGACTCACTTGTTTTCTTTAGCCTTCATGTTTTCCTACTCTTATCCTTCTTTCTTGTCTGTTTCTAAGGTCAGGTTGTTAAGGTCTGGTTTTGTGGACTCCCCTTTTGCACCCGTCTACTTGGACTTGTTGCTTTTCAGCTCACTCATCCGCACCCCTTCCTTATTTCATACATATATTTAAAAATGTTCCAGCACCATCCATGAGTTCTGTGAGAGATCGGCCTGTACTAAAGTTATAGTATTGCTTGAATCATTCACTGCAATTGATAGTTTCTTGCCCAGAATTACAGCCATCAGCGTAGGGGGGTCCCCAACCCTCTACGGGCACCCAACCTATTCAAGGGACCCTCATTCGTCCCAAGACCAGGGATAGCGGTGCGATATGGGAGACTAGGGGGCCCCTCATCACATTCTGCAGGGGAACCCCATCATTTTGCGTTACGCCAGTAAAATTAGCACCTCTGTTACACCCTGTTCGATCAGCCTCTTCAATACTTATCTGACCCAAGGAACAGTCTCAGATTAAAACCAGAGCTATTGGCTTTGACAATGTCTTTAAGATATGTTGTAGAGCAGCGTGGGCAGAGGGTGCACTCTAAGGCAGGGGACCGCAACTGTAAGACCCTCTGGACAATGTGTGCACCATAACACTGGAACAAAGCTCACAGCACAAGGTACTAAAACGGGGCGCAGAAGGTGCCATGAAAGTCATGGAAGAGCAAAACATGCTCCATGCGACATGGGAGAGTTTAAAGGGAAAGGGTCGTCTCTGTTTATCACAGAGGCTGGTGGTGACAGTCACAACAGCTGCCAACCATGGCAGTTCTGTGAGAGTGAACACCGTGAGCCGTGCTGGAGTCAAGCTATCCTGGCTGATGAGGGGTGAAACCCTGAAACAGGTCCTAGGATGCTTGTTTCCAGTCCAGGGAGGACCTGGCATGGCAGTTCGGGCTGGACTGTTCCCATTGGCTGCAGGGTCAAGACTGATTTGCATATGGCTGCGTTCAAACTGGAATGGCATGGTGAGCAAAAAAACGATGGATTTAGGCCCAGATCTCTGTACTGGGGTGAATGTATGACATTGTTCTGCATTCTGTCCATCAATTGTTGTTTGTGCTGTTAAAGAGTGCATAACCAGTGCACTGTGGGCAGATCGCACATGCACGTTGTGACCTGCTAACACCGTGCCATACTGTGCTTACACTGTGCCCTGCAGTACAACTGCAGGATACATCCACTGCAGTGCTTAATTTGAGCCTGTGGTTTCCGGTGCTCAGCCCTGTCAATTAATAGTCAACTCCGATACATATGACAGTCTGCCACATGGTGACACTCTTTGGCTAATTTAGAGATAAGCACAACAGTTGTTTATTAATTCAATTTACATTCATCCTCACATTTACATTCGTCCTCACATGTACATTCATCCTCACAGACACACGTACATCCTCACAGACATACAAGTGCATCCTCAAAGATACGCACACATAAGTGCATCCTCACAGACACACAAGTGCATCCTCACAGACAGACAAGTGCATCCTCACATACATGCACGTTCATCCTCACAGACACACAAGTGCATCCTCACAGACACTCACGTTCATCCTCACAGACACACAATTGCATCCTCACAAACATACATGTTCTTCCTTACAGACACACACGTGCATCCTCACAGACGTGCATCCTCACAGAGATGCATGTGAAAGTACATCCTCACAGACACACAAGAGCATCCTCACAGACATGCATTTTCTTCCTTACAGACACACAAGTGCATCCTCACAGACATGCACCCGCAAGTACATCCTCACAGACACACAAGTTCATCCTCGCAGACACACAAGTGCATCCTCACATACAACACACATTCATCCTCACAGACACACAAGTGCAGCCTCACAGACACCCACGCTGTTCCTACAGTCACACACGTGCATCCTCACAGACACAGTATGTAATCATTACAAGTGCACAAATACATCCCTGTCGTCATAGTACATAATCATCACAAGCACACACGTTTTCCACCACATACATACCGTTTTGTCCTCACATATTCACACTCATAAACACACCAGTTCATCCTCAGAGATGCACAAAGTTTGCTCAACCACACGCATGTTCATCCTTGCAGACGTTCCTTCCCATGGTCACAGAGAAGCACACACAAGTTCACTGTAATGGGCCATTCAGCTCTGCTCGACACAGCCGCTCATCCTCAACGCACTGTATGGTTATCCTCACAAGCAGGAATTCGCTCTCAGACATGCTCTACCTCATAGATGTTCACGAAAACCCAGCAGAAGTGGCCAAGCACAGCATCTCCCTATCTCAAATGTGATAATACTGTACCACAGCACTGCACAATCGTGTACTACCATAACACAACCTCAGCGCTGCGGAACACTGCGTACAGGTTTCTCTGGGGGAAGAGGCAGATGGGGGCCCTGCCCCAATTCTGTTTATCCTGGCCCCACCACCACAGCTGCTGAATGTGTCAGGAAGCAACACAAAATTAAACAGACACTGCACCTTGCCACAAACATGAACTTTCCCTACTATCTTTCACTGCGCAACTACGCTGATTGATCACAATGTTTAGCTCTGACGTATGCATGTGTGTATAGATATATACACACATATATATAAAGTTACATTTAAACATTGCTTGTTGAATCCTGACTTTGTGCGTATATGTATATATCTCTTTACACACATGCATAAATACACGCACAAATGCAGCCCGGTTGAAGGCGCAAGCCGAAACGCGTAGGCTTTCCATTGTGGGGTGTTGCTGAGAGCAAGATTAAGAATAAAAATCACCTAGCACTTGACCCTGTGGCCACGCTGTCGTTTTTTCAAGATATGAGGGAAAGTGCGGCTGGACTGACCTGTACGAGTGGATAGTCGCTGTGGAGAAATGAATAAAAGCAACCCCTGACACGTGTTTCGCTGTCATTACAGCTCTTCATAGAGGTTTAGCTCTGTCCAGACACAAGGGAGCACCCAGTATAAGTCAAAACAGTACCCTTGCAGGCATAGAGTGATGCATAAATTATGCAAAAAAGAAGCAGAGAACTCTGGGTAGTTCCCAAGTTTAGGGGGAAGGCAGCTCCTGTATCTAGCCCCCTCAACACCAATGACTCTCTAAATTTGCTTACCTCAAATGTCTACTTTTCTATCAAAGTTTTTAAGCATAGGATTAGCACAGTGCTATCCATGCCGAGATAGAAAGGGACAAAGTCTTTTGCCATTTCTACAGCAAAGTCTTTAAGCATAAGATTAGCACAGTGCTATCCATGCCGAGCTGTAAAATGACAAAAGCCATTCACCATTCCAGGAACAGTACCACTGCCTTGGATTGGCAAAATACCATCCAAGCCAACCTGAAATGAATAAAAGCAACCCCTGACACGTGTTTTGCTGTCATTACAGCTCTTCAGGGAGGTCTAGCTTTGTCCAGACACAAGGGAGCACCCAGTATAAGTCAAAACAATACCCTTTGCTTGAAAAGAGTGACGCATAAATTATGCAAAAAAGAAGCAGAGAACTCTGGGTAGTTTCCAAGTTTAGGTGGAAGGCAGCTCCTATATAGAGCACCCTCAACACCAGTGACACTCTAAATTTGCTCACCTCAAAAGTCTGCTTTCCTATCAAAGTTTTTAAGCATTTGATTAGCACAGTGCTATCCACGCCGAGATAGAAAGGGACAAAGTATTTTGCCATTTCTATAGCAAAGTCTTTAAGCATAGGATTAGCACAGTGCTATCAATGCCGAGCTGTAAAATGACAAAAGCCATGACGTCGTATAAAAGAAAGTGACATACTGCAAAACTGGTTATGTGATAAAGATCGCAAGATCGAAACGTGTCTGTTTCTGTTGCTAATAAAATACCCGTAAACTAATACCACGTTGGTGTGGCTGTTTCCTCGTGACAACGGTGGAGGAGGAGTACAATTGGAATATATACTATAGGCAATATCACTAACATTGAAACACGACAACATGGCGCCCATTGTAACCGGTACTCAGCTTCAACAGATATTCATAGTCCTTTCATCATGTTTATTGCCTTAATGAATTGCGTAAATGTAATTGATGATTATATTGAATTTTTCACCATAAGGTACGCATAAATACTATGAATGTACTCTGATATGAGAATGATATCACCAACATTGAATCACGACAACATGGCGCCCATTGTAACCGATACCCAGCGTCAACAGATATTCATAGTCCTTTCACCATGTTTATTACCATACCAGGAAGAGTATGAATTGCTTTGTAACTTGTGACATCGCTGTGTGAACAAGCCCTCTTGAGGGTGAAACGCGTCACACGGCGGGTTTATGACTTGAATAAACCCCCTTTTTTGTTGTCAAAACTCTTGTAGATTCCTTGTGATTTGATGGTCTGAGTGCGCGAATGGAACTCCGTTCTGAAGTGGATATATATATAAGAGTTCGGCGAAACCTGCTGTTGGTGGAATTGGGAGCAGAGATTCGTAGCAGGAGCCAGAACCGTCTCCATATGAAGTCTCCGTCGACCAACGGTCGTGGATTATTCAAATCCAAGGCTTTCAGAAATTCTACTGCTGCCATCGGATTCATCGTGGATTTCAAACGGAGGCTTGGCGAGGGGACTACAATGCACGGCGTGGTGGTGGTAAAAACAGCGCAAATGCCTTGGATATCATCAGGCATGCCGCATCAGTAAGAACTTTGATTTGTGTAATAAGGACACTTACCTGGTACTAAAGTCGATATGGCCAGGGTGATTATATTTTGGAACATTGCCTTGCTGAGAGGGCGGCTCGGGGAGGTGAATTTCATCGGAGTCCCTCGTCACTTTCCACCATTTGAAAGCGCCAATCACGGAGACATATGTTTAAAAAGACGCGTCGTGCATTATGATATTGACACACCCTTTAGAAGCACTGAAGAAAGCTATTGCTGAAACGCGTCTGCGAGTGCCTATGCGTGCATTATTTCTGCAAGCAGCGGAGCTGATATATATATATATATATATATATATATATATATATATATATATATATATATATATATATATATATATATATATATATTTATAGATAGATAGATATACACACAGACTCTCTTCTGTGGCTCATATGTGCCCCTGGTACCATTCGCTTCTAGAGACACCACTGTGCAAGCAATGCAATGCTTGAATGCCACTGCACAACCTGCACACTACTGTGACAGTGAACACCGTGAGCCGTACTGTAAAAGTGCCTAACCAGGGCACAGTGGGCAGATCGCATACACAAACAGGTTATGGACTGGCCTGCTAACACCTTGCCATACTGTGCATATACCAGGCCCTGCAGTACAACTGCAGGATACAGCCACAATAACAGTCAACAACCTGTGACCCACTGTAAAAACTGCACGTTCTCGGCTCTACTGCACAACACGCGAGCTGCTGCCCTCTGCTCTGCAGTTAACTTGGAAACCTGTGATCTTCCAGCATGAATAATGCCCAGCTGCCTTAACACAGAGTCTGGACACTCACTACAGCAAAGGTATAACAAGATGGCCTCGTCACGTTAATGATGTCATCTCGCATGACGTGCGGCCGCCATCGTAAATTGGGGCAATGTTAATTTAATATCGTAACGGTAGCGGACTTTCTCAGCACATCATCAGCATATAACTGGAAATCGATGCAAATAGTTGTGGTCTTGATTCTCTTCGCGCTGTGGGGGTAGAAACAGGTGTCCTCGGAAAACAGCCTCTAACATTTGACCTCAGTCTTTGAATGTACAGCAAATGTAACAAGAGAAGAACATGCTTTACAGCCCTGTTTACAGAAACGGACCTGGAGCGACTGAAAACATTGAGTGCTCTGGTTAAATGCTCTTAGAGAAAGGTAAAAGTAGTCTCTAATGAGACGTGTGGAAAGGTACAAGTACTGAGGCGCTGCTCCGTGGATTGAAAAGGAGGGACAAATATGAAAGATTGACACTAGCAAGCAAGGAACAAGGAAGTATATACTAAAGTATATTCAAGAGGTCTTGAAAGCTCGACCTAAATAGGCCCAGCCTTACCTTTACTGAAAAACACCTTGACAGAACTCACTAACATTAGCTCTGTCTCTAATCTTCCCATGATAGATAAAGTTCCATAGATCTGCATGGAAACCCAGCTCAAACACTTCATTGAAGACAACAATTTTTTGTTGATTTGTATTTAGGCTTAAGATCAGGATGTGTCATGTAGTTCCTACAAATCTATAAAGGATCTGCGCGTTTAGATAACATAAACTAAGGGATTGGTGTCCAGACTGATTCCAGACATCCCCAAAGGATATGTTAGTCTGTTAGTCCTGCTAGCTCACAGTGCCACTACGAGCCCCTCTTACCAAGGAGCGAATAGCTTCTGGCAACTATCGAACATGACAACCCTGACCCCTCAGGGATCGTGGAAACAGTGCAGTACTTTTCACTCAGTCACTTGTGCTCACTTTGTCTCTGAGAGATACACAGAATAAACGTTGGTGACGTTTTCAATAAGCATTTATTGAACCAGCGTCATTCTAGTGTAAAATACGTGTGCTGCAATAACCATGAGACAGAAACAAATATATATACGGTAATAAGCACCAACAGAGTAAAGAAAAGGTAGAATTCTACCACAGTGCTAACTCAATGAATATATGCAGGCATATAGATACATGACAGTAATAATGCGTACTCTTACGATGCCAACCCTAACTAGATGTACCTAAGTGTACCTAGCATGTATGTAGGTGTAAAGCCAAGAATCCCCTTAGGATAATGCCAACCCCATTAACTGAGGTGGGAGAATGAAGGGCCCCGTCTTGGTCTCAAGAAGAACACCCCGCGAGGGATGTCAGACCACTGCATGCTGGAGTGTCTGCGTGCAGGAACTTCAGCGTTTCGCGTCAGCTTGTCAGCGTGTCAGCATGGAAGTCTTTTTCGCCTCTAGTTTGCTCAGTGAAGATGTAGTGCTTATATACCCGAAAGGTACCCTCAGGGGTTCTACCTAGAAGTGACTATGGGCATGTCGGGCAAGGATGATGATAGAGGTGACCCTTATACAGAGTTATTATGCAGAAGATGGTAATCCTGCTGTGACACTGAGAATCCTCATGCATAATACATGAGGCTAGTTATTCAGAGAAAGCCACACTTCAGCATGTAGCACCCAACTAGGTAAAAGGCCAGTGCCAGACCCGTTATGTAGAACAATGGTAGGACAGATGTAGGTAAAAAGTTGTGTAACTACATAGGCCTATATTGGGGTACACTGGGGTTCATAACAGATGCAGCACTGAGACTGCAACTTTCAAAATAGTTGCTGCATCCAAGCTACAAGAGGCTCCTGATTCCTTTTCCTCATCCTCCTTTGATACAGTGAAGCACATCACTCATCTAAAATTCCTCTAAAGCTTAATGGGGGGGTGAGTGGTGCAGTGTTTATTTGGTTCCATCATACTTACCAACACATAACAAGCATTTGCAAAGCCTATAGGTTTGACATTGGCTGCTAGTCTTTTTGACTTTGCCAAGTACTGTGTATTTTACAAAAACATTTAAAAACAGGCGCCTGTGCATGCATATATGTGCACATGTAAAGGTGGTTGCCTTTTAATGTTTTTATAATAAAGTCTTACTGAAATGTTAAAAGATGACTGCCCGTGTATGAATGCGCACACAGAGGCTGACATCTTTGAATATTTTAGTAATTAAATTTTAACAAAAACATTAAAAGGTGTTTGCCATTGTGTGCACATGTGCATTCATGCACACACAAAGAAGGCCTTTGGCAAAAAAAAACATTTAAAAACATGGCCACCTCAAGCAGTATGCACATGATGCAATACACAGCAAGAGGGGGAAAGGCCCTGGTAGTAGTATCTGAGGAGGTACCTGGCACTCAGAAATGGTAAAATAAGTAAAAATAGACTACTTTCTCTGTACATGACTACATTGCTGTTGGGCTGAATGCCGTCACTCACAGAGAAACAAAGTAGTTGGCTAATCCATTGGCTATGTTGTAAGCTGTGATGGGCTGAAGCAAAAAGTGAATTACAATTGAACAGACCAATGGATGAAGAGAGCTGGCTGAAAGCTTCTTCTTGGCAAATCTATATTTTTTTTTACAAGGAAAATACCAAAAACAAAAGGTTGCAGTTAACACCAGAACTAAAGTTAGTCAACTTGCTCCGACATCATGTGACTATGCAAATTGGGGTCTCGAAACTTATATTCGCTCACACACCCATTCCAACCTTGACATGGAGTCTCGATCCTCCACTTTAAGCTTTTGTTAGGGCTACTTTATGTAAAAGCATGTATAAATAAGCATTTACAATGCAATAGGTCTCGCAATTACATTATTTTGAGCTATTGTCATTGTAAATGTTATTGTTTTTTTTTTCCCTTCGTGAAGCATTAATCAAATGGTGTAATGCAAAATGGCAATAGCTCACTTTGTTGTAATTGTGAAATCTATTGCATTGCATTTGTACTAGTGTGAGTTTTGTATTGTAAATGGTACTGGCTTTTATTAATGTTTTTTTTTTTTATCACATTAATCTAATGCATTCAAAATGTTAATACCCCAGGCCTCAGGACAGCAAAAAACGATTATTATGGCCACTGCCTGCTCCGCTTATGAGGACTGCTGCAACAGGCAAGGAACCACTGGTCCTTAATGAAGTGCTTCCTGTTGCAAATGGCACTGTATGCTCTGCAAACAGTGATACCCATTGAACCAGAGCATGTGTCAGGACGTCAAGCACACACCTACTCTTCCCATATCGGACACACAACAACCACACACTCTCCCAACCACACATACAGGCCGGCCTTCATTGCCATGAAATGTTTGAGTGCCAAAATTTCACACTGGTTGCTGGTGAACGCTATACAAAGGCCAGATAACTTAACTAATGAAGAAGTCACCAGCACACGACACGCTGGGAGGGAGGGTCCCCCTATACTGGCGTATGGTCCCACAATCATGCCAACTGCTTTTGCACACTTGCAGCACCCTCTTCGAATCTTATACAGCATACAAGCCCCAGCTTCTGCCCACTGGCACGCGGCTGTTCAAGAATGTACCCTCCTAACCCCACAGTGTGCCTCATGGGTGGAAGTCTCTCCGCTTCGTACACGTCTTGTGGTGCCCGCCAAGTGCTTAGAAGCCATCTATAACGGTTTCTGAACAAGCAATGAATTATTTTAATTAAACGCTGTATGGATTTTTTTTTTATTGCTCTGTCTAATAAATTATGACTTTATTGTGGCTCCAGGTTTGGGAAGTCGTATTATGAAGGTGCACTAACAACAATAAATTATTCGTAATCGATTCTATCAAGTATATATTCCCGATAGAGAGAGAGAGAGAGAGAGAGAGAGTGAGAGAGAGAGAGATAGAGATAGAGAGAGATCGATAGAGAGAGTGGGAGAGAGAGAGTGAGAGAGAGATAGAGAGTGGGAGAGAGAGAGTGAGAGAGAGAGATAGAGAGTGAGAGAGAGAAGAGAGGGAGAGAGAGAGAAAGAGAGAGAAGAGAGGGAGAGAGAGAGAAAGAGAGAGAGAGGGAGAGAGAGTGGGTGGGATAGAGAGAGAGGGAGAGAGGGATAGAGAGAGAGAGAGAGAGAGGGAGAGCTAGAGAGAGAGAGAGAGAGAGAGAGAGAGAGAGGGAGAGAGAGAGAGAGAGGGGGATAGAGAGAGAGAGAGAGAGAGGGGGAGAGGGAGAGAGGGAGAGCGACGGAGAGAGCATTTTTATTTAAATAAAGGATTGTTTGATAATGTTCTTGCTGGAACGCTATTTGTGCCGCAGAAGGCTGGAATGGCCCGAGGGCTGCCCGTCTCACATTGGGAGGGAGAGCCTGGGCCCTCATGAACCCACTTGAAGTCTTGACCACACACAGGGGGGCGGGCAGAGGTGGGCCTTGACGGATGCCACTGCCAATCAGCATCACTGCCAATCTTTCACCACAAGTGTGAGGGAGACATCCGCACAGCGCTACATAACCCTCCGCGGGTCACGGATGTAATGGCGCTATCCCATGGGGTATAGTTTGGTGCAATGCTGATTTTTACAGCACGATTGCCTGGTAAGATTGGTTTTAGAGTTTGTATAATTGAAAGGTACACAGAAAGTCCTCCCTTTTACCACCGAAGTGGAGGTCATTCCCAGGTTCTCGCTGGGCCGGCATACTAATGCATGCAGATTGAGCAGGGGAAGGGGGACCTGAGCATAAGTGGACCCACTTATATTCAGGTGTGGTTCACCCTTATCAACTCATACATGCACAAACAATCCTGGCAACATTTGCATGTTTTTTGTCTTAGTGAAGCTAAGAAACAGGCGCCTTTTAGAGACCCCCCCTCTCCCCCACCCCCGCCACCTTTTCATAATACTTTAAACACAGAAGTGTTTTGCGAAAAAGGTGTAATCTGCAAATATGGGCCATTTTATTTTGGGTGCCTGGCCCTATTTTGGACCCCAATCCAACCTTGTAATGTCAAGGGCATGGAAACCGCTATATAAATAGACTACAATGCGAGAGACCAGATCCGAATGACACTTAAAATGTACATTGACATACAGCGTACTGCAATAAGATAATATTGAGTCGATGCATGAATGCATTTAATTTGTCGCTTAAAAAAGATGGTAAAGTAGTGTTTGAAGCTCCACATATGGGACATCCCCACCCACCCGATGGCCTGGCCTGCTAAAAGATCCTTTCCCCCAGACGAAGAAGCAACAGAAGCAGCCCACGATCATACACCTCTGCCAAAGAAACCGAGGATGCTGCAGAAGAACAAGGGCTGCTCACAGTGGAGGTGTGACTCCAGGACCTTACATAGACTTCATGAGCATCAAATATTAAATGTGAGTGACCCTTTGGCTGCTGCCTGCCAGTGGTCTGCCCTATTGGACAATGACTCCAGTCCACTGTGATGGGCGATAAAGTTTATGCTGTGAACTGGTGCTACTTGGATCCATAAATTCAAGACTTTGTGGTCCTTTTTACTTGCTCCACCTTAACCTGCCCCGGGGGCTTTGTTTCCCTTCCAAAAGTAAACAATGATATTCAAATTAATGTTTTGCGCCCCATACCCCCAGAAATATTCTGCGGTGTGTGTTGCACCCAGAATACGCTGCAGTAGTCCTTTCTAGGTGCACAAAGACATTCTGCAGTCTTTGTGTATGAGTGGCGACACTGGCGTCTGAGAGGGACAAGGTTAGGGGCCAGCTCAGATGCCATGAAATATTCTGTTCTGAACCTTTTTATTTCTGAGAGTCAATTTGACATTTTCATGAGCATGATATCACCGAATCTGTAGACTACGCAGCGAAGACGCCTTTCTGCATCTTGCACTGTCCCAGCTCACCGACAGTCACCCTGTGCCGGGGCCTTGGAGCTTGCCTGTCCATTAGCTTTGAGTATCTGTGTATGGTTTTTCAGTTAGAAGAAGGGGGCGCATAAAAGATGAAATTATAACATCTAGGCACTGTAGGGAGGCAGTGTTGAGAGGCGGGCGCATGCTGTGCCTCATTGGAGCGGGAGGGCGTGCAGGAAACCGTGTGTTATGCTTACACTCGCTTTTCATAGCAGCCATTGTGCCCAGGTGTGAAAGGGTTTCCATAGGATAAACTGCACACAGGCGAGCAAGTGGTGCATGAAATGGCTTACACCATGAGCCTCGCGAGGATAGACAGTAAATAGATGTGCAGTGCCGTAGCATGAAGACAGCCGCCCCGCTACCGAGAATACATCGAATGCTAGAGCATGGCTGTGTCAGAGGGTGAGAGGCTGAGTTTTATGAGCGGCAACAGCAGCCTCTGTTCACTTACCAACATGGGAAACAGTGGCCGCCAGAGGCAGGTCCAGGGGGCATCTTTGAATGATGTCAGCGTCATGGCAACGTGTGACGGACCCTATAAGGCAACCCGCAGAAAGAATCTATTGATGGAAGCGCTGTGCTGGGACCGAACCCCCGAGCAGGTGTCTTGAATGTGAATAACATTGGGGACCCATGGAGAAATGTAGGAATCGAGCATGCGCAGTACAGCCAACTACTGCAGTGGCGCCGGGCTGGATGTGTACCAGAAAACTCCCCAATGCCAGCCCCTTTTCTCCCGCCTAAAGTCACGGCCTCACACGCAAGAGCTACATATCCTAAAATAAAAAACAAACTCTGCTCTTGGCTTGCCTTCATGTGACATCTCTGCCTTAGGACAGCCGGGGAGTCTCTTGGGAGTGTCAGTGGCATTTCCTATGTTCCTTTTAACCTTTCAGCTTCACGAGAATTCCAATGGATTAGAGAAAATGACAGAGAAAAACAGACTCGGACGCGAAATGAAAACAAGACAAGTAACAGATGGCCCCCCTAAAGTTAAGGACTTGCTTCGCGACAGCCGCAAAGCAGACGAGCCAGTCCGGATGGGCCGGACGAAAAGGCGAAAGGGCAGCAACAAAAAAAGCTCATTTCCAATGGCAGGCCACCGTTTAGCATAAACGGTGACGCCAGCCAATGGAAATGAGGGGCGGGGCTTCAAGCCCCCTTCTGAAAGTCCTCATCCACAATATATCTCGCCGAGCGAGCAGCGCATGCGCGCTGCAACGCTAGGCGAGACCTAAAAATGACCAAAGTGGCTGAGGGCATCGCCTAAAGTTTAATCCTCTTTAAATGCGGTTCTCCTGTTATCCACACCCAGTTGACCGCCCCTAAGTCAAACATAGACCATCTCTCTCACATTTTTAAACTGCACCCCCCTCAATTGTAAAGTGCACACATCTTTTGCTTCTCCCCGGACAAATACCTTAACATTCCAGGACAATAATGGAGTGGCAAAGAGGCATCATTTCAACTCAAGACTCTTCTGTGGAACCATGCGTTTTATCGAGGAACAAAGCTTCAAACTAGTAATCCACCGTGGTAAGTACCTACTCTTAGAAATTCCCGAATTACATTTTAGGTTCCAGGCTCCCCACAAGCAAACAAATTTCGAAAACATTACACCCATTTTGTACTCTCAGGAGTAGCTCCCTAAGGAGGTGATATGCATCTTTATATTGGACTGCATGAAACATAAAGCTAAGTATTTGTGAACTGCCACCTTCCTTGGCCTTAAAATGATAATTTCTAGCTGACAAACTCTCCTTCAGATCATGAACCTCTTCTGAAAAGGCCAGATTTTAGGGTTCAAAACCACGAAATCAATCCTTCAAGGGCATCAAGGGCATGAAACTCCATAAAAACAGACATTTTTACATTCCCATCCTATAAGGCTTTTAAAGAATGCCATTTCATGATTAAACCAGGAATTCCCCAAAAATGCCCTGAGATTTTGGAATAAAACAGTACAAAATAGCTCTTCAACATTAATTACTACGATAATGTTTTCTCAAAATTAATCTCAAAGTGATGTACCCAAAATAAACACATTGAACCGCGTCATGTTAAAAACAATGCAAAGGATTGTCATGCCCCCAGAAGAGCAGTCTGCATTCCAAGGCCCATGGAAACAGACAAAAAATAAAGAATCCAAATTTAGTTTTTGTTTGTGAGCAACCAATGGCAGCAGAAGCATAATTTCTGATAAAAAACACAAACAAAGCAAGCATGTAATGCATGCAAAACAAAGAAAAAGAAGAAACACAACCTAGCTAGATGCATGCAGCTTCCAGCACAGATAAACAAGACCGTCGAGTAAAGGGTCATGTATTTATGACCTCATTTCATGGGAGAAGAGAAAACATTTTGGAGATCATTTGGGGTTTGGCAGAGCAAGAGTCCCCTTTAAATTCAGTGGGATTTCTGTACCATTAAATCCATGGTTCTTCTGCCTCAGTTAGAAGGGTCAATAATTAGGTTTCCAGTGGTGGAGGCTCAGCTGGCTCCATCATCAGAAACCATGGCCCAGTGACCCATCTATGCTTCAGTTGGCAGCATTATTTAGGTTGGACCTTCCACTACAATTTTTGTGCCCAGGACCATAACGCAAGGCGAGGAGAGAGGCCCCTGTTCATCAAAACCGTTGTTTGTTTTGTTGCTCAAAATAAAACCCTGTTTGAGGGTCTGTTTCTGAGAAACAAAAATAGTGTTAAGGGACGCACCACAACATGGTGGTCTACCAGACATTACATTTATAAAGAAAGTGCTCCTACCATGTCCACAGAAGAACTTTCATCAGAAAGACCCCACCGTTGCAATAGGGAAGACGAAATACAGTGGCCAGTCTGACACATGGCGGTACATCTGCCACCCCAGTAGCCTGGTGGACCACCCACAAGAGTCTATATGACACCGATAGTTCCAAGTATAGGGCTGGCATGGTAGCCTTTTTGCCAGGTATGACTAACCCTCATAATATAAGGGCTGTGATAAGGCAGAATGACAACATGGCATTTACATTTTATAGTGCATTAAGGGGAACTGAAAGTTTATGTAAGAGGAAGCAAGAGTCAATATATGACTGACTGAATATTACATTATGCTGTCTTAGAGAACAATTAACAGCCTCAATTCCCTAAAAGAGAAACCACCACTAAACCATGGAAACAAGGGGGTGGACTATCTTTTTGGCCGTGTATTTGTTGCAGATTGTCTAAAGTTTGGAAGCAGTGGAGCAACTGTGGTTCACTTTAGGTAGTGGAACATATACCCCCTCTCCTTCATCGAACCAGTTTGTAGTGATCCACATATGTGCATTATGTTGAATTGATTTGACCTCTTGTTTCCCTATGGTTTGACATTTTCTTTAAGGATTGTTACACTTAATATCCTTAATGTTAGGTCCTCGGCTTGAAAATGAGCACCTGCTGAAATGAATTGGACTGTATTCTGAAAGCACAAGAGGTTATTTTGCCAATATTTCTACAGTAGTGGGGTTAATTGTGTGGACAATACAATGCAGCTGTGTTAAATGTTTGTGTGTTCTTTCTATTAACGTCACAGATTTCACCTGCTTCTTATCTATCTTCAGTCTAGTACAGCGCTGATGTGTGCATCCGTACAGTTCCACAGTGTGTTCTTTCACAGGAGGAATAGCATCCCCTCTGCCAACAGTGTAGGACTATTTCTTTGCTAGTTGATAATCTAAGTTCATCATAAGCGAGACGTTGCTGATCACAGCACCAATACAGAAGACACATTACTGGCGCTACTGTACTGCTCCAGCGAGAGCGCCACCTCCTGGGCAGCAGCTGTGGTGGTTTTGATGCTCTTTAATCTCTTGAAGTATTGCATTCATGCCAGCATGCAGCTGTGATGTCTGCCTGCATGTTTGTTGACTGCTCCTTATTTACAGCTAAAGTTTAAAGCTAGTTATGAAAATATTTAAGAGCAGGTCAGAACGGATCTCATTTTCAGTGGTAATACCTACCATTTTGTAGCAGGAATTTCCTCCAGCAGGGATTACCGATTCTGTAATTATCAATGGTGGTAAAGTGTTTATCACAGGTTGGAATGAAAGCTAGCAGTGCGGATATTACCAATGGGTGACCTGTCTATGTCTGAGGTCCTAACTACATCATAAATACTTCATTGGCATGCTCTGCCCCGTTCCTCACACACTTTTCTCCTAAGTGTACGATTGGGCAGCTTTTCCAACCCTTCTCTTCCTGCCTGTCTGTCCAGCCTTCTCCCCTGAACCGGGGTTTCTTCATTAACCAAATACCTTTTTTGTTGATTCCCGAGTTCAAATTCCTTGGCAGAAATCTAATCGGGCTGTGAAGTGTATTAAGCATGCCTTTAACTTTTGCATTGCTTATCTTGCTTCTTCCATTCAGTCATGTGTCTCCATACTCTGCTTTGACCTCTGAAGTGAGGAGTTTTCGGCCCAACATCTGGGCTCCTTGAAAAGGTAACTTAAAAATCTCAACTTTTTCCCAAACAAATAATGTATAAATCTCATTGTTGTTTCTGCAGTGCGGATCAATGTTAGGATGAACTGTAAAAACACATTACACATACTCGTCCAATACATTGAATGCAGATTGTGTGCCTAGGCTGTGTGCAGACAAGGAGCTGACATTGGTGTACTGAAACTCACATTCCGAACTTTGCAAGGTTGTTAAGGACTAACATGTATACGTGCTGCCGCAGGGTGATGTGAATGTGAGTGTGAACACCACACCTAACATTGTTGATATTGAACACTGTGAGCTGTGAGATTTCTCAGTATTATTATACACTGTCATTTTTTAATTAATTGTATATGTAACTAGGACACCCTTCTAACTTCAGTTTCTAAGTGATGAACTACAAACTATCTCTGGGAGACTAACTTATTTAGTTTTGTAAAAACGGACTGATATGGGAAAAGAAAACAAGTTGGAACGACGTAAGATGCAGAGAAACATGGAATAGCAGACGTAGAAAAGAATAAAGAGCCAAGGAAAAAGGAAGACAGAATTCGACAGAGAATTATTGAAATGTAAGGTCATATGAATGCATAACTTGTTCACCAACAAGTTCCGACAACAGGAAGAAAGAGAACTCTATTACATTCTAACATAAATTAATAATGCATTAGAACAGGCTCGGTGGCAAGAAGGTTGTGGCTATTTTTGTCACAGAATCTAGATGCTACACACACCTCCTTTTTACAAGTGCATTATGTTCTGATTCACTTGTAATAAGGTAGATAGGACATTCACCAAGTTTGTGACAGAGTAGCCAGACTCCAAAGCAGGCCCCATGTCTTGCATAGTTACTTAACATAGTTCTTTCGGCTGTTGGCAGCCTGGTCAGATGGGTTGACTGGCCTGGTAGACCTATTCTGTACTAGTTCTGCGAGAACATATTTCTCATAGAGTGTTGCCAAGCGCAACTAGTGACAGCTATGCAAAGATAGTGCAAGTAACTTAGGGATTGTGTAGGTAGACAAGGTCTTGTAATACCACATATCCTGATTCATGACTGTTAGACCTGGCATCCTTGGTGTGGTTTTCCCTGACTTTTTGCCATCTGACCTCCTATTTTGCTGACTTCATTCTTGCTGGCTTTAAAAACCTCTGGGCACTTTACCCCTGCTAACCAGTGTTAAAGTGCATATACTGTGTACTCAAAACATGGTAACAATTGCTTACTCACAATTGGCATATTTAAATTACTTATAAGTGCCTACTAATGTGCACTATGGGGCATATTCTCAAGGACTTATCGCCGAGTTAGCGGCACTTTATCGCAGCCAAAGTGGCGATAAATTCATCCCACCATTCACAAGCTGGTGTTAACAGCCCAGAACACCATTTTACCTGCGATAGCATCCGCAAAAAACATCGCCACAGATGAACCCCGCAACTATCGCTAATGAGATGCAGAGTAGGCGTACCCGTGCAAAAAGCCGCAAAAACACCACTCTGCAACATTCTCAACGAGCAGCCAGATTGGCGATAAGACCACAAAACAGGCGATAAGGCCCGTTAGCAGCAGGAAACTAACACCTGCTCTGACCTGGTGCAAAGTCGGACCACAGCCTGCACCACAAAATGGAGCCCAGCCCAGAGCCACACCTGAAGGGCAACAGATGCCATGGAGCCACTGATCATGCAGCTCGGAGTCCCAATAGGGCAACAACACCCACCGCCACCACCGCCACCACCCCCCCCCCCACCCGGCCAAAGACATGCCACATCAACTATACGGAACATGTACCAAATAATCCGCCAGATGTCGCACAATCACATTTGGTGGCATGCATGTGTCGTCACAAAAATGAGCACCACACATCCACCTTCGATGTAACAAATGAAAATGTATTCAAAGAAACACAGAACAGAAATGAAGACACATGGCGGCTCCCCTCTGGACAATCCGTAGGTCACAGCCTGCAAGACAAAAATCATGATGAGAAGGTGTGTCTTGCGCACATCAAAGGACAGAGAGAGAGTGAAGGAGAGAGAGAGAGAAAGAGAGGGAGCGAGAGAAAGACGGACAGAGAGGGGGAGCGAGAGAAAGACGGACAGAGAGGGGGAGTGAGACACAGATAACAGAAGAGATGGACAGGGAGAGAGAGTGCCCACAATGCGCACCCAGGCCACACTGCCCACCTGCTGCCACAGGTGTGTCTCCAACCACGTGCCTGTATGTAGTGCAGTTCACCAGGTCACACATCTGAAACAGATCCGTCATCTGAAACAGAGTCCAGAGACATGAATGGCAAAGTACACACAATTGCACAAGACATTATCGCCTGTCCGCCCCTGCGCACCCAGGCAGATGTACCCCAGCCCCTCCCACCGCCCAGCGGTGCATGCCCGCCCCTGCGCACCCAGGCCTCACTGCTCACCTTCCGCCCTTGGCGTGTAGTAATGAGGGCCCACCACGTGCCGCTGCAAGCCACATGCCCGGGGCCCGTGGACATGGCACCCTCCACATCATGCAGCCCCGCTCCACAGGCCACCAGGTCTCTCATATGATTCTGGGTCTTGATTTCACCATGGCAGAGGACATACCAGTGCACCGGGCATCATCGCAGGCTGCACACCCGCTCAGCCCTTGAGGTGCCACTAACTCTGTGATCCGGGATGCGACGCCACGAGGCGGTAGGCCCGCGCTACCCGCTGGCTCTGGCCTACACTGCGGTCTAGCAGGGCACACAAATCCTGAGCAGTCCGGATGGCCGGGACGGGGCATCATCGCAGGCTGCACACCCGCTCAGCACTTAAGGTGCCCCTACCTCAGTGCACCCAAAGTCACCGTACCGTGGCGGTGTGCCTGTGCCGGCCGCAATGTATCCGGTGCCACCGAGTCTGTGTCCCAAAGTCATGGTCCCTGTATGATTGGGTATCGTGTTGCGGACGCCATCATGTCACCTCCGGTCCTGGGGAATGTGATGTTGCAGGGCCCGAGGCCCTCATGCCTACATTCACACCACACGGACGCACCCAGATAGAGAGTGGAAATGGCGTCGAGCACATGCGCCCATCCCTTTTCATTGGCAGGGTCACATGTCCTGTGACGCGTGTGCTGGATGGGTGTGGTGTGGGTGTAAACCAGCCATGAGGGAGTGGCTGTGGCATGCTGACAACTAGACCTGTGAGCAGCAGATCACCACAGGAAAGACAGGGGACAATTAGCATTGCCATCCCCCCATGTGAGCGTAAGCGGAGTGGGCTGGCCTGGCGTATGCCAGTCCAGCGTAAGGGTCTGTATATGACCCCGGGGCCCTGGGCGTGGTTCCGTACTTGGCTGGACAAGGAAGTAACTCATGCGTGTGCCCCTGTTGTTGTGTCAGCGCCACCCGAACTGCATTGGGCGATGTGTCACCCTGTGACCCCTGTTCTACAACATGAGCCACATGGATGTAAGAGGAGTCCAGTGAGCCTACATTCATCCATACTTCCACACTTAAAAGACCATAGACATGACACATCTGTGTGTATATGAATGTTTAATGCACATTCAGTGGAGTGTTGCATCTGGAGCAGTACAGGGCCATGCAAACCCCACATGACGATGTTGTCCCGTGGAGGTCCAGCCAGGGTCCTCCAGGGAATGACAAATCCAAAGGAAGAGGACGAGTACAGTCTGCAGTCTGATTGCTGTGTCAATGGCGATCAAACATCATGTGGCAGTCCATGTCGAGGTCCAAGGTGAGTGTCGCAGAGTGCATCGGGGGGACAGTGGAAGGTGATGATGCAGAGGGCAGTACCAAGGTGAAGCCGGACCTATGGATGAGATGCATGCTGCTGCGTCCTCCTTACCGCAAGGGCAGTATCATCCGCATCTTCGTTCTCTGCTGTTTCATGTGCCTCACGTGTGGATGGTGGTGTTCTGTCTCCAGCACTGTGTGGCAGTGACACATCTGTGGCCGGAGGTGGAAGGTCTGCTGCACTGTGTGGCACTGACACTTCAGGGGGCGGAGATGTGGATGGAGTGGTGGCAGCAGCATGCATCCGCACCCGGCCTTGTGGCAGCAATGCCATGAGGAGGGTCCTGAGGTCATTGAGGAACCCAGCTACCTCTCGCTGGTGTGCAGCCGTGGCAGCCGCTCGTTCCGCATTCGCCCACTCCATGGTCTCCATTAACCTCCGCATGTTTCCCAACTCCCGTGTGACATCGCTAGAGCCACTCGGACTGGACAGTTGTACTATTCTCTGAGTCAGGGCTCCAGTGATGTCAGCCATGGTCCATTGGAGAGCATGGAGCGGACTGTGGGTGTCCGTTAGGGACCGTGAGTGGTCCCTGATGGGACTTAGACACCCACGTATGGCATCTAGATTGTCTGCCATGCGGTCGAAGCCCACCCGCACCTGTTCACCCAGATTCTCCTGGCACCCCAAAACACGGCATTGGAAGGCCATGTATTCTCCGTGGGGGTCCTGGGAGGCAGCAGTGGTGGTGGGTGCTGCCTGCTGTGTGGTCTGTGCAGGGGGTGGGGACTCCTCGTAGCAGCTGGGCTGCCCAGCTCCTGGAAGTGGGCTGCGGAGGCTCTCCATGAGCAGTTGGAGGGCGTCAGAGTCGAAGCTGTAGTCGTCCTCTTCGTCTCCAGAGAAGAGAGGGTCGGACTGCTCTGCAGGAGGTGTTGATTCTCCCTCTGCAATGTGAAGGGGAGATGCAGTTTAACAATGTGTCCCCATGTATGTTGTCGCATTGTACATGTTTATATTCAGACAGCATGACTGGGTACATTGTGGCTGTTTGGGAGGAGCTGCCTATTTTATGGGGGACAATGGACATTTCGACAACATCACGATGTGTGTTTGTACTTGTACATTATCAACGCACATATCCCTGCAATGCCAATTGTGATTGGCCAGTGTCTGCACACAAGCGGCACCAGTAGTGTCTTGTGTTCTGTTGTAGGTGTTTTGCGGATTGTGTCACATCGTTGTCAATGTAGATGTGCTCTGTATGTGATGTGTGTGCTGCATTTTTGGGGAGTTGCCCCTGCAGCTCAGATTTTGCTGCCCCTTATCACTTTCATGAGGTGTGCCTCTGACTTCTGTGCTTGTACAGTGTTGACATGTTGCATACTGGGGTACGTTGGTCTCTTGGTGGGAGTTGGTGGTCTGGGGCATGGTGTGTCCACAGATGTGCTCAAATAAATTGTGCATGTGTGCCATTGTGCCCATCTCCCCCCGTCCCCCCAGGCCCTGGTGGTTACTCACCCTGTTGCTGTTGTGTCGGGTCCTGTTGAGCAGTGTCCGGGCCCCCAACTCCTGCCACCGTCTCCCCACTGATGACTGTGGACACCATTTCCTCCATGTCGTCCAGCTCCTCCTGTGGCACTGGGCTCCCACCTCCAGTCTGCATTGCTGCCTTCAGGTTGTTGGCGAGTTTCTGCTTGGTTTTGCGCTTGACATCATTCCAGCGCCTCTTGACCTCGCCCATTGTCCTCTTCAGCACTCCGACTGCATTCACCTTGTCCACGATGGACTGCCATAATGTATTTTTTGTTGCCAATGACACAGTGGAGGTGACGAACAGTTGTTGATGGTGTTCTGTCACCTCCGTTATCAGGATCCTGTTTTCCTGCGGACTGAACTTCGTCTTCCTCTTCTTCTTGTCCTTGCCCTTCCCTGACCCCGAAGTGCCAGGATGGTCCTCCGGGGGGCTTGTGGGGTTCTGGCTCTCCTCCGTACTTGCTCCGGCAACGTCCATTGTGCTTCACTGTTGTTTGGCATTTGTTTGTCTGGTTTTTTTCTGCTTTTATGGTGATTGTTCCCGCCTCACGCGTGTGGATTGCAGGCCTGTAGCTGGGTTTCGCTGATCTTCGTATCGCGATTGGCCTCATCGCAGCTTTTTTTGCGTTGGTGTTTCGCATTTTTGTGGCGTGGCGTTGATTCTAACGCTGTCAGTTGGCGCGTTATCTAGGGAGTATCGCATGGGGCCGCCGTGTTGTGAATACTTGGTTAACAAGGCATTAATTTCCCGCGATGGACTGCGATGTGCAAAGTTGCGTTAAAAGCTAAATTTGCGGTGGTTATCACACGTTCTTGGGAATATGCCCCCATATGTGCCCAGGCCTGTAAATTAAATGCTACTAGTAGGTGTGGACATTTCCTCTTGGAACATCTAAAAGCAGGAACGATACCAGTTGGATTACAAATACGGAATATCCTCGTGATCTTCACTTAAGATCCAATATACAAAAAGGGCTACAGTTGCATTGGTACGAAATGTAGTAGAAACCTAATGGTCCTCACAATAGAAACAGCACAAAGATTATCCCAACAACAACTATCAGAGATTGCAACTTTGGAACAAGAGATAAAAAACAACCAAACTATAACAGACGCCAAAACTCTACTGGCAAAAATTGATAAGGAAATCTCGGAGTTTAACGATTTCACCATTTATCAAAAAAGTTCCAAATCCGAGAAAGACAAAAAGAATTTCTCTTTGGAAACAACATACCCCTATTTACAACAGACTTCTATACTCGCTCGGACTCTAGAAGATTCTTACCAGACTATCAAGGCAGGTCAAGGAATAAATTAATTTCATTTTCAGACACCTCGTCCTCATCAACTAGTGAATTGGATTCAGGAGAAGGTACTTCAAATCTAAACAGACAAGGAAGAAACCAACAAGCACAACAGCAATCTTTTTTAGGGAGAGGTCAGTAGCGACCATGAGGGAAGAACAGATAGATGACTCAACCATTGGAAATGACAACGACACGACAATATTACAAAACTTAGCCATATCTCCCATTTTTAATCTGTCGGATCGCTCATTATCCAAGATAGAGGAAAGTATCCTAAAAAAAGACCTGTCATTCGTACCAACAAAAAGAACAAACTTTGTGAAAATGAAAGCAGAAGTTATTGAATTCTGTCGAAAAAAACGGTCGAAAGCATTCTTCCTTCAAAATGAGTTCCCACAAAAGAATGAAACCTCAGGTCTCAGAAATAAATTTACCTTCTACCCCCACAAAATAAGATTCCAAAAGAGATTTTGACATTTGAACAGACTGTTTTATCAGCCATTAATGACATGGAAAAGAAAAACAACTATGTCAACCATAACATCTCCAAAGCACAGAGAGAGGCATTATCTAACTTAAAAATGCCCCTTCTATTGTTATCAAGCCGGCAGATAAAGGCGGTGCCATTGTGGTATGGGGGATCAAGGATTAACAACAGAAAGTTCTTAGACAAATTGATAATCCTGAATTTTATAAAAAAATCCAAGGTGATCCCTTACGAGAAATTCTGGGAGAATTATCAATTATATTAACGGAAGGATTCGATCAAGGCTTCATCAGACCAAAATAATATGACTTTCTAATAAAAAAAATTCCCAAGGACACCAGTGTTATATATGCTACCTAAAGTGCATAAAAATGAGAAGGAACCCCCCGGTCGCCCTATAGTTCCATTTTGGAACCAATTTCCAAATATGTAGACTTCTTCTTAAAACCATTCTTGGAAGAAGTCCCTTCATACTTGAGAGATAGAACGGAATTTATAAACAAAATTGAAAACAGCACATTCTCAGAGACCAATCAGATACTAGTCACATTTGACATTGTATCATTGTACACCCAAATTCTGCAAGAAGATGGCCTAGAAGCCATTAAACTGTTCCTCAAAACAAGATCTAAGCCAGAACAAATTCCCACAGAATTTATTTTGACTCTGGCCAGGTTTGCCTTGAAAAAGAACTACTTTAACTTTGGAGAAAAATTATATTTCCAGGTAAAAGGGACTGCTATGGGTTGTCCATTTGCGCTGGGAATTAGCCATATTGTATATGGCTAAATTCGAAGAAAAACACATCTTCAATAACAACCCTTTCCAGAACATATCACAAACTGGGTAAGATATATCGACAATATATTCTTCATATGGACAGGACACGAAATGTCTCTCGAACAGTTCCACTCTTGGATAAATCAAAAATCACTAGACATAAAATTCAGTGCACATAAGAACACATCAAAGATCACGTTTCTGGATGTGGAGGTGTATGTATCAGAAGGAGTACTACTAACTACATTACACACAAAACCAACAGACAGGAACAAAGCATTGCACTACTCTAGCCAACATCCTAGAAGTCTGAGAGACAACTTGCCTTTTGGGCAGTTTTTAAGGATTAGAAGGAATTGTTCTTTAAAAGCAGATTATCAACTCCACGCAACTAAGCTAGTTAACAAATTAAAAGTTCGCAGATATCCAAAAAAGCGGCTCAAACACTCTATGAAAAGAGCATGGTGGACGCCGAGAGAGAAATTACTAAAGAAAAAAGAGAAGTCAGTGGCAGAATGCCTGGTGTACGTATCAACATTCTGCACTAAGTCCAACCAGTTGAAAAAGATAATAAACCTAAACTGGCATTTAATTTCAAACTTTGATCAGTCCTTTTCTAGACCATTATTTGCTTTCACAAAAGAGAAAAGCATCCGGAACCAAATTGTTCGGGCAGCACTCCCGACACCTCCAAAGAAAAGTATGATATTTCAGCTTCTAAATTTACCACCAATCCAAGGACACCATAAATGTGGGACATGCACTTGCTGCAGTCAAACTAATGAGGGAAGTGTGTTCACACATGGGAATGTGTCTTGGAAACATAACACATTTACCAACTGTAAATCTAAAAATGTGGTATATGGTATCATCTGTCCATGTAAGAAGTTATACATTGAAAAAACCAACCAACCAAGAAGTTTGCCAAAGGATCACACAACATAAGTCGCACAGCCGAAAAAAGGTCTTAACTGCCCCATTGGTAGCCCACTGGTTAAATAAAAAACACTCAGAAAATGGAGCAAGACAACCGGGCTGAAAATCAGGAAAGACGCCTCAACCAAAGAGAAGCCTTCTTAACAGTGAAGTTCAATACGACTCTGGAAGGTCTAAATGAAATGACAGGACTTCAAAACCTGTCACTCAATTGATTTTTTTAGGACTAGTCGCATTACTCTGTGAGAAAGTGTATAAGTTGCGTCAAAATGAGCCTTTCACACCAGCACCCCCATAAACATCTCAAACATTTTATTCTCTTTTAAACACACACCAACAACTAATATACAGGACAAGATACTAGTCTGTATTGGGAAATATAATCACACTCATCAACCAAAAAAAAGCCATGTGTTTTGTGTTGGGTCACTTAAAGGCCGTCTTACTAGAACTTTCCAATAGGTTTCAGTTATGTGCAATTTTCCGCACAAACATTTGAATACACAAGAAAAATTCCGGTGGTCATGACAACCCGGAAGTACTACCCATTTAAATATTAGAGCGAGACGGGGATCGAATACAACCCGTGAAGTTAGTATGGAGGACGCACGTAAAGAGGACTGCAGTCTTGGTAAAGGTAGGTCTCAAGAAAGCTTGTAGTATTTATTTTATTAGAGCTCACGCCACGCGGCAGACTGCGTACCGCCGGCTACGGGGTAGAAAGAAAGGTGACTCAACACTAGCCAGGTAGGATCGTGCAAGACCAGTGAGTGCTGTTAACATGGGCCGGACATAGGACGAGGGGGTCAATTGAGTATTTTTATCAACAAAATACAATCAAATAACGGAACGGATTCCTGTCGCTCAATCAGGAAAACTTTATTGACTAACATTGGCATATTTAGGCAATTCAAGCTAGGGCGGTCAAACACGGGCTTGGCAACGGACAAAGGGGTGAATAAATTATTGTTCCAAAATAAAATAACAGATTCCTGTTGCCAAATCTGAAGGCACATTCAAACTTAAAAAACTTTATTTTTAAACAATTGAGACAAGCTGGGTGATCAACAGCATCACAGACAGTAGGACTCTTCAGAAAGAAAAGTATCTTTCGTCTGTTGGGATGACCTTTTCATCCAGATTCAGGCACACAAAGTAATGAGGAGCCTTGTGTTCTAACACATCCTTAAAATCTCGATTTGGACAATTTGATTATGTTTTTCAACAGATACATCGTAGAAGATTGACGAATTAGGACAAATTTGGCGGACCATCATTTTTAGAATACCTGCAACAAAAGTAAGTTTTGCAGTTGCGCTATAATGATTGCTAGGGAAGGTTAGAATAAAAAAAGAACTATAATTCTGACAAGCCCTTATGTTGGATTCTCAGATTTTGGCAGGATTTAGGCGGAATAGAGGAGAAAAGAGAGACTTTTTGGAGGAAGAGAGTTAAGAATGAATTGCGGCCCATGTTAAAGGATCTGGAGTGCTTGATGATAACAGCATAAATTGCTAATAAGAGTATGTTTTGTGTTTTTTATTTTTTCAGCTCTCCCTGAGTTCTGAGTCCTGAGGAGAACCCTCAAATTAGTTGAGAAGGGATCGAAACGTGTCGACTGCTACTGTTTACCAAACAAATGATTTACTATGTCATACCACTGTGGCTCATTAAAAAAGGAAATGTCAATTTGAAAAGTATGTTTAGACGAGCCCTGTAGGACCCCTGTTTGGTCACTGCCCTTACAGAACAGAAGTATATAATAGGGAATTGATTACAGCAGGGGCAATTAATTGTTTCATTTCAAATTCTTTAAAGTGTACAGAACCAGGAGTTTAGATTTGTTTTGGATTTAGATGTTTTATAATGCTTTAGTCTGTATGTATTGTTCTATGTGGTGTAACTTATGTGTTGTGTCCCTGTGTTATGTAAAAAAATTTAAATAATCATGAAAAAATGAAAAAGTTGGTGCAAAAGCTTAAAATCAAAGAAAAACTCAAAATAAACTTTTTTTCTAAAAATGAAATAATGTAATGATTATAACAATTGAGACATGTGATCATCTAGTTTGAATGAGGATGTGAATGACTATCAGTATTGGCAAGTTGCTGTGTTGGTGAGATTAATAGAGGCCTAGCCTTACTGATTAAGGGCCGAACCCTATATTGTTTGGGACTAGTGGGCGTGCAGCACTGATTGTGCCACCCACTTCAGTAGCCCTTTCAGCATGGCTCAGACCTGCCATTGCTGAGCCTGTATGTGCAGTTTTAAACTGCCCTTTCAACCTGGCACGTTAACCTACTTGCCAGGCCCAAACCTTCCTTTTTATTACATGTGAGTAACCCCTAAGGTAGGCCCTCGGTAGCCACATGGGCAGGGTGCAGTGGATTTAAAAAGCAGGACATGTACTTTTAAGTTTTACATGTCCTGGTAGTGAAATACTCTTAAATTAGTTTTTCACTACTGCAAGGCCTATCTCTCCCATAGGTTAACATGGGTATTGCCTTAAACATCTATTAAGTGTAAAAAGAAGGCAGGCCATGGCCTAGGAACAATTGCTCCATTGGTTAGAGAGGGAAAAGTTGTGTCCTAGACCTAGAGTGTTTCCCACCCACAGGCTGGTGAACCCTGCAAAGCTGAACCTTCGCTTAGCCTTCCTCAGAACACTGCTGGACTTGTGAAAGGATACCAGGTGGACTGAACATGCTGCACTTGCCATCTGTGAGAAGAACCTGAGGTTGTTGAACACCCTTTAACTTGACATCCAATGACAGAAAGGATCATAATACTGATCCCCTGGCTGGCTCCACAAACTTAACAAATGTGAAGAGGACATTCCTCTGAAATATCTCAGCTGACGAGTGGCAAACGGACCTAGACTGGACTTTGCTGTTGGCCTCTGCCTGACACTGCTCCCGCTGTGGTCCTGGTGGCCTTGGAAGTGCACTTCTGTAGTTGCTTGAGTACCAAAAGAAAATTGGGAACTTTTTCAAAACATTGAATTTCAGGTTTGTCCAGCATGGAGAAGAGTTTTTCTTCAGAAAAACCACAAAGTCCATTTTCAGATTGTAATTTGGACACTTTTGTGGACTTCCATACCTCCAGGAACTAGGGGTGCCAATCAACTTGGTTCATCCGACCCATGCTCCATCACAGTCAGCCTTAAATAGTGCCTGGGTCCCGCAACCATGGACTACTATTGGAAGTTTGCATTTTTTGGCACTATTTGCACTTAAATATTTAAAAATTCATGTCTCTGGTTCTCCGTTTTGGATTTATGTCGTTTTGGTGTCATTTTCATTATTAAATGTTGTTCTTGTCATAATAATTGGAGTGGGATTTTAATTGTGTTATGCTTTGTAATTTTAACTGTTTTGGGACTTCTAAATGCTTTACACATTTTTTCTAAGTTAAGCATGTCTTCTCTGTCACAGTTAACAGTTACCAGGGGTTGAGCTCAGGTTCAAATTACTGAAATCTTCGGTTGGATTTAACAAGATAGTGACTTTATTACTTGTGGTGGACACCAATCCATCCGACTTATAAACCACTTTCTGATAACTATGCCTCACGTTTAAATATGTCCAGCATGGGTACATTAAGGACTTGCTCAGCATTGGCTTATGCACATGAAATCCACAATCTCAAACTCTATTCAGAAATAGAATTTCTATGATATGCAAAACCTTGGCAAATGGTCCGTTCGTCAATTCTGTGGCCCGAAAAATTGACCTCCAATAAAAATGTCTCTTTTACTGAACCAGTACACTAAGATTAATGCCAAACTAAACATGGAAGCAAAAGGCACACAAATGATGGACAGAATGCGGAACAAATGAAACATTCACTCCCAGTCTAGAGATCTGTTTGACATTGTTCAGCATTCTGACCATTAATTGTTCTTTTTGCATTTGTCACCCCGAGTGGGATGAGTATGCTCAGACTTGGGTCCCATGCTCTCCCTGCCACTGGAGTCAAGCTAGCCTGGCTGATGAGGGGTGATACCCCGAAACTGGTCCCAGGATGCTTGTTTCCAGTCCAGGGAGAACAGGGCCTGGCAGTTCGGGCTGGACTGTTCCCATGGGGGTGCAGGGTAAAGACTGATTTGCATATGGCTGGGTTTAAACTGGAGTGGCATGTGGGGCAAAAAAACGATGGATTTAGGCCCGAATCGCTATACTGGGGTAAATGTTTGACATTGTTCAGCATTCCGTCCCTCAATTGTTATTTTTGCAAACTATACATGGAAACACAAATTATAAAATTAAATACATCTCATTCTTAATTTAATTAACAAATCTTATCCACAATTAAATGAATGCATTCCTATCCAGACAATTCGTAGCCAAACTCACCAGAGAACATCGTTTGCAGAGGAATTTGAATCACTGAAACAATACAGAAGACATTTGCAGCCTGAATGGAGTAATAACATATGATGCCCTAGCCAAAGGGGAATTAAGCAGAGGCAATCTATATCTGCATAAATATATATAAACATCTGCAAAAATATTTTCACATTTCTGAAGGAAAAGGGGGAATTATTTTGCTAAAGTTGGCTAACCATCACATTTATGTTTCTAGACTAACAGCATAAATGATGTGAAAAGTAAATCAAATCGCACTGATTACTTAGAAAATAATGTAATTGATTTGTGTAGACTCCGTATGTCTCGCACACATCTCTCTCCAGCTATTTGAGTCGTAATGCCAAGCTTCACATACATTTAGTAGCCAGTCTGTGTCCGGATGCCTGGGCTGTGCACCCTCTCTCACTTTTCCTCAGCCTGCTTTACCTATTTGTACACCAAAGAGAGCAAACATGCTTGCTGCATTCAGATATAAGGGACAGAATTCACTAATGACTGATTGCTTTCAATTGGAAGGCTTCCCTGCAAATACTCACTATTCAGGCAACCGCTGGTCAGCCAAATCTGTAATTCAGCTGTGTTGCTATTTAAATGAATGAATAAATCAGCTGCTTTCTGTAGCATTGCTATCTTGCTTATAAATGGCACTGTAACTCATCCTCTTTGACTCTAGTCATTCATTCTTCCTTATTGGTGTATTGGCAACTTACTTCCTGATAGAGAAAATCTGCTTGTAACCTCTAAAATTTAAATAAATGCGGAAAATCTGAAAAAGGTTCAAAATGAATGGGAAACTATGAAATCTGCAGAAAGTAAGCAATTTGCATTGTGCCCAAAAATATCTAAGTAGGACATATGGAATGTCCTTCTTTAAATTCTATTAGAAATTCTACCACCATGCAATTGACAATGGCAAAATAATATTTTAATGCAACAAAATCAACTTTGACGCTAATATTTCCAACAGATTGTTCCAAACAGTCTCTGCCTTTCATCCTCACAAGCTCTTGGGCCACAGTTCTCAAACTTTATGTGGTCAAATTGCTCCTTATATTAAAATAAAAAATCAAGTACAAGCAAAGGTCTGCAGATGACTGATAAACCAGCAGCTCAGCAGGAAACGTTGATTCCACTGGCCCAGACATTTATCACTTCTCCTTTCTTCATCTTCTCCCCTTTTAACCCGGAAAACTCATTTCGTTGATCTCAAAGGTAAAGCGCACAGTTGACCCTGTGAACACAGCGGCGGACTGGTTAGTGACATATGGAAACTAGGAGACACAAGCATCCTTGCAACCCAAAGTTGTTAAATGCTGGTCTTTTTTTTTACCCGGAGCGCCATGAGGTTGCTGCTGGCAACTATGCTAGGACTGGGAAAGCTGATGTTTTACTCTACAGCCGACAGGTGTCTTCAAAGGAGAATGCAATTGCTTGAAAGATGAAGTTGCACTATATAGCCAAAAGATGTCCTCAGAGAAGAATGGAATGGAGATGGAAAGCTACAGTTGCGCTATCCTACCAACAGATGTCCTCACAGAAGATAGAGAAGTGCAGTTGTACTAAAGAGAATAGAGTGGTTGCACATATAATTATAATATAGGAAAAGAAAGAAATGGAGGTGTGCTAAACATGCTCTTATAAAAGATGAATGCTGAACGAGGGCATGAGTGGGTATAAAATTCAGAGAATGGCAGCACTTTATGAGTGTCCAGCTTATCCTGGTTAAACACATAATGGTTTGTCCAGTTCAACATTTTCCCTGCATTCTGTTATTTGCAATCTTTTATTAATAACTATACACAGAAATAGCAGTACTACACCAAAGAGCAAACAAATCTGGCCTTCTTGCACTATTCAAACATAGGCGTTTGGAAAAGTGAGTTATGAAAACTCTGTATTTATTCAGTGTAATTGTGTCATCATACGTGCAGCACCATATATAACAAAGTTATGAATGCCCACTGACAAAGTTGACATCTGGAGAAAATCATACTGTATTGCCCTGCATCTAGGTCCAGGTTTTCCTTAGTCTCAGACAAATGCTGGAAAGCTGAAGTGTCACTATGCCGGCTGCAGTTGCGCTCACAGAAGAGTGCAATAGAGAGGTAAATCTTGTTGCACCGTACTGCAAAGAGTTGGCCTCAGAGGAGAATACAAGGGCCCTTGAAAACCTACGTTGCTTTATGCTACCAACAGAGGTCTTCAAGAGTACAATGGAGATGGAAAGCTGCAGTTGTGCTATATTACCAACAGAGGTCCTCACAAAAGTGTGAAATGGAGATGGAACGTTGCAGTTGTGCTATAATACCAACAGAGGTCCACACAGAAGAGTACAGTGTAAATGGAAAATCATCCCACTCTTCTAACAACACAAATCCTCACAGAAGAGTGCAATGGAGAATGAGATGGAATGATGCAGTTGAGCTACACTACCAACGGAGATCCTCACAGAAGAGTGCAAAGGAGATGGAAATCTTGTTGCACTACACTACCAACAGAGATCCTCGCAGAAGAGTACAATGATGTCATAGCCCTTCCTGGGTGCATGGTAACTCTTTGGAAGACTGAGTTATGCAAAAGGCACTTAATGTTGACATCTTGAGAAAATAAACACAGTACTGCTTTGCATGTAGGTTCACGTTTTCCTTAAACAAGTGCAATAAACAAACATACTAAGGTCTGCAAGATCACGTTTGCCATGGAGTGACTTCCATCATTAAACTTTTCTTATCTTTTTATGGATTGCATCCCAATGGAGAATGGCAACTGCACAACTATACTCGGATGACTCTAACATCCTGGAATTTTAGCACCCAATGAATACATGTAACTACAACAACAGTGTTTCGGAAAGAAGTACAAGGGCTACAAAGCTGCTGCAGTTCCTCAAGTCTTTACTAGAGGTCTCTCCCAAGGCAGATATTATTGCAAGAAATGTCAACCACCAAGATGAGAGGGTGTTGCTTCAACCTAGAAATTTGCATATAGACTCTTGCTACTCTAATGCCCTGTGCTTGTTAGAAAGCAGCAGTTGCACTATACTACCAACAAGGGTCCTCACAGAAGAGAACAATGTAGATGGAAAACTTGTTGCACTCCACTACTAACAGGTCCTCACAGAAGGGTGCCATGGAGATGGAAACCTGAGGTTACATTGTACTACCAATAGAGGTCCTCACAAAAGGTTACAATGAAGATGGCAAACATTTTGTACTCTACTACAGAGGTCCTCACAGAAGAGGACAATGGAGATGAAAAGCTGCAGTTGTGTAAGGCCCATTGTAATAATCAAAGAATAAATAAAGCAAATGTGTTTTTATATGTATGCAAACAATTACACCAGAAGCATAGCTCTGCACAAAACATCCCAAATAAAACAAATATGTAAAACAAAGAATAGGAAGAAACACAACTTAGCTAGATGCAGAGCAGCATCCACCACAGATAGAAAGGACCTCTGGATAACAAGTCAGGTATTTGACTCCCAAAGACAAGGAAGAAGTGGAAAACATTCTGGAGACCATTTGGGATTTGTCACAGCAGTGGTCCTTTTGTAACTCAGTGGGACTTCGACCCCTCTAAACTCATGGGTCTTCCACCTCATTCAGAGGTGGGTGAACTGTTAAGTTTCCAATGTTGGAGCCTTGGCTGGACACGTCATCAGAAAACCATATCCTGAAGACCATCTACAATGGGCTTTGCCTATGTGTCAGATGGCTGCCTTATTAAGTTGGGCTTTCCAGTGCATTTGTTTCTTGCTCTAGGAGAGGAGAGAGCTACCTGTGCATCATGGCCAAATGGCCGTTTTGTTTTAAAAAATAAACTCCCACATTGGCGATAGATTTTTGAGAATAAAAATGTGCCAAAGAGGTAGCCATGACATGGTGGTGCACCAGGCATTACTTTTATGATGAAAGTGCTGCTATCATGTCTGTGGAAGCACTTTCATCAGAACATCTCCACATCAGGGATAGGGAACACTAAGTATTGCAGAAAGCCTGCTACAGGGTGTGTCTCTGCCACTCCAGCAGCCTAGCAGGCAGCCGACCTTCAGATGAATGTAAAGGGCTGTCTTGGTAGCCTGCTTCCTGAATAAAAAACTCACCCTCATAATGAATGGGCTGTGTGGAGGCAGGCGGATAACATGACAGCTATATTTTACAGTGTATTAAGGGGAAATGGAGTTTGTGTAAGAGGAGGTAAGAGTCAACATATGAATAATTGAATATTACATTATGCCATCGTTGAGAGCACTTACATAGCTAGCAATGTAGAATAGTCTGGTTGTGAGCACCTTTGTATAACAATAAGCTATTCTGAACAGGAAAGGCGTCTCCTAATTGTTAGCTGTTCAGTACTGAAATGAAGGATTGGCATTCCCCTTTGAATCAAAGTACTGTCTTGGCATCCACTATGTAAACAAGGGGGGGGTGGGGCGGTGGGGGAGGCAGGCTATCCTTTTGTTCATGCATTTGTTGCAGATTATCCGAATTTTGGAAGGGGTGAAGCAATTGTGGTTCATCTTGGGTAGTGGGACATGAACCTCCCTGTCCTTTATTGATCCAGTTTGTAGTAATCCACATAAATACATTATGTTGAATTAATTTGCCTTCCTGTGTTCCTGTGGTTTGAAATTTTCCTTAAGGATTGGCACACTTATATCCTTAATGTAATATCCTGGGCTTGAAAATGAGAACCTACTGGGCTGAGTTTGACTGTGGTCTGATATTTATTTTTTTAAATACTTAATCGTGCGAGCAATGCAATACTGTTGTGTTTAATGGTCTTGTGGTCCTTTTATCAATGTCACAGATTTCACATTTTTCAATTCAAAATATCTTTATTTCGACCAATCTGGCCATAAAAGTACATTAAAAAATGCAACACATTTCATACAGTTTTGTTACACAGAATGAAGTAAGATGCTGGACAGTGCAATATTAAAAGGTCTCAATAAAACATTAAAAACTACTCATTTCATGTAATAAAAAAGGATAAAAATTACTTAAAAGTTTAAAAGGATCCAATTAGGCCAGACTAGATTTTAGTACAGTTGAACGAACACACCACATAGAGAATAAATATCGGGAAACTGAATACACAATAGGGAGGCTGGTATCATATTTTAATATTCTGTATGCCTCACCACAGTGAGTTGTCCCGAGATTCTGGCAGACCTGTTGCAGCCATCGGTGCCTGATCTTCTTATATACCGGACAAACAAACAGTACATGTTGGTCCGATTCAGAGATGCTCTCACATACCGGACACCCCTTAGACTGTGCACCCCCCCAGTTATTTGTAAAGGCACGGAGTGGTAGTACCCCGTGCCTAAATTGCAAAAAAAGTTTTTGGGCTAGGGGTGGCTGAATAACGTCAAGAACAGGTTCTAACCTGTATTGGTCCTTGACTTCTAAAAATTGTTCAGTCAGTATACCAGTGGTGGAATTCCCCTTAATCTGGTTTATCTTAAATTCTCTAAAAAGCTTTGAAAGAGCCTTCCTGGGAATTGTAGGGCAAGATACTTCAGCGTTGGTCCATAGATCACACATCCTTAGAGCAACTAATGTGTTTTTGATATAGGCTAACCATGGGATTTTGCCCGCCCCCTGCAGATTCATAACTTCCTTCATCTCATCCTTAAAAGCCACTAGTTCTGGTGTGCACCATAAACGTCTCCAGTGAAGAAGGGGCCTGAGGGCAACTTCCTCAGCAATTGGACCGACCCCAAGGTCCATACGGAGTGGCGTCAGTGGTGTACTTTTCGGGAGGCCTAAGATTTGTCTAAAAAAGAAATTTTCGTTCTTAGAGAGGGAATCCGGTGATTGATGGCCCCAGATTTCTGCCCCATATAGGGCCGCCCCCCTTGCTTGTATCTTATAAATTTCCATAACCGGGCTGACCATTTTATGGGTGTTTTTCTTGAACATCTTAGCCAATCCCCCCGAGGTTTGGGCTAATCTTAAGCTAGCCTTCCTAATTTGTGCGTGCCACTGCATTTTATCAGTGAGGGTTAATCCTAAATAATCGAAAACTGTAACTTTTTCCAGTGGTTTCCCATCTAAGCAGGGATTAGGACGTGTGGAGTCGCCTGCATTAAAAACCATATATTTGGTCTATAAAGATTTTATCTCCAAGACCCTGCTTTTGCAAAATGACTGGAAAATATCTAGGGCCCGCTGAATTCCCATCGGGGATTTGGATAGAAGCAAAGTGTCATCGGCGAACATCAGGGCTGGGACCCTGGTTTCGCCAACCTGGGGGCATCTACATCCCTCCCGCCAATCAAGTCATCCACAAGACCGTTAATAAATAGACAGAAGAGGGTTGGGGCCAAAACACACCCCTGCCTTACCCCTCTGTCTATAACTATAGGATCTGTGAGCTCACCATTTTTCCCATATCTGACTTGTGCATAGTTAGATTTGTGGAGCCGCTTCATCTGATGACAGAGGTACGGAGGGACCCCCATACTTAATAAAATGGACCATAATTTATCCCTGGGGACCAGTTCGAATGCTGATTTTAGGTCCACAAAGATCAGATAAAGGCTGCCGCCCTCCAGAAGCACTGTCTTCCAATAGAGGATTTGCAGCCTTAAAATCTGATCTATTGTGGACATCCTTGCTCTAAAGCCTGCCTGATAAGGACTAAGTATGGAATGCTCCTCCATCCACCTCTCTAATCGATCCAAAAGTACTTGTGCATATATTTTTTGCGAAACATCTATGAGACTAATTGGACGATAATTGGCGGGGAGAAGTGGAGAGCCCTTCTTATGAATCGGAATAATCTCTGCCCCCAACCAGGTCGTTGGAATTGGCATCCCTTGAAAAATAGCATTAAATAGGCTCCAGAAGTATGGGGCCCAAATGGTAGGTTCGTTCCTAAAAACATCGCCTGGGATCTTATCTAAGCCTGGCGCTTTGGCGGGAGCCACTCTGTTCAATGCGGCCATTATCTCTTTTAAAGAGATTTCTGGGGCATTGGGGGAAGACTGCTGAAAGCAGGTTGGTATGCCCATAGCTTGGCCTACTTCTTCCTCTCCCCTTGCATATAGCGATTTGAAGTGGGACCTCCAGATTTCTGCCCCAAGATTTGGCTCTATTGCCGATTTGCCCTCTTTGCAACCAGTGTTTACTAGGTTCCAAAAGGTTTGCATGTCCCTTGAACATAAAGCCGCCCTCATGCTTTCCCATTTGTCACCTTCCCACTGTTTTTTTGCAACATTTATTGTATTTCTATAGGCTATTCGCTTGTCTTTTAGCATTAATTTGTCCTTTGCTTTAATTGCTAGGATCAGTGATTGCTTAGCCCTTCGACAGTCGCCATTAAACCAAGAGTGGCCCATAGACACCTTTTGTTTGGATTTTACAACAGGAAAAAAGAAGCTTGCCAGGTCACACACTAGGGGGCATATTAGCAAGACTGGCGATAAAATTATCGCCGTTTTAGCGGCAGGAAACTGCCGCTAAAACGGCGATAATTGGCTTGCTAATAAGCGTTATAGAATTCCAATAGAAGCCCAGGTTAGATGTCCTGCACATCTAACCTGGGCTTCTATTGGAATTCTATAACGCTTATTAGCAAGCCAATTATCGCCGTTTTAGCGGCAGTTTCCTGCCGCTAAAAGACGATAATTTTAATGCCAGTCTTGCTAATATGCCCCTAGGTCTTTATGGTTTCTCCCAATTTCTGCTATAACTGTACTAGGGACTGTTGCATAACTAAATTGATTGGCACCCTCAAGGTATGGAGTGACAATTTTATAAAGGGAGGCCAACTTATCCTGGGAGTTACAGATGGCCCCCCATTTCACTCGCCTCCTACAACCAGTCAGGGTTAACCTGGGCCCATTTATATGATGATTACCTGCTTGGACACCCTTAGAGCAAGGTGATATCAGCTCTAAGACCAGGGCATTGTGGTCGCTGTCATATCTAGGTATAACCTTAAAATCGATCACCCAACCCCAAGATTTAATATCCATCAAGATGTAGTCTAAAATGGAAGAACTTCCAGGTCTATTATAAGTGTGGTTTGCTGGGGAATCAGATTTAGTTCGACCATTACAAGCCCTAAAAGAATGGGTCAATGTCAGAGTGTTCATTTGAAGCACCAAGGGGGTCCAGGCTCGGGTCGGTCGGGCATTCACTTCTGGGATTGACCAGTGCTGGTCTTCCTCATCAATGTCGCCCCCAATTAAGTCCTTCAGTGGCTCATACTGGCAATTAAAATCACCGGCAAGTACCACCAGGGTGCCATCAGTGATGGTGTGTAAGAAGCTTGACAAATGCTCAAGAGTTGATGACTCCTGGCCATAGGTAACCGGACGGGAGTAAACATTGATTAAGGCTATTCTAGTCTTGGTGGGGAAGCTCAGAATGACACAGAGTATGTCGCGTGAGGATGTGTCAATCTGTTTTGCAGTGCATCCCAAGTGCACAGCAACCCAGACACAAAGCCCTCCTGCGGGTCTTCCCCTTCCCCCACTCGTGGCTGCCAAACAAAAAGTCGCGTAACCCAGTCTATGGGTGTCCTCTCTAGCCCAGGTCTCCTGGAACATGCAGATGTCATGTGCATCAATAAGGGACCCCCACTCCGGGTTGCCCTGTTTGGAAATCAAGCCAGCAATGTTCCAGGATAAAACATGGAACTTGGGTTTGTTATCAGTGTTAATAGTTGTAAAAACTGGAATCAGCTGCTGGTGGCCCATGGAGGTTTGTGCTATCGATGGAGGTGTACCTGATGCAATGTGATTTAGGGGGGCCTCTCCATTTCCTCACTAAAGGTAGCTTCTACTCCCTCAGCCCTCCTTGCTATCTGTTCTATTTCCTTGATTCCGAATTTAATTGCTGAATTGATTCTAGTCAGTCAACGGAATCCAAGGGTGCGTATCTATTTGCAAGTGGAAGGTTAAAAAGTGGTTGATTCATATGCTCTAGCCTCCTGGTGTAATTTTGCTCATATTGGCGTCTGGGCCCTTCTCCACTGACTGTCCATGGATTATTGACTGGAGCCAGTCTTGGGGGGTAAAAATACCCCAGTGGAAGGGGCCTAATGTCCCCTTCGTGCCTGTAATGGGTTCGCATTAGGAGTGTCCTGACAACATGTGGGTTTCTAAAATTGATCGCAATGGTATCACCATCTAAATCTTTTGCTCTTTGGCCCACCCACCTCACCCTGCGGGTGAATAAAATCTCACTCGCATCCTTATAGGAGAATTGAAGTTGTTTAGACAGCCAAAAAATACATTTATTTTTAGCTCATAATGCGATTCCCTTTGCCCCTTTTTGAGTTCTGGCACATTTGTTAGAATTATAACATATGGTGTAGAGTCGGGGGAGGTTGATGCATGGTAAGTCTGAACTTCCTCTCATGCGGACACATTTCGCAGATCTTGCCCCTCTCTAGTTCTGCACTTTGAACCCAAGTTTCGCATATTTGTTCCCGCTTGGGAATCTTCTGCTGGGGATCTTTGCTGTCTACCAGTCTCCCACCTCCGACTTGATTCCTGGCTTTCCAGGCTAATGATGCTATTAGTCTGTTTATTTGATGTATTTAAGTGAGCCACTACTTCTTCCCTAATGCTCTGGGCTTGTGGAGTCGAATTACAGGTGGTTGCTAGAGCATGGCCATTTCTTAGATGGACTTGGTGGGCTAGGGGCTTGGTCTGTTGGTGGGGGTCTTTCTCCCTAGGACCTGCCTTACTAATGAAGTCATCTAGTAAGGATGCAAGATTATCTACCTTGGTGGTCAGAGTGGTCAACTCCTCCTTGATTATATTCCTTATTTCCAAGTGCAGGTCCCTGACCAAATTTGACACCCACTGTGGTTTTTCTGTGCCTTCATTCACATGCCCCCCAAGCCCTACATTTCCTGGTACCCCATCTTCCGCGGGATCCTTGGCCCCCTTCTTCCGAGCTTTCCCAGCTTTTGCGGCAGTTTTAACATTCCCTCTTTTTCGAGAGTCCAGAGAGGTATCCCCAGTGAGCAAATCCAGGGTTTGCACGTCATGTACTATTGCACGTGTTCTAACTTGGGCCCTTGGGGGGTCTGGATTGATGATTGGCAGAACGGATTGCAATTCGGTGTTAAAGGTGGGTAGGGCTAAATCTGGTGTTATTGATAAGCGTCTTTCAGTCAGTTCAATCTCATTTGAAACCACCCCTATAGCCCTCTGAAGCATCTTGTTGATCGAGGTAGGCTGGTGGCTTGTTGGTGATTGTGCGGATACTGCCGCTTTTTTCCCTGAGCAGATACGCCTCCCCATTTTAGTTGGCCAGCGGGGGCTCCTTGAGGATCAGTTTGGATAGTCAATTTGGAGAGGGAACAAGAATTCAGTCACAATGTAATATATTCTGCTTTGAGGGTTTCACAAGAGGCGAAATTAAAACAAATTATAAAACTCTATGTCATTGAGTAGTTTGTTCTGGCAATATGTGGATCAATTGCACGATGAGGACACCCACCTTATAGAGCAGTTCCTACACGAGTCCAGAAAAGGCAGGGTGATCTTACTACAAGACCAAAGGGAATGGCCCAGCCCGGTCTCCTTCGGGCTCTGACGGGCGCAGACGGGCCCGCCCTTGGTCCGGGCTTCGCCCGGCGCGTCCCACGCGCGTCCCGCACAGCGGGGTGCGAGGCAGCGCTTTGTAGCGTGATGGGAGCGCCTCCGCCCTCAGCAGCTGTGGGTGATTAGCAAGGTTGCACTCTGGGACACCGAGTCCCACCAGAGTGTGACTGCCGCAACTCCGGCACCAGCGGCAGCAGCGGGAGACCCAGCGAAGTCCAGAGGCTCCTCAAAGAAAAGAAGAGTGCTGCACGGCTCCCCAGCTGACCCGCACACAGCAGACCAGCACGCAGGCTCAAGTAAACATGAACCTCCCTGTCCTTTATTGATCCAGTTTGTAGTAATCCACATAAATACATTATGTTGAATTAATTTGCCTTCCTGTGTTCCTGTGGTTTGAAATTTTCCTTAAGGATTGGCACACTTATATCCTTAATGTAATATCCTGGGCTTGAAAATGAGAACCTACTGGGCTGAGTTTGACTGTGGTCTGAAATTTATTTTTTTAAATACTTAATCGTGCGAACAATGCAATACTGTTGTGTTTAATGATCTTGTGGTCCTTTTATCAACGTCACAGATTTCAAATTTTTCATATCTCCAGTCTAGTACAGTGTTGATATCTGCCCTTTATTATCAGTACAATCCACTGGAGGAACACCAATGTGTTCTTTCACAGAAAGAATAGCATCCCGTCTGCCAGCGGTGTATGGTCACTTCTTTGCTCGTTGATAATTTAAGGTCATCTTAACCTAGACGTAGCTGTTCACTGGCACCAATACAGAAGAGTTACCACTGGTGGTACAATAGTGCTCCAGCAGGAACACCAGCTCCTGGGAAGTTGCTGTGGTGGTGTTGCTTCTTTTAAATCTCTTGAAGCATTGCATACCTGCCAGCATGCAGCTGTGAAGTTTTTCCGGTATGTTAATTGACTGCACCTAATTTACAACTAAATGTTTGGAACCTAGTTATGACATTATTTAAGAGCAGGTGAGAGCTGACCTTATTTTTAGTGGTAATTACCACTATTTTTCACCAGGAATTTCCTGTAGCAGGGATTACTGACAAAGTAATTATCAATGGTGTTAAAGCCTTTATCACAGGTTGTAATATTTCAGGAAGTGGTAATTTAGCAGAGCAGATTTTAGCTATTGGTGGCTGGTCTTTGTCTGACTGAAGCCCTATATAGACCATAAATACGTCATTGGCATGCTTTGCCCCATTCCTCCACAGGGGTGTAACTTCGGGGCGGAGGGGGGTGTTTGGGGTGTTACAACCCCTCTAATAAATGCATTTTCCGGTAAATACTTGGGTACAGGTGCTTTTAGTTGGGTATGGTGAGGTATCTGTCGGATTTCACCACGACATTTAACATACACATGGACAAATAGGCAAACACTCTCTCCCTCTCTGGGTTTTGAAAGTATTAAAAAATGTTGGTTATTTCACTAAATATTGTGATTTCTCTCACTTAATACTTTTACCAATTCGCAGTCCTCTTCCTTTTCACTGCACCTTAAGACCATCTCATGTGCCCTGCTTGTGGTATAATGTATTTTAACATTATATTGTTGGAAAATCTGAAACTCACACACCCCAAATCTTGCTGACTAAGCTACGCCCCTGTTGCTCACACCCTTTTCCCCTAAATGCACAATTGGCCAGATTTTCCATCTCTTCTCTTCAGGACGGGCCTGTCTTCACCTCTTGCCCAGGTTTCTTTACTCACCTTTGAACCCAGAATGCAAATTTCTTTCTCAGCTATTACATGATGGATGCTTTTCGTTGGCTGAAAACACAATGGCAATAATCTCTCCAAGTCCTATTTCTTTCTCACCAAAGTTCGAAGATTAAAGGGCTGTCATTTATTCCGAGCTGCCAGTTATATTATTTAAGCATGAGTGTAACGTTGTCATTGCTCGTTTGCTACTTTCAACCAACCATGTGTCTCCATACCCTGCTTTGACCTCCCAAGTGATGTATTCTCATCCCAACATTTCTGATCCCTACAATGGCCACTTTTAAATTCCATGCTTTGCATAATAATTTATATATCTTACCCTTTTTTTTCCACAGAGCTGATCAATGCTTGGCATAATAAATAGTAAGAGCACATTGCACAGGCTCGCCCAGTAACTGGAATACAGAATGTGTATCTTTAAGGTGTGCATAAGTGGAGCTGGACTGGTACACTGAAACTCAGATGCCATACTTCGGAAAGAAAGACTAAAGTTTGTATCTGCTGCCTCGGGGTGATGTGAAAGCGAGCGTGAACACCACACCTAAAATTTTTGATATTGAACACCGTGAGGTGTGAGATTTCTCGGTATTATTATACACTGCCGTTTTGCGAATTAATTGTGGATGTAACTAGGACATCCGTCTAACTTTTAAGTTTCTGAGCGATGAACTACGAACTAACTGTCGGGGAACGACTGGATCAGAATAATATGGAAAAAGGAAACAAACTGAAGCAACATAAGATGCAAAGAAACATAGAATAGAAATAAAACAAAGAAGAGGGAGGGAAGGAAAAGGGAAGAATGCGTAAATTGTTCACAATTTTTTACCAATATCAGGAAGAAAGAGAGACCTGTAGTGTCCTGCTGGACACGTTCTAGTGTTCAGCTTTGTGCTGCAACCACACTTTCCACCCACCCATCACAGGCGTCACCAGTCAGGTGACCCTGCTAATAAAAGGGGCCGGGCGCACGTGCCCTGGGCCAGTTCCAGCACCCTAGTACGCCTTGTCTGTGTGGTTACTTCTGCAGCATGTGGGCCTAGGGCCCAGGATACCACATTGGCGACGAGGGGGTCTGACCCTGCGTGCCTGGTGGCTGCCGCTCTGCTGTGCCCCGTGAGGGAAATCTAGCCCGAGGCAACCCCCGCTGCTACTGCTTGTGGCAGGACAAGACAAGCCGATGGCCGCCTGGTGAGCTGGGATGATGGCTCCCGTCAGCTAAGGCCCTTGCAATGGCCCGTCGGCCTGCAGTGTACCGCAGCCAGCACCGTGAGCCCTGCACGCTTGAGGCACACACACACCACCAATTCAGCGTGGGAGTATCGACCTGCAAAGTCAGGACGGGCCCTGAGAGCCGATGCGGGCCCCCCCTGCTGTCACCGCGAGGAAGGGGAATGCTATGCCCACGACACCGATTATCAGGACATCGAGGCAGCAAGCCCGACACTTGCAGGTACGACCGGGCCTCCTCCTCAATACTCATGCCGCAGCCGGATGATGGCAAGAACAGGAGCGATCTCCCAGCAAAGCACACGCACCCCAGTGAAGCGCGCATCCAAGCAGCACCATAGTGCCCCGCCATCAACGCGTTCATAAGTTAAGCTGCCCTTGCCGTACTGTGCAAGGAGTGTAAACCACACACTGGCATCCCCAGCGCCCTTGTGAAGCGCCGTAAAACATAAATGAGGCCAGGCACGTACATGAGCAACGGCACACCAGTCAGCACTCACCCCGTGCTCTCTGCCTTACCTGCGGTGAATGAGTGACACGGCGGCCTGACAAGAAGCGTTCCGATAAACCGTTTCCCCCACCGCATCAGGGGACAACCAAAGCTGCAGCGGCAGATGAAAAGTGGCGGCTGCAGCGCCATCGAGCGCTGCTTTGGTGCAGGACCTTTTCCATGTAGCCTTCAATGCACCTTACCGGCCTCAGCAGACAAGCCCCACACAGAAAAACAGGCCAAACCTGCCGAGGTGCCCAAGAGCTGCTCTGCTTGCTGCCACTTGTCATGGCGAAGGGGTTCCAGGTGTGGAGGCACCTGCAGAAGGGAACAGGCGTATCCAGCGCGCTGGGGGGCCCGCAGCGTCAAGAAAGCTGCAGTGGCCTCGCGAAGTGATTCTAGCGCCACCTGCTGGTCACCAGGGTACACCGCACCTCAATCTCCAGGAACAAGATGAACGAAGGTGCTGCGACGCCTAGAGGCAATGGGCCGACATAGTGCCCTTACCCGCTAGTGAAGGGACCCTCCCTTTGTTCATCCTGCCGCCTTCTGCATCCATAAGGCGGCGTACCTAAGCCCATGAGGAGTGGACTGCCTCAACCCATGCAACCACAGCAGAGGCCTCACCATTACGCACGGGTACAGACAATGTACAGGGGCCGATCAGACAGGAAGATGGTGTCTGCCGCACCACCTGGTGGCAACACAGAGTAACTGCCCCAAATAAAAGCAGCAACCCGAATGTGTACTTTCCTTGCCTGCAGATTCAGCCCAGAGGCAGCAAGAGTGTCTAAGTGCTGCAAGGAGAGTGAGCAGCCGGGTGGGTGCAAATGCATAGAGCACCCTCTGGTGGCCACCAGCTCCCACAGCCAGCCAGATGAGATTTTGCCGCCTACTGAAAATGCCCGCGTCAGCACGCAAGAGAAAAGCAAGCAAGATCATTGTGGTATAGGTATATCATCACCTGTTCCCCATGCAAAGCCAGCCTGCATGCAGAGACAGATCTAAGCAGCAGCTGATACCAGGTAACAGGAGTGTTAGTCCTACTGCAAGCACTACAATGGGGAGATCACAATAAATGGAGAAGCAGCACTGCATCCGTACCTGTCCAGAAGGTGCCACTGCCTGAGCCCTGCCACGGACTGGGACAAGTACACTTAACAGGAAAGAGCGCTCCAAGCAGCAAGAGACTGGCCAAGAGGGTGTTGCTGGTCACCTCAGAGAGCAAGAGACTGCAAAACCCCTGCTGAAAGAGTGCCAAGAAACCCAAGCTGCGCCAGCCCAGAGAAGCGACAAGTAGCCAAGAGCAGCAAAGCCTAAGAAGGCAGCAAGCCTCACACGAGGTACGAGAAAAACATGCGAAGCTGGCAAACCCCAGTGGCTGTCTGACGCCACTGCAAACGAGAAGAATGCAGCGCACACCTCCAGTGCTGAAAGGACACCACCGCAAGCCAGGAGAAAGGGCATTCCAAGTGCCAGAAGAGGGCACCCAAGAAGAGGACGGAGCGCTCTAGGTCGGAGGTGTGCAGAAGGCCACGCCGGCGAACTTGACAGCACGGGCAGGCGCCCGGGAGATAGAGACATCTCCAGACAAGCCCTGCTGAATGCAGCAAGGAGAGCATCCACATCTCCACTGCACCAGTGAAGCCCCGCAGTGGGCTAAAGACAGCACAGTGTCCTCTCTCACACTGCCTCAAGACGGAGTCGCCGGCAGCCCAAGACAGGCAAGAGGAGAGTTGCACACTCCACGTGGTAAGCTACCACCGCAACGCATGTTCCAAAGACACGCAACATGTGGCCGGACTCCACATCGCACAGCAAGGAAGGAGCGCGTCACTTGAAGTGACCAACCCTGCCAAGCATGCCTGAACGGAGGCAGAATCAGGCACCATGACTTCGCAGCCTCGAGGCGCAAGCACAACGCCCTCGAGTGAAGAAGAGTGACAATCCTATCACCCCAAAGAACTGGATGAACACAGGTGCGCTGGAAAAGACCAACAAGAGGAGAAGAACGAGGACTCGTCCCGCCACAACACAAGAGCGCACCCAGAGACACCAGACAGCCACCAAGGCGGACCGACGTCCCTGGAGACAGCCCAACGGGAGAACCAAATGTAAGCCGCAGCCAGCGCGAACCTTGCCTCTCTCCAACGCTTCCCAGTGCGACCGTCCAGTCCCGAGCGTCGGCAGTCTAATTTGGACGGCATCCCTGCTCCTGACCGCAGATGCCACGAGTGAAGAACAGCCTCAGCAAGACAAGGACACAGGCTGCGAAGTCCCTCCAGACATCCTCTCTCCCAGCAAGTCGCCACCACCTGTCGCCCAGGTTCTATGGCAACCACAACATCACTGCCATGTGCATCACTTCATCCAAGTGAGGAACCTGGTCGGAAGTAAAGAATAATGTGGCAGGACGCCACTACACGAAGGAAGAAAGGAGAGTGGCACGATGCCACAGGGCAAACAACCACCACAGGCGCGCAAGAGGGAAAAGGAGAAGAGCGACAGGACAGAGGACTCGTGCCAGCACTGCAGAAGGTGTTCATCAACACAATATGAAACAAAGGATCCACCTCAAAGAGGTTGTTTTAGGGAGATGTGTTTCCAGACATGGTAGGGAACACACAGTGTTTGCATAGATACCCCTCACACACCAAAAGGGCCCTTGGTGTCATGCTTCATCATAGGGGTCTTCCCGCCCCGCTGCGGGACGGGGCGTGCTACGAACGGCGACTACGTGGGAGCACTGATATTTGTAGTGCTATGTGTGGTGTAGAGGTAGTGAGAGGAAGGGTCGAAGGTGAATGCGAAAAGTGAGTTTAAAAAGGACCTGGCCTCATGGACTTAAAGAATTTTAATAGGTCAAGGAGGCTGGTGCTATTAAAAGGGTGGTTCGGAGATGTCCTGCATGTAATGTGCGGATACTCCTGGTGGTGTCAACATGTTTCGAAGCAACAAGGCTTCTTCATCAGGACTAGAAATGATCCCTTCAATACTAACTATGTTGCTATCAAAAATGTGAAAAAAGAAATGCACAATATCATGCACTCTATACAGTACCTAATCAAATAATGGTAAAATGGGAGCCCACTCAGTATTTCTGGGATGGCGTTATCGGAAGCGAGGAGCTGTTGATCATAACACGTGGCGACACCCTTCCCACCCGTTAAAAAGGCTCAGGAAGCATTATCTCCTGCTTACTCTAGCTTACATTTCAGAAATACTGAGTGGGCTCCCATTTTACCATTATTTGATTAGGTACTGTATAGAGTGCATGATATTGTGCATTTCTTTTTTCACATTTTTGTATATATCACACAATTATTGATAGCAACATAGTGAGTATTGAAGGGATCATTTCTAGTCCTGATGAAGAAGCCTTGTTGCTTCGAAACATGTTGACACCACCAGGAGTATCCGCATATTACATGCAGGACATCTCCGAACCACCCTTTTAATAGCACCAGCCTCTTTGACCTACTAAAATTCTTTAAGTCCATGAGGCCAGGTCCTTTTTAAACTCACTTTTCGCATTCACCTTCGACCCTTCCTCTCACTACCTCTACACCACACATAGCACTACAAATATCAGTGCTCCAGCGTAGTCGCCGGTCGTAGCACGCCCGTCCCGCAGCGGGGCGGGAAGACCCCTATGATGAAGCATGACACCAAGGGCCCTTTGGTGTGTGAGGGGTATCTAAGCAAACACTGTGTGTTCCCTACCATGTCTGGAAACACATCTCCCTAAAACAACCTCTTTGAGGTGGATCCTTTTTTTTCATATGTTTTCTGAGGAGGACGTATCCACCTCTAGCACCCACGAGGTGCACCTCTTCACTCCCTATTCTTGTTTTTTGTAGTTCATCAACACAAGCCAGCCACCGGGGTGCAGAGACGTCACTGGAGACAGCTTCGCGGGACGACCAACAGTAAGCCGCTAACCAGCGTAAGCCGCTAACAAGCGCGATCTGCGTCCAGGCCCCACGCTTCACAGTTCGACTGTCCTCTCACCTGTCACCGGCTGCTTGACATCGATAGCACCACGCCTAGCAAGTGCACCTGCCAGAAGACAACCGTAAGTGGGCATGAAGTCCCTCCAGTCCTCCTCACTCCACGAGCTCACCGAAAGCAAGAGATCGCCGCCTGTTGCCCAACCGAAATACATTTATCGTAGCCATCACACAGGTGCATCATCACCAAGAACATCGGAGGAGCATCGCACCACCAGAGTGGATCCCGACACTCCAGCCAACTGGAGTTCAACGAGGCTAGCCACCCAGGAACCTTCTGTGTGCCCCGTCAAACCTGAAGCCTGCCGAAGAAGAGCATACCCGACCATTGGACCATCCACCCTTGGGGTTACACGAGGCTTGGCCGTGGCCCTGTTGGGAGTTCCGCAGCGACCCCTCAGCGCGGCCTACAAAAGGCCCGCACAGCCCACGTGGTCACGTGGCAATCCAGGGGCAAGGGCCTCAACGGAGTTTCCTGTGAGAGGGGATTCCCGATCGGAGAGATGAGTCGGCAGCAGCTCCACGACAGGCACCGGGAAGCATGGAGGTCGCAGACGAAGACTGGTCGCCTAAAGGTCATCAAGCACCGTCGCCTCCAAGGGAGGGCCTCATCCACCAAGGTCCTCCTCCATAGCTGCAGGCTTGCCGTCCACCGGAACCTAAGCGCCTGCAAGATCTCTGAAGTGGACTCCACCACCGCTCCAGATGCACCGCTAGTTGAACTTTGTACACAGACTCCAACAACGCGAGACCAGGCCAGTCTGAACGTCATCGCAGCGGTGGACCAATGCTTCCTGACCGTGTGGTCCAAAGCTCCAGCCCCGCCCAGCAGATGGCCTGAAGAGACTCATTGGTGGTGTGTATTGGTTATTTGTTTTCCTTACAGGTTGGACTTTTGTTTGTTTCTTGTCATCAAAGTTTGGGAGGGATGTAGTGTCCTGCTGGACATGTTCTAGTGTTCAGCTTTGTGCTGCAACCATACTTTACACCCACCCATCACAGGCGTCACCAGTCAGGTGACCCTGCTAATAAAAGGGGCCAGGCGCACGTGCCCTGGGCCAGTTCCAGCACCCCAGTACGCCGTGTCTGTGTGGTTACTTCTGCAGCATGTGGGCCTAGGGTCCAGGATACCACAAGACCCACGCCTCACACACATCTCTCTTCAGCTATTTTGAAGTCCTAAAGGAAAGCCTCCTCTCTCCCTCATGCTTTCCTCCACACATTTTTCTGTAGCCGTTTTGTATCCGGATGCCTGTTTGTGCACCCTCACTCACCCTTTCTCAGGGCCCTCTGCAGATTTGTACACCAAAGAGCGCAAACATGCTTCCTGCATTCATTTATAGGGTATTGAATCCACTGGATGACTGACTAGATTGGTCTAGATGGCTTCCCTGCAAATACTCACTATACACAGCTTTTTGGCCCAGTCTATAATACAGCTCTGCTGCTATTCAAATTAATGAGCAACTTGGTGTCTGCAGCACTTCACCCCTGCTAATGACTGCCAATGTAGCTCTGCCTCTTTGACTCCAGTCATTCAATCTTCCTTTTTCTCCCAGCCAAGAAATTTAGGCATAGTAAATTTGCTAGTAAATTTTAAAAATTCAAACTTCTGTGGAAATCCTGAAAAATCGTCAAAATGTATGGGGGAATAAGATATTTGCAGAAAAGTAAGTAGAAACCTTAGTTACACATATGGGCTGTTCCCCAATAAGTCCCATTTGAAATCTTAATACCATGCAACTGATAATGGCAAAATAGTATTTTGGTGTAACAAAATCCGCTCTGATGTTAATATTTCCAAAAGATTGTTCCAAACAGTCTCTGTCTTGCTTACACCACATTCTCACAAACCCTCAGACTATTGTTCTCAAACCTTATGTGATCAGATTGCTAATCTTTTCAAAGACGAACGATCAGGTACTACAAAAGGTCTCCAGGCGACTGATAAACGAGCAGCTGAACAGGAGACATCGATTCCACTGTCCCAGACATTTATCCCCATCCCTTTGTTCATCTTTTCCCCTAATAACCTGGAAGACTAATTTACTCGATATCAAAGGTAAAGCACACCAATGGATACAGCAGTAGGCTGATTAATGGCATTATATGGAGATGCATTTCCTCTACTGTTTCCAAACTCGTAATTTCTTAACTGGACTAAAAGTCCATCCCTTTAAGCTTTAAACATATCATTTACTACTAGCTAAAAAAAGAAACCTGGCACCCTACTACAACACTTTATGCCTCTTACTGGCTTATTAATTCTCTGCAAGCTTCTAGAGATAATCTGGCTTCTGGCCTCTCCACGGGGCACAGACCCCACTACTTGGAGTTACTGAGTTACTGCAGCGTCCAGCAGATTACAGAAATACCTGGTCGATCTTGTTCCGTTAGGATTGTCAACAGTCTTTGGCCTCGTCGATCACGCCATCCATCTGAGCTGGTCATCTACTTTGGCTGGCATTAGTAAAAGGGAATTAACTGGTGAGAATCATTTTTCAGCAATCAGATTACAACCTAAATTTAGATCCTTGAATTCAGCACCTCTGCCCATAGGCTGTGGGATTATTCAAGGATCCCCACTGTCAAATTGTTTATTTAACATCAATATTTGCCCTCTCTGTAACATCATCCGAATGTGAGGCTTAACTTATCAAATTTAAGAAGGTCTCATCCAGATCCTGGTTTATCTACAACACTGCATTAGGGGCCATATGTAGGTGGGCTAATACCGGTCGGTAACGGCCGAAAATCGGTAAATTTCCCGTTACCGACCGGTATTTAGCCCTTTGCGATGTAGGAGGCCGGATTCAAGGAGTCGGTAATTTACCGATTCGTTATTTTAAGGAATCGGTAAATTACCGATTCCTAAATCCTATGTAGGGAGCACTCAAGTGAGTGCATTTTGGTTTAAGGATTCGTTATTTACCACCAACTACAAGTTGGTGGTAAATACCGAATACCTTTTAAAAAGCAATTTTGTGCTTTTACAAGTGCCAAGTGGCAGACATACATGCCCTTAGGGCATGTATGTGCGCCACATGTGCACACATGCACGATTCAGGGTGCAACAGGGTGTCAATTTGACACCCTGCCACCCCTTGAATATGCTCCCCTATTACCGATTCGGTATTTACCGAATCGGTAATAGTGAATGGCTTCCCATTCATTCCTATGGGCCTCCAGGCCCATAGGAATGAATAGGAAGGTATTCCTTATTACCGATTCGGTAAATACCGAATAGGTAATAACGAATATTACCGAATCGGTAAAATTTACCGAATGTTTACCTACATTTTATTTACCGATTCTTAAATACCGAATCGGTAAAATTCGGTATTTAGGAATCGGTAAATAGAAATTACCTACATATGGCCCTATGTGTGTAAAGATGTGGATGAAGGAAAACTTGTTGTATGTGAACATTCAGATGAGAGAAATACTAATCACAGGCTCCCCAGACCAACTAAAATTGCCTACAAACATTCTACAAACACTACCCACATTGGACGAAGAACCATATTAGGTGTTTGGCAGGCAAGGACCACCTCGCTCTTCGGTGCCTACCCACCGCATACCAGGAGTCAATGGGCCCCCAGTTATGGAACCAGAGATCCGTCATCCAATTAAAACCATGGCATTGGGTAAAATGCTGGGAGCTGACGGCCTTCCTTCGGAGTTCGATGCGGCTTTCGTGGCGGTGTTGGCACCGAGATTAACGGACATGTATGCAAAGGCTTACGAAATGGGAATGGTCCCAGCTATGACCTGGGAAGCTTTGGTAGTCCCCCTGCCTAAATCCACATCCTGGGAAGCATCAGTCTCTGACTATCGACCCCTCTCCATGTTTAATTCTGACTTTAAAATACTTAGCAAGGTGCAGGGCTCCCGACTATTGCCCCACCTGCAGACCCTGATTCATACAAACCAAAACGGGTTTATCCCAACCCGAAATACTTCCCTGAACCTCCTTAGACTTTGTTCTCTTACCCTGCCACAGTGATCATGTCAGTTGACCTTGAGAAGGCATTCAACACGGTACAGTGGGACTTCTTGGAGGCAGCCATGTTGCAGATGGGCCTGGGCACACGAGGGGCGAGATGGGTACAGCTACTTTATACCGTCCCAATGGCGAGAGTTAAAACAGGGAAAACGATCTCTGAAGCCTACAAAGTATTCAGGGTTCCTAGGCAGGGATGCCCCCTCTCTTCCCTATTATTCGCCATAGTCGTTGAACCACTGGCGGAGAGATTCTGGATAGATGGGGCAGAATGGGGCACCGAAATGGACAACTCAGTCCATACCATCTCGAAGTATGTAGATGATCTCATTATTTATCTTCGAGATGGCGTAAGAGATATCCCTTGGGTGCTGCACCTCCTTGCTGACTTCAGCCTGTAATTTAGGCCTTCGAATTAATGACAGTAGGACACGTGTGTTATCAGTTGTCAGCGGCCTATGCTGCCCTGCTTCTTGCCCCCTGATATACTGTGGGTCCTGCGCAATTTCAAATATCTGGACATCCAGATCTTTCTCGAATTAGTGGACCTGAGGAAGTGTAATCTGGGAAAGGCTTTTCGGTCCCATAAGTCCGTGTCCTCTTTTGGCTCTCACTCAAACTTCCCGTCATGGTGCGTATAGCACTTTCTAAAATGACAATGATCCAACGGCTCCTTTATTTCTTTGTGAACCTCCCAGTGAAGGTTACTGTAGTTTGGTTTCAGAAACTCAATGTCCTCCTTCGGGAACTAATTTGGGATGGCGGTTGCCAAAGGGTCGCATTAGCCACCCTCCGCCACTCTCCACTTGAAGGCAGATTGGGAGTACCGGACTTTGAGTTATATTTTTTAGCAGCCCAGGAGCAGTGAATAGCTAAATGGTTGTTGGAATAGGTCTGTCGGACCTTGGCCCGATGGGTACTGAACCCATCCAGGGTCTGTTGTTGGCGGAACTCCAGCAACCTGCTATGCGGAATCCACCCCAGGTATACTTCTGTCTGCGGCTTTGTACTGCTGGCGGCGCACACTACTAGGGAGACCCCCTATGCCTCAGAATTACCGCTGGTGGGACTGCCCCATGGCGACCCTTTGACCTATTTCACAGCAGGACTGTTGGGCTCATGGACAGGGGTAGGGCTGGTGATGCTGGCCGACTGTTTTCAGGCAGGCGCCCTTGTTCCCCTCAGAGGCTTATCAGAACAAACTGGCTTACCCTTGGGTCAATTCCTTACCTATGAAACACTTACCCATGCTCTTCAGCACCTGTTGGAGTCAGCGGACACGGAAACTCCAACTCTTGGGGTTCTTCAGCTTCTCCTGGCACTACGAACCGGCAGACACCTGGTCACGTGGTTTCATAGAGCACTGAAGGCCCAGGCAGGGAAACCGCTGGACACCCTCCAGACCCGCTGGTCTATTGACTTCAGCCGAAACTTGACGGACGTGGAGTGGAAGAGATTATTGGCCTACCCTCAAAAGGTCTTCCGCAACTCATGTCTTAAATATATTCAATATAATTATGCGCATGGGACCTACCTCACCCACCACAGGATCAGAGCGATTTAAGTGTTCGGCACTGGATTCGGACTTTGGGCATATGACTTGGGGATGCCTTGGGCTATCTAAGTTTTGGGATGAGGTCATCACGAGGCTTAATAAGACCCTGACCAACACCCCTGAGGCTTGTCTCTTTACTAGACCGGCCCCCAAGAAGTTATGGAGCAGATTTCTAGATCCAGCACTGGTACTAGTCAGGCGACAAGTCGCCATGGCTTGGAAACCTGGGCGAGAGATGTTACACTCTGGGCCCGGGCTGAGGAGAGAGCCCTAATGTGTCCTGAGACTGAAGACGAGTTGCCGGAGGATGAGGGTGGGGCTCCGGTAGTGGAGACAGGAATTAACTGAGAACCTGACACTCAAATTGGCTGAAATGGTGAGAACAGACAGATTGCGACCCCCAGACTTCATTCAGGGGCGAAGGGAGAGGACTAAAGAGGGTTGCTTCATGGCCCCCCCTGGACTGATGGCGATGTCACCCACCCCCTGGGGCCATACCCCCATGCTTTTTGTCACTAATAATGAAATAATACTCCACAGAGACGACAGGGTAGGCATGAACACAATTGCAGTTAGTGTGTTATTTCTCATGTTTTTTTTGTTTTGTTTTTTCTTATTGCTTACTTGAACTTGGACTTCCTGGCACTGTAATTGTACCCCCACCCCGAGAAACTGGCTGGTCCAGATTATGTTACTAGAGTTAGCAGGGAACTTGCATGCATACTATTGGGAGCGTTGTCATTATTGCAGGGTAAAAAGCACCTGCTTAAGAACTCATGTACTGTACCATAGTGCTAACAAAATGCTAATAAAACAAAAGTGTTAAGAGTTTGCAGACAAAGGCACTCTGTCAAAACCATGGCTGAGAACCTTGTCTACCACAGCCGGGGTTCTCCACTCTCTTTTGAGTTGAGGATCCGCCATCAGAAACCTTTGAATGAAGGTCCAACTGATATTGGGGCATAAGTTAATAGGTTCAGACCATCTGCCCAAAATAGTTTTAATGACCCACGTGCTAGGAAAAAACTGTCAATGCATCAGGGGCTTTATTTAATTGTTTTTTAAATAACAAACTCTTACTGCAGGAGTTTTTTTTTTTAATACAAAAAATAATTCTGTACAGGTATATGGTGACCCCATAGCAAAGCTTCAGTGCCTTCAGGACAGCCTCTGTGCCTGCGGCTAGGGTGAAGGCACAGAGATCTCCACCTGCCTATCCAGGCCTCTAACTATAGCAGACTATGCTCTGCTAATGCAGGTGAGTATATTCCTCCACTGACTTGGCAGAACAGAGTACAGCCCACCATTCTTTAAATGAGACGCCAAGTCATTCTGTTGACTACCAATAAGGTCAAAAATCTTGGAGTCCAGTTGAATGTGTGCCTCTCCACGAACGCCAAAGTGAACTTTACAGTCTGCAGTATTTTCTTTCTCCTTTCATCACTCAGGAGGATTATTTTCCTTACCTACTACACTTAAGTGTCTAGAAGTGGGCTCAATACTTAACTCTAAATTAGACTGTACTAACTTAAGTGCTTAATTTAACCTGGTGGTAGCCAGTGGAGGCCACTGGCACTCATTTTTGGGACTGGGCACTTATTTTTGTTCGTCAGACGTTTACCAATAGCACCAGAGGGAAAAACACACAAAACAGAATGACAAAGTAAGAGAAAGACAGAAAAACGGTCACACAGGGAAAAAGCATTAACCTGCAAGAGAGAGATGAAGGGTCAGGGAGTGTCTGGCAATGGATTAAAGAGGGATGAGGTAGATTCAAAACTAAGCAGCCTTGGTATTCAGTGTGCCAAGATTTGATTGCACCAGCTTCGGGCATCTGAGCAGTACTTTGGGCACTGGCACTCAATTCAATTCAAACCAGCTTTATTCGGTGTAAAATGTACATCCATAAAAGCATACTTGTAAGAACAGTAATAAAATTGATCAAGGGTCCAATTTACAAGTTTAAAAGTTCAAATCATTTACAGTTAATTTTTCATAGAAATTCCAGGGGATCCATAGTCAAAATACATTTAGGGTCAGAAGCAAGGACTAGTACCATACAATAATTTCATATCAATATACATACTACAAAATACATTCTACCAAAACATTATTTAAGTACAGCGATCAATACGTTTTATTCTATGGACTAGTCAGTACGCAGTGCATTAATAAGGGCAAATATGAAAAGTGTATATTTTACGAATTCATTCAATCTAGTTGAGTTGTACGTTCCCGTTTAAACAGGGATGCAATAAATCCAGGGTAAAATTGTCTTTATGCGACACACAAACATAATGTGCATATAAAAAAAAACAAATAAAAAAAAAACAATTTAAATATTAAATGTCTGCGCATGTTTTATAACACAACTAGTTAATATAGTCACTTTTCTCATATAATAGCACATCTAAATGTGCTAATTCCTTTCTTCTCCTGACTGCCCTTAATATAAAACGAACAACAGTGCACATAATCTTCATGTTGTCCAAGCTACATAAAAAGTTAAAAGCATTTTTATAATTATACAACCTATTTGTTAAAAAAAGAGGTTTTAAAACAGATTTCCGAATATCGCTGTACAAAGTACAGAACAATATAAAATGTAGTGTGGACTGTGGGGTTTTTCCATTACATGGGCAATTTGGTAGATTATAAGGACCCTTTTCCTTGTCACGAAAAGCAGTTATATAGTGTATTATGCCAAATCTTAACCGTGTTAAATAAAATCTGTGTTGGGTATTTCCTATCATTGTAAGGTATGTCTGTATACCCAGCACAGAAGGGATTTGACAATAGGTGGTAACACTATGTTTATCTTTAACTTCATTGGTTCTAACACAGTCCATGGCCGAGATATATCTTGACTTCAACTCATTTTTACTGATGTCTTGTATGGATGCCGGATCCCTTTTATCAAAGTCTATCCTGCAATCTAACAGTAACTTTTGGATATACTCAAGCCATGGAATTTTTTTCCAGTGATCAAGGGCCAGGCAGTCCTTTATTATATCCGTGGTAAATTTTGTCTCTTCTTTTACCCACAACCCTCGCCAGAATGTAAGACCCGCTGTTCCGATGGTATCATTTATGTATGATACAGCCAATTCTTTATGTACAATGTAATTGGCTGTGGAGTTTGGTACTGCCAGTACTCTTTTTAAAAATTTGTTTTCTTGTATTTGTAGGGATATGGTATTTGCTCTCCCCCATATTGCAGCCCCATAACAAGCACCAGTGACACACTTAGTTCTATATAAAGTAAGTATCTCCCTCACAGGCTTGTTTCCCATTTTGGCTGAGAATCTAAAGATTCCCTCAGCAATTCTTAAAAATTTCAGGTTACATGAATCAATGTGAGGTTTCCAGCTGCCCTTTCTATTAAAAAGTAAGCCCAGGTAAGCAAAGGTTGGCACTCTACCTAAGATTACACCTCCCACATTATGTTGTCTAAGCTTCAATTTAGTCTTTCCACATGTCATAACAAAAGTTTTGGTAAGATTTAACTTTAAATCCTTTTCTGACATGTACTGAGTAAATTTCTCGATTAGACATTGTAATCCATTCGCTGTCCTTGATAAAAGGACAGCGTCATCCGCGTAGAGTAAAACCGGAGTTGTGCGTCTGCCTACTTTTGGGCAATCTACATTTTGCTTTTGCAAAAAGAGATCCACATTATTAATATATAGTGAGAACAGCAAAGGTGCCAATACACAACCTTGGCGTACACCTCTTGTAACCATAAAATCCTGTGTACATTCGCCCTCATTCCAAAACGAACTCTTGAAGTTAAAAAGGTATAGATTTGGGATAAGTATATAATAATGTCATTTGGTGCTCCTAACTCTTTTAAGGTTTGCCACAATTTGGCATGATTGACAAAATCAAATGCACTGGTGAGGTCTACGAAGCATAGATGTAGAACCCCCTCCTTAGCCAGTGTATATTTTCCTATTAGGAGTTCCAAATTTAAGCATTGTTCTACCGTTCCGATACCTCGTCTGAACCCAAACTGGGCTTCTGAGAGGATGTTTTTCTCATTAACCCATTCTTCTAACCTCCCCAGGAGAATTCTTCCCATTAATTTAGAGGTTGAGTCCAGAAGAGATATGGGACGGTAGCAGTTCGCCATCCCTCTATTACCCTTTTTAAAAATAGGTACGATAATACTTTGTGACCACGATGCAGGTAAAACTCCCCTATTGCTGCATTAAGAACCTTTAATAAAATAGGGGTCCAAAAATCCATATCGCTTTTAAAAACATCGATAGGTATCCCATCAGGTCCTGCGGCTTTCCTGCTAGCGCTCTTTAAGAGGGCAGTTTTAATTTCTACTGGCGTAATTGGCTGTGATTTTACAGGTTCAACTAATATAAAATTTCTATTTTGTGTTGTGGTAGCCCTAAGGGCACCTGGATTAAAAATAGACTCAAAGTGTGTGATCCAATCCTGTGGGGGGACCGCAATTTCAATTTTCGGAGTTGAGATATCTTTAAAGAAGGGGTGATCAATGGTACGCCAGAATAGTGTTGCATTTCTAGTTTCTGCTGCCTGAATTAAACTTGCCCAAGCATCCTCTTGAATTTCAGCTTTTCCTTCGTTTTAGTACTATTTTATACTCCTTCCTCAGGGTGCTTATTTTAGCACAGTCTCTTGGTTTTAATTTGAGAGCTGTTTTTAGATCCCTATTTAGCCTAGAGCATTCTTTATTAAACCATCTAGGGTTATTATCATGTTTCATATTCTTTTTTTGCAAGTTAAATCACTCGCTATTTCAGTGGTGATATTATGGAAAGCGTTTACAATTAGCAAGTCTGTAGAAGAGCTATTCAAACAGATATCAATATCATTTTGATTTTTCCTCTTTAAGTTATCCAAAAAGAAAGTTGGGTCGACGCCTGACCATTTAATGGATACTCCATTATTTCCTTGCAGTTTTATGTCAGTATAAGTATTCTTACCCCTTAGTTGATGTCCCAGGTCAAAAATAAGCCCCAGTATAAGGGGGTGATGGTCGCTAAGCAAATTTTCGCTAATTTTAATTTTTTCCACCAGATCTATACACTTTCCTGATATAATAAAATGATCAATATTGGATGAACCTCTCCCACCTACATAGGTGGAGATCGCGGTTTCACCCTCTGAATTTTCTGGTTCCAGAATTACTAGATTATATTTAAAAATAATTTTATTTATTGCTTCACCGTATGTATTGTGTGGAAAATGTGAAATTCGGTCCCCAAAACTATCTCTAAGTCCACATTGTTCTCCCACTGGAATACCACAAACTTGGCAGTTAAAATCACCCCCCCACATAACTATATACTCCCCTCCCAGTTCCCTTACAAAGTTCTCTAGATCAACCTCTAAATCTTTAATTACCCTTGATTTAGTGCTATCAAAAATATTATTGTAAAAATTAATCAAAATAATTGTTTGTTTCCCTTCCGTATACAACTGTATCAATTGATAAAATTGTGAGTTAATATTGACATCTTTCACTATCAGGGGCGCAGTAACCGCTATTAATGTTGCTAAACCTCCTTTTGGTCTTCCTCTTCTAGAGGGAATTGCGTTAGTGCAAATTACTTTAAAACCATTTATAAAGAAGGGCTCTGTGTTCCATGTTTCCTGAATCATAATTATAAAATACCTCTCTATCAATTTACACCATGCATCATTATTTATCTTGTTCTTGATTCCTGAGATATTCCAAGACATGAAAGTCAAGGGCCTATAGGCTTGAGTAGTTGAACAGTATACGGCCACAGCTTCCATATCACTGATGGGAATACCACTAGTGTTATCTAGGTGTTTATGTTGGTGCTCAATTGATGTTTGTGTGCATAAAATACCATCTAGCTTGTTAGCAATATAGTTTGAAGCATTATCTGTATCAGGGTCTACCATATCATAACGATCCTCAGTAAATTTTTGCGCACTCAGGCAGTCCTTCAACTTATTTACATTTCCATTAACTACAAGCTCATATACAGGTGGAATATCATCTTGTATTCTGTCCGAGACAATTTCTATATTTTCCCTATGTCAATCAATCTCACTGCATGATCTGAGTAATTCATACCTATTATATGTAGGAATATTTAAAATCGATCTACGAAAAGTGGGGCCATTTACCTTCGGGTATACCTCATTTGGCCTATAAAAGTAGCCCAATGGGACAGCAGTTATATATTCAATCGTATCTGAATTCATTTCCATGGTTTTATTTATAAATATCCCCATCAGTTCTTGTACCAGTTCTTTACTACGGAAGTTCACCACCACACAATCTCCTGCACTATGTTTTCTGGAGCTGCCCACCCAGCTCACTCTCCTTAACATTATGATATTTCGTTGTAATACGTTAGTGTCGACATTCGTGTTTACATTCAACCAATGTGTCACTTGATTTTTTAATTTCTCATATGGTTCATAGGACTTATTTTTTAAGAACGATAACATAAGGTGTCGCCTGAGGTGGAAGGTGTAGAGGCTCATCTATAGTGTTGCCAGATAACATGGACTTATTTGATTTCTCCAACTTATTAGTTTCTATCAATACGCTAGGTAGTGTTTTTTGTTCTATATCCGGCCTTCGGCTTTGTATAGATGGGATACTATCCACTAATTCAGGCTTGGTACAGTCCTTTCCTTGTTTGATTTCAGATATGATTCTAATGCTGTCGCCCTCCTTTGGCCTAATTAATAAATTTTCAGCTACGGTGGAAATACTAGAAGTTTTGGAAGAAAAAAGTCCCGACACCAACTCAATTAAAAAGTTACATCTTTTTGGACCAATTTAATCTCGGACATAACACGACGTTCAATACAGTCCAATTTTGAGTGTACCTTTTTAAATAATGTCTCAAAGTTATGCAACCCTTGTTGACTATCAGTCACGGAAGTTTCTCCTTTCGTCATTCCGACAGGTTTGCCCCCTTTCTTTAACTTCTGCTTTATCCTCGGCTTTGTCGCAGTAGCTTCTTCGGTACTATTCTTCATTTTTAACAGTTGTTTAACTTTTTCGCTGGTGGGGAGACTGACGTTGAATTATCAGATAGTTCTGAGATCTCCAGTGGCGATGTTGAGATAGATGGATTATCCTTTCTGTTTGTCATGAACCTTTTACTTATACTTATATTGTTTCCAGATGGTACTGTCTCTGTCTCAGATACCTTCTCAATTGCTTCAAGTAACAGTAACTCTTGTCTGGCCTCTAGTTCCGGTACCATTAAGGCAGCATCTAGCGCAGTTTTAGTTGCAGCCAACTGTTCCGTTACAAGGACAATTTCACTATCTATCATTCCCACTGCTGACTTTAAATATTTAGTTATGGGCGTATTGGCAGACTGTGACTTCCCCAGGGATTGTGGTTGTTTCCTCTTACCCATCTTCCTCAGGGAAAGACACAATTATGGCAATGCTGTCAAAGATAGTCCTTACCAGTGTTTTATTGAGATTCCTTTGGACCAGTCAAGAGGGGTGGCCCAGCCCGGCCTTCTCCGGTCGCAGACGGGCCCGCCCTTTGCCCGGGCTGCGTGAGCCCTGCCCGGGATTTGAAGCGCCTCCGGCGCTGGCGGTGACGCACCTCCTGTGCACCTCCTGTGCGCCTCATGTTGCAGCCTGGGGGTTGTGGTCTCGCTCCCCCAAGCTGTTCCTCCGGTGATTTTCTGGCTCAGGGCAAACGGCAAACCAGCGGCAAGTGGCAAACAAAAAGTACAGGGCTCCCGCACCGCTGTAGTAATACTATGTAGTAGGGCATACAAGGAGGGTGCGCTAAACTGGACAAACAGCCCCCAGCTTTCTGCTTCCCCCAGCTTTCCGCACAAAGCCCTAACCTCTGGACTCAGCTCTGGACTCACTACAATGTCCACAGTGTCCTGGGCGCGCTCCCCCGAGCCTCGAGCCTCGACAAGGGATGATGGCGGACTCGTGCAGGCTTGGCTAAATCCGCCTCCTCCTCCGTTTTTCCCGGCACCGCCGCCACCTCCTCCTCTGCTTTTCTGCGCCTTTCGGCCACCTCGTTGCTGCCCAGTCTGCCCCACCGAACCTCCTCAGGCCAACCGGCCTCCCCCAAGGAAAGTCCGCGGCCCACAGGAATCAGGCAACTGGCGCTGGCTCCGCAGGTAGGTCAGCGTCCCTAAGTCTCCGGAGCTCAGACGGAGCTCACCGCTGCTGCTCTCTCGCACGCACTCTCTCTCTCTCTCCGTGCCTCTCCGCAATCACGTGATCAACACGCCCCTGTCAATCGACACACGCCTGAAGAAGAAATTTGCTATCCTCAGCACATCTCCAAATTAAGCATTGACTAACTCCTAATATTAAGGAATTCCCAAATTAGAGCTGGGACAGAATGCCAAGGTCACAGTTGCCCTACGTCTAAGGAAGTACAATCATATATCAGGAGCCAGGCAAAGATTTAGGTGTCCATTGCAAGCAGGTTAGAAAAAGGCCCAGTAATTCATCTCCCATTCCTGCTCACCATGAAATTTCCAATATAATGAACATCTATATCTCTGGGGCGACATTAATCCCTTTTATGAATAGCAAGTTGGAATCAGTATTTCCACACTGATTCCCACAGGTTTCCCCTGTATTTCACCTTAGTTTGTCATCTGCTTTGAGCAGGCGAAGTGTTTGGATTAAAAACTCTGGACCCATGGAGTTACCGCAGATCCAGACCTGGACTCCTGTACCAGCCCCACCAAAATTAGTGGTGCAGTGGTAATAAGGCCCCTAATGGGTTATGGACACAAATTTTCTACCACCCAGCATTCTCCCAAGTTTCCTGATAAAAATGGCACCTCACTTGTGTGGGTAGGGCTAGTGCCCGTGACAGGAAAGGGCCCAACACGCAACATGGACACATCACATTTTTCTACTGAAAACAAACCCTTTTTTTGCAATGTGCCTAGCTGTGGATTTTGGGCCCTAGCTCACCTGGCATTTTGGGAAATCTAACAAACCTGCACATTTTTTAAATCTACCAGGGTACAATGTATCTAAAAGGCAGGACATGTTCTTTCAGTTTTACATGCCCTGGTTGTGACAAACTTCCAAAATTCGTTTTTCACTACAGCAAGGCCTATCTCTCCCATTGGATAACTTTGGGATTACCTTATAACATATTTTAAGTGTAATTCCCAATTGTGAAGAGATGGACTTTCCAAGTTTGGTGTCTCCGGACTCACGATTTAAAATTACAACTTATGGTGAAGTCAGATTTTCAATTGCAGCTCTAAAAATGTCACTTTGCCTTGTGCCTGTGCCTGTTTCTGTTCAGTCTGGGGTGGGTGACAGCTGGGCTTTGTGTATTCCCTCTAGACCACAGCTTTCCAAACTTTTCATGTTGGTGACACACTTTTTGGAGATGCATCATTTTGGGACAGAGTAAGGCAGTGTAGCGAGCGTAGCGAGCGAGCCCGAACCACTTAAGGGGGGTTCGGGGGGGTTCTCCCCCAGAAGAAAATTTTGAAATAAAAGTGGGCAAATGGTGCATTTTCAAGCAAATTTGAGACCATGAGGTTGAACACAGGCCCCTGCAGCGGATGTCTGTCTCAGTCTCTGCCTCTATCTGTCTGTCCCTGTCCCTGTCTCTGCCTCTGTCTGTCTGTCTGTCCCTGTATGTCCCTGTCTCCCTCCCTCTGTCTCCCTCTCCATCTCTCTGTCTCTGTCTGTCTCTGCCTCTATCTGTCTGCCCCTGTCCCTGCCTCTATCTGTCTCTATCTCTGTCTGTCTCTGTCTCCCTCCCTCTCTCTGTCTCTCTCTCTCTGTCTCCCTCTCTCTCTCTCTCCCTCTCTCTCCCTCTCTCTCTCTCTGTCTCCCTCCCTCTGTCACCCTCTGTCTCCCTCTCTCTCTCTCCCTCTGTCTCCCTCTCCGTCTCTCTGTCTCTGTCTGTCTCTGCCTCTATCTGTCTGCCCCTGTCTCTGCCTCTATCTGTCTCTGTCTCTCTCTGTCTCTGTCTCCCTCCCTCTCTCTGTCTCTCTCTCTGTCTCCCTCCCCCTCTCTCTCTGTCTCCCTCCCTCCCTCTCTCTATCTCTCTCTCTCTCCCTCCCTCTCTCTCTCTCTCTCTCTGTCTCCCTCCCTCTGTCACCCTCTGTCTCCCTCTCTCTCTCTCTCTCTGTCTCCCTCCGTCTCCCTCTCCCTCTTCATCTCCCTCTGTCTCTCTGCCTCTCTGCCTCTCTGTCTCTGTCTGTCTCAGTCTCTGCCTCTATCTGTCTGTCTCTGTCCCTGTCTCTGCCTCTGTCTGTCTGTCTGTCCCTGTATGTCCCTGTCTCCCTCCCTCTGTCTCCCTCTCCGTCTCTCTGTCTCTGTCTGTCTCTGCCTCTATCTGTCTGCCCCTGTCCCTGTCTCTGCCTCTCTGTCTCTATCTCTGTCTGTCTCTGTCTCTCTCTCTGTATCCCTCCCCCTCTCTCTCTGTCTCCCTCCCCCTCTCTCTCTGTCTCCCTCCCTCCCTCTCTCTGTCTCTCTCTCTGTCTCCCTCTCTCTCTCTCTCTCTCTCCCTCTCTCTCCCTCTCTCTCTCTCTGTCTCCCTCCCTCTGTCACCCTCTGTCTCCCTCTCTCTCTCTCCCTCTGTCTCCCTCTCCATCTCTCTGTCTCTGTCTGTCTCTGCCTCTATCTGTCTGCCCCTGTCTCTGCCTCTATCTGTCTCTGTCTCTCTCTGTCTCTGTCTCCCTCCCTCTCTCTGTCTCTCTCTCTGTCTCCCTCCCCCTCTCTCTCTGTCTCCCTCCCTCTCTCTATCTCTCTCTCTCTCCCTCCCTCTCTCTCTCTCTCTCTCTCTGTCTCCCTCCCTCTGTCACCCTCTGTCTCCCTCTCTCTCTCTCTCTCTGTCTCCCTCCGTCTCCCTCTCCCTCTTCGTCTCCCTCTGTCTCTCTGCCTCTCTGCCTCTCTGTCTCTGTCTGTCTCAGTCTCTGCCTCTATCTGTCTGTCTCTGTCCCTGTCTCTGTCTGTCTGTCTGTCCCTGTATGTCCCTGTCTCCCTCCCTCTGTCTCCCTCTCCGTCTCTCTGTCTCTGTCTGTCTCTGCCTCTATCTGTCTGCCCCTGTCTCTGCCTCTCTGTCTCTGTCTCTATCTCTGTCTGTCTCTGTCTCTCTCTCTGTCTCCCTCCCTCTCTCTCTGTCTCCCTCACTCTGTCTGTCTCCCTCTCTCTGTCTCCCTCCCTCTCTCTCCCTCTGTCTCCCTCTTGTCTGTCTCCGTCTGTCTCCCTCTTGTCTGTCTCCCTCTTGTCTGTCTCCCTCCTGTCTGTCTCCCTCCATCTGTCTCCCTCCATCTGTCTGTCTCCCTCCATCTGTCTGTCTCCCTCTGTCTGTCTGTCTCCCTCCGTCTGTCTGTCTCCCTCCGTCTGTCTGTCTCCCTCCCTCTGTCTCCCTCCCTCTGTCTCCCTCCCTCTGTCTGTCTCCCTCTGTCTCCCTCCCTCTGTATGTCTCCCTCTGTCTGTCTCCCTCTGTCTGTCTCCCTCTGTCTGTCTCCCTCTGTCTGTCTCCCTCTGTCTCCCTCCCTCTGTCTGTCTCCCTCTCCCTCCGTCTGACGCCCTCTGTCTCCCTCCCTCTGTCTCCCTCTCTCTGTCTCCATCCCTCTGTCTCCGTCCCTCTGTCTTCGTCCCTCTGTCTCCCTCCCTCTGTCTCCCTCCCTCTGTCTCCCTCTCTCTGTCTCCCTCTCTCTCTGTCTCCCTCTCTCTCTCTGTCTCCCTCTCTCTCTCTGTCTCCCTCTCTCTCTGTCTCCCTCTCTCTGTCTCCCTCTCTCTGTCTCCCTCTCTGTCTCCCTCTCCCTCCCTATGTCTACCCCGGACTCCCTCCCTCTGTCTCCCTCCCTCTGTCTCCCTCTCTCTGTGTCTCCCACGGTTTCCCTCTCTCTCTGTCTCCCTCCCTCTGTCTCCCTCCCTCTGTCTGTCTCCCTCCCTCTGTCTGTCTCCCTCCCTCTGTCTGTCTCCCTCCCTCCCTCTGTCTCCCTCCCTCTGTCTGTCTCCCTCTGTCTGTCTCCCTCTGTCTGTCTCCCTCGGTCTCCCTCTGTCTCCCTCTCTCTCTGTCTCCCTCTCTCTCTGTCTCCCTCTCTCTGTCTCCCTCCCTCTCTCTGTCTCCCTCTCTCTGTCTCCCTCTCCCTCCCTCTGTCTACCCCGGACTCCCTCCCTCTCCCTCCCTCCCTCTGTCTCCCTCTCTCTGTGTCTCCCACGGTTTCCCTCTCTCTCTGTCTCCCTCCCTCTGTCTGTCTCCCTCTGTCTCCCTCCCTCTGTCTCCCTCCTCCCTCTGTCTGTCTCCCTCTGTCTGTCACCCTCTGTCTCCCTCTCTGTCTCCCTCTGTCTCCGTCCCTCTGTCTCCCTCCCTCTCTCCCTCTCTGTCTCCCTCCCTCTGTCTCCCTCCCTCTGTCTCCCTCTCTCTCGGTCTCCCTCCCTCTGTCTCTTTCTGTCTTCCTCCCTCTATCTCCCTCTGTCTTCCTCCCTCTGTCTGTCACCTCACCCCAGCTTCCCGGGCACACACACAGCCGCACCCGAGTACTTCGCAGGTCTTTAAAAGACCATTTACTGGGAGACGTTATGCAATAGATGAGGCATAGTGAGAACAAAGCTTTCAAAGGAATGCCTCTTAATTAGCAGCAGTTATGTGCCAAGTGCCCGTTAATACCGGTGTCATCCCGCGACACACCCACCATTTGCAGGCGACACAGTACTGTGTCGGGACACACAGTTTGGAAAGCTCTGCTCTAGACAGTCGCACACAAAGGGAGCTTAAATGTGACTTGATGGACCATCCTGGGAGATGGGAGGTAGGAGCTGGGCACCGCCTCACACTTCCACCTGAATAGGCTGTGTCATGTCCCCACATAAAGAGCTGCATACCCCCCCTGAAGTGAGTCTGGAGCCAGGGCAGGAAGGGAGGGAGGACCTCTGTGCACTTCAAAGACCTTTCTTTGAAGTCTCTCCCACTTCGAAGGCACAACTGGGTATAAGTACTGGACCTCTGACACCACCACTTCAGTACACTTCTGGACCTGTGAAGACTCTGCCAGGAAGAAGGACTTGTGTGCTGCTGAAGAACTGCCACTCTGCTGGACTCCTGCTTTGCTGGACTTCTGCCTTGCTGTGCTGCCCTGCTGCCTGCGGTCCCCCTGCCAGGGTGAGATGGACTGGACCTGCATCACTTGAACCCAGAGTGACTCCAAGGGCATTCTGGCTTGACTCCTGATCTGAAGTCCGAGGGCCATAAAAGACTTCCAATTCTTCTGCTGCAGCACCTGGACTCTGCCATCTGTGAGTCTGCTCTGCCAAGTGGTGCCACCCCAGTCCTGGACTCTTGGAAGTGAGGCCAAGGTGCTTGTTTCAACGAAATCCATACATTCTCTCGAGAACCGGCGCATCAGCACAATTGCTTGGGTCAAAACTGGTGCATCGCCCCTGTTGCGTGACCAGAACCAGTGCATCGCCTCTGCTGCGAGGATCGACCACAATGCATTGCCTTCAGAACCAGCACAGCACAACGCTCATCCTGGCTCAAGGTCTCCGTATCTCCGACGACGACAGCCTCGATGATGACACCAAGAACTCTGCATCGCAGCCCCTGCGCTCAGCGGAGCCAATGCATTTCCTCTGTTGCGCGGACCAGGACCAGCGCATAGCCGCCATTGAGAGTATTGACTCTGACGCATCGCATCGGCCACACCCTGCATTTTCCTTGATGTTGACGCAGCCTGGATCAAGGTACTTTTGTTTAGCAGGCCTAACTGGGTCCCTGTATCCAACCTGCGCTCCATGGTGGTCCGACTGAACTTTTGACTTTGACCCGGTCAAGCGTGACCAGATATACCAAATAAGTGCTTATTGCTTCTAAGCACTATTTTATAGTTTATTCTTTAAAAATTCATATTTCGACTTCTACTTATTGGATTTATGTTGCTTTAGTCTTGTCTTATTTATAAAATTAAGTTCTATTTCCTAACCTGGTGTGGGGTCTTTCTGTGGTGTTTTCACTGTGGTACTGTTTGAAGTGTTGTGCAAATACTTTACACATTGCCTCTTAAGTTAAGCCTGACTGTTCTGTGCAAAGCTACCAGCGAGTGAGCACAGGATAATTTAGGGTGTGTTGTGACTTACCCTGACTAGTTTGTGGAACCTGCTTGGACAGGGTACATACCTCTGCCAATCAGAAACCCAATTTCTAACACATTCAAAAACACATCATCAATAAACAGCTGGGAAAAAATAATAGACATAAGTTCTCTGTATTGACTCTACACGCTGCAACACCACTAAAAGCAGACAAAACAGGCGGCACCATATTAGGGGCAACCCAAGGTTTAGCACTTCCAATGGGAAGCCTTCCAACCCCTATCTGCAATCTAGTTTGTTCTTGCTTTATTACTACCATATCAGTGTCCTCCTCTAAAATTGGAAATCATCAGCACTAATTGATGATTCCTCTCGGACAGAAAATTAATTGCCAGAATTTTCAATGTGATCCTCTGCCAAAGAGGCAGAGGCAGTCTCAGAGCCATGTCCAGAGGCAGATTCAAAAAGCAAACCAACATCCTGCTGGGCAGTCAGCTTATGGGCAGCCATAATGCTTACTAATGAAACACAACAACAAAACAATAATAAACAACACTGTGTCAAATTCGAACTCAACAAACTATAGCTGTATCAAACAGTAAATATAACTATTGACATATAGTGATCTCGAAAAAACTATCAATACAAACCACACAATGAACCTTATGTTCCATAAAATACCTCTCACTTGCCACAGACAGGTCGACTGAGGATCAGCTGCACCTACTCTGCACAGGGCAGAAAAATTAGCAGAAAAGGTCAAACAGAGGGCAGAAAAATGAGCACGCAAAACAGAGGGCAGAAAAACAAGCAGAAAAGGCAAAACAGAGCAGAAGAGTGCAAAACAGAGGGCAGAAAAACAAGCAGAAAAGTCAAAACAGAAGCAGGAAAAACCAGCAGAAAAAGAAAAAACAAAGGGTAGCAAAATGAGCAGAAAAGGCAAAATAGAGCAGAAGAGTGCAAAACAGAGGGCAGAAAAACAAGCAGAAAAGGCAAAACAGAGGGCAGAAAAATTAGCAGAAAAGGGCAAAACAGAGGGCAGAAAAACGATCAGAATAGGCAAAACAGAGTAATGAAGGTAGACAGGCAACAGAGGGTAGCGGACTGTGGGCAAGCTGGACAGGAGAACTGTCCCAGGGGAGCTGGAGAGAGGACCTGCTTAATCTTTACAGAAATTAACCTCAACGGGAAACACTTACATATGTAAACATGGAGGTGCCCCAATTGAAGCTCCACTTCTGTAAAGAACAAATGATCCTGACCTCTTGGGCTTGACAAAGGCAAAGCAAGTGTGTTTTCTCAGCAATTCATCATTGAAAGAAGATCTGAAATGCTTTGTGGAGGTGAATGCATCGTTGATTTTTTGGAGAGCAATATGTAGTGACTGTGACAAGTGGGTTCTTTCTTGTCCTTACCTGGTGAGAGCAGAGTCCATGGTTCTCCCTTTAAATGACTACGAGTATACAAATGTACAAAATAACCAGAAGCTCCACCCGTTTGGGCCCACCCCATCCACCTTAGTAGTATGCAATGTTCTTCCAGTCTATTGCCAGGATGATGGGCAGCTTACAAAAGGCCCCCATCACATTTCCCATCGATTTTGGTGACGCGTTTTTGATGCCAAGGAATATAAGGACATCTCCACCAAACAAAGAAGCACTTACTTCATATAGGTAAGAGGAAGGACCCTTGTTTGGTGGAGATATACCTCTTTCTACTCTCATCGTCTTCTCTAGAGGAAGATTCATGTTATCACAAATTTCTGGATAAATAAGCACGAGGAACAATCACATTTCCAAAATGCACACAAGGTCACTGGTGACATTTCCTTGTGCTCCAATATGCAGCTGTGGTGTAGAATACGTACAGGACATTTACCCAAGGATGTAGCACTTACTAATTAACCAATAAAAAGTACTTCAGTTGGGTAGACATTTTGTGCAAAACTGTGGACTCTTTTTGGATAAAGAGGCAGGTGGGTTTCGTGGTGGCCCAGTCATTGACACAGCTAATGACACACCATACACAGACACTTAGACACCCACTCATACACTCAGGTACTCACACACCCACTGACAGACCCACTCAGACACTGATACACCCACTTACGAACCCACTCAGACACTTACACACCTACTCTCAGACCCACTCATACAACCACTCACAGACCTACTCAGACACTGTCACATGCACTCATTGACCCATTCAGACACTCATGCACCCACTCACAGAGCAACTCAGAAATGTACACCCACTCACAGACCCTCTCAGGCACTCGTGCACCCACTCACAGACCCACCCAGACATGTACAATCCACTCACAGACCCACTCAGACACTCATGCACCCACTTGCAGAACCACTCATACTCTCTCACACCCACTCACAGTCTTACACAGAGACTCACGTGCAGACTCACAGACCCACTCAGACACTCACTCACATGCTGACTCTCACACTCATTAAGGCACTCGCAAACCCACTGTGGCACTCTCACACCCATTCAGACACTCATGCACCCACTCAGACACTCACACACCCACTCACAGACCCACTCAGACACTCATACACTCACTCAGACTCACAGTAACACACTTATGCAGCCACTCTCAGACCACTCAGACTCTCACACAGCCACTGACACCCCCAATGAGACACTCACTCACTTACGCACTCACTCACACACCCACTGAGACACTCATGCACTCACTCACACACTCACTCTCAAAGGTTACAGGGTACAATTAGGAAATAAAAAACCTTAGGAATTCACTGAAAAAAACAAAGGTTACAGGGACGTTATAGATAGGAAATAGAATTTAAAAAACCTTAGAAATTTACAGAAAAAAACAAAGGTTACAGGGATGTTATAGTTAGGCTCAGATTTCACTCATACAAAACCTGTGAAATTCAGCAGTTATATTTACCTGAGCTAACTATAACTTATGCCCCCCTAATGCACTGGTTATGGCCTCACATATTTCATCACTCATGACATGGTCAGTGACATCACTTATGACATCTCAAATGACATCACTGATGACACCATCCACAGAACCACTCACACCCCCATACAACCTCTCATATGCCCACTCACACACCCACATAACCACTTACATACCCATGCAAAGACTCATACAAGTACTTACACAACTGCTCACTTATCCATAGAGCCACTAACACACTCACTCACTTAGTCATAGGCCTGATCATACAACCAGTCACTCACCCATACAGCCACTCACATAGCCACACACTCACCCATACAGCTATTGACATCATACTGTGATGTATTCTAAGTTTTAACTAACTGAACAATAAAGTATTTCTTACCTGAGCACTTAAAAAACCAAAGGTTACAAGGACGTTGTAGTTAGGAAATAACATTAAAAAAACCATAGAAGTGTACTAAAAAAAACAAAGATTACAGGGACGTTAGCAAATAGAATTTAAAAAACTTAGAAATTCATCAAAGAAAGGAGGAGGGCACAAACAGAGGGCAGCAGGTAGACAGACAGCAGAGGGTAACGGACTGTAGGCAAGCTGGACAGGAGAACTGTTGCAGGAGGAGCTGGATCGAGAACCTGCTTAATTATTACAGTGGCATGAGTGATGTAATATGTGAAGCCATAAGCAGTGCATTGCGGGGCATAAGTTATAGTTCGCTCAGGTAACTATGATTGCTGAATTTCACTGGTTACATACAAGTGAAATCGGAGCCTAACTATTACATCCCTGTAACCTTTGGTTTTTTCAGTAAATATACATATGCATACATCACTATTGTCCTCACAATATGGAGCAATCAGATGCGGCACTCCAAAGTAGGTTTGGACATCTTTATTAGTGCTTAGTACTGACACGTTTTGGCTTCTTTGAAGCCTTTCTCAAAAGTAAACAAAATGCTCCCAATGTCCTCCAGAAATACAAGATTGCAATCATAGAGAGCAACAAAATACTATGATTCATATACACAAGGATACTTGACATTGCTGTATGCTGCAGTGTTCACTTACCTGATATATACTTACAGTTTCATTGTAAAGACATGTGTGGTAAAGGTATATCCGTGGAAAAGACCTGCGTGGTAAAGGCAATGTGTGGTCAAGTCATTGTGTGGTAAAGGATGCGTAGTAAAGGCATGCATGGTAATGACATACAACTGTAATTTTCAAGTAACATGAGGCCATTGTACTAAAAGACTGGTCATTAAAAATGATCCAAAATTGAGGAGCATTTGTAACTAGTCATAAATTGTGCCATGGAACTCATTTATTAATAGGTCTCATCGCAAAATCTGCAGTCGCAGGGATTCTCAAAATGACCTGGCTAATGAATATTAATTAGGGGAGGACGGACCTCGCAGAGTTTTATCCCGCATAAAAACTCAGTGGGATTCACTGGCTGGAATTCCCCACGCCTCACTGCTCGTGCTAATTTTTAGCACTGGGAGTTTGTTCCACGCTCTTAAATCAGCACAAACGACACCATGCATATGCCAGAGGACGCTGCTTCTGTCTGCCACTCATGTAGATTTTCTACGTGAGCGGCAGCATTCTCAACACAAATGGCTGCGACCACTCACGTTGAAAAAATCTTGCTGGTAGGCATTCTAGCACCCGAAAATTACGCTAGGAGATGCAAATTCTTGTTCGTGCTCACCAACCTAATGTTGGCGAGCTGCGGATGAGAAAAAACTCTGCACGTGCACGTGGTGCTTGGCAGAGTTTTGCCAGAGCTCTGCGATACTAGTGTAGCGCGGAGTGGAAAAAACACTGCAAACTCTGCCAGCGGATTGGAATTTTCCATCCACCCCTAATAATAATTAGCCATATTGCTAAGTAATTGGCTCCAAACACATGGATGGTGGCCTTTGAGGTACAACAGACCACCATCCCCGTGTTTTCACTTAAAAACTGGACCCTTTTTTTTCTTTGTAAAGAATATTTTTCAATCAGTTACCTACTCCTTTGAGGTGTTGGTAATGGATCAATGGTTTGCGACTTTAATTGCGGTTACAAACCTTTGAAACATGTAATTTCGCCCCGCAATGAGGATGGTACGCCCCTTTAATTGCCCCTCCCAACTCATGATTTGCAATGGATTGGAAACCCCATTTTGTGAGTCAGCTTTATAGACTCAGAAAATCTTGGAGTGCAGTGGCATAGAGTAGTGGCGTAGAGTCCATTGGCGAAGAGTGCATGTTGCAGAGTAAAGTGGCGCAGAGTGGAGTGGTGCAGAATAATGTGGAGTGGCCTGGAATGGAGTGGTGGAGAGTGCAGTGGTGCATAGTAGAGTGGGATAGACAGCACTGGAATAGAGTAGGGCAGAGTAAGGAGATGTTGAGTGTAATGGTGTAGCGTGGAGTGGCATAGAATGCAGTAGCTTAAAGTAGAGTGTTGCAGAGTAGAGTATAGTGGCGTACAGTGCAGTGGTGCAGAGTAGATTGGTTTCAAACGCTCAGCGTGTGTGTCGCACAGGCCCAAGGGACCTCTCTCCGCTTTGAGAGCGTCTCTGACTGCCAAGTACATGCAGCCCACGTTCTGCACGGCTGAGCAAGTAATAGTGCCGCAGCTGACACCATGATGAAAGTAACAATTTGAAGGAATGCGCTGGCCCAGATCATGTGATCTGTATGGAGATCAGTGCCGCCATCTTGGAATGTGTGTGAACCTTGCGTGTGAAGGCACCTGTTACTTGTATAAATTAATCTCAATGGGTGCGTGTGTATACATTTTGGACTACTAAGACTTCTATAGATTTCTATAGAAGGTAGATGACAAACCCACAAGGGGGGTGGCACACCCTGGTCATGTGGTGCATGCTGAGGACTCGTTGCCATCTTGGAGCGGTTCCGGCGTTGTCTATCTCGCAGTCATGTTGAAGGCCGGTCATAACTAAAAAGAAGTCATTAAACTGGCCTGCCGGAGGGCATCTGTTACTAGATTGGGCCATGCCTAAGGGGAGCATGTAAATTATGTTGAATGCCGGTCATAATTGAAAAGAAACAAATTGGCCCGCTCGAGGGCATCTGTTACTAGATTGTGCTATGCCCTAGGGCAGCATGTAAATTATGCTCCGGTAATCGGGGGGACAAAGGGAACCGCTCAGGATTCTCTCATGGGGAAGCGGCAGGTCATTTGATGAGCGCTACATCTGCGTCGCCATCTAGGGAGGGTTAGACTGCTCGCAGCACTACCCATTTCTAAATGTATGCTGTGAGATGGCCTTCAAAACCTTTCTAATAAAGCGCACAGTGAAGCTATCCTAGGTAAAAACTGTGCTGCTGGGAGGAGGAAAAACTGGTGGGCATTACTTCACAGGTGTACCCAAACAAGGGGCTTGCATAATGTATAGGCTCAACCAAGCAGTGAAATGGTGGCAGCTCAGAATGGCATGCGGGTCATTGTTTGAGATCATTGTCTTACTCTATAAAATGGACACTAATACAAAGATAACACAAACATATTGTAACTTTAACAGTAGATCCGTGTATTACATAATTTTACACCTTACCTAGTTGGTCTCAAGACAAGTTTTCATTACATATTGATATAACATGTTTCAAAACCCCAAAACACCTTTAATCTGCTCAAGTCAGCACTCCTTTATTACGAAGGGTAACATTATATTAGAGCCCAAATTTCATCAAGGTCATTCATCCCTTGTGTGGCTGTTTGAATTGTTCTATCATTCTTGCCTCTGTTTTAGCTAAGATAGAAGCAATAGATACGCCTTTGTGGTTTCTTTGTGCAACAAAAATGATTGTCTAGACCAGGTAATTTTCCGAGTGATTCAAGCTCTTATAATGTTCTACTAATGGAGCACCTTCAACTGCACATTTGATTCTCGATCTATGTTGTAGAATACGTGCATTAACCGGCTGGATGGTTTGTCCAATATCTACCAACTCACATGGACATTTAACACAGTACACTGCATCTTTGTTGTTACAGTTTGAAAACATAGGTGGTGATTACGATGGCGGACGGACTCGAGTCCGTCTGCCATCATCACGGGAAACGGGACCGCCCGGCCATATGGAAGGGGTCCCGCAATACATATTACAATGCGACCGCCCCTGTGGCGGCCGCAGAAGTCATTGTTAAGCAGCACCCGCCACAATGTCAAAAATTCATATTGTGCATTTCTTTGCACTACATGGCAGGCACCACGCGGTGCCTGCCACCTGGTGCAGAGAACTGTAGGGGGGAACCATAGGTGCCTCCCAAGTGCACAAGTGCAGTGCCCCTGAACAAAGAGGGCCCACAACGGGCCCCCAAAGTCAATCTCCGCCAACCTTTGAAAGGCGGATGAACCGCCATTCAAAGGCTGGCGGAATGCAGCATCCAAATCTGGCGGGCGGTGCCTGCTAGGCACCTCCACCATTTTGTGGATGCTGGCCGGGACGTAACCATTGCCTGTGTCAGACCAGCCAGCACTCCGCCCGCCATCCTAATATGGCAGGCGGAGAATGGCCGCACAATAGCGGTGAACCCGCCACCGGCAGGCTGCCGGTGGCGGGTTTACCGCTATCATATTCTGGCCCATAGTTTGTTGGTGTGACACTCCATTAAGTGTAACCGTCTTCGTGTTGTTGGCAAACTGACTGGCTAAACAGTTATTACATCTTTAGTGCCTTGTCACTGGGGGTAAACCCAGGCGCAGACCGTGCAGGTAAGAGCAGTGGTGCGGGGGGCAGGGTGGAGGGGAGTCAACAGATGACAACGAGGGAAACTTAAATAGATAAGTAGTTTTCTTTTTTTAAATTTAAGTTTCCCTCATCCTCGTCGTCTATCGACTCCCCCTCTCCCAGCCCCACCGCATTTACCTGCACGGGCTGCACCTGGGTAAACCAAGCAACTCAAGCAGTTCTTTCTTTTTGTCCCCTGCCGGGCTGCTTTAACTGACTGTTGCTGTAAGCTTCTTGAATGAGAATAAAGGTTTGGGGATCAGTAGATGTTAGACTTGGCATCTTTTGGCGTGTTTCCCCTGACTTTTTGCTTTCTGACCTCCCGGTTTTGACTCTGTTTTTGCTGGTGTGATGATTCTGCGCACTTTCCTCACTGCGATCCAGTGGGAAAGTGCAAGTGCTCCTGTATAAAATGTGTTATGGATTGGTGTTTCCATGATTGGCCTATTTGGTTTATGTGTCAGTCCCTCGTAAAGTGCACTGCGAGTGCCAGGGCCTATAGACCAAATGCTGTTGGTGGGCTGCAGCACTGGATTGTGCCACCCACGCAAACAGCCCGTAAAATGTAACTCGGGCCTGCCAACGCAGAGCCTGTGCGCAGCCTGGGGCTGCCATGTCGACTTGGCAAGTGCACACACTTGCAAGTCCCTAAACCTTCCCTTTGCTACATGTTAGTCACCCCTAAGGTAGGCCCACGGTACCCCTGTGGGCAGGGTGCGGTGTCTGCGAAAGGTAGGACATGCCCGGGTGTGTGCGGCATGTCCTGATAGTGAATTACAGCCTAGTTCGCTTTTCACTATTGCAAGGCTACCTGTTCCCCTAGGCCAGAACGGGCAGTTTTGATTATTACAGCTTATAATCCTAACTGACCCCGGGAACATGGTAGAAATTCGAGTTTAGTATGCCTGGACTCAGAATGATAAAATGCAGCTTTTAGTGAAGTCGGTTTTAACATTCTGTGTTTGAAAATACCACTTTTAGAAAGTGGGTATTTTCTTGTCTAACCATCCAAGCCTGCCTCTGCGAGGTTGTGTATTCCGTGTCTGGAATGTGAGTGACAGGGGCTGGGGGATACCAGGAGACAGGGTGAGTCAGCACAGGGCTGAATAGCAAGATCTACATGTAGATGGGTGGGAGGGGTCGCACCTGGGCCCTGAATAGGACAGTGCCTTCCCTCCACAATGCTGGCTCCACCTCCTGTGGTGCGTCTGATGTCCCTGGCCCACTCACTGAAAGAAGGGACGGAGACTTGTCAACAAAGTGCTCCAGAACTGGTTTGGACTAGGCAAAGGCCTCTCTGCCTTCAGAGAACAAAGGAATTTGGGATATAAATATTGGGGCCCTGACCCCATGAATTTAGATCTCGCTGGAATCAAGGAACCTGCCAAGACGAAGAGCTGGAAGAGCTGCCAGGAGGAGTACTGCCCCTTTGCTGTGTTGTTGCTTTGTTGGGTTGGCCTGCAGTTGCTGCTTCTGTCTTGGGCAGTGAAAGGACTGGACTGAACTTTCTCCAAACTTGTGCTGAGTATCTCCAAGGGCCAGAAACCGAGCTGGCCTCCTGTTAAGAAGTCTCAGGGACTGCAAAGACTTCACAAGCCTCTGGGTACCGCTTCTGGAACGCTGTTTCAGTTGCCACAGAGGAAGGGAACTGCAACCGACTCCGTCAACCGAATCCATCCCTGGCCGGTGACCTGTTTGCACCGCAGACCGCATCGCCCCGCTTCGCATCGCAACCCTGGTCTCACCGTGAGCGACGTCCAACGCCGCCAACATCGAGCCGCTGCTTGCACCGTGACCTGTGGGCACCGCAGTTCGCATCGCATCGCTTCGCTGTGCCAGCCGGACCAGACCGACACTGTCGCTGCACCTGGCTCAAGAGTCGGGACCGCACCGCATTTGGGGCACCGCTCGCACGTCTGCGACGCACCGCTCCGACTCGCACCGCTGTCCGACGCCAGCTCCCGCACTCCGGCTAGGTCGCCTGCATCGCAACCTGTCAGCACCGCATCGAGCATCGTCTCACCCTGCACCGCACGCCTTGGACTCACCGACTCCGTCTGCACGACGCTCATCGAGCCGCTGCCTGCACCGCATCGAGGACACCGCACCTTGCATCGCTCCGTCTTGCACCGCAACCGCGACGAACGCCGACCGGCTCGTACACTCCGTACCAGCCACAACGAGAAAAGGTACTGTGACCGAGTCTGTTCATGACTCTGCTGGCCCGTATCGACGCGGTCGGCTGGAACTGTTAGGCTCTGTGGTTTTCAGCATCACGGTAGACTCGGACGGAGCTACCGACTCGTACTGAACTTTGCTTTTGTGCTATTCCTGCAAAGAAGAAGTTAACGTATCAAGTATTCATTCGTAAAGTATAGTATTGTGGATTTTTGTCGTAATTGGTCTTGTCTTGAGTATATAAAATATTGGTTATTTTTCTAAACTGGTGTGGTGTCCGTTTGTAGTGCTTACACTGTATTACTGTTGGTTATGTGCAAATGCTTTACACACTGCCTCTGAATTAAGCCTGACTGCTCGTGCCAAGCTACCACGAGGGTGAGCAGGGGTTACTTCACGAGTGTAACAACCCTTACCCTGACTAGGAAGAAGGGTCCCTACTTGGACAAAGGTGCAAGCCCTTGCCAACTAGAGATCCCATTTCTAACATTGGTTGTCAGCGGTGAGGATAGGACTTGTGTTTGCACTTGACTTACAGTGATTGGTGTGCAGTACTACCATATCGCAGACCATTACGTACCACATACTGGTTCTTTTTCTTTTGGCCTATTTTTGATCTTGCCAGTTTTCAACTCACGACTTTTGTCATGCCTGAATCAATTGCATCATCCGTTGCATCTCTGGAAGTTATCTTTGAGGAGGACAGGTTGGAATCCTACGCCGTAAAGGAGTTACGAGCGATTTGTAAAAACCTGAAAGTCCAAATTAAAGGCCTCACAAGGAAGGAGGAGCTACAGAAGGCGCTGAGGGCCTGGGTAGCAGCCAGACATGCCAATGGGCAGCCTGGTGATCTCAGTGAGGAGGCGGAGGAGCCTATTTCCAGGGTGGATGTGCTTTTGGGTAGGGGGAACCCGCCAGGTCGGGCAGCAGCAGTCTGTCCCCAGAGGAGCTGGAGGACAGGCGGGAGGCAAGGCAGTTCGAGCTGCAGAAGCTCAGGCTGGAGAGTGAGCGGGAGGAGAAGAGATTGGCCATAGAGGAGAGGAAGATGCTCTTAGAGCATGAGAGAGAACTAAAGGAGCTAGAACTTAGGAGTAAGTCAGGCTCAGATGGTGGCAGCAATTCGTCCAGAAAGGCAGACAGGATTGTGCACATTCCCAAGAACGTAGGCAAGGAGTTCAAGAAGGGGATGACATACAAAGGTGGTTCCAGGGTTATGAGGCAGCCATACACATGAATGGGGTCCCTGAGGAGAATTGGGGAGCAGGATTGTGGCCACTTTTCCCGGAAGAAGCAAGGGATGCTCTGATAGCTTTGGGTAAGGGGTATCACCTCACCTATGCTGACATGAAGGATGCCCTTCTCACGAAGTATGGTCTTACTCCTGAAAAGTACAGGGATCAGTTCAGGTCCAGTAAGAAGTCTGATGTCAACACTTGGTTGGAATGTGTGGATGTGTTCTGCAGGTCTCTGGATGGTTGGGTGAAGGGCAGTAGTGTAACAGATTTTCAGGGGCTCTACAACTTGATTGCATGGGAGCACTTGTCTAGTCTATGTTTTGCAGATCTGCGCCAGCACCTAGTTGATAGTAAGCTAACTGACCCCAGGAAGCTTGCTATGGAAGCGGACCGCTGGGTGAGTACCAGGGTCCACAAGAAAGCGTTTGGGGGAGACTCAGCCAAAGGTGGGCAGGGTCCCCAGCAGAAAGGTGGGGGGACAAGGGTAAAGCACAGGAGTTCTCTAAAGGGCCCCAAACTAGTACCCAGGGTAAAGGTTCCCAGCCCCCGGTGATAAGAAGAAAGGGGTCTCTACAGGGAAGCCTGTTGAGACCGGCCCCGCAAGTGTTATGCATGTGACCAGGTAGGTCACTTTAAGGGGGACCCCAAGTGCCCGAAGGGGACACAGCCACCCACCGGTGGACAGTCCAAAGTGTTGGCTAGTGTAGCGCTTGGGGAGGAGGGGTGCCCACAGGAGGGTGGGGATCCCGCAGAAATGACCCTTGTCTCACTCGGGGACAGTGAGATGGTCCCAGGAAACCAGGTGCCCCTAACACAAAGAAATATAGCACCTGGGTGACCATTAATGGGAACAGGGTAGAGGCTCTCAGAGATACTGGAGCCAGTGTGACCTCAGTCCGGTGTCACCTGGTGTCTGAGAAGCAAGTAGTCCCAGGAGCATTCCACCAAGTAGTTGCTGTCGACAACTCAGAGCGCCAATGTATGGTGGCGCAGGTTCCCTTTGAATGGGGGGTCTCAGGTCCCTTAAGGGTGGTTGTGAGCCCTACCATGCCTGTAGATTGTCTGCTAGGAAACGACCTGGAGCAGTCCTCATGGAAGGAGGTTGAGCTCAGGTCCCACTTGGAGATGCTTGGGTTGCCAGAGTGGGCATGCGTGTCTACTCGGTCAATGGCGGCCAGAAAGGGTGATCAAGAGGACTTGGAGCCTGAAACAGTGGCCCAAGTCCCTGCCAAGAGAAAGGGCAGGGGGCGCGGGAAACCGGCCCCGAGTTCCCACGGACCGGGAGGAGGCGGACCTCGAGGGGACGCCCGGTGCCTACAGGGGAGCAAGTAGCCGAACTGGGAGACATCTCTGAGCTGACCCATTGGCAGCAAGAAGGGGTCCCACCAGGGAGGAGTTCTGCAGGGAGCAGAACGAGTGCCCTACTCTGGAGGGTCTGCGGCGGCAGGCTGCAGACCAGGCAGCTGGTAATCAGTCCGGGTCACATCTGATCTACTGGGAGAGTGGTCTCCTATACAGTGAGCCTAAGGTTGCTGAGCCTGGGTCAGCCCGTGTGCTGGTGGTACCCCAGCGCTTCAGGACCTTCCTACTGGGTCTGGCTCATGACGTGCCTTTGGCAGGACATTTGGGGCAGGACAAGACCTTTGACAGGCTTGTCACCCACTTCTTTTGGCCCCAAATGCGAAGGCAGTCAGATGCACACTGCAGGTCTTGCCAAACTTGCCAGGCAAGTGGTAAGAGTGGGAGGAAGGTCAAAGCTCCTCTCCAACCTTTTCCGGTTGTTGGAACACCCTTTGAAAGGGTAGGGATGGATATTGTGGGGCCACTGGATCCCAAGACAGCCATGGGCAACAGGTACATCCTGGTCTTGGTGGACCATGCCACCCGGTACCCGGAGGCAATCCCTCTCAGGACAACGACGGCGCCAGTGGTGGGCCGGGCGTTAATGGGGATCTTTTCCCGTGTGGGATTCCCCAGAGAGGTGGTTTCCGATAGGGGGACCAATTTCATATCGAAGTATATGACATCCCTGTGGAAGGAGTGTGGTGTAACCTACAAGTTCACCACTCCTTACCACCCACAAGGAAACGGTCTGGTGGAGAGATTCAACCAGACCTTGAAAGGCATGATCAAGGGTCTAACAGAACCCATGAGGCGTAAGTGGGACGTCCTCTTGCCATGCCTACTCTTTGCATACAGGGAGGTGCCTCAGAAGTCTCTTGGGTACAGCCCCTTTGAGCTCCTGTATGGCCACCCTGTCAGAGGACCTCTGAGTTTGGTTAAGGAAGGCTGGGAGGCGGCTCCCAGGAAAACTCCCCAGGATGTATTTAGCTACATGCTGGCCTTTAGAAACCAAACTGCCCGCTTCAGGAAACTCGCTCAGGCGAACCTAGAAGCAAGCCAGGAAGAAATGAAGAGATGGTATGACCAGAACGCCACTCTGGTCGAATTTCAACCTGGGCAAAAGTGTGGGTCATGGCCCCAGTAGCACCTTGTGCCTTGCAGGACAAGTGGACTGGGCCATATGAGGTAAAGGAGCGCAAAAGTGACGTCACCTACCTGGTGGATTTGCAGGCTCCAAGGAACCCTTTGAGGGTCCTTCACGTGAACCGCCTCAAGCCCCACTTCGAGAGGTCCGAAGTGAGTATGCTCTTGGCGACAGATGATGGGGTGGAAGAGGAGAGCGAGCCTCTCCTGACCTCCTGTCTACCAAGGAGCATGATGGGTCAGTAGAGGGTGTGATCCTCTCCCCTACTCTGACTCAGGAGCAGCAGGGGGCTGTCGCCAGTTGTTGGGACAGTTCGCCCGCTGTTCTCTCTGACCCCGGTGTTACTCACTGGTGTACCCATGACGTGGACACCGGTGACAGCCATCCTGTGAAGCACAAGATTTACAGGTTGACTGACCGGGTCAGAGCCAGCATCAAGGAGGAGGTCTCTAAGATGTTGGCGTTAGGGGTGATTGAGCCCTCCCACAGTCCTTGGGCCAGCCCAGTGGTCTTGGTCCCAAAGGCTGCGGCGCCCGGTGCCACTCCAGAACTCCGGTTTTGTGTGGACTACCGTGGGCTCAATGCCGTCACCAGGACTGACGCGCACCCCATCCCCAGAGCTGATGAGCTCATTGATCGGTTGGGAGCTGCCCGGTTCCTCAGCACGTTTGATTTGACGTCTGGGTACTGGCAGATTGCCTTAACCGATGGGGCCAAGGAGAGATCAGCATTCTCAACCCCAGAAGGTCATTACCAATTCCGGGTGATGCCCTTTGGGTTGAAGAATGCCCCTGCCACCTTTCAGAGGTTGGTCAATCAGGTGTTGGCCGGGCTGGAGGATTTCAGTGCCGCCTACCTGGATGACATTGCTGTGTTCAGTTCCAGCTGGGAAGAACATTTACAGCACCTTGAGAAAGTGTTGAGGGCTCTGCAAGGTGCAGGCCTCACGATCAAGGCCAGTAAGTGCCAGATCGGGCAGGGTTCTGTGGTGTACTTGGGACACCAGGTAGGAGCGGCCAGGTGGCGCCCCTACAACCCAAGATTGACACCATTCTGGCTTGGGAGCCCCCAAGACTCCAGACAGAGGTGAGAGCCTTCTTAGGTCTCACCGGTTACTATAGGAGATTTGTTAAGGGCTATGGCACCATCGTTGCCCCCTTAACAGAGCTGACCTCTAAGAGGCAGCCCAGGAAAGTGATCTGGACTGAGTCCTGCCAGAAAGCTTTTGATGCCCTGAAGGCAGCCATGTGCACGGCGCCCGTGCTCAAGGCACCTGACTTCTCCAAGGAATTCGTCGTGCAGACTGACGCTTCAGAGCATGGTGTGGGAGCGGTGCTCTCACAACTGAACGAAGAGGGCCTGGATCAGCCTGTAGTCTTCCTTAGCAGGAGACTACTTCCCAGGGAACAGAGGTGGAGTGCCATAGAAAGGGAAGCTTTTGCTGTGGTCTGGGCGCTGAAGAAGTTGAGACCATACCTGTTTGGGACTCACTTCCGGGTTCAGACAGACCACAGGCCCCTCAGATGGTTGATGCAAATGAGGGGCGAGAATCCAAAACTGCTGAGGTGGTCCATCTCCCTACAGGGAATGGACTTTACGGTGGAACACCGTCCTGGTACAGAACACGCCAACGCAGATGGTCTGTCCAGGTTCTTCCGCCTTAGTGAAGAGAACTCCAATGGGGTTGGGTAGTTCTCCCTACTTTCAGCTGGAGGGGACATGTGTTAGACTTGGCATCTTTTGGCGTGTTTCCCCTGACTTTTGCTTTCTGACCTCCCGGTTTTGACTCTGTTTTTGCTGGTGTGATGATTCTGCGCACTTTCCTCACTGCGGTCCAGTGGGAAAGTGCAAGTGCTCCTGTATAAAATGTGTTATGGATTGGTGTTTCCATGATTGGCCTATTTGGTTTATGTGTCAGTCCCTCGTAAAGTGCACTGCGAGTGCCAGGGCCTATAGACCAAATGCTGTTGGTGGGCTGCAGCACTGGATTGTGCCACCCACGCAAACAGCCCGTAAAGTGTAACTCGGGCCTGCCAACGCAGAGCCTGTGCGCAGCCTGGGGCTGCCATGTCGACTTGGCAAGTGCACACACTTGCAAGTCCCTAAACCTTCCCTTTGCTACATGTTAGTCACCCCTAAGGTAGGCCCACGGTACCCCTGTGGGCAGGGTGCGGTGTATCGTGAAAGGTAGGACATGCCCGGGTGTGTGCGGCATGTCCTGATAGTGAATTACAGCCTAGTTCGTTTTTCACTATTGCAAGGCTACCTGTTCCCCTAGGCCAGAACGGGCAGTTTTGATTATTACAGCTTATAATCCTAACTGACCCCGGGAACATGGTAGAAATTCGAGTTTAGTATGCCTGGACTCAGAATGATAAAATGCAGCTTTTAGTGAAGTCGGTTTTAACATTCTGTGTTTGAAAATACCACTTTTAGAAAGTGGGTATTTTCTTGTCTAACCATCCAAGCCTGCCTCTGCGAGGTTGTGTATTCCGTGTCTGGAATGTGAGTGACAGGGGCTGGGGGATGCCAGGAGACAGGGTGAGTCAGCACAGGGCTGAATAGCAAGATCTACATGTAGATGGGTGGGAGGGGTCGCACCTGGGCCCTGAATAGGACAGTGCCTTCCCTCCACAATGCTGGCTCCACCTCCTGTGGTGCGTCTGATGTCCCTGGCCCACTCACTGAAAGAAGGGACGGAGACTTGTCAACAAAGTGCTCCAGAACTGGTTTGGACTAGGCAAAGGCCTCTCTGCCTTCAGAGAACAAAGGAATTTGGGATATAAATATTGGGGCCCTGACCCCATGAATTTAGATCTCGCTGGAATCAAGGAACCTGCCAAGACGAAGAGCTGGAAGAGCTGCCAGGAGGAGTACTGCCCCTTTGCTGTGTTGTTGCTTTGTTGGGTTGGCCTGCAGTTGCTGCTTCTGTCTTGGGCAGTGAAAGGACTGGACTGAACTTTCTCCAAACTTGTGCTGAGTATCTCCAAGGGCCAGAAACCGAGCTGGCCTCCTGTTAAGAAGTCTCAGGGACTGCAAAGACTTCACAAGCCTCTGGGTACCGCTTCTGGAACGCTGTTTCAGTTGCCACAGAGGAAGGGAACTGCAACCGACTCCGTCAACCGAATCCATCCCTGGCCGGTGACCTGTTTGCACCGCAGACCGCATCGCCCCGCTTCGCATCGCAACCCTGGTCTCACCGTGAGCGACGTCCAACGCCGCCAACATCGAGCCGCTGCTTGCACCGTGACCTGTGGGCACCGCAGTTCGCATCGCATCGCTTCACTGAGCCAGCCGGACCAGACCGGACACTGTCGCTGCACCTGGCTCAAGAGTCGGGACCGCACCGCATTTGGGGCACCGCTCGCACGTCTGCGACGCACCGCTCCGACTCGCACCGCTGTCCGACGCCAGCTCCCGCACTCCGGCTAGGTCGCCTGCATCGCAACCTGTCAGCACCGCATCGAGCATCGTCTCACCCTGCACCGCACGCCTTGGACTCACCGACTCCGTCTGCACGACGCTCATCGAGCCGCTGCCTGCACCGCATCGAGGACACCGCACCTTGCATCGCTCCGTCTTGCACCGCAACCGCGACGAACGCCGACCGGCTCGTACACTCCGTACCAGCCACAACGAGAAAAGGTACTGTGACCGAGTCTGTTCATGACTCTGCTGGCCCGTATCGACGCGGTCGGCTGGAACTGTTAGGCTCTGTGGTTTTCAGCATCACGGTAGACTCGGACGGAGCTACCGACTGCACGAACTTTGCTTTTGTGCTATTCCTGCAAAGAAGAAGTTAACGTATCAAGTATTCATTCGTAAAGTATAGTATTGTGGATTTTTGTCGTAATTGGTCTTGTCTTGAGTATATAAAATATTGGTTATTTTTCTAAACTGGTGTGGTGTCCGTTTGTAGTGCTTACACTGTATTACTGTTGGTTATGTGCAAATGCTTTACACACTGCCTCTGAATTAAGCCTGACTGCTCGTGCCAAGCTACCACGAGGGTGAGCAGGGGTTACTTCACGAGTGTAACAACCCTTACCCTGACTAGGAAGAAGGGTCCCTACTTGGACAAAGGTGCAAGCCCTTGCCAACTAGAGATCCCATTTCTAACAGTAGACTAGACAACATTTCTCAGTTTTTTCAATGTTGTTTTTAACTCTATTTGCCTTTGGATTATAGGTTATAACACATGTCAGCAGGTTCTCTTCTTTCCTGATTTTCGTGTCTCCTTAGGCGTATACCAAGCTCTTTTCGCCACAGCTTTCATCAATTTCTTAGAGTACCCTCTATTGGTGAGTTTATTCACCAAAATACTGGTGTTTTAGAAATTATCTACCTTATTAGAACAATTTCTCTGAACACAGAGAAATTGTCCATACAGCAAATTCTCTTTAAGAGAACGGGGATGACCACTTGTGAAGTGCAACACAGTGTTACAGTCTGTGGGCTTGGTATAAAGACCTACTTCTATATTGCCTTCTTTTCCTTCCACCCACAAATCTAAAAAATTAACTTTCATGTCGTCACATGACAAAGTGAATTTGAGATCTGCTGTTCTGTGTTTTAGCCAGTCGAGAAATGTTTGGTACCACTGCAGATCATGAGCATGTCATCAATATAGCGGAACCAATGTCTTACATTGTTTCTAAAAGGGTTTTCAATGTTTTACACCCACTTTCTTTAAAAAAAAGACATAAAGAGTTCCGCTACCTCAGGAGCGAAGCTACACCCCATCGCAACTCCCTTGATGTGCGGATATAAGTCATCTTTGTTTTTTTTGCATATAGAGGACAAGGTCACCAAAAATTCAGTCAGAACATTGTGGGGCACTGGTCTTAATTCCATTACTTCTTTAATGACGTTTAAGGCCTCATCTTGCAGAATGTTTGTACAGAGGGCCTCTATGTCAAACGTCACTAGACATTTTGTGTTTTTGTCACAAGGAAGTCCTTGTATTTTATTGATAATATTCATGGAATCTCTTATTTATGCTTCTGTGCTGGTAACCCAGGGTTTAAAAAAGTGATCTATATACTGTGTCAATGGTTCAAGGAGGGACCTACAGGCTGAAATTATAGGTCTGCCTGGGGATGTTGGTAACCTTATGGATTTTGGGAAGGATGTATATAACTGGAGTTCTGAGGTGCTTCCAATTCAGAAATGCAAACTCTTTTTTACAGATCCATCCTTCATCTCCTGATAGCTGCATGATTTCCTTAATTCTGCCCGCTAACTCTGTAGAGGGGTTCTCTTTGATCAACCGGGAGTGTATTGGGTTTTTCAGTTGGCATAAGATTTTCTGATCATATTCCTCACTGTCTAGCACAACTATACCACTACCCTTGTCAGCTGGCTTTATTATGATGGAATTATTTTTAGCAAGATTTTAAATAGCCTGAGTTTTTTCTCTACTGGAGCTTTGTTTGAAGTGCATATGTGCGAGTTATGCAGCTAAAGCACACACAGAGCATGGCACATGCTCCATTCTTGTGAACACTACAAAAGGAGTTACATGCTCCTAGGAAGATGCTTCACAACTTCATATTCAGTGTTGCTTGGAAGGTACTTGTATTCTATTTCTTGAAGGCTTACCTTGCATCAAGTCCTATTACAGTTTTCTTGCAACTGTATTTTCCAAACATGTTTTACCTCACCTTCTTCTTCTGAACCTCCAATACCTGAGCTCTGCATTCTGTCGTTACCATCTTTCGAATGTGCCACCCCCAAGCAGGAAATTCCTATCCAGAAGTCATTAGGTCTCGCCTACACAGGGCATGCTCGGTGCTGCGAGATGTGTTGTTTACAATTCGGTGGGCTTACAATCTGCCCATAGCATACCATTAGTTGTTTTCGTTGTCACACTCATTTGCAATCTTTTAATTGCTTAGCTCCCATAGGCTTCCCTTCCTTTCCTGTGTAAGCTCTTCACTGGAGCTTGGACCAAGTTCATGTGTTCTTCCTCATCTTTGTTCTTTCTTGTCTTTTCCATCACATTTGTTTTGCTTTATTTTTTAAGCATTTCAGTATTATTACTGGATGTGCATTGTGCTTTCCTACACAGGCATGCAGCTTCTTAATTATGTTGCTTTTACCCTATCAGCCATCTCTATTGATGATTTAGTTACTTACACCCACAACTGTGCTACTCTAGGCCACTCAACTCTACACTACACTACTCTACTCTACGTCACTCTACAACACTTCCTTCTACGCCACTCCACTCTACACCACTCCACTCCAAGCTACTCCAGACCACTCCACTCCACTCTGTGCCTCTCCACACAATGCCACTCTACGCCACTATAGTCTACGCCACTCTACTCTACGGCACTTCACTCCATTGTACGCCTCTCCACACAATGCCACTCTACACCTCTTTACTCTATGCCACTCCACTATAGGCCACTCCACTATACACCACTTCACTGTACTCCTCTCTACTCTACTCAGCTCTAAGCCACTCCATCAAATCTACTCCACTCCACCCCACTTTATGCCAATCTACTCTATGCCACGCCACTCTACTCTATGCCACTCTAAGCCACTCTGTTCCGCTCAGCCACACTTTCTGACACTCTATGCCACTCCTCTCTATAACTTTCCACTCTGCACCACTCCACTCTACACCACTCCACTCTACACTACTCCACTCTATGCCACTCCACTTTCCTCCCCTGTACACCACTCTACTCTATGCCACTGTATTGTACTCTATGTCACTGTACTCCATGCCACTGTACTCTAGGCCACTATACTCTATGCCACTTCACTCTATGTCATTCCACACCACTCCATGGCACTCTATTCTACACCACTTCACTCCATTCCACTCCACTATACTCTACACCTCTCCACTCTAACCACTCAACTCTACCCTTCTCTACACCACTCTCCTCTTAGCCACTCTGCTCCACTGCACCCCCACTCTCTGTCACTCTACGCCACTCCTCTCTACGCTGCTTCACTCTATGCTACTCCAATCTCCTCCCTTGTACACCACTCTACTCTATGCCACGCTATTGCGCTCTACGTCACTTCACTCTATGCCACTCTACTCTACACCACTTTACTCTATGCCACTCTATTCTATGCCACTCCACTCTATGCCACTCCACTCTACGCCACTCCACTCTACACCACTCCACATCACTCTATTCTACAACACTCAACTCCACTCCATTCTGCTCCACTCTACTCTATACCACTCCCTCCACACCACTCCACTGCAATATCCTCTATGCCTTGCCACTAACTTTTAGCCATGCTGAACAGCAGCCACACTACTTTACAACATGGCTAAAGGACATTGACAAAGCCAATTGCACTCAGATAGGCGAAACCTATTGGCTTTGCCAATGCTTGTTTTTTGCTTAGTGCAAGAACACGAATTCTCAAGGCGTCCTTGCTCCATTGAATCTTGCCTTGTCTGCAATACCTAATCTCAGACACAGGAGGAGTTCTCTGTCAAGTTCAGCCGCTAATGTTTGCCCTAGTCCTGACACATAGAGAAGGAGAAAAATAGGGCTCTTGCATTCGAGGTACAGTGGTGAAAGTTTCAGTCCTTTAAATTCAGCCATGTTCCTGTAGCAACTTCTACCTCTGTGAACACTTCCTATCCTCCTCCTACATCCTGAAAGATGGGGTTGGGGAATAACATTTTTTTTTAAAACTTACCTGCCTCTCCGCACCCACTGGCGCTGCTGGCCGCCTCGTTGCTCTTCTTGTCCGGCCCAGAAATGGATGGGCCTCAACGCACAGGTACCCCACCCAATCCAGATGCTACTCTCTAGCATGAGAGCAGTGCCAGGATTGGTCTGAGCAGCCTCATTTGCCACTACAACAGTGCCTAGGAGACTGTGGCTTTTCTCCAACCTGGCGGTGCAACACAGCTGGGTTGGAGAAACATAAGCACGCATGTCTGTTTGGCCATTCTACGACGACCGACCAAACCGACATACGCAATTATAAGTGCACACTACTCTTCCTCCCTGCCATGCCCAGCCCCGCCTTTCCCTATACTCATTGCCCGGCTCAGACAGTGATAAATAAAATGATAATAACATTATGTTATTATCATTTTATTTATCATCTGCTAGCTCCAGGCAGTGGGGCGACACTCCGCCGCTATTACAGAGGAGCCGCCCCTGAATGCAGTACCGGTACCATTTCATATAGGATAGTTGATGGTTGTCCAACAGACACCATCTTTTAGAGACTTGGCAGTAATGTTAACAGTTGATCCTTCCTTCAAAAACTGTGAAATGAAAAAATACGATAGGAGTTCCATGCTGACATGAGCAGGAGTTGAATACTCAAGAAAATACCCTTGATGTATCATCTATGCAACGAGAAACACTTGTGAAGCAGATACCTTCAAAGCCTCACTCCTGAGTTCCTCTGAGTTTTTTTCTACAGAATGAGAAACTGCTGAGTCAGTATCAACCTTGTCATTCACCATGACTGTAAAATTATCTATCTTCTCTAGGAACAGTGCCAGTTCATTGAGTGCTATGTCCCATTGGGGACCAAACTGAAGGCATCAAGGTGTTGAAGGTAAGCCCAAGAAAAGCAGCCACATGGTAAGGCTTTACGAAGTCAGTCAAAATCTGGTGATTTGTTTTAAAACCTAACAACATTGGCAAAATTACAGTTTTTGTTTGTTTCACTTGAAACATGTGAAGAGGAATGTGTTACATGTGGCTGAATGGTTGTTTTCATGAGTCTCCTGAACTAAGTTACATGGCTTTTGAGTCCATTTTAGGAATACCAAGTAGCATTTGCTTCCATTGGCTTAGTTGGAGTACGTATCTCACCAGGTTTTTAAGAGCAAACTCCAAGTCATGCATGACATGATCCGTGGATACATTTAAATATAGCATGTCAAAAGGTCAAGAATTGGTTTAAAGTTTCATTCACTCTCTCAAAAATTCCGTTGCTCTGAGGCTGGAATGCATGTGACAATCATAACTGCACCCCCGCAGCAGAGCAGAATGAACCTCTGCTAGAGATTTTACAGCCACAGCAGGCCTTTGCCTGAATGTATGAAGTGAATTACGTCCATTGCTAGTAAGAGCAGCAAATGTTTTGCAAAGACATGAGCACTGACTATGCAACCTGGCCACACCAATAAAAATGTAGCACAGGCATCAACAAGAATTTAAATGTATATTAACATTGGTTAACAAGATGTAAAGACTCAATGTGATCTAAATACACAACTTAAAAAAGCTTTGATGAGTGGTGAGCTTCATTCTTACTCTTGTGGAAGGTTCAATTAACGAACAAACCTGTCAATGTAAGACATATCTATTTTTTGTCATCAATGGTCACCAGAATATCTGAAACAAAGCCAGCATGGGCATAGATCAGCCCTTTGTGGGTAGCCTTGATGATTTTGCTGGGAATGTTAGTATCTGTTATCTCAGGGACAGAAACTGTTGGTTTCCCCTCATATCCCATCAGAGTCTATTTAAACATTAAAGGGAAAATTTTTGATGGCTTCTGTTTTGATAATCTGTATTCAAGATTAAGTTTAGTGTGCGAGCTTGTTACAGCTGCAGTTTTAAAGTCCTTCTCGTAGCACAGCCCCCTTGAACATTACCTGCACAGTGTTTCCTGATATTTGGGTGTGCCATTGCGTGATGCACTTGTGCAAAGGGCAGTTTATTTTGCAGTAAAGCCGCCTATGCCCAAAGCTGTTTAGCTTTTAAAAGCCTTCAATTTGAATCTTTGAAATCATTTGCCTGTCAATGTTTTGTCGGATTCCTGGAAGCCATTGTAAACATAAAGTTTCGCCAGGATTTCTTCAACAAATCACATTCATGGTATATATTTAAAGGGTTTGAATTCAGTAGTCTCAAACTTCCTCTCCAGGAGTGCATTAGCAAAGAAATACTTGCACTTTGTGCCTGTAGTACACTGTAGCACACTGAGCTGAGCAGACCTGTCCCTATAACTTATAGTATGGTAGGTAACATGATAAGTTCATAGTACAGCTTGCTTGTATGGTAGGAACTCATCATTCTTAGTGTTGCATCATATAAAATGTATACATCAGATGCTGAGTGTGTTGCAACATTCATCACCCAATCATGATGTACAGCTTTGAAATTAGAAATGCTCACCTTTGTGTCAACCTCCAACTTAGGCGTCAGTGATACTACAGTGAACTTTGTCCCAGACCTGTAAGCTTATCCTTTACCATGTCTGCCTTAGCCGCTGTCAGTATTTCTTTACAACTGTAAATTTGGTTGCTTTCTATCAGCCAAATTTAGAAAGAGTCAGATCCAGACTTTAGTGGCAGCAGTAAAGAGAAGAAAAATAAAGGTATTTCACCAAAAGGGATTTTTAGCTGTAACTATACTGGCAAGAGCAGGTCAAAAGGCATATATCTCAGATTACAGTAGGCCTTTATGAGATCTCTAAGGAAAAGATGGAAGAGCTGATGCACCAATAGAGGAATTCAATAATATCAAAGTGATAAAAAGCCTTAAACTGCAGAAAGAGCTGGGACCTGATGGGTTCCCTTCCACATTTTATAAATCCTTTGGTCGAGATTACTATGCTTCATGACAGAACTTTTCCAAAATATAGTGGACTCAGAAGTGGTTACTTCCTCAATGTCAGAGTCTACGATAACTGTATTATTGAAGACGGGCAAGCGTCTGGAAGAATGTGCCTCGTACTGCCCTATCTCCTTTTAAATGTAGATGCAAAAATGTACACCAAAATCATAGTCACGCAATTCGAAGACCTGATGCCCCTCTTAGTGCATCCTGGTCAGGCCTGTTTTAGTCACAAAAGGTAGGTTGGGGATAAAACTAAAAACATGGTCCATCTCATTGACATTGCAGCCAAGCAAGGAAAGAGTACCCTGTTCTTGTTTTTAGATGCTGAAAAAGAATTTGATAGGGTGCGCTGGGGATTTATCAGAAAGAAAGACAAGGAGGAAACAGCCATTATAACGTGGTGTTACCACGCATAATCATTACAACGCGGCCCTTAAAATGCAGCAAAAGTTACCATGCATACTATTTGCCATGCAGGATTTTTACAACGCATATGCCTTTACCACGCCTACCTCTACAATGAATTTTGTGGTAAAGGCATGAATGGTAAATGTATATGCATTTTAAATGTAAGTATTAGGTAAGTATATATATATATATATATATATATATATATATATATATATATATATATATATATATACCCAAGGGTGGTTGCCAGTAGGTAGTTATAGTTAGGACCTATTTTCCATAGGAAAAGCGTTTTTGTTGTTTTTGCCAATAACTTTGGCACCATTAGACGTATCTCAACAAAATGTTAAAATGTATTACGCCGCTCATTTCAGCTGCTGTCTTGAAAGTTTTGGGGTGATTCGTCAAGTGGGGGCAGAGAAAAAGAGGTGGGTCCCAAAACACGTTTTTCCCATGCAATTTCCCAAAGGGATTTTAGATACAACTACAGCCCAAACTGCTGAACGGAATTACACCAAATTTGGTAGAAAGGTATCTCTTGGTCCAGAAAGCGACATTTTGTAATTTGGTGTAAATTCATTCAGTAGTTTTTGAGATATTAACTGAAATACAAATGTGTATATCTAGGGACGCGGAACCTCCTTGGATTTGCAAATCCACACGCCAACAGCAATGCCATGATTGGCTGGCCGCAACCTGAGAGGAAAGTTGTGTCCGCCATTTTGTGCACCGGGACTCGGTTTCCAGTGTGGAAAATAAAGTTAAAAAGAGATAGAAGGGGTCGGGGTAGAGGTACCCTGGCCCCATGGGACTAATAGAGGGGTCTGTGAGGGACCCATCATAGGCAAAAAAGTGTCCAAAAACCTTTTTTTTAGCCAGACAAGGATCTGCGGATCCTCCTGGTTTTGGGCGGACTAATATATACTCACTCACAGATACATACACCTACTCACACACCCACTTACACAACCACTCACACTGTCGTGTTGTTCCTATAAACCTATATAGAATCTGCACGTTTAGACAACATACACTGCGGGATTGGTGTCCAAACGTATTCTAGACACCCCCACCGGGTATGTTAGCCTGTATACCAGCTAGCTCACAGTGCCACTATAAGCTCCTCTTACCAGGGAGGGAATAGTTCTTGGCAACTATCGAACATGACAACTCTGTCCCATCAGGGATCGTGGAAACAGTACAGTACTTTTTGCTCAGTCACTCGTGCTCACTTTGTCTCAGAGAAATACACGGAATAAGCTGAGGGGACGTTTTTCAATAAGCATTTATTAAACCAGCGTCATTCTAGTGTAAAATTGGTGTGCTGAAACAACCATAAGACAGAAACAGATATAAATTATTATAAGCACCAATAGAGTAAATGGATGGTGGATTCCTACCATAGTGCTAAAACAATTAATACAGGCAGGTATATAAATACATGACAGTAATAATGGGTACTCCTATGATGCAACCCTAACTACATGTACCTAAGTGTACCTAGCATGTATGTAGGTGTAGAGCCAAGAATCCCTAGGCTGAAGCCAACCCCATTACCTGAAGTGAGAGACTGTGGGACACCGTCTTGGTCTCGAGATGGACACCCCGCGAGGGATGTCAGACCACTGCGAGCTGGAGTGTCTGCGTGCAGGAACTTCAGCGTCTCGCGTCAGTGTGTCAGCATGGAGGTCTTTCTCCTCTGTTTGCCCTGGCAAAGATATGGTGTATATATACCCAAAAGGTACTCTCAGGGGCTTCTACCTTGCTGTGTCATGTTGGTCGAGGATGACGTAAGGGATGACCCTTACACATAGTTATTATGCAGAAGATGGTAATCCTGCTGTGATTCTGAGAATCTTTATGCATAATTAATGAGGCTAGTTTTCTGGGAAAACCACACGACATGTATGCAGCGTTTAACTAGTTAAAAGGTCAATACCAAAACCCATTGTGTAGTGTAATGGTACGGTAAACTTAGGTGAAAGGTTAGGGGACTACTCAAGCCTATATTGGGGTACCCTATGAAACCTGACACCCACTCCTCATCCAACCGGACGACATACTAAAAAAGGGAATACCCGTCTAATCAAGCAGAAAATATTATAAACAGGCATTCAAAAAGCTTCTAAAAAATTCATAAAAACTCTAAAAATAAACTCTAAAAGTCCTTAAACTTTTTTTCATATATATAGTCCGAGCCACTGAGTATGTATGAAAGCCATGGAGCTCAGTCAAGTATACAAAGGGAAAAAAAAATAATAATATTCCAATTTCCGTTGTTTTGGAAAAAGGGCAAATTCTTCCCAGCACACGAAGAGCCAAATGTTTATGTGTCCTGTGAAGGAGACGCAACATCACTGCTGCTTGCCTTCACAGACGACAGTCCCTGTAACACCTCACAGATCAGGTCAATTGAGCAAAGATGATCTTCCTCAGTTCGCACAACCTATGCTGGGGAGTATTTGTAATATCCAAAGCCTGTGTGCCTGTAGTAGAGCCAGTATCCGATCCAACAGGAGCTGAAGCCTCCCGTGGTGGCTCTAAGAATGCCGACATCAACATTGGAATACGCTGGGGACACTGCAGTACGTGGGCCATTAACAGTTCCAGAAATGCATCCACGTCCGGTGGCGCAACCGATGGAAGTGTTAGACAGAGGTCCAACATGCATTCTTGTCCGCAGAACAAGCAGCGGAGAACAGGCAGAACACAGTCAATCCAGACTGGTCGAAACGATCGGAACCAAGACTTGCTTAGCTCCCGAAGTCGAGGTGTGCCAAGATGGAGTACCATGCGATCACGGTAACGTCGCTCCAAGAGCGTTTTTTCCATTTCCTTGGTGACTGGAACGTCCATTGTGTAGCAGAAAAATTTAAATCAGGATTCCTACTATCAGTAGCAGGATTAGCGGAAGTCCTCCAAAAATGCTTTAGAATATGGAGTGTATGAAGGCTGGAATCCCTCCGCAGACTGTCTGAAAGGTGCTTAACAGTCCAGAACCTATGGTCTTAAAAAGGTGTACTATGCCCTTCGTATCAGACATGTTAAAGATACGTTGTACCATTTCTCCAAAATAGAAAGGGCAGTTAGTTCGTATTAGTGCCTGTATCTCAGCTGAAGACCATGCAACCTGGAGATCAAAAGTCTCTCGGGCTGAGGTTACGGGCACATCTTTCTGTAAAAGCATGGCTTTCATTCGGCTCAGAGTATCAAACCGTATAAAGGAAACATTCAACAAAGGCCATAACGGTGCCTCCCTGACTGTGTGGGTCGGTGGAAACAATGCTTGCATACAACAAGTAACCCTGGAATTTACAGTGACAAGATACGTGATGCCTGGAAGCATCCTGCAACAACCTTGATCATTCAGCATTAAGTAACTCCCATTTGAAAGCAGCCTGAATGCTGGATTAATCACGGCAGCTGGGGAACCTTTCAAATGACAGGATAAGTTAGCAACCAAACCATTACAGGCCCCGTGAAGCATAATATCTTGGCAAAAGAGAGAACCACTAAAAGAATTCTCGCAGTCTGTACCTCTGGGAAACACTTCAGTGTCCCCGTTCCTGCATCTAAATCTTTAAGGTAATTCCCAAGATTCATGGATGAATTCTCTACCCATTACTTCATATCTGCCTACCTGGTGGTGTTCTAGGCAATATTGAAACTGGAAAGTTGTTACTGGCAATGTGATATGGCCATGAATTAACCATTCTGTGGACGGTGATTCTGCCACGAGGAAGGGTAATCAGTTTAATTTTTCAATGGCAGCATTGTATTTTCCGCATCCCTTTGTGCCATTGTTATCTGCTTTTCAGTCAAATTATATGCAGACAACAGAGACTTACCGTTGATATATCGCAAGGGCACATAGCCAGAGCGCAAGGATTGTAGCGTCCAGCTTAATGATAAAATAGAACGTAACTGTGATTGTCCGTGTTGTAAGATGGACAAATCCTGTTTCAGTATATATATAGCAGAAGATACAATGTTGCCCAATGAATAAATCCTGGATGTTAAATTGGTCATACCATTATCAACCACTGCTAAGGCCTTTTCTAGGTTAATTCAGTCAATTTCACGCAATCTCTCTGCGGCTTCCTGTTGGGAGATTTTTCATATTTCATTATAAACAGCATATAAGAAGCGTTTCTGACGTGGCTTTTGGCGACCTAGTGGAAAATCCCTGAAATCCATGTCATCTGACATTAGGGACGAGTGTTGTTTCAACTGAGACAGTATTGAGGTTTTTATCGAATCTAGGCATAACTTCCCAACACTGTATAATGTCACCACCCCCGGCTGTTCTCGTTGTACATAGCGTATGTCGGGCCTATGGATACTAAACCCTTCGGTGATACCCCTGAATCTTGACTGACACCCATTCGTGCCTGTAGGCCAAACTAACCATCCCTTCCAATTGGGGTCTGTTGAATTGTATGAAATGCCCTGCATGATGTTTTCTAGTGTACCCTCACCAATTTCTGTGTAATTTTGCCAACCCTCAAAGTGTAAACGCGAGGAAATACTTGGTGTGTTCAAATCCTTAATCTTGGCTAACCCAAGACAGGAAGTCTGTTGCACAGTTTCGTTCAGGAAAATCATCTGATGTGGTATGAGGCATGCTCTAAATAGTGCCTCCATTCCCTGAACCTGACATTAGTCCCCCAGATTCATTTAATGTCTATCGTGTCTTTCCATAAGCCGAAACCCTGTTCAGACAGTTGGGCAATAAAGGATGCAGAGTATATCTGTTTCGTGTTAGTGAGCATACTCTTCTTTGCAGGTGAAGGTGCAAGCTTATAATAATATGAGCGGGGATCTGATGTATTAAACCCAGAAAAATAAGCAAACGTTTGCGCAAATGTTTTTGAACTACCTTCTGGTGGTGTTGGACAATGTTCCCATTGGTGATATGTGAAAACATTACGTGGTGCACTTGTTTTATGCAGAAAGTGATGACCATAATGTTGGTACCAGTACATTTCATTAAAATCAGAAGAGTCATCAAAGATTTAATTCGTTGAACTTGCTGCAGACAGTTCTAAATCAGACAGCATATTATTTACAGTCTCAAAATCCCAATCGTCAGATTATGTTCTTGAGGTGATGTTATGTTATGTTATGTTATCTGATCTTATATAGAGCACAGCTGCCCCAGCAAAGAGGCGTCCCGGCGCTGCCAGCGTCAGAAGGAACAGGGCAGGAACAAAACAGGTAGACGTAAAGAATATGCAGAAAGACAAAAAGAACTAAGCAGAGGGGAAAAGGAAAGTTTTAATTGCTTTCCTAAAGTCCAGCATGCGATCCAGGCTGCGGGTCTGGGGAGGCAAGGAATTCCATAGCTTGGCAGCTAAGTAACGGTGATAATGTAAATGATGATATGATTTAAAGAAATTTTGAATACATGTGGTATTTTTAAAAGTTCAGTGGGACCAAATACATCATACGAAACCATATCCCAAACTATTCCATCAGGAACCGGAACCGCTGTAATGTTCACATAGGACAGGTCTCTTTGTTCACGATGAGATGACATATGAGGTTTCAACACCAAGTTCACTTTTGACACTGCAGTGTTCTGGGAGATAGTGTCCATTCACGATCAGGGAAAAGACAGTCACTAAACCTATCCAAAACAGTAGGAACAGTATTCCAGTGATAATCGAGAGCTGTAGCCATGGTGAAACTAGATCTGTCTTTTTAAAAAAAATGTAGAAATCATGAAGTTGTTTTTTGCGGGAAACTGGAGCTGGCGTTGACTCAGGTTCACTTTGATCCAGAGAAAATGAGTCGAAATCGATGAAGTAGCCAGATGCAGTTCGATCTATCTTTGGTAGCTCAGCAGGTTTTGAACTGGCAGATGTCTCCTGTAGAGGCATATTGATGTAAATGTTGGTGTTAGGCCGAATTGATATTTGCGTTTCACTTGAATTTTGTTGTTGTTCACTTTCAATAGGAACGAGTTCCATTTCATTGTTGGTGACTCCATAACTTCGAATCGTAGATTCGTAGAATGTTATAAGTCTTTCTGTCTGAACTTCCTGTATGGTAGTGAGAGGAGAGCAGCGGTTACCCAGGAGCCCACATGGCCTGCTATTCAGGATCGTCCACATAGTGTGGTTTGATCAGATCAATTGAGACGAATCTCTTTTCTTTCTTGCCGGCAAGAGGCAGAAGAAGTACTGTTCTTGTTCCTTCGACAGCCAGGACAGGTACAGGCTTTCTGTAGGATGGCCCAAATTCTTTCTTGTCCACAATCTTTTCTCTGACCAGATCCCCGACTTTTGGGATCCAGGCAGGTCTTGACGTGACTGATATGACTTTCCCAGTGGCGGTGTGTTTTACTTGCAGTTGCTTTGTAGTGCCCGGAATTCATTAAGATCCTGTAAAACAGCCAAACTTTTATTGATGTCAAAAGGTTTTTCATCCGCCACTGTGCTTTCATAATCGAGATCAGCTACCCACATTCTGGTCCCAGATAGGACTTCGTAAGCGGTGACACCTCCTAGGGAACTTCTTGTCATATTATTGAGTGCCCTCTGGACCCCATATAGGTGATTGACCCAACTACCACCCGAGCCTTCTACCCTTGCTGTTAAAGATTGCTTTAAGTCCCGGTTTTTCCTCTCCACGACCAAATTTCCCTCAGGATGGTATGGAGAGGAGTACCGCAGTCCAACACCCAAACTTCACATGGCTTCCTTGTAAGCCCTAGAGCTAAACGCAGTGCCATGGTCAGAATGTAATGTGCCAACTGCGTATGTCCCTATGACGACTCGCAAATCTTTTATAACATTTCGAGTGTTAGCCGAGTGCTGGGGCCAAACCCACAGGAATCTAGAACATGAATCCACTGCTACCAAGATGTACTTGTAAACCCCATCAGATTGTAAGGGGCCGCAGTGGTCCAAATAGACACAGACGAGAGGTCTGTCTGATATTAGTAATGGTGTTTGTGGTGGACGTGCTATGGTCGAATCCTTCATCTGCTGACAGATGTCGCACTTAAGTGCAAACGCTTTCGTCTGTTTTGTTAATCCTGGCCACCAATAGCGTTGTTTCAGTAAAGAAACTGTTGCGGTAACTCCTGCATGTGCAGAACCCAGACCCTAGTGTGCAGCTAGAATTAAACCTAATCTGCGATCCATGTTTGGTATTACTCTATCCCCCACGCCTGGAATTTGAGCATACGGAATATTTTTTGCATCTAACTTGTAGGAGTACTTGAGTGGAAAACCTTTCAGCAAGGCTGTGCTGTTTTTGCATGAAGCAATGACAGCTGCGATTGAGCTTCCGTCTAGTCATGTTCTAGACTGAGTGATTGCAGCTACGGCACCAGTTCGCAATGCCCCCTTTGCGGCTTCATCAGCCAATGAATTCCCTTCAAGGTGAACGCCGTCACGTTGATGACCCAGCATGTGTATCTCGTAAGCTCTCTGCAAGTTTTTTTTCAACTCTGCCACTTGTTCCCAAAGCATTTTATTCTTTATTGTGCAACCTTTTGAGTCTTTAAACCCATTCTGAACCCAGTAGTGAAGATATTCATTGTAAGACTGGACACAGTAAAATGAATCGCACATTATAAGTGTGGGGAATTACCGATTCGTTTGTATTAGTGCCAGTAATAGCGCTTTTAATTCTGCCAGCTGTGCCGTGCAATCTCCTAGAGACTGGGTCTTTGTACTGCTAGGATGGAACTTGCCTTCCTGCATACGTCCTTTCACAATCGCACAAGCTGCGCTGTATTACTGTTTACTACCTATTGCAGGCTGAGCAGAACCGTCAGTGTAAATAATGTATTCATACTGATATAGAGGCATTATTTCATTCGGAAGAGGATATTCTTGTTCGTATTGCAGGAATTCTTGCGTTTTAAGTGTAGAATCAAATTTGCAGTCTACATCTGTTGCAGTGAGAGAATTAGCCCATTGTACCCATCTCGGATGTAAAGCTTTAGCATTTGGAGCGCTTGCCTTTGTAACAGCCTCTAAAGCCGGTACTGGAGTTACGACAATTATTTGTTTCCCCTGAGCCAGTGCTCTTTCTCTCACTACAGCAGTCTGTACTGCTGTCAGAATTTTCTCTGTAGAAGCAAAATGCATTTCAGCGTTTTGTGTAAAAGTGTGATTTGTATGCTATGGGCACTGTTTCGCCTTCATTGAAGGTTAGGTAAGTGTACCCTTATTGATCCACGATTACACGGATCACAAGATTTGTGGTATTTACATGTGTGTGTAAGTGTTTTGAAACTATCATGTCAGCTTGTAAGGAATGAAGGATATCTGTGTGTTCCTGTGTCCAATGTCTGATTGAAAAATCAGGTCTGATTAAGTTGCAGAAAGGTTTTACTTTTTCAGCGTAATCCAAAATGTATGTTCTGCCAAAATTTCGGAATCCTAATATGGATTGTACATTTTTCAGGATTTTTGGAGATTGGAGCAGCGCGCACTTTTCTAAAAAGTTAGCTGCTAGGATTTTTCCTTCACTTGATAACTCGTATCCCAAAAATAGGACATTGAGGTGGGCTGTTTTTGATTTTTTAAGTTAAATTTGTAGCCCTCAGATGCGAATTCCAAAATTATGTTGCTTCCCCTTGGTCAAATGATCCATTAAATCATCATCCGTTAGATAAATATCATTTACATAGGACAATGCCTCCTCATCCAAATTTTGAAGTAACTCTGTTACCCTAGCTGAGAACAACCTGGGGCTATTCTTATACCCTTGTGGGAGTCTACAGAATTGACGCTGAGAGCCGAGGGCTGAGAATGCTGTCAAATATCTGCTTTCAGGCGCTATATTTTGGCAGAGAAATCCATTTGAGATATCTAGTGTTGTTTTGTATTGTTTCCAAACAATGTTATTCATCAATGCGGGACTGTGTGCATTCTGTACTGCAAATGTCCTTGGGCATGTGTTCAGATGTCTGTAGTCTAAAACTAGATGATATGAATTATCTGATTTCATTACAGGAAACAAAGGTTTATTAATTGAAGAGGTGCAATTTTCTATTACACCTTGGTATTCAAGTTTATCTAAGATCTCCCTGACCTGTTTCTTCACTTCTTGTTTAATAGGGTACTGTCTCTGTGGAGTTGGAGTAGTTTGTAGTGGGATTACATGGTAAGGTGACACAGTATCCCACCCTACATGGTTGCGATATAATGCTGGAGCAAGTGCTAACGCCCGAATTTAGCATGCTACAACGCATGCTATGACATCGCGTTCTTTTACAATGCAGTCGTTACAACAACTGCGTTGTTAGAATGCAATGCCATTACAACGCAAGTCATTACATCGACTTGCAGTAGATGGCGCTCTAACATTAGGAATAGTATAATTTACTATTCCAACTCCAGCCTACGCAACATTAGGGAAGGTGTTGGAATAGTAAATTATACTATTCCTTATGTTAGAGCGCCATCTACTGCAAGTCGATGTAATGACTTGCGTTGTAATGGCATCGCATTCTAACAACGCGGTTGTTGTAACGACTGCGTTGAAAATGAACTGCGATGCGATGACTGCGTTGTAAACGCTGTCATCGCTAACGCCCACTCCTGCGCATATGTATGTTTTAAGTATTTTGGAACGAGGTCGGAAAAAGCCGGTAAAATTACCGTTTCTCCCTTTGGGCACTCCATAACAATTTCAGGCTGACAATCTTTTTCAGCCAAGAGAATGTCATAGCCATAAGTCAGGTTCTCCCACAAGAGACCTTTAATTTTCCCGGATTTGCCCCCCTTCCATTTGGAGTGTTATCTCATGTAACCGATGTGGGACACTCACCCTTGTATCAGGTTTTTCCACTGTGACATGTTCATTCAACTCCGCTGTCACCAGAAATTCCATCAGGTTCTGGCGAGCTATTGTTACTTCTGCTGCGCTGTCTAGCATCGTCAGAGCACACTCTCCATTCAGAAGCTGAGTCCTCAGAATTCTGGGCATGTCTAACTTTTTTGATATTATAGTCCGAAGTACGCTGTGTGTCTCTTGACTTTGTCCGTTCTTCTTGTCTGTGTTCTGACTGTCCTTCCCTCTCTGAGTTTTTTGATGAACCCTGAAAGGAACGAGAGGAACGTGTATCAGTATCCTGATACCTGTCAGGTTTTTAATATTATCACGATTCCTAAGGTTGTATCTCCTTTTGGAGGGCTCCTGTTGAGTAGACCCACTCCTTGATTGTGATCTATTCTCTCTATTCTTTTGTTTTTTATTATCCCATTTCTTCTTGGAAGAATCAGGTGCTTGCTTGGTGTTATCCTTTTCAGGACCACCCATGAGTTGAGGTTTTGTTGCTCTAGCTCCCAAACTATCTCTACCTAATTTGGCATATGTGTCTTCGATAATTTTAGGTAATTCACGCTCCTGTTGTAAAGGAGTAAAATCCCATAGGCGTTGGCGTATTGCCACTGCTGCTGCCTCCCCTTTTACGTTTGCCAATATAATAGTTGATACCTGGGCAAAATTTCCTAACAATTTCATCCCTAAGTTCGGAGCAGGTTCTACTCCATACTCGTTCTGTATTTGTCTTAATACATCTGGTATTACTGCTATTGAAGGGGTTTTGCCATGAGTTCTGGTATATATGGCAGCGAAACCTGTACCCCAAGAGGTACAATCCTCTATTTGGGGAGCTATTCCCATTGGCAAGCAAATTGTTAGCATTCCATGTTTTTCTTGAGGGCTTGTGTGTGGAAACACTGCCTCTAGCTTTGTTATTTTTGAGCTATCCAGAACGGCTTTTGCTCACGTTTGGTGGGCATTTTACCCATAACTGTGTGTAGCGTTTGTGGAGTTATTTTAGTTGCAGACCCCTGAATTTGTCCTGCTTGTGTAGCCCTTGTTGGCTGAAGTGTGAGTGTTCTCATCACAAACTGTGTCAGGTTTCTTTAAAGTTTTATTATTTCTTTGTGTAGTGGACGTAAGTCTGCTACTGTCATTGTGTCAATGTCTGGATGTGGTGTGTAAGCGGCTAGGACCAGCCAAGTCGCTCCGTCTCTACCGAGCGGACCGAGTCTTGCTTTATCTGTTGTGTGTGGTAGGGCGCCTATAAACCAGTTTATGTGCTCCTGGTAGGTGAGCGGACCTTCAATGTCCTTGGACAATATTCCTCTGGTCTTTCATCTTCAGTGTAAGAGTGAAATGTATTTGTGCATGCATCTGCTGGGGGAACCCATGAATAGAAAACCTCTGTTCTATATGATTCGTGCACCTCAATCACGAATGTTACTGTCCCACCCCTTGCTGTGACTCCTAAGTCTGCTAATTTTAAAGTAAGGGCAGTTCTGACATTTTCTGAAATGTTTATTTCGCCTTCTTGTTCTCCTTCCTCCACAGCATTCGCACGTTGGGCTGGTGCAGTGAGGTCTTCGTCAGCCATTGTTGAAAAAGTTTCAAGGAAACTGAGATAAGGTTTTATGCACAATAGGAAGTATTTGTCCTTCAAGCTTGAGTAAACCTACAGCCAATACGTAGGATATGCCTACTCAGCTGCGGCGGATTTTCCCTTCCCACTCCAGATGTCTCTGGGTAAATGTGAGTAGGGGTCTCTGAGAAAGCCCGACTGAACTACTCAGATTTGACCGTTAAATAACAACCAAACCAACGTTGGGCGCTATGGTTCCTATAAACCTATATAGGATCTGCACATTTAGACAACATACACTGTGGGATTGGTGTCCAAACTGATTCTAGACACCCTCACTGGGTATGTTAGCCTGTATACCAGCTTGCTCACAGTGCCACTATAAGCTCCTCTTACCAAGGAGGAAATAGTTCTTGGCAACTATCGAACATGACAACTATGTCCCACTAGGGATCGTGGAAACAGTACAGTACTTTTCGCTCAGTCACTCGTGCTCACTTTGTCTCAGAGAAATACACTGAATAAACAGTGGGGATGTTTTTCAAAAAGCATTCATTGAACCAGCGTCATTCTAGTATAAAATAGGTGTGCTGAAACAACCATAAGACAGAAACAGATATAAATGAATATAAGCGCCAATAGAGTCCTACCATAGTGCTAAAAACAATGAATACAGGCAGGTATATAAATACATGACAGTAATAATGCGTACTCCTATGATGCAACCCTAACTAGATGTGCCTAAGTGTACCTAGCATGTATGTAGGTGTAGAGCCAAGAATCCCCTAGGCTGAAGCCAACCCCATTACCTGAAGTGAGAGAGTGTGGGACCCCGTCTTGGTCTCGAGATGGACACCCCGCGAGGGATGTCAGACCACTGCGAGCTGGAGTGTGTGCATGCAGGAACCTCAGCGTCACGCGTCAGTGTGTCAGCATGGAAGTCTTTCTCCTCTGCTTGCCCTGGCAAAGATATGGTGTATATATACCCAAAAGGTACCCTCAGGGGGTTCTATCTTGCTGTGTCATGTCGGTCGAGGATGACGGAATGGATGACCCTTATATATAGTTATTATGCAGAAGATGGTAATCCAGCTGTGATTCTGAGAATCTTTATGCATAATTAATGAGGCTAGTTTTCGGGGAAAACCACACAACATTTATGCAGTGTTTAACTAGGTAAAAGGTCAATACCAAAACCCATTGTGCAGTGTAATGGTACGGTAAATGTAGGTTAATGGTTAGGGGACTACTCAAGCCTATATTGGGGTACCCTATGAAACATACCAACACACCCACTCACACACCCATACAGCTACTCACACATCTACTCACAGACCCTCCAAACCGCTCACAAACCCACTCACAAACCCACACAGCTTTCACACATTAATTCACACACCCACACAACCACTCACACACCCACTCACAAACCCCCTCACACACCCAGGTTGCGGGGACATTATAGTTATAAAATAGCATTAACAAATCATAGAAATTCACTGAATAACCAAAGGTCACAAGAACGTTAGAGATAGGAAATAAAATTCAAAAAACGTTAGAAATTCACTGAAAAAAATAAGGTTGCAGGGGTGTTATAGTTAGGTTCAGATTTTACATACACAAAACCATAAAAAAACAGTTATGGTTATATTTATCTCAATTAACTGTAACTTGTGCCCTAAGGTAACTATACTCACACCCTCATCATACACTGCCAATTACCCCACATATTATATCACTCATGATATCTTGTATGACATAATTGATAATATTACTGCAACATTTGCAGTGAAATTATTGATTAGAAAACTGTGCATGGCGGGGGCGTGAGTTATAGTTACCTTAGGGCACGAGTTATATAACTGCTGAATTTCGTTTTTTTGTGTGTGTAAAATCTGAACCTAACTATAACGTCTGGGTAACCTTTGGTTTTTCACTGAATATATATATATATATTACCTACTGGCGATCGCCAGAAGGTAGTTATAGTTAGGACCTAGTCTCCATAGGAAAAGCATTTTTTGACTTGACTATAACTTTGGCGTTGTTGGACCAATCTTCATGAAATTTTCCCAAAAAAGTGTCAAAGTAGGTTCTGTGTCTCATGGAAAGTTTGAGGGTGATCCGTGCAGTAAGGACTGAGAAATAGGGGTGCGAAATAAGGGTGCATTTGTAATGTTAATTCCCATTGGAACACGTTGTCGACCTACAGCCTGAACTGCTGGACGGAATTACACCATATTTGGAAGAAAGCTAGATTGTTCTTTTTTTAATTTGGTGTAAATCCATTCAGTAGTTTTTCAGAAATTTAAGCAGAAAAAGATAGATCTATGTCTGGTCGCGATGAAAAAGACGAGCTCGTGCAGGGAAATGCACCAATCTGCTTGGCTGACAACACTTCAACCAGGAAGTGTTGGCAGCCATCTTGACTCGGCTTCACCCATTCCTAAAAAAAAGTGAAAATAAAGAAATTGGGGCAGGGTAGGAGTACTCTGACCCCCAAGCCATGGTCTTGGGGTCCCCCTGGGACCCTGCCATGGCATAAAAGCATTTGCGACATAAAAAAGCAACCGTGGGCTCTCGCGCTTGCTTAACAATAACCCCTGGGTGGGCCAGGTCCTGGAGGCATATGATTAATATAGGAGGGGGTCGCACGGGGCCCCCCTCCATGGACATACCAAAGCCCCAGGGACTGCCACCTCCCCAGGGAACTTTTTAATATGAATGGGGGCCAGCCCACTGGGCCAGCGCACAGCCCCGGGGACCGCTACCTCCCCGGGGCTAATTGCAGTTATGTGGGAGGGGGCTCGCAGACACCCCCTGCCCTGGAGACCGCCACCTCCCCGGGGCACACTTTTTTTTATGTGGGGGAGGCCGTAGGGCCTCCCCTGTTGCCCCGGACTTCGCCACTAAGCAGAGCAGAGTTGCTTTTGGACAGAGGGAGCTGCATGTTTGCAGCTCCCTTTGTCCAAAAGCAATCCTGGCTCCTGCAGAGGCAGGGAGCAGGCATGGACCGCAGGGGCCCTGAGGCTCCCCCCTGCAATCCCCAACGGAGAGGCCAGGCCCCCTGGGGCCAACGTTGGCCCAGGGAGGGGGACGCGCTGGCCACCTCCCCATTTAAAAGAAAAAAATTATGAAGGCCTGCTCCCGGGGGATGTGGTCCCCGGGGGCTGAAATTGGCCTCAGGAGGGGGGCTGCGTGCCCCCTCCCTTTTTAGAAAAATATTTTAAACATTTTAAAACAGGGCAAGCCAGGAGTATGGGGTCCCCGGGGCCGAAATGGCCTGGGGGGGTGCTTGGCCCCCCTCACTTTGAGTGTTAAAAAAATCAATAAAGGCCGGGCCCCGGGGACCCCAGGGCCAGGATTGGGCCGGGCAGGCCCCTCCCATTTTATTTTATTGAAAAAATAAAAAATGAGTCAGGCCCCGGGAGATGGGGTCCCCTTAGCCCAAAATGTCCAGGGAAGGGGCGCCACATGGCCCCCTTCTTAAAAAAGCACCAGCAGGTGTGTTTGCTGAGTGGTGGGGAAAGGGGGCATGGCCTCTGACCACCTCTCAGCAATCCAGCTGGAGATAACAGGAAGGCTATTTGGTACCCAAGGACCCGAAAGAGCCAAGGGGACTTCATCCACCAAACAGTAGTGCGCCAGGACGCAGGTTTGCGGAGTGGTGGAGAAAGGGAGCATGGTCACCAAAAACCTTCCAGCAAGCCCACTGTGTGGGACTTGCTGGAGGTAACATGAGGGGTAGTTGGCTCCCAAGGATCCTCAATAGCCAAGGGGACTTCCTTCTCCAACTATTAATGCGCCAGGAAGAGCATGGTGGAGAAAGGGGGCATGGGCTCCTACCAGGTCTCAGTAATGTTGCTGTGTGGGACTTACTGGAGGTAACAGGAGCGGTAGTTGGCCCCCACTACTGGTTGGGGTTTGATGTCCACTTTACTGCTGAGGGACCTTGGGGGCCAAGAAGTCCTACTGGTACCTCCTGAAAGTCCTACACAGTGGGATTTCTGAGAGGTGGTCAGAGGCCCAGTCCCCCTTTCTCCACCACTCTGCAAATGCAACTACTAGTTAAAAAACCTTAGAAATTCACTGATAAAACCAAAGGTTACAGGGACATTAAAGTTAGGAATTAGTATTTAAAAAAACTTAGAAATTTACTGAGAAAAACAAAGGTTACAGGGTTGTTATAGTTAGGGTCAGATTTTACTCGTGCAAAACCAGCAAAATTCAGCAGTTATAGTTAGCTGAGCTAACTATAACTTCTGCCGCCGCAATGCACTGCTCATGACCGCCCATATTACCTCTCTTATGACATGGTCAGTGACATCACTGATGACATCACTGCCGACATCTCAAATGACACACTGATGACATCATCCACAACATTACTAACGCACCTTCTCACACTCCCATAGAACCTTTCATACACCTACTCCCACACAACCATTCACAAACCCATTCACGGACCCATACCAGTACTTATGCACCTACTCACTGATTCATAAATATATACACAAATCCACTCCCTCACCCATACAGCCACTCATACACCCACTCACTCACTAGTACAGCCACTGACCTATCCACATATACACCCATACAGCCATTCACACACTGAGTCAGTCACCCATAGAGCTACTCACACACCTTCTCACTCACCCATAGAGTCAATCACACAGCCACTTACTCACCCATTCAGTTACACACACATACCCACTTACTTACTCATACAGATACTAAAACGTACTCACTCACCTATATAGTCACTGACACAAGCACACACTCACCTATACAGCCACTCACATTCACTTACTCACTGCTACAGTCACTCATATACCCCATCACTCACCTATGCTGTCTTTCACATACCAAGTTACTCACCCATATACCACTGACAAATCCCCTCACCCACACAGCCATACATACACTCACCCATACAGCCCCTCACACACACACTCACTAATCCATTCAGCCACTGACTCACCCACTCACTCTTCCATACAGTCACGCACACCCTCACCCACTCACACAGACAGACATCCATACAGGTACTCTGATAACCAAACAATAACCCATGCAGCCACTCATATAGCCACACACACCTATACAGCCACTTAGGCATCAACCACCAGACTGATACAAACATTCACATAACCAGTCACTCACCCATACATTCACTATACCTGGCTGAAGAGACCTAACTAGGGCGAATCCGGTCCTAGGTTGCTTATGTTCTGGTTCAGGGAGGTCCTGGCCTGGCAGTTCGGACTGGACTGCTCCCATGAGGAGCAGAGTCAAGACTGATTTGCATATAGCTGGGTCTAAACTGAGGTGGCATGATGGGTGTTAGAAACTGGGTTTCTGGTTGCCAGAGGGATGCACCCTGTCCAAGCAGGAACTACTAGTCAGGGTAAGCTAGGTACACACTAAAAGATAACCTGTGCTCACCCTCTGGAGCTTAGAACACAGCAGACAGGCTTATCTAAACAGGCATTGTGTAAAGTATTTGTGCAACAAACCCACACATATAATAACAAAATGAAAACACCACAAAAAGACTCCACAGCAGGTTAGAAAAATAGACAATAATGTTATTGTTAGATTTGGGGGTCTCTAGTTGGCAGAGGTAGGTACCTTTGTCCAAATAGGGACCCTTGAGTCTAGTCAGGGAAAGTAGGTACACTCCTGAAATAACCCCTGCTCACCCTCTTGGTAGCTTGGCACGAGCAGACAGGCTTAGTTCAGAGGCAGTGTGTAAAGCATTTGTGAACACATACAGTAATCAAGTGACAACACTACAAATGGACACCACACAGGTTATATATTTATAAAAATAGGTATACTTTATATAGATTTATCACAAGACCATAAACGACAAAAATAATCCACAATACTGTCAAGAATGCTTAGCTCTTATCAAAAAGGCATAATTCAAGGTTCTGTGCGAGTCGGTAGCCTCCTCCGGCTACGGCGATGTCAAGACCAAACAGAGTCTAACAAATCCAGCTGACCGCGTCGAGACGGGCCAACACAAGCGTAGACAGACTCGGTCACAGTACCTTTTACTTGAAGCGGCAGGCACGGGCGTGCGAGCCGGATGGCTGTACGTCGCGGTCGCGTTGCAAAATGGAAGCGTTGCAGGACGCGTTGTCCCTCGATGCGGTGCAGGCAGCGGCTCGTTGACGTCGTCAGGACGGAGTCGGTGAGACCAAGGCCGTGTGTTGCAGGGCGAGACGGTGCTTCGATGCAGTGCTGGCAGGTTACGGTGCGGCGACGGAGCCGGATTCGGGAGCTGGCGTCGATCAGTCCGGACAGCGGTGCGAGTCGGGTGGTGCGTCGCGAAGCGTGCGAGCGGTGCCCAACTCCGGTGCGGTCACAGGACTCAAACTCAGCAGCAGTGACCGTGTCGGTCGGACCAGTTCGATTCGGTGTAGCGAGGCGTTGCGAGGTGCGGTGCTCACAGGTTACGGTGCAGGCAACGGCTCGGTGACGGCGTCAAGACGGAGTCGGTGAGACCAAGGCCGTGCGTTGCAAGATGCGGGCGGTGCTCAATGCGGTGCCTTCAGGACACCGAGCCGGTTGTGAGAGTCGGACACAGCTCCCTACCTCTGTAGCCACTGAAACAGCGTTTCCAGCAGCAATTCACAAAGGGTGGTGAAGTCCAATGGTCCTGGGACTTCGATCAGGGGGCAAGCTCTCTCTCAAGCCCTTGGAGATCCTTCACAAGTTGATGAAAGTAACAGCAAAAACAAAAGTTCCTTTCTCCTTTATTTGGCAGTCAGGCAAACCACTGCAGGCCAATACCCCAAGCAGCACTTCAGCTTAGGGATAGTCTCTCCTCAGTTTCTTCTTGGTTCCGCTCCTCAGCAAAGGTTTCTTCTTGTTCCCAAAAGTGATCTAATTTCCTGGGGTCTGGGTGCCCCTCTTATACCCTGATTCTCTTTGTTCTCTGGAGGCAGAGAGGCATTTGCCTAGTTTAAACCAGTTCTGTGCAGCTTTGGAGCACTCTGTGTACATGACTCCTTCCTTCCTTTCAGGATGTGGGGCAGGGTGCTCAGACGCCCGGCAGGAGGTGGAGCCAGCATTGTGGCAGGCAGGCACAGCCCTATTCAGACCCAGATGCAACTCCTCCCTCCACTCTGGATGCAGATCTTTCTATTCAGCCCTGTGCTGCCTCACCCTGTCTCCTGTAGCCACCCCCAGCCCCAGTCACGCACAAACCAGACACACAATACACAAGCTAGCAGAGGCAGGCTGGATAGTTAGGCAAGAAAATACCCACTTTCTAAAAGTGGTATTTTCAAACACAGAATGTTAAAACCAACTTTACTAAAAGATGCATTTTACCATTCTGAGTTCAGGCATACTAAACTCGAATTTCTACCTAGTTCCCTGAGTCAGTTAGGATTATAAGATGTTATAATCAAACTGCCCATTCTGGCCTATGGGGAACAGGTAGCCTCGCAATAGTGAAAAACAAAAATGGCTGTAATTCACTATTAGGACATGCCACACACACCAGGGCATGTCCCACCTTATCCTTACAATGCACCCTGCCCGTGGGCCTACCATAGGGGTGTCTGATATGAAGAAAGGGAGGTTTAGGGACTGGTAAGTGGGTGCACTTACCAAGTCGGCATGGCAGTCACAGACTGCACACAGGCTCTGCAATGGCAGGCCTGAGACACACTTTACAAGCTGCTTCTGGGGTGGCACAACCAGTGCTGCAAGCCCACCAGCAGCATTTGATTTACAAGCCCTGGGCACACTCAGTGCACTGTACTAGGGTCTGACAGTAATTCAAATAAGCCAAACATGGAGTCACTAATTCATATCACAATTTACCATAGGGAGCACTTGCACTTTGGCACTGATTAGCAGTGGCAAAGTGCCCATGAGCATCTAGTCCAGCAAAAACATATCGACAACAGTGGAGGCATTATGAAAAAATGGAAGGGAGACCCACGCCAAGGATGCCAGGTCTAACAGTTATAAATACATCAAGACCATAAATAACAAAAATCCAATAAGCAGAAGTTGAGATATGAACTTTTAAAGATTAAAAAGAGTTCTAGCGCTTAGAAGCAATAAGCGCCTATGTGGGGGTTATCTGGTCGCACTGGACCGTGGCAAAGTCAAAAGATCAGGCCGACTTAGATGGAGCACAGGCCAGCTACAGGACCCATGCAGGCCCCGGTGAACAAAAAACCATATCCTGGTCGCAATTGCGAAATGCGGGGGCAGTTGAGCAATGTGCCAAGTAATGTGTCAATGTTACTCCCGCAGGCGAGATGATGTGTTGATTTTCTTCACGCAGTCAAGGCAATGGGCTGGTTCTGAAGACGAAGCGCCGAGCCAAGATGACTTGGTTCCATAGTGCGATGTGCCATGCTTCTCCACACAGTCGAGTGATGGAATGTGGTTCCGATGCATCAGGCTGTGGAGGCTATGTGTTGGTTCCGAGAGCGGTGCACCAATTCTACTCTCATAACGGGGTCGGTGCGCCGGTTCTGCTACCCACAGATTGGTGATGTGTTGATTCTTCTTGTGCAAATATCTGGGTCCACTTCGAGTGAACCAGGCACAGGAGCAGGGGTAGAGACTTTGAAATCCCTGAGTCTCAAGCACCATGAGGCAAGCCAACAAGCCCTTGAAGACCACTTCAGTGCAAGGCAGAGTCCAGATCTCCTCAGCAGCGTCAGAGAGCAGCAACCAGCAGGGCAGTACAAGAGAAACGCAGGTTTATGATGTTTGAAGTTATAAAGGATCTGGTGTCGACGTTTCGGTTTTCAATGGCCAATTAGGTCTATAAGACCATCCTCAGGACTCAGCGTTGTGGAAAAATCAATCCTGTAAATACTTGTTTCCTTTGAACACCAATTCAAAACAGAAGTCTGCAGTCTGTGTAGTACAGATTTCGAAATTAATTTGAATCGTCTCCTTCGCACTCCATGAAAATGCAGCCGACTGAGATGTCCGGTCCAGACAGGAGGTTCAGCAACTACACGCCAACTGCAAAGTCTGGACGTCCAGACTTTGCAGTTGGTGTGTAGTTGCTGAACCTCAGTTGGGCGCGTTTTCAATCTACAGCAGTGACATCACAAGACAGGGAGTGCTAAATTAGAATGCCATGGATCCGGTTGCTTTTGGGGCGCATGAACAGTGGCCTTGGGAGGAGTTACAACACTCCATGCACTTCAATGGCTGGGGTTGGAACAGGACAATGAGGACAAGGAGGGAATGGGTGGCAACAATTTGATGATTATCACAGAGGGTCAGGCTGTAGGAGGGGTGCAGGGGACTGCTCTCCTGGCAGTAACACATGTTTAGTACTGCATTTGGTTTCACTTTGAAAAAAACATTATGGAGCTGAGCACACAGAATGCTCCTTATCTCGACAGTAGAGGCTCAAGAGATGGAAAGAACCAGCCACAGACAACAATTGCACTAGTTGTCTAAGAGGTAAGTGTGCAGTGAAGCCTCTGCATCAGGGGCATCGTCACTCCCACCCCCACCCACCCCTCTCCCTGCTTTAGCAGCTACAGAGGGACTGGGGTTCTTGATGGGCCTCTTCTGTCTGTGGCTTGGCAGACAAAGGCTCATAATGAACTTGGGAGGATGAGTGAGTGAATAGAAGGATGGGTGGATGGATGGATGGAATGGTGGATGGATAGATGCATGAATGAATGAGTGAACGGATGGATGTAAGAATGGAATAGTGAAAGGGAGAGAGGGCGTATGATGGATGGATGGATGATGGAAGGATAGATGGATGGATTTGTGCAATGGTGAATGGATGGAGAAGTGAAAGGATGGAATCAATGGATGGATGGATGGAAGAATGAGTGAAAGGATGGACAGATGAGTGGATGAATGCATGGAATGAAAATATAAATGGATGAGCAAAAGATTGGATGAGTGAAAGAATGTATGTAAAGATGGATGAGTTAAACAATGGATGGATGAGTGAAAGGCAGGGTAGATGGATGTCTGGATGAAAGGATCGATGAGTGAAAGGCTGGACTGATGGATGAATAGATCGATGAGTGAGTGAAAAGATGGATGGCTAAGTGAAAGGGTAAATGGAGGGATGTATGAGAGGATGGATGGATGGCACAAAGGGTGTATGGATGGGTGTATGGATGGATGGCACAAAGGGTGTATGGATGGGTGTATGGATGGATGGCTGAGTGAAAGGGTGGATCGATGGATGAGTCAAAGGAAGGATGATGGATGGCTGGAGTGAAAGGATGGATAGATGTAGTGAAAGGGTGGATGGATAAGCGAAAGGATGGATGAATGGATGGATGAAAGGGCGGTGGATAAGTGAAAGATAGGTGATTGAGTGGATGGATTGCTTTGATGGATGGGTGTCCCTGGGTGCCTCTCCTTTATGGGCTCCACAGCTACACTACACCCTCCTCGTGTTGTGGTCCATTTTCATTATATTAGGAGTGAATAATTATTCACTCTTAGTACAAAAAAATAAATTGCAGACCCACTTCGGGTCCAGCAACAAACTGAGGCAGCTAGTGACATTGTTTGATTGCTGACATAGGTGCATGAAGGTGCCAGTGCAATTCCAGCACTGTGAGCATGCTTGTGTGATATAAATATATAAATATGTGTGAGCTAAAGAGAGAGTCATTGAAGGAGTAAGTCGGAGTGAGTGAGAATGAGTTACAGTCAGGACAAGTATGTTTGAGAATGAATGTGAGTGAGTGTGGGAGAATGACAGTGAGTGTAACTGAGTATTACTGTGTGTGAGGCACAGTAAGACTGAGTAATTCAGAATGAGTGAGAATGAGTGGGACTGAGTGAGACAGAGTGGTTCAGAGTAGAATGAGTGAAACTGTATGAATTAGTGAGATAGAGTGAGACTGAGTGAGTCAAACTGAGACAGTAATCTTAGGGGGTTATTTACAAGAGGCCTGCGCTGCCAGAGCGCCACCTTTTTAGACGCTCCAGTGGCGCAGGCCCCTCAATCATATCTATGTGGTGACGCAAAGCCACCCTGTGTGGCTTTGTATGGCCTTATAGATATGGAGTAAGACAAGGCAGCTCAAAGCCCTGCATGCCTAACTCTGTGTCAAGGATGCGTTCCATGGGCATTGCGGTTGGTGTTCCCACGCAACACCCATGGATTTTGATGCTGCCCCAGATTTACAAAGTCACATAAACCTGGGGCAGTGGCAAAACCTTACGCCTCCCCAGAGCAAATGTTTTCATTTCTCCTAGTTTTTTCCTCTTTCCATGTGTGCTGCATTCTGACGCACAGAGCGAGGACAGCGCCTCTATGGATTGTTTTTGTACAGGAAGGTGTCCCTTCCTGCACAAAAACAATCCAGCCAACAACTCAGAACAAGTGTCCCTGTGTTGGCACTAGGCACCAAATTGTGCGCCGGTTGAAAGGACAGGAATGCACCGTATCTTGTAGATACGGTGCATTCCTGCCCTTTCGATTTGGTGTAGGGCAGTGCATCAAAAAGACTTGTGGCGCTGCCCTATGCCAGATCTTTGTAAATGAGGCCCTTAGTGCAAGAGAGAGTGAGAAAATTCTTCAAGAAGAAGCTCATTGAAATTCAAACCAAGGATTACACCCAATCACTTTTAAAGGTCATCAGCCGCCACTGCCTATGGGCTACCTAGGGCCTACCTTAGGGTTGACGTATGTGTAATAAAAGGAGAGTTTAAGGCTTGGCAAAGGGTTTTAAATGCCAAGTTGAAGTGGTAGTAAACTGCACACACAGGCTCTGCAGTGGCAGGCCTGAGACATGTTTACAGGGCTACTGGTGTCAATGCCACAATCAGTGCTACACACCCTCTAGTAGCATTTAATTTGCAGGGGACTTACAAGCAAATTAAATATGCCAAACAGGTGTAAACCAATTGTACCATGGTTAGAGGAGATAGCACATGCACTTAAGCACTGGTCAGCAGTGCTAAACTGCTTAGAGTCCTAAAGCCAACAAATATAATGGAGCAGAAAGAGGAGAAGGAAGGCAAAATGTTTGGGTGACCCTTCAGAGAGGGCCATTTTCCAACAGTGTGCAAAAAATGATGGATTGGGATGTGGCCCGAGCGATTGCCAGTGGCAATAAATTCAAGCATTCAATCCATCTCCTTGTTGTGTTTGCATTTGCCCCCCTTAGTGTGCCGGGTATGCCCAGACGTGGGGCCCGGGCTCACTGTGCCACGGGAACCAAGCTATACCTGGCTGAAAAGACCTAATTTGGGCCAAACCGGTCCTAGGTTTCCTTGTGTTTGGGTTCAGGAAGGACCTGGCCTGGCAGTTTGGGCTGGACTGTTCCCATGAGGAGCAGGGCAAGACTGATTTGCATATGGGTGGGTCCAAACTGAGGTGGCATGGTGGGCAAAAATGAGGGATTGGGATGCGGCCTGAGCGATTGATAGTGGCTGAGATTAATTCAAACATTCTATCAATCACCTTATTGTGTTTGTTTTTTAATATAAAGTTGGGCCACAAGATGCCAAGTGGTTGATGTTAGGGAGTAATGAAGGGTTCAGGTTGCTGATGTCAGTGAGGGACAGAAAGTGCCAGGTGGCTGATACCTTTGGGCCAAAAGGTACTAGCAATGACGTCAGGGAGTAAAAGATGAAAGGTGGCTAATGTGAGAGGTCAGATGGTTAGTTGATAACTAATATTGTGGAAAAGGAATAAATATGCCAGATAGATTAAGCTGTAGCTGGAAGTGAGGGTGGCAAATGTCATGGAAGAAGGTGTGGGATAGTTAATGTCAGGGGACAGTGAGATAGAAGGTTCAAGTTAACTGATGTCAGGGATACGGTGCTGAGCAGCTTATGCCAGGTTGGGAACCCCCACCTCTCTCTCTGCCTGAGTACCTGTTGGACTTGGCCATTTTTGCAGGGTCATCCCAGAACTTTTTGCCTTCCTCCTGTATTTGTTCTGACCTGTTGTTGTTGGTTTTATGACTCTGGGCACTTTACAACTGCTGTTCAGTGTTAAAGTGCATGTGCTCTCTCTTGTAAAGATGGTAAGATTGGTCTACACCTGTTTGGCATATTTAATTTACCTGTAAGTCCCTTGTACAGTGGTATCCCATATACCCAGGCCCTGTAAATTAAATGCTATTAGTGGGCTTGCAGCGCAGCCTGCGCCACCCACTGAAGTGGCTTCTCAAACCTGTCCCAGGCCTCTGCAGCTGCAGGGCCTGCGTGCGCAGTTTACTGCCGCAGTAACGTGGCATGTAAAGTGGTTGCCATTTCTGAAACTCTCCTTTTACTACATATAACTCACCCCTAAGGTAGGCCCTAGCTAGCCCTATGGGCAGGGTGCTGTGTAGGGAAAAGGTAGGACATGTGCCTTAACTGTGTAGCATGTCCTGGTAGTGACAAACAGCCTATTTGGTTTCTCACTGATGTGAATCTGCCCTCTCATAGGTTTGCATTGGGAATTCCCTGATATGTGCTTCAGTGGTAATTTCTGATATGAGAGGGGTAGCGTGACCATGTTTGGTATGTTTGGAATAGTAGTGATAAATCCTGCTTATTGGTGAAAGCGGATTTGTCATTACTGTTTTAGAAATGCCACTTTTAGAAGTGGGAATTCCTGTGTACTTATGTGTCTTTCTGTATTGACTGTCTGGTTTTGAATGACAGGAGAGAGGGGATGTGCATTCACTCTAGACAGTCATAAGGGGGGGTTGAGGTGTGTCCTGCCTTTCCTGGGTGACTCAGCGCTAGGCTGAATAGACCTTGGCTGCATTTCGAGCAGCGGGTGGAGTTTCCCTTGCACCTGAATAGGCCTGGTCTGCATTTAGAATGGTGGGAGGAATTGCACCTGCACTTGAATAGGGCTGTGCCTGCCTTCTACAATGCTGTCTCCGGCTCCCTGCAGTGTGTCTGGGGCCAGGGCTTGAAATGTGAATGGGGGTGTTGTGCACTTCTAAACAGTGTTTGAACTGCCCACCAGAAAAAAGACTTTCTGACTATAAGTACAGGGGCTATGACCCCATGAAGTAAACACTGCGTGAATTTGTAACCAGACCTTGCTGGCTCTACAGACTGCATCTGGAAAGAGGAGAAGCTTATGCTGCCAGGAAAAACCGCCACTGGAACTTTGCCTTACTGTGCTGACCTGCTATAAGTACTGCCTCTTGTTTCCCTGCAAGGGCCTTTGTGTGCTGGCCTGTTGCCTGCTCCCTGCTGGTGTGCCCCAGTGATCTCCCAGGGCTGACTATCCTGCCCTGAGGTCCTCAGAAAACTTAGTGCGTGGTGAGCTCTTTATTTTTTCTGTGCGCTTTCCCTTACTATTGGGAAAGTTCTGGCGCATATGCTCTGTGTTACCAGAGCCTTGGTGTTGCACTCCTCGAACCCTCAAGGGAGAGGTGACCTTGCCATGGTGTGCAGAGTCCGAGGCGCTACGGAGATGCCCGTCCCAGCGCAGCCGCTTGTCTGTGAGACCAGCGCGAGTGAGATGGCAGCATTGCTGGGCAACCAGCGTGGCCGACCGGAGTTCCCAGCGTTCCCTAGCCACGCCCCCAGAAGCCCAAGAGGATGCTGCATCATTGGCGGCCCCTCGGGGGAGTCCCCAAGCCGAAGCGGAGCCGATGAAGACTTTGCTCTGTGTCTTGCCACTGGGGGCTTGGTGTTGCAAGAGGAGCCCCGCGTTAAGCAGAAGACATCTCATAGCTTCCACTGCAGCGAGCCCAGGGATGAGAGTAAGGACGGAGACTTAGCTCCATATCAGCCTAGCCCTGTGGGCTTGACCCGGGTTCTGCCAGTGGCCACCCACAGGCTTTCTTTCTTCTGTGCCCCGTCGAGGAAGGCAGAAGAGCCCGGGGGGGGGGGGGCGGAACCACGAGTTACCGGCAGCCCCAGCCGTTAAGTGGTAGGTGGGAGACCCAGCGTAGGCTCCCTACTGACATTGGCATTGCGGGGGAGAGCCCCCGAGATGGCTCCTCTTGTGTTGTGTTGTCGTGTAGCTCCTATAGTACCCCTGCAGCACCTGCGCGTTTGGATAACATATACTGCGGGCTTGGTGGCAGACTGACTCTGTACACCCCCACCGTATATGTTAGCCTAGTTTTGCATTAGCTAGCTCACAGTGCCACTAGTGTCTCCTCTTATCGGGGAGAGATTAGTTTCTGGCAACCTTAGAACATGACAACCCTGATTCGCTCAGAATCATGGAAACAATGTACTACCTTTCGCTCAGTCATTCGTGCTCACTTACTCGGTTTGTCTCAGAGAGTTACACAGAATAAACAGTCGGGCGTTTCAATAAGTATTTATTGAACAGTTGTTATTCTAGTGTAAAATATATGTGCTGCAGAGACCAGCAGGCAATAGCAGAGATATATTATCAGCAGTACGATAAAAGCAAAGGGATAGAACAGTTCTACCATATTGCGATAATCATGGATACATACATGAATATAAAAGCATTATGCAAAATGTGCGTACTCCTACGATGCCTACCTAGATGTACCTGTATGTACCTAGCATATGTGTGTAGGTCTTAGAAGCTAAGAGCCAAGAATCCTCCTAGGATTTAGTCGAACCCCCATACCTGAATAGAGAGTGTGGGACCCCGTCCTGGTCTCGAGTTGGACACCCCGTCCGGGTTGTGTCAGACCACTGTCAGCTTGAGCGACTGCATGCAGGAGCCTCAGCGTCTCTGGTCAGTGTGTCAGCATGGAAGTCTCGGTTCCCTCTGTTTTACCGGGGCAAGCTGTGGTGTATTTATACCCTAAAGAGTCTCGGTCCTCAGTATGGTTTGTATTGGACATGAGGAAGACGTCAGGGGTGAACTTTGTACATACATTATGCTGGTGGTGTATTCTTAGAAAGCCATGCATAATTAATGAGTACAGTGTGGGCCTGTGTTTGGAAGAACCCTGCTACATTCAAAACCACAGGATAGATAACGTTCAGCCCTCAGAGCTCGTTGTGTACTAGCTGGGACCAATGTAGGTGAAAGATCATGCCAATATAAGGAATCATACTATAATAGGACATGTACAGTTGTGACCATAATTGGGCATATGCGAATATGACCATAATTGGGCAAGTACGAATATGACCATATTAGGGTAAATATGAATGCGTCCATTTTAGGGCATGTATGAACGGATCTACATTAGGGCATCTATGCGGGGATATAACACCCACTCCACTTCCGAACTGGATAATAAATGACCATACTTAAAACTGGGCAATTTAAAAACAATATTTAAAAAGCAAGTAAAAACATGGTTCTAAAAAATCGTTAAAAATTTTTGGTGCTCAATAATAAAAAAATTTAAAAAAAATTCAAATTCAGCTTTTTCTAGTTGCCACTGAAAAGTCAATATCGTCTCTCTATAGAAGTTGTATTACCATAATCAGGAGAAGGCCATACTTTTCTCAAGCGAAAGTGTCAATGTAAGAAAATGTTCCAAATTTAGATTGTTTATTTTGAAACAAGTGAAGAAGCCGAATTCTTTCCCAGGACACGATGAGCCAATTCAAGATTACGCTTCCTGGCTGGGAAGCTCAATATTATCGGTGTCAGCTGCTGTAGATGACAAATCCAACACCTCACAGAGAACGTCAATCGCACATAGATGGAATGTAGTACTGCCAACAGTCGGTGCTGCGGCAGCTTGTGCGGCAGTTGTAACCTGGGTGCCTGTGGAGGAGTCACCTAAACCAGCAGGAGCGAACGGCACCTGTGGGTTCTCCAGGAATGCATTCATCAGAATCGGAAGCCGTTGAGGACAACGCAGGGCGTGGGCCTTTATTGGGTCCAGCATTGCATCAGTGTCCGGAGGCGCATCTGATCGAAGAGTTAGACAAAGATCCAACGTGCATTCTTCTCCGCAGAACAGGCATCGAAGCACAGGTAAGATGCAGTCTATCCAGACTGGTCTAAATGATAGAAACCAGGAGGCATTGATTTCTCGCAGGCAAGAAATGCCCAGAAGTTGTACCATGCGGTCACGGTATTTCCGCTCCAGGAGCGTGTTCACCATTCCCTCGGGAAGTGGGCCGTCCATTGCGTAGCAGCAATATTACAATCAGGATTCCTGCAATTAGTAACAGGATGAGCGGGAATCCTCCAAATACGCTTCCCAATACGGAGTGTATAAAATTTGGGATTACTCCGAGGACTGTCTGAAAGGTGCTTAACAGTCCTGACCCTCTGGTCTTAAATAGGTGTACAATTCCGCTCGTATCAGACATATTGAAGATACGTCCCACCATTTCTGCAAAATGAATGGGGCAGTTTGTACGTATGAGTGCCTGTATCTCAGTCGAGGTCCTTGCAACTTGAAGTTCATAGGTTTCTCGAGTGGAGGTTAAGGGCACGGGTTGCTGTAAAAGAATGGCTTTCAATCTGCTCAGAGTATCAAACTGTATAAAAGAAACATTCAGCGAAGGCCATAGCGGCGCCTCCCTGACTGCGTTCAGTGGTGGAAACAATACTTGCATACAGCAAGTAACCCTGGAGTTAACAGTTACTAGATATGCGACGCCCGGAAGCATCCCAGAACAACCTTGATCATTTAGCATTAAGTAACTCCCATTTGAGAGCAGCTGGAAAACCGGCGTGATCATGGCCGCTGGGGTCCCTGACATGTGACAAGATAAGTTCGCCACTGAACCATTGCAGGCTCCGTGTAGAGAAATATCCTGACACATGAGAGAACCGCTCAAAGCGGTCTTGCAGTTTGGACCACTCAGATACACTTCTCGATCCCCATTCCGGCATCGGTATCTATATGGTAACTCCCAAGTTTCCTTGATGTATCCCTTACCCATTTTTACATATTTGCCTGCCTGCCTTTGCTCAAGGCAATATTGGAACTGAAACGTAGTGACCGGCAGAGTGATTTGGCCATGAATTAGCCATTCTGTTGATGGTGATTCGGCTACAGTGAATGGTAACCTTTCCAGTCTCTCAATACGCAGCATTGTATATTTGGCTCTCCTTTGTGCCATTTCTGTCTGTTTATCAGTTAGATTGTATTCTGAAAACAGAGACGTGGTGTTTATAAAATGCCATGGCACATAGCCTGCACGCAAAGATTGCAGCGTCCAGCTTAACATCATAATAGAACGTAGCTGAGATTGCCCGTGTTGTATCAAGGCCAGATCTTGTTCTAATATGTCGATTGCCGAGGACACAATGTTGCCTAAGGAGTAAATCCTGGAGGTCAAAGTTGTTAACCCATTATCCACTACAGCTAATGCCTTTTCTAAGTTAATATGGTCTATTTCTCGTATTCTTTCTGCGGCCTCTTGTTGGGATATTTTCCAGTTTTCATTATAGTAGGCATAAAGGCCTGCATATATGAAACGCTTCTGACGTTGTTTATTGGGTCCTAGTAGAAACTCTCTAAGATCCATGCCAGGTGTGAGTAGGGTCAAGTGGTGCTTTACTTCTGTCAGTGTTGAGGTCTCTAGCCAATAAAGGCACAACTTCCCAACACTATACGATGTCACTACCCCTGGGTGTTGTCTTTGTACATAGCGTGGATCTGGCCTATGGATACTAAACCCTTTGGTTGTATTCATAAATCTCTGTTGACATTTGTTTGTGTCAATGGGCCAAACCAGCCATTCTGTCCAATCAGGATCTGATCTGTTGTACTGGAAAATGGCATCTAATCCTACCCCTTGTGTAGTTGAGTTCTGCTCCCCACCCATCTGCGATGGTGTCGGAAACCCCGGTGTGTTCATTTCCTTGCCTTTGGCTAATCCAAGACAGGATGTCTATTGCACAGTTTCATTCAGAAATAAAATCTGCTGCGGAATGATGCATGCTCTAAAAAGTGCTTCTATTCCCTGGACTTGCCAGTCCCTAGAACCCCAGATTGATTTGGAATCTATTGTATCTTTCCATAGATCGAAACCCTGTTTAGACAACTCGTTCAGAAAGGATGCAGAGTAAATATGTTTGGTGTTTGTTAACATAATTTTCTGAGCTGAATTTTTCTCCACTTTATAATAAAATGACTTCGGGTCGGATGTGTTAAACCCTGAGAAGTATGTGAATTTCTGTGCAAATGCTTGTGAACTACCTTTTGAGGTGTTGGGCAGTGTTCCCACTGGTGGTATTCAAATACATTTCTAGGTGTTATAGACTTGTGTAAGAAATGATCACCAAAATGTTGGTAACAGTACAATGTATCATAGTCTGAAGTTCCTTCTAACATTTCATTGTTCGGAAATGCTGCAGTTTTTTCTAAATCAGACATCATAGCATTTACAGTTTCAGTGTCCCAATCATCAGAAAATGTACTGGAGGTAATGAAATCACTCAAAGAAATTTTAAATACATGTTTTAGCTTTAAAAGTTCAGTCGGACCTAATATATCATAATCAATCTTGTCCCATACTATACCGTCCGGTATAGGAACTGCTGTAATGTTCACTGAAGACAAGTCTCTTGGTTCACGATGTGAAGACTGGTGTGGTTTTAAAATCAAGTTGACTCTTTGGGTTGTAGAGCTTGGTTGGAGGTATCGTCCATTAATAAGCATACTAAAAGTTATTATTAAACCTAGCCAGAAAATGAAAAATAAAATCCCAGTGATGTACCATAGTTCTATCCAAGGTGACACCAAGTGTCTTTCTAAAAAAGTTCAAAAAGTCACTGAGTTTCTGTTGGAGTGATTTTTTGGCTGGCGTCGTTTCCCTCTCGCTTGGATCTAGTGAAAATGTATCAAAGTTCATGAAATAGCCAGAAGCAGTTCGATCAATTGTTGGAATTGCATCGGGATTGGTTGAAATCGGATTTTGCTCTTGACGAGGCATGTTGACCTAGATGTCTGTATAAGGTCTTATTGCAACTTGGTTGTTAAGTTGATTTTCTTCTTGTTGAAGTGGAACTAGTTCCATAGCATTGTTGCTTAGTCCTTCATTCTGTACAGGTGGCTCTTCAAACGTGATGAGTCTTTCTGTTTGCACTTCTTGGATTGTAGCGAGAGGAGGGCGTCTGCTACTGTGGAGTCCACGAGGCCTACTGTTTAGTATCGGCCACATAGTGTGGTTTGATTAAGTCTATTGAGACGAATATTTTCTCCTTTTTTCCGGCAATAGGCGGCAGAAGTACAGTTCTTGTGCCGTGGATTGCAAGGACCGGTACAGGCTTTCTGTAGGATGGCCCAAATTCTTTTTTGTCAGCAATCTTCTCTCTGACTAGATCCCCGACTTTTGGGATCCAGACAGGTCTTGCCGTTATTGCCTTTACTTCCTCAGGGGCGGCCTGTTTCTGGAGCACGTTACTTTGTTGTGTCCTGGATTTGTTTAGATCCTGTAAAACAGCCAAACGATCATGGATATCAAATGGTTTTTCATCCGCCACTTTGCCTTCACAATCAAGATCAGGTACCCACATTCTTCTCCCAAATAGGACCTCGTAAGGAGTGACACCTCCTAGAGAGCTTCTTGGCTGATTATTGAGCGCGCGCTGTACCCCATAAAGGTGATCGACCCATCTACCGCCCTTGCCTAATACCCTAGCTGTTAAAGATTGCTTTAAGTCTCGGTTTTTCCTCTCCACAACAGAATTTCCCTCGGGATGAGTACGGAGAGGAGTACCGCAATGCTACGCCCATACCTTCCATGGCCTCTTTGTAAGCCCGAGAGCTAAACGCCGGACCACGGTCAGAATGTAACGTGCCAACTGCGTATGTGCCGATAAAGACTCGCAAATCTTTTATAACAGTTCGAGCATCAGCCGAGCGCTGAGGCCAAACCCATAGGAAACGTGAGCAGGAATCCACTGCAACCATGATATATTTATTGGACCCATCAGACTGTAGGGGTCCGCAGTGGTCCAAATACACACATGCAAGAGGTTTGTCTGATTTCAGAAATGGTGTCTGCGCCGGGCGTGTTACGGTGGAGCCTTTTATCTGCTGACAGATGTCGCATTTCAAGACATAGTCTTTAGTCTGCTTTGTTAACCCTGGCCACCAGTAGCGCTGTTTCAGCAAAGAAATAGTCGCTGTAACGCCTGTATGCGGAGAACCCAAACCCTCGTGTGCTGCTAGAATTAAGCCTAGCCTACGATCCATATTTGGTATTACTCTATCCCCCACTCCAGGAATCTGAGCATATGGAATGTTTTGTGCATCTAACTTGTAGGAGTACTTGAGTGGAAATTTTTTAGGTACTGCTGTGCTGCCTTTACGTGAAGCATTGACAGCTACCATTATGTCGCCGTCTACCCTCGTCTTTGAACGAGTAACTGCAGCTACGGCGGCTGTGCGAACAGCCCCCTTTGCGGCTTCATCAGCCAATGAATTCCCTTCAACGTGAACGCCATCACGCTGATGACTCAGTGTATGTATCACGTGAGCCCTTGGTAGTTCGTTTCTCAACTCCACTACCTGTTCCCATAGCATTTTATGCTTAATTGTGCCACCATTTGCATCTTTGAACCCGTTTTGTTCCCAATGATGTAGATATTCATTGTACGACTGTACACAGTAAAAGGAATCACACACAATAAGTGTGGGGAATTCGTGATCCGTATTTATAAGTGCCAGTATAAGTGCTTTGAGTTCTGCCACCTGAGCCGTGCAGTCTCCTAAAGATTGCGTTTTTGTACAGCCTGGATGGAACTTGCCATCGTGCATGCGACCTTTAACAATCGCACACGCTGCGCTGTAAGCTTGCTTACTCCCTGTGGCGGGTTGAGCAGAACCGTCAGTGTAAATAATGTATTCATACTGATCTAGAGGTAAGATTTCATTTGGCAGAGGATATTCTTGTTCGTATTGCAGGAATGCCTGTGTTTTTAAACTAGGATCAAATCTGTATTCAACATCCGTTGTAGTAAGAGAATTAGCCCACTGTATCCATCTCGGATGTAAGGCTTTCGCATTTGGAATGCTAGCTTTTGTAACAGCTTCTAAAGCTGGTACTGGGTCACAATAATTATGCGTTTTCCCTGAGCCAGAGCTCTTTCTCTTGCTACAGCGGTCTGCACTGCTGTCAGAATTTTTTCTGTTGAAGTGAAACGCATCTCTGCGTTTGTGTACAGGTGTGATTTGTATGCGATTGGTACTGTTTCGCCTTCATTAAAAGTTAAATAAGTGTACCCGCATTGACCCGCTATTACTCGGATCACTAAGTTCTGTGCGTTTACGCGTGTCTGTAAATGTTTAGAAGCTATCATGTCTTCCTGTAGGGAACGCAGGATATTTGTGTGTTCCTGTGACCATTGTCTAACTGAAAAGTCAGGTTATATTAAGTCGTAGAAAGGTTTTACTCTTTCTGCGTAATCCAAAATGTATGTTCGACCAAAATTTAGGAATCCCAGAATTGATTGTAAATCCTTTAATGATTTTGGAGGTTGGAGCAGCGCACACTTTTCTAAAAAGTTAGCTGCCAGGCTTTTTCCCTCACTTGACAGCTCGTATCCTAAAAATAGGACATTGAGGTGGGCAATTTTTGATTTTTTTAAATTAAATTTATAGCCCTCAGAGGCGAATCCCAAAATACTCACCCTGGTCAAGTGCCTTTTTAAGTCATCGTCCGTCAGATAAATATCATCCACATAGGACAATGCTTCTTCGTCCAAATTTTGGAGTAACTCTGTTACCCTTGCTGAAAACAACCCCGGGCTATTCTTATACCCTTGGGGGAGTCGGCAGAATTGCCGTTGAGACCCTAAAGCACTGAATGCGGTTAGATACCTGCTTCCAGGCGCTATATTTTGGCAGAAAAATCCATTTGAGATATCAAGTGTTGTTTTATATTTTTTCCGCACAATGTTATTCATTAATGCGGCACTGTGTGCATTTTGAACTGCAAATGTCTTTGTGCAAGTGTTTAAATGTCTGTAATCTAAAACTAGACGATATGTATTGTCAGGTTTGGCTACGGGGAACAAAGGATTGTTCATAGGTGAAGTGCAATTTTCTATCACCCCCTGATATTCAAGTTGGTCTAGAATCTCCCTGACTTGTTTTTTAGCTTCCTGCTTTATAGGGTATTGCCTTTGAGCATTTGGGGAAACTTTTAATGGGATCACGTGGTGGGTTGACTCCTCTTCCCAACCAGCATGATTTGTATACAATGCTGGAGCTAGGGCAACCGCCCACTCCTGCGCATATGCATGTTTTAGGTAAATGGGAACGAGGTCGGAAAAGGCTGGAAAAATTATCGTTTCTCCCCTAGGGCACTCCATGATGAATGCAGGCGGCCAGTCTTGTTCTACTAATAGAATGTCATAACCAGATGACACATTTTTCCAAAAGAGAGCTTTAACTTTCCTGGGCTTGTCCCCCTCCAGCCGGAGTTTTATCTCATGTAACTTATCTGGGACACTTACCCGAGTATCAGGTGTTTCCACCGTGATATACACACTCAACCCCGCTGTCACCAGAAATTCCTTCAGGTTCTGGCGAGCTATCGTTACTTCTGCCGCGCTGTCTAGCATCGTCAGAGCCCACTCCTCGTTCAGAAGCTGTGTCCTCAGAATTCTGGGCATGTCTGATCTTGAGACCTGCTACCTTCTTCTTTTTGAACTGAGGTTTTGATTTTTGTTTATCCTCTTTTTTAGGTGCGTAGTCCGCAGCGTGTTGCGTGTCTCTGGACTTTGTACGCTCCTTTGACCGTCCTTCCCTCTCAGAGTTTCGTGATGAACCCTGAAAGGAACGAGAGGAACGAGCATCAGCATCCTTATACCTGTCAGGTTTTTTAATATTATCCCTATTCCTGAGGTTATACCTTCTTTCAGAGGGCTCCTGTTGAGGAGACCTACCTCTGGATTGAGATCTGCTGTCTTTAGACTTTTGTTGTTTTTTATTTTCCCACTTCTTTTTAGAAGAAGTAGGTGTCTGCTTTGTAGTGTCCTTTTCAGGACTGCCTGCCAGTTGTGGTTTTAATGCTTTCCCTCCCAAACTGTCTCTGCCTAGTTCTGCAAATGCAGTTTCAATTATTTTGGGTAGTTCATGTTGTTGATCCTCTGGACCGAACTCCCTTAGGCGTTGGCGGATTGCCACAGAAGCTGCTTCCCCCTTAATGTTAGCTAGTATTATGGCTGATACCTGTTCAAAGTTGTTTAGCAACTTCATCCCTAAGTTAAGGGCAGGCTCTGCTCCGTACTCATTTTGTATCTGTTTCAATACGTCAGGTACTACTGCTAAGGACGGGATACCATGTGTTCTGGTATATATGGCAGCAAAGACTGAAGCCCAGGAGGCGCAGTCCTCTACTTGTGGTGTGAGACCCATGGGCAAGCAGATTGTTAGAATTCTGTGTTTATCACAGGTGGTAGTTTTCGGGAATACTGCCTCAAGCTGAGTTATTTTCTGAGCTATCCAGAATGGGATTTGTTCACGTTTTGCTGGCATTTTGCCCATTATCGCGTGTAATGTTTGTGGAGTTATTTTATTAACTGTACCTTGGACTGGAGTGTCTTGTGCTGCAACTGGTGCAGGCTGAACTGTTAAAGTCCTCATCACAAATTGTGTGAGGTTTCTGTAGATTTTAATCAAATCTCTGTGTTGTACGAGTAAGTCTGGCTGTGGCATTGTGTTAATGTCAGGATGCGGTGTGTATGCCACTAATATGGGCCATGTGGCTCCTGCTCCTCCGAGCGGGCCTAATCTTGCTCTTCCTCGTACGTGGGGTAGGGCACCTTTAAACCAGTAATTATGCTCCTGGTAAGTGAGCGGAATCTCTAACTCCTCGAAAGGAATATAGTCCTCTGGTGTTTCATCTCTTAAGTAGTAGTGAAATACATCTGTAATTGCATTCGCTGCTGGGAATGTAACCCATGAATAGAACACCTCTGTTTTATTGGATTCGTGTGCCTCGATCACGAACACCACTTTACCACCCCTGGCTCTTAAGCCATGTTCTAGAAGTTTTATGGTGATTGCCCTTCTCAAATTTGGTGCAATTTGTATTGCATCTTCAGGGTCATCTTCTCCTAAACCGAAGAGGTCTGTTTCAACTCTCCTTGTTTCTTCTGCTTTTTCAACCATTTTTGAAGTGAAAGAAGGGTGTTTAAGGATTTTTAAGATAAGGTGTAAATGCACAATTTGTAGGAACTATATGTCCTTCAAGCTTGAGTAACCAACAGCCAATAAATAGTTTTCTCGTACTACTTAGCTGCGGCGGATTTTGTGCCCACCCACTCCAGACGTCTCTGGGGTTTTGTGAGTAGGTTCTCTGAGAATAGCACGACTGAACTACTCAGCTTCTACTGTTAAATAAGTACCAAGCCAACGTTGGTGTCGCCATGTCGTGTAGCTCCTATAGTACCCCTGCAGGACCTGCGCGTTTGGATAACATATACTGCGGGCTTGGTGGCAGACTGACTCTGTACACCCCCACCGTATATGTTAGCCTAGTTTTGCATTAGCTAGCTCGCAGTGCCACTAGTGTCTCCTCTTATTGGGGAGAGATTAGTTTCTGGCAACCTTAGAACATGACAACCCTGATTCCCTCAGAATCGTGGAAACAATGAACTACCTTTCGCTCAGTCATTCGTGCTCACTTACTCGGTTTGTCTCAGAGAGTTACACAGAATAAACAGTCGGGCGTTTCAATAAGTATTTATTGAACAGTTGTTATTCTAGTGTAAAATATATGTGCTGCAGAGACCAGCAGGCAATAGCAGAGATATATTATCAGCAGTACGATAAAAGCAAAGGGATAGAACAGTTCTACCATATTGCGATAATCATGGATACATAAATGAATATAAAAGCATTATGCAAAATGTGCGTACTCTACGATGCCTACCTAGATGTACCTGTATGTACCTAGCATATGTGTGTAGGTCTTAGAAGCTAAGAGCCAAGAATCCTCCTAGGATTTAGTCGAACCCCCATACCTGAAAAGAGAGAGTGTGGGACCCCGTCCTGGTCTCGAGTTGGACACCCCGTCCGGGTTGTGTCAGACCACTGTCAGCTTGAGCGACTGCATGCAAGAGCCTCAGCGTCTCTGGTCAGTGTGTCAGCATGGAAGTCTCGGTTCCCTCTGTTTTACCGGGGCAAGCTGTGGTGTATTTATACCCTAAAGAGTCTCGGTCCTCAGTATGGTTTGTATTGGACATGAGGAAGACGTCAGGGGTGAACTTTGTACATACATTATGCTGGTGGTGTATTCTTAGAAAGCCATGCATAATTAATGAGTACAGTGTGGGCCTGTGTTTGGAAGAACCCTGCTACATTCAAAACCACAGGATAGATAACGTTCAGCCTTCAGAGCTCGTTGTGTACTAGCTGGGACCAATGTAGGTGAAAGATCATGCCTATATAAGGAATCATACTATAATAGGACATGTACAGTTGTGACCATAATTGGGCATATGCGAATATGACCATAATTGGGCAAGTACGAATATGACCATATTAGGGTAAATATGAATGCGTCCATTTTAGGGCATGTATGAACGGATCTACATTAGGGCATCTATGCGGGATATAACAGTGTGAGGAACGGGCCGCACTGTTGTTTTCTGGTCACAAGTGGCCATTTTTAGATCCCACCAGGTGTTTTCACAGCACCGGGATAATTCCTGCATTCCCTGGTGTAGGCGGGCAGGTGGCCCAGAAGCCCACCAGGAAGGGAACTGAGTTACTGCATAACCTGTAGTAGGAGCGCAGGGGCTGCTCTTAGTGTTGTGGTAACCCATGTGTAAGACCTAGCTTTTTCAGCGGGTTTATCCCCAGACGTTTTGCTTTTTGGCCTCCTGTTTCTGACCCTGTTTTTGTTGGTTTTAGGACTCTGGGCACTTTACCACTGCTGGTCGGTGCTAAAGTGCATATGCTCTCTGTGTAAATTGTGAATATGGATTGGTGTTTCCATGATTGGCTTGTTTGACTTACTACTAAGTCCCTAGTACCGTGCACTGTGTGTGCCTAGGGCCTGTAAGTCAAATGCTGCTAGTGGGCTTGCAGCACTGGTTGTGCCACCCACACAAACAGTCCTGCAAAATGTTTTCAGACCTGCCACTGAAGTGTCTGTGCGCAGTTTGGTACTACCATGTCGACCTGGCAAGTGTACCCACATGCCAGGCCCTAACCTTCCCTTTTCTGACATGTGAGTCACCCCTAATGTAGGCCCAAGTTACCCCTGTGGGCAGGGTGCAGTGTCTGTGAAAGGTAGGACATGTTTTGATGAGTGTATCATGTCCTGATAGTGAACTACAGGGAATTTCGCTTTTTACTATTGAAAGGCTATCTGTCCCATAGGATAGAATGGGAGTTTATTTATAACATCTTCTAAATATAACTTTCCATTGGGACAGGATAGGAAGAAATCGCCGCACACCAAATCCTGTGCACCGATCTCCGAAGTCTGAGATCACTGCACCGATTCCGACGCAGGCTCTGCTGTGCAGCTGCAAAAACCAATGCATCATGGGACCGCAGCTGGAGAGACCAATGCAGCGTTGTTGCCGCCGCCATATCGAGAACCGATGCATCCCCGATCGTCACGCATCACACCGGGGCGCCAAGTCTACAAGAACGCCGGGGCCGCAGTAAGAAACCGATGCATCACCTCCCTGCACAGTAAGAAACCGACGCATCACCTCCCCCTTCAGTAAGGAACCAGCGCATCACCGCCCCTGCGTGGCAGTAAGGCAACGACGCATCACCTCCCCTGGAGTAAGGAATGGACACATCACCTTCCCTGTGGCTGTTTTTGTTTTAGATTGTGATGCATCCAAGGTACTTTGTGTTGAAAGTGTTGCATCTATAATTTGCTATGGACAGAACTGTTTCTACCTTTTAAAAGTCATATTTTGATTACTGTATTGGGGATTTTTGTCGTTTTGGTATTGTTTGGTTTAGATAAAGATTAATTATTTTTCTAAACTGGTGTGGTGTCCATTTGTAGTGTTTTTACTGTATTAATGTATGTGTGCACAAATGCTTTACACACTGCTTCTGAGATAAGCCTGTCTGCTCGTGCCAAGCTACCAAGGGGGTGAGCAGGGTTTATTTTAGAAGTGTACCCCCTTACCCTGACTAGGAAGAAGGGTCCCTACTTGGACAAAGGTGCAAACCGTTGCCAACTAGAGACCCCAATTTCTAAGATTGGTGGTCAGCAGTGAGGATCTGGACTTGCATTTGTGCCTTACATACAGTGATTGGTGTATACTACTAGTATATTGCAGACCATTATGCAACCACATACTATTTTTCCCTGTTTCCATTTGGAATTTGGTTGTTGGAATTCTAGTTAGTTGTTGCACCTGTGGGGCTTTGTCAAAATGGAAATTAACTTTTGGCACCTGCACAGCTACAAGATGAGGGAACTGAAAGTATTTTGCAAGGAAAGGGGGCTACCTGTGAAGAGGAGATCCACAAGGCAGGATCTTGAGGCAGCCCTGCACAGCTATGAGGTGCTACGCTGGGAGGCAATACTATCAGATGACTCTGAGGAGGAATCTGAGTGGGAGGATCCCCAGCCAGAACACCAAGAGGGCAGTGGCCCTGAGGAGGAAATACTATGGGAAAGATTGGCTCGCGAGGAGAGGAATCGGATTCTTGCTCGTGACTGGAGGCTGAGGCAGCTAGACCTGGAGTGCAAGGAGCTAGCGCAAGCCTTAGCTGTAAAAGAAATGTGTGTAGCTCAGGAAGTGAGCTTGGCTGGGCTGGAGGTGGAGTCCAGCTCAGATGGTGGCAGGAAAAAGGTGTTATCTAGAGCTGAGGGAGAAGTACGCACACTCAGAGATGTGGCGCCTGTCTTGAAGGAGGGGGTTGACATACACTAGAGGGTTCAGGTTTATGAGGTAGCCCCAGTGGTGCGCAGTGTCTCTGAAGTAGATTGGGGAACTGGCGCTGGGGATCATATTCCTAATATTGGGAGGGACAATCTACAGACTCTAGATGAGAGGTACAGGGAGAGGGGTTCCCCCATGGTAGAAGTCCTGGTATGTGAGTGTGGAGACCGTCCAGAAGAGTGTGGGTTGAGTGAAAGAGACAGTCAGACACTGTCTTGCCAATCTCAGGAGAGTGATGTGGGGTACTTGTGCGAGGCACTGGATGATAAGGCTAAGAGTAGCTTGGTTAACACCTGTGTGGGGCTGTGTGACTAAATTGTTGGAGAGCATATTTTGAGTACCTGTTTTCCAGAGCTATGCCAACACCTGGTCGAGTGTGAGTTCTGTGACCCCAGGGAACTCACTCCGGAGGCAGATCTTTTGGTGGATTCCAGAGGGTCTGAAGAAGCATCTGGGGGTGATCCTAAAGGAGGTGGCTCAGGTTTTCCCCAACCAAGTGAGGTAGGGGAGGGTTGTGGTGGCCCAGATAGGTCCCAGAGTAGTGGGAGGGGTATAGGGTCCCATGTCCTGTCTCAGAGAAGAAGGAATGGGAGTGGGCTGTGTCCTGAGGTACCCGAAACCCAGTCTCAATGCCTGGTTGGCTCCATGAGGGACCAACAGGAGGGGGGCCTGGTCTGTACCGGGAGGCCATTCCCTGAGAGGGATCCCAAGGTGTCAGGTGAGCTGGGGGGGCGGCTGTTACAAGCGTCCCACCAGTTCTGGTGTCTGGTAGCACCTCTCAAGTGGGGAGGGTGCATGAGTCCAGAGAGAGGGGTGAGGGGGGGATGCAGTCATTAGTGGAAGGACCAGTGGGTCAGGGGTTGCCAGCTCTGAGGTCATAGCACCACAGGACTGCCCTTGGTGAGGCCACTTCTGGCCTGGGGGTCTTCATGCTCTGTCAGGTGGACAGGAGGCTGGAGACCTGCACCAGGCAGACTTTTGCACAACTCATGAGGAGTGTGTTTCCTTTGGGGGTGGTTTGTGTACTCCCCCAGAAGTCCTGGGTTGCCAGGCACAGGTCCAACCTCATGGTGCAGACCCTAGGTTGGAGGGCCAGGTTCAGGGTGTCCCCCTGACCTGGAGGAAGGGGAGGCTGCTAACAGTGCCCCTACCGGTTTGTCTTCTGGGGGCACCGCTCCAAGTGGGAGGGTGCAGGGCCTAAGTGGGAGGGGCGGGGAGAGGGCAGCCTCACCCCTGACCCCTGCCCAGCCTAAGGGTACTGACCCTAGGCTGGGATTAAAGTTGCAGGATAGCACCCCTGAACTGGTGGGCGAATTGTGCAGGACACCTACCACAGGTGTCGTGACAATTCTGGAAGGGGTTACCGCTCCAGGTGGGAGGGTGCAGAGCCCCAGGGAGGTGGACCGGGCATGGGAAAGCCCACCACAGTCTCCTGTCCAGCCGCTGGGTAGAGACCCTGGGCTGGTGGGTCAGTGTCAGGATGTCATCCATGACCTGACAGGAGGGAGAGTGGACAAAGGGTGCCAGGCACCTGGGGCTACCGCCCCCCACTCTCTGACACCACAAGGGCTAGAGAACCATGAAAGGCCTGGGGCCTGGGTCTCATCACTGACAACTGTCCGCTGCCACTGTGGCTTCCTGTCCTGGTGGGCAGAGTTGCCCCTGGGGGGGGCAGGAGTCACACCCCTGGGGTGAACTGGGCCACACCACTGTGTTGGCAATGTGGGTACTGTCTGCCTTTGGTACACATCTGTGAGCAAGGTAAGTTTAGGCGCTGCATAGATGGGGTCCACAGGTGAGAAGGAGGATTCCCCATGGGTTAGCTTAGTGTGCCCTGAGAGTATGGACAGAGGGATCCAACTGGGTTCAGCAAGGTGCAGAACCAGAACATGTCCCCACTGTTGTGGGCCAGATCTAGGTTCTCACGCCTCAAGCAGAGAAGTCCATCAAGGAATTGATTAGTCTACCCTGGCTTTAGGCTGGAAGGGGGTTGTGTTAGACTTGGCTTTTTCAGCGGGTTTAACCCCAGACTTTTTGCTTTTTGGCCTCCTGTTTTTGTTGGTTTTAGGACTCTGGGCACTTTACCACTGCTGATTACTACTAAAGTGCATATGCTCTCTGTGTGAATTGTGAATATGGATTGGTGTTTCAATGATTGGCTTGTTTGACTTAAGTCCCTAGTACCGTGCACTGTGTGTGCCCAGGGCCTGTAAGTCAAATGCTGCTAGTGGGCTTGCAGCACTGATTGTAGACGGATTGTGCCACCCACACAAGCAGCCCAGCAAAAGGTTCTCAGACCTGCCACTCCAGTGTCTGTGCGCAGTTTGGTACTGCCATGTGGACCTGGCAAGTGCACCCACTTACCAGGTCCTAACCTTACCTTTTCTGACATGTGAGTCACCCCTAAGGTAGGCCCAAGGTGCCCCTGTGGGCAGGGTGCAGTGTCTGTGAAAGGTAGGACATGTTTTGATGTGTGTAACATGTTCTGATAGTGAACTACAGGGAATTTCGTTTTCACTATTAAAAGGCTATCTGTCCCATAGGATAGAATGGGAGTTTTTTTTATAACATCTTATAAATATAATTTTCCATTGGGACAAGATGGGAAGGTAAAGTTTAGTATGCCTGAACTCAGAATATAAAGATGCATCTAATAGTAAGGATGATTTTTACATTCTGTGATTGAAAATACCACTTTTAGAAAGTGGGTATTTTCTTGCTTAGCCATCCTGTGTGCCTCTGCTGTTTTGTGAACTGGCTGTCTGGCTTTGAAGTGACAGGGGCTGGGGATGTGCATCCACTGTAGACAGCCACTGGGGGGTTGAGGTGTGTCCCGCCTTTCCTGGATGAGTCAGGGCTGGGCTGAGTAGACCTGTGCTGCATTTAGAGTAGGGGGAGGAGGGTTTCTTTCACCTGAATGGGCCTGGTCGGCCTTACACAATGCTGTCTCCACCTCCTGCCAGGAAGCTCCACCAGAGAGGACAGAACTGGTTTTGGCTGAGCACAGAGCCTCTCTGCTACCAGGTAACAAAGAGAAAATGGGAGGGGGCGGAACTAGCCACGCCTCAAGATGGCCGCTTTCTGAGCGAGCTCCTTCGGTCGCTCGAACAGCCTACACTTATCCTACATCACCGATCTGTGGAATTTGACTGCAAACGCCAATAAACGCACCGGAAGCCTGAGGCACCCTGGGAAGCCCGGTATTATCACCTACAACGAGTCAGAATTGCAATAAACGGCCCGCGACCACGCAGCCGGGACGCTGCTTGAGGGGTGCGCAAAACGGGAGCCAGCCGGCTCGAGCCCCATCCTGCTGAAGTTGGACGTGCGCGCGAGGCCCTGGAGAGGCTTCTGGTCTGCGCAGGTCGAAATCGCTGCCAAAAGTCGCTGTTGTCGCCAGGGCTGTGGACCCGGGCGGTGCTGGGCTGGCTCGGTGCGGGCTCCGAAGACATCTGACGGCGGGAGCCACCCGGCCCCAGAGACATCGACGTGACGAGGTGAGAGCGGCCTAGTGTGTGACCCGCGACTGTTGTGGGGACCGAGAGGCTTGGTCGCTGCGGATCGCGCAAGCAGAAAAAAAACATAAAATCTGACCTGCGGCAGTCCAGCACTACAAGCGGTGAGCTGCCCTGTTAAATACACATAAGCTCCTTGGTGCTGGGGACGATATAGCTACACTCCTCTGCCCGCGCTGGGAGAGCGCTGGAGCCGCTTAGGGACGCAGCCGGGGTGGGTCATGACTACCCCCGAGGACACCGAGGAGCGTCAGCGGTGTACACGAGTCACCAAAAAAGGGTGCTCCGGTGTGACAACATCCGTCAAAGCTAAGCGCTACCCACTCTGAGAGCAGGCCAAGTTACAATTGGGGAATGAAGGCAGGCCGCTGACCGAGGCGTGTTGGCTGTCCGCACCGGGCCCTCCACAGGGTGAAGGACGGAAATAATAAGGTGAGACCGTCCGTCAACAGCAGTAATTGACTTGGGATTCTTCGCCGAGGAACCGCAGATTAAATGGTGGCTAACATATGGCGAAGTAATCGGGTCTCCCAAGCGCGTGGCGCTCACCAACGTTGATACTGTGCAACCCGGGATACCGCCCACGCGGATTGCCTACATTGCATGGACGGGGCTGCGGCTTCACTACTGCGACTCCACTGAACGCGTGCTCCATGGTCGGAATCTGAAGTGAGGTAGCAGGACCCAACGCGCTTATTGCGAGGTAACCTTGGCCCTTTATCTCCAAGAACCACGTGAGCCGCATCTCCTACACAGCGAACTCGTATGTAGAACACACTGACCCACATCACTACCGCAAAGTCGGGCCTCCGAGGTGAGACGGGCCGGCACGCTGGTTTCTGTGACCGCTCGCCTCCGCCATGAGTGCAGCGGTGGCGATTCTCGGCGAACATAGTGTGGTGAGATATTTCCCTGCGAGGCTGATACGATCCTCCGATCAGTCCCCTAGCAAGCGTCATGGGCAAACCGGACAAGACACAACCAAAGATTCATTTTGAACACCCCAAAAAGATGACTGACACACGCACGGATGACCAGCAGCCGGCTGCACTTGGCACAACAGCTGTGGGCACTGAAATCGGAGGGAAACTTCGTGCTATGTTCACTACCATACAGGCCTCCCTTACTAACATTGATGGTAAGATAGATGCGCTGACATATAGGGTGGATCGTATGTCTGATCGCCTAGACAAACATGCAGAGAAAATAGACATGGCAGAACGACGGATATCAGATGTTGAAGATGCCCAACAACAACTGGTGGCCCAACAAGGAAAAATGGACAAAATCCTGACAACATTGGCCATGAAGTCCGAGGATCTAGAAGCGCGCTCCCGCCGAAATAACCTGCGCCTCATGGGCGTAGCAGAGTCAACCCCCACGGGCAATATGGAACGGTACATCGAAACCCTACTGACCACCCTTCTGGGCAGAGACACATTCTCTGAAGTGTTTATCATAGAATGGGCACATAGATCCTTAGCCCCCCCGCCCGGGACAGGCCGCGGCCGATCATTGCGAGAGTGTTAAACTATAGGGACCGAGACGCAGCACTCCATAAGGCCCGCGAGCTGGGGCAACTGAACCATGATGGAATGGAGATATCCATATATCCTGATTTCACGCCACAGGTCCAGGAGGCCCGAAAGAAATTCTTGGAGGTAAAAAAGAAACTCAGAGACCAAAATATCCAATATGCGATGATATATCCGGCCCGGCTGAGAATCACTGTTGCAGGCAAGACGGCGATTTACAATGATCCTAAAGAGGTGCTCCAGTACTTGAAAAAGAAAGGCTCCCAGACCCCGAGGAGGAAATCACCCAGAGGCGGACCAGAAGATCAAGAACGAATGTCAGATGTTGATGAATGAGACTCTGCTTATCCTACGAATGCTGAGTACCATGACTGCGATAGCATACCTGCATATGACAGCGAGACAAGGACTCAGATAAGTGACATTGCATTGATAGTATATGAGACTGCCTGAGCCTGAAGTACAAAACGATATTATTACAGACTATATGTGCTTTAAGGTTGAATATAAACTATAATGTGTTAAGGAGCACACAAAGCTAATGTGTATTCTGCAGGTTCTGATGTACAACGCTGCTTTATTGTAGCGACCCCCTGTGTGGTATCCCACCAGGGTTCACGGCTGGCAGCTCACGCCCACATGTGTGCACCACACCAAATTTTTTTTCATATGGGCAACAAGTTGGGGAGGGAGGGGGGTAGGGGCAGTTTTCCTTGGGAATGTCTTCACCAGGATTGGGATGGGAGGGGGGAGGGGAAGGGGGAATTTAAAGGAAAAGGTCAGTTCTGTAGCAGTGAAGTTACTAGGTAAATATGTACAGAGGTACTACAACGCTTACAAATTCATACATGTACCCTAATACACAATGAGCACTGAGACCCGAGCCACCAGAACCCTAACACTCCTGACATGGAACGTAAGAGGCCTGAAAAACCCGCAGAAAATACGCAAAGTTTTTGCTTATCTAGACAGACATAAAATAGATGTCGCATGTATTCAGGAAACCCACCTCACGGGTTCGATGGAGTGCCATATTGGCAGGAGATGGGCAACATACCGTATCGCTTTTTCATATTTCCTATGCTAGGGGAGTATTGCTTCTCATTAAACGGGGTACGCTGTTTACTCTGCTTAACTCGACCACTGACGATCAGGGGAGGTATATAATTATCCAAGGCAACTTTGGGGGGACGGCCTTGACTTTAGTAAATACGTATGGGCTGAACATAGACGATCCGTCTTTTTTCGCACAGATATGGGCCAAATTACGCACCTTACCACCAACGGCGATACTCTGGGGAGGGGACTTCAATACTTGCATGGACCCCTTAATGGATAGATCCACCTGCAATGACACTTATGGGAAACAAGCAGCTAAGGTGCTTAAAGATGGTATTGAGGAATTTGAAATGGTAGATATCTGGCGCATGAGACACCAAAGTCATAGAGAAGGCACATGCATATCCACTACACATAACACATGGTCTAGAATAGACTTTTGGATAGCCACGAACGACATTAGTGCGTGGACAACATCGATAGAACATTTGCCGAAAACTCCATCGGACCATGCTCCAGTTCGTCTGGAACTAGCACTACCCACGCATACCCACAGTGCACTACTGGACCAGGTGTTTCGGACGGAATTGAGGCAGGCCATAACTGATTATTTTGAATGTAATGAAGGATCAGTAGACAGCGCTAAAACACTGTGGGAAGCCTTCAAAGTAACAATCCGGGGCATCTGCATAGGTAAACATGTAGGTATCCTGAAAGATATTCAACAACAATTATTCAAGACAGAAAAAGACATACAACAAGTGGAAACAGAATACATGCGTACAATGTGCCCTGGGATATTGGCAGATATCAAGACTAAATTAGAGACATATCAAGGCTTCGCGGAAAGCGAGGTGAAATACCTATCACGCAAGTACACGGCCCGCAATTACGGCAAAGGAGGACGCCCAGGTCGTGCATTATCTAGCAGAATACGCCAGACACGTACCATGTCCCATATCACGCAAATTAATGATGCGCAGGGCGCCCCCCACTTTGACACCCGATCTATCCTTCGCTGCTTTTCAGATTAATACTCACAGCTATACTCCACATACAAGTGCTTACTCCCATCTGAGATCAACCAGTATCTAGATGAAATTGCACTAGCATGGCTGTCCGATGACCACCGTGAGTTTTTTTGTCATCCAATTACAGAGGATGAGATACGAGAAGCCATCAACTCTCTCCCAAATAATAAGGCTCCTGGAATTGACGGACTGCCTGGGGACTTTTACATAGAATATAAGGATCTTTTAATCCCTCACCTGGCAGCCATGTATGATGAAGCATATGAGGACGGGATACTACCACCCTCGCTAAGAGAAGCGCTATTGGTCACGCTGCTTAAACCAGATAAAGATCCCACAAAATGTGAGTCCTATCGCCCCCTATCATTGATAAATATCGATGCCAAAATATTGGCTAAGATCATAGCTTTGAGGTTACAACCGTTAATGCGCAACTTGGTTCTACAGGACCAATCAGGTTTCATACCAAATCGGTCAACTACACAAAACATACGGTCCATATTCACAATGTTCCATCATTTGCACCCGGATCTGCCTGCGGCTGCGGCCCTATTGGACGCAGTGAAGGCATTTGATTCGGTGGAATGGCAGTTTTTGTTTGCTGTACTAACTAGGATGGGGTTCCCTGAACCGTTCCTACGCTGGATAACGCTGTTATACACGGACCCTTGTGCCCGGATCAGAGTAAACGGCAACACATCAGATCCAATCAACATCTGCAAAGGGACAAGGCAGGGTTGCCCGCTCTCCCCATTACTATTTACATTAGCACTAGAACCTCTGGCCTGTATGATTAGACAGAGACATGCGGACACAGCACTGCAGTTCCATCTCCGACCAGTCAGCATATCTTTATATGCAGACGACATGGTCCTATATGTGCGCCATCCAGCAGATAACTTAAATAAACTTATCAGAGAATACATCAGATTCGAATACTATGCAGGTCTCAGCATCAACTGGACTAAGTCTGTATTGATCCCACTCACCCCCGCTACGTCACAACCTCAGATAGATTATCCCCTCCAATGGCAGATGGAACCCGTGAAATATCTGGGAGTATGGCTTCACAGAGACCCGGAGGTGGTACTCCGTGAAAATTACGGTAGAGCACTAACTAAATTGGACGAACAAATAGATAGGTGGATCAGGTTACCTCTGTCGTTGGCTGATAGGATAGCAATACAGAAAATGATAATACTCCCTAGATTTCTTTACCTATTCACGAATGTACCGGTGAGGCCTACCCAACACACTACGCACTGCTATGCTACGCTTGACGTGGGCGGGTAAGCAAGCCCGGGTGGGATGGGCAGCATTGACCAGACCGTATGCACAGGGCGGATTTGGAGCCCCAGACCTACAACTTTATTATTATTGTGCACAAGCACAACATGCACACTACTGGTTACATCCACACGCCCATATCCCGCATATAGCAGTGGAATATGACAGTGTCAGCCCGACCCCCTTGATCACTTATATATCGGAACCCAGACGGATCACTCCGAGAGCTGAAATAAATCCAGTTTGCTGCACGTCAATGGCATGGCATATGCTAGCTAAGAGAGCACATAAGTTACCTACGTATGCACCGGCACTACCCTTGAATAATCACCCACGGATAACTGTGACTCAGGAAAAGACACTATTAGATGAAATGGGACTCCACACCATGGGTTGTATGTTCCCACACGGCCAATTTATACCACAAACAGACCCCTCCTTGAGTGTACATCGTACCCCCTTAAAGATATTTGCATACCTAAGGCTAAGATTGGCAGTGAAGGAACTATATCCCACATTCCTGGGCGAGCCACAGACACATAATGCACTTCAGATACTATTGACATCACCAACACGTCAACGTCTAGTAACATCCCTCTACAATGCAGCTCAACGTGAACAATTCAGGGAACGGGCCAAAGCTCTGGATAGATGGGAACTCACACTTGGTTATACTATCGCCAAAGAGGACTGGGAATACAGCTGTACACAACTGCAATTACTCACGTCAAATTGTAATTTGCGCATCATCCATTTTAAAATTATATACCAGGTATACTATACACCGAAGCAATTACATGGTTATGGTCTGAGAACAGATGATCGATGTCATAGATGCGGCGCCCACTGTGCAGATTTTCTGCACATGGCATGGGCGTGCCCGCGACTCCAGCACTACTGGGAAGAAGTAACAAATATCCTTACTACTATGCTAGCCGAACAGATACCTAACACACCCCTAGTCAACCTACTGGGAATATATAAAATCAAGCAGGCTAGACGACGAAAATTCCTGGCTGTGGCGCTATTACTGGCCAAACGGCACATAGCTCTACGCTGGGGTAGAAAATGGCCACCACGGAGTAAAGACTGGCTCACAGATATAAATAAATAAAATAAAAAAAATTAAAAAAATAGGTATGACCTACTGTAGGGAGAAGTTAGACACATACGCCAAAGAAATACCGCAGGCCTCCAGACCAAAAGATTTCTGGGACCCACTGGTACAATACCTACAGTCACTACAAACGGACGACTAAACGCATAACTGGATATGTTAATCGCACCTCAATCGTACTGAGGCTCACATTAATATGTTATTCATGAATGTGTGCTAGAAAGGTGGGAGTTATGGAAGGGGAATACACCGACAAGAAGATATGAGCAAATACATCTATTGAACTGTGATTGTATAGTGTATATGGGGATATGCAAAGGGTAATCTCAACAGCTTAATGTAAGTTTGATTGTAACTGTTGAAAAGTGATTGTATTTATCTCATGGATCTCTGTATGCTATGACTGACCGCAAATAAATAAAAAACAAAGAGAAAATGGACTATAAATATTGGGGCCCAGACCCCTGAACTTTAGATTACTTCTGGAATTCAAGAGGAACCTCTGCCAAGGAGAAGAGCTGAGAAAACTGAAGGAGAAGTACTGCCCCTTTGCTGTGTGCTGTCTGAGGTTGGCCTGCAGTGGCAATTTCTGCCAAGGAGAGGATAAAGGCTTTGCTGTGTGCTGTGTTTCCTGCCTGATGAAGATCTCCAGGGGCTTGAAGTAGAGCTTGCCTCCTGTTTTGAAGTCTCAGGGATACAAAGACTTCACCACCAGCTCCCCTGAACTTCCTTGCTGGGAGTTCTGACCTGCCAAGAGGTGCATGTTGCTGAGCTGGGCCACTGGAGGTTGTTCCTGCTGTTGGGAGCTGGAAAATAAACGCAACTTCAAGAAGCGCAACGCATCCGCACCTGTTTCCAACGCATCGTTGAAGAAACAGATGCAGCACCTGCCCGCGGTTGGAGAAATCGGCGCATGCCGAATCCCGTGCACCAGTCTCTGAAGTCCGAGATCACTGCACCGATTCCGACACAGGCCCTGCAGTGCGGCTGCAAGAACCAACTCATCTTGGGACCGTGCAGGAGAGACCAATGCAGCGCTGTTGCCGCTGCCGAATTGAGAACTGATGCATCCTCGATCATCACGCATCACTCCCGGGCGCCAAGTCTACAAGAACGCCGTTGCTGCAGTAAGAAACCGACGCATCACCCCCCGCACAGTAAGAAACCAACGCATCACCTCCCTTTCAGTAAGGAACCGATGCATCACCGCCCCTGTGTGGCAGTAAGGCAACAAAGCATCACCTCCCCTGGAGTAAGGAACTGACCCATCACCTTCCCTGGGCATAAGGAACCGACGCATCACCTTCCTTGCGGCTGTTTTTGTTTAAGATTGTGAAGCATCCAAGGTACTTTGTGTTGAAAGTGTCGCATCTATAATTTGCTATGGACAGAACTGTTTCTACCTTTTAAAAGTCATACTTTGATTACTGTTTTGTGGATTTTTGTCGTTTTGGTCTTGTTTGATTTAGATAAAGATTACGTATGTTTCTAAACTGGTGTGGTGTCCATTTGTAGTGTTTTCACTGTATTACTGTATGAGTGCACAAATGCTTTACACACTGCCTCTGAGATAAGCCTGTCTGCTCGTGCCAAGCTACCAAGGGGGTGAGCAGGGGTTATTTTAGAAGTGTATCCCTCTTACCCTGACTAGGAAGAAGGGACCCTACTTGGACAAAGGTGCAAACCGTTGCCAACTAGAGACCCCCATTTCTAAGATTGGTGGTCAGCGGTGAGGATTTGGACTTGCATTTGTGCCATACATACAGCGATTGGTGTACACTACTAGTATAGTAGTGCAGACCATTACGCAACCATATACTATTTTTCCCTGTTTCCCTTCGGAATTTGGTTGTTAGAATTCTGGTTAGTTGTTGCACCTGTGGGGCCTTGTCCAAATGGAAATTAACTTTTGGCACCTGCACATCTATAAGATGAGGGAACTGAAAATATTTTGCAAGGAAAGGGGGCTACCTGTGAAGAGGAGATCCACAAGGCAGGATCTTGAGGCAGCCCCGCATAGTTATGAGGTGCTACACTGGGAGGCAACACTATCAGTTATTGTATTATGGATTTTTGTCGTTTTGGTCTTGTTTTGTTTAGATAAAGATTACTTATGTTTCTAAACTGGTGTGGTGTCCATTTGTAGTGTTTTCACTGTATTACTGTATGTGTGCACAAATGCTTTACACACTGCCTCTGAGATAAGCCTGTCTGCTCGTGCCAAGCTACCTAGGGGGTGAGCAGGGCTTATTTTAGAAGTGTATCCCCCTTACCCTTTGACGAGGAAGAAGGGTCCTTACTTGGAAAGGTGAAAACCGTTGCCAACTAGAGACCGCCATTTCTAACACCATGGTAATGGATATGCAGGCGATTCTTATGCGTCATGCCTCACTCTAATTGCCTCATATTCTTGCCCTGATGTTATTATGTAGGTTGTATTCCATTGTCAGGGTTGCACCATATGTATAGTGATGTGATGATGGATTTATGATGTGTGCATGCTACCACTATTTACTGTAGTGCACTGCTGGTGTGGTTATAACAACTGCCCGATTGGCAAAGGGATTTGTGTAATCTATGTGATGTCATGACGAGTGCCTGGCACAGTGATTTATGTGATTATGGTCTAAGGTGTTTTATGTGCATTACAAAGGATATTTTTATACAGCCTTGTGTGGAGTCTCTTTTTGTGGTGTGCCTAGTTTGTCACTGATGTGTGCGTGTGTGTAGCGCAAACGCTTTACATATTGCCTCTGGGATAAGCCTGACTGCTCTGTCAAGCTACCAAGGGGGTGAGCAGCGGTTATCGTAGGTGTGTAACTCCCTTGCCCTGACTAGAGTGGTGGGTTCTGCCTGGCTTAGGTGCATACCTTAGCCAACCAGAAGCCCCACTTCTAACAGTACCATTCTCAGCACTTGACTCCGGTCTCTTTTTTAGGTCTTGGGTCTGAAAGCCTAGGGTCTCGCACCACCCTATCCCCTTCCCTTGAGCATCTCCCTAGAATGTCACCACCAAGACACAACTCAGCGATGGGGTAGTAGTCTGCTCCTTGCCCATGGGAGGAGATATGCATAAACCAGTTCCTATGCTGCTACCTGTTAATAAGTGGGGCATAATCGAATCATGAGCCTAATAATCCTATATAGAAGAGAAACCCCCCTCTCTGTAACACAGTTTCCCTGCACACCTCCTCTGTAGTGGATGCAATGCACACATTTATTTGCAACTCTTAGAGTTAGGACACAAACATGCACATGGATTCTTTTTTGCATTTAAAAAAAAAAAGTTATTGAAAACTTGATGAAGACTAACAGTTATTGAACAGTGATTCACAAGTGATGAGCAGACGCAGTAAGCTACAAAGAACTGTCGGGATGTTTGCCCACTGTATAGCTACAATTAGAAAATCCTATTAAAAATGCATAAAATTATGGCTGCTCTGGATGTGTGTGTATTCACAATGGCCATTTTTTAAAATATATTGTGTTTTATTTTAACAAATCCTGTTCAAAGATCATTCACAGTGGCTAGCTTTGATTGGGATTTGTTAACTGAACACAAAACCCATTTACAGATGCCTAGCATGCACAGGCAAGTGCACATGCGGGTGGCCATCTTGGAATGGTCAGAAAATCATTTTAAGATGGGCTCCTGCTGATAGTATGACGAGTGGCAAAACTTTAAAAGAAAACAATGGGTAGCTGTGGGCAAGTGGAAGCTGGTTGGAGGGAGGGGGGAAAGAAAGGGCGATGGGAAGGACAGGAACAGGCAGAAAAGAGACAAAATAGTCCCTCTCATGCACTGCAAAACAAAGCCTGATATCAGCAGTGCAAAGATAGATCATCCAGTCAGAACTCACACAATAATAGGGAGGAGATCCGTCAAATCAGCAGCAGGAAAATGAGATGGACATCAAAGCCATTCAATCAAGAGCAAGGGCCTAACCCAAAGTCTACTCAGAGTATATGAAATGAATTGGAAACAAGAGGTCTTGCCAATGATCCAGCGGAAGCATTGTAAATTACATAAACACAATAACCTAATTTACCCACCATAACAATTCATACAGATATAGAGTTTGGCCCATAGAAACTCAATAACCACTTACAAACCATGAGATCCTCCGATAGATCTTTGAAGAAGAGCTAATAGGGACTCAGGCAAATTTAGAGACAGCTGACTCTCCCTCATGAGGATCTGTAATGAAGGAATGACTATCTAATCATAATAACCAAACCAATAATACTGTCAATAAATCATCAATAACGAACGACAAACTCAGGTTACCTATCAAGGTACTTTTATCTAAAACTTATTAATGGAATGGTCAATGCAAAGTACATTTGGTACATTTAATGATCAGTCCTCAAACACAAATACAGGCCAATTTCACAGCACCAAATACAGTTTGCGCAAATACATTTCAAGTTAGACACCTAACGAGAGGGTAAAGAAAGAGTGAGAGAAAAAAGTACATATACTGCAATTTCAGAAAATGCAATTTCAGGAATCAAACGAACCAAGAATCGGTTGCTGACTATCAAGACAGGATAACTAGAGCACAGCGTACTATAGTCAGGGAATCAAACCCTTCAGCCGAAAGGTTTCAGCCTGCTCAATTTCACCAGCCAATGAAATGCATGAGGGATTCAGGAAAGTTCAGTTCAAGAGGAAATCAAAGTTCAGACCGACAGCATGTCGTGATCAAGAGTTGCAGGAACAGCCTCAGGCCCATCCTTTTCTCACGGATCAATTATACCTCGAAATGTTCTCAAGACCATCCCTTCGAAGTATCGTTTCTCAGCTTTTCACACTCCTCATTGGTCAAGTCTCTCATGGGGTGATCGTAAAATGATAATTTTCAGTCCCAAAACGTACGACACCCTCACATGATCCATTGTTCATTCTAAATCGACCTCCAAAAACATAGAAAGTATTTTACCTCGGAACTAGGAAGCACTGTTGGCTACTTGTTTCCACACAAGCATTACTTCTGAATCAGCTAGCAACAAAACATTTTATCTACTCACTAAATGAACATTTCAACCGAGGAAGCAAGGCTTTCCTCGTTAACATTTCTGCTACATAATCGTGTCAGCTTTTCTAGTGAAAAAGGAAATAATGAAGGACAAATCACATTTCTGAGGCCTGCAAGAAAAGATGTCAGAATAGAAATTGAGGCCTACACAGCAAGCAACATGAACCACCATATTTTTCATTGCAAGCATATTAATGTAATCATCTTAGAATAATGGTAATCTCATAAATGTGGAAAAACTCATCAAAGTAAACTACGAAAATCTCATGTTATTTACTAATAATTCTAAAATGTCATTCTGCATTTTCATATTTCACGTGTAATTGAAAACATTATAACTGAACACTTTAATAAATGCATTTTAACGTTATTCTCTAAGCGCATTAACCACATCTATTTCTCTTGCATAGCCATTTCTACATATATCATTAGTCTTTGCAGTTTTTTAGTTTTCAGTTAACATAAAATGCTTAGTTTCAAACTCATTAAGAAAAATAATAAAACCTAAACCCTTCTGCATGCTTTTATGATGCAGTTTTACATGGCAGTAGCCTCTAAATGTGACACGACACAAGACACACAATGTTAAACATTTCTTCATGAGTATGATTTTAGTCATTTATCATGCGACAAGCAAGTATTGACCAAGCAAAAATCATTTCAAAATATTCATGCTCCATCAATTCCCCCTCTGATGGTGAATCAAGCCATCACACAATTTATCTAAATCAGATTATGATCTGATTATAATCTTAGAATGCACTTGTTTTCATCTGTTTCAGCCTAACACCCTCAACATCTTTGATAACTTCATAATAAGCGCGTTTTCTATCTTCTAATTCTATATCGTCTCTCCTTCTCTTCTTACCTCTTCGCTGTGTTTCTTCCTTTTTGCGTTTACAACGTCTATACATCAATGCTACAATGATTATGCCAATAGCAACAGCAATTATAGATGTAAGTATTTGCCCTACTAAGCTATTACCCAATGCTGCAAACCAATTACCCACCCTTACTCAATTTTTCCCACGCACCATCTGCTTTTCGTTCTGTTAATTCGCCATGCAAATTAGTAATGTTACTAATATATCCCTGCAAGTCTCGACTTTTGTCAGGGATATAAGTGCAACATTGTTGAATTTTCAGCATGCTACAGACTCCGCCCTCTTTTGCCAATAATACGTCAAGAGCAAGACGGTTTTGCAAAACTATTGATCTTATAGCAACCATTTCAGTGTCAATCATCAAGAACTCACCAGTGGTATCATTCAATAAGCGATCACACACTGTAGACAATTTTCTTATTTTGTGTGATTACGAAATCACCCCCACTGAAGGTATTAATGCATCAAAAATGTCTCCCACAATTTCTGCAGTACTTATTCCCCTTTTATTCTGTGTTAATTTATTTTCCTTGGTTCCATGATCTTTCACGCTGTAGATTTTGGGAAAGACTATCCCTAAATAACAACATCCATGCCAATGTTTAGGCAATCTATAATAAGCGTTTTTACCACAGATGAAATAAACCCCTGGAAATACTGGGTCAGTTCCTCCTCTCAATCCCCAACCCCCTGTAATTAGGAAGGTATGTTCACACTGACTGGAGCCAATGAAATAATTGTTATGCTCAGTCTTTTGTCTTAGCAAGCAAAGCTTTCCCTTGTGATGCCAATCTAGAGTCATTGCAGCATAAGTCTCACCTTTTTTATAATCAGCCTCCCTATGTGCCCATGGAGGTACTCTACTCTTCTGTTCCAAAGATTTTCTTTTAAAATCTTCTCTTCTATCCTCCACAGTATTCATAAATTCTATCTCTACACTATGTAAACTACATATCAGGTTATTTCAATGCGCATATACGGTATCAATTGTCTTAGTCGTTTAAAAAAATTCTCCCATGTACTTAGCATTCCTCGCGAATATACTATATTCATATTCTTCTTAATAGGAATTTCTGAAAACACTAAACCAAAATTAGAATAAAAATACTGAAATTGCTCCTTTCCATAAAATAGACTTGTTAGTACACTACAAGAAATTCCATATGTTAACGGGAGATGGTGATAAGTCACCCTTCCAACACAGACGATGGTAGTTGCATGCACACATAACAATCTCTTGCATCCCTAGTGTTAACATACTCGTAAAGTAGTTTAGTATAAATATTCAACGAAAAGTCATTAATAGATTTATCTTGATGTAAATCATCCCCTGTTAGTTTCTTGATACCTATTTCAGTATCATCCTTAAAATCTTGGGTTAGTTCTGTAGTAGTACCAGTTAATTTATTAGTATGTTTTTCGACAAACATAAACTTAGGCACAATTATTAATAACACCAACTGGACAAGTGCACATATGAGTCCACATATAAAGCAAGCGTTTAGACATCTCCACTTATTTGAATTACGATTTTGATTACCAGTTTCTGGATTAGAACTATATTTAATCATTCCTATTTTAAAGAAGAAAAAAAAATTCAAGATAAAATACTACACTAAACTATTTATTGCTTATTTGTTTGTGCACCCTACACTTTCCGAGCCTCAAGCTTCAACTTTAGCTTCAGCTTCAACACTTCAGTTTCAATACTTCGGCTTTATTTTCAAATCTCTTCTCTTTTTTTTTTCCAAAGAGCACCCTCTTTTTCAGCTCAGTTCATTTAGGGTGGCTCATACGACGAGTTGTCTTTGGCACAAAATGCGAAGAATTCTCTTTCCCAATCACTTGTGGCAGCCAGATAAGTCCATTCAGGTGCTGCTTACTTCTGACTTGGGATTCTTGCTCTTTTTGTTCTGCGTACTATGCTTTCTTCTCCTTCAGTGTCACTTTGTTCTGATTGGCTAGACACTTCAACCACAGTCTCTGGAATTTTTCCTCTTAAGGCTTGCTTTAATCGCTTGTTTCCTTCAGGCCAACCATCACCTTTTTGCACACGATTTTCAGAAACACTGTCACTGCTCTCTTCAGTTGATTTGTGATTTCTCTTAGCTGATTCCCTTTTATTTTTTCTTTTGTCACTTTCAGGGACAACTCTCTTTCAGTTTCAACTTCAACAGTGTTTTCAGTGCTTTGAGACCCAGTAGCTTGTGCCCACTCTACTTGATTCTCAGTCTGTTCAGGTTCTCTCTGTTCTTTTTGTTCACCTTCATCTGACTCTGTGCTTTCAAGTGGACATGGGACTTGTGGTGTATGGCTAGCATGGATCCAATTTGGCAAACCACCACATTTAACAGATGTTGTCTTCACCAAAATCACTTGATATGGTCCACGTCAACGAAGTTCCAAACACGTCTTTCGAACTTGTTTCTTGACCAGGATCAAATCCCCAGGGGATAGATCATGTGCCTACTCCTTTTGCACTGTGGTTGCGACTTCTCCAACCTGATGAGACACACAACGCACTACGTCAGCCAATCCTTTACAGTAATCGAGCACCAAATCAACTGACATATTTACAAGCTGATTTGCCAGAACCATAGGCTGTCTCATAGCCCTCCCCATGATGATTTCATGAGGCGATAGTCCAGTTCTCTTGTCAGGAATACTTCTTAGGCTCATCAACACCAATGGTAATGCATCTGGCCATTTTAGTGTTGTGGATGCACAAACGTTTGCCAATCTAGACTTTATTGTGCCATTTAATTGTTCGACCATGCCTGACGCTTCAGGTCGATAAGCACAATGTAATTTCTGTTCAATTTGTAAAGCGGCACAGCGCATTCGCACTACTTCATTATTGAAGTGTGTTCCACTGTCCAATTCCAACGAGACTGGAAAGCCAAACCGTGGTATTAGCTCTCTAAGCAGCAATTTAGCAACATTTAAGCTGTCATTACGTCTTGTTGGATAAGCCTCAACCGAACTGGAAAACAGACAGACAATCACCAGTACATATCTAAGCCCATTGCAAGGAGGCATCTCCAGGAAATCCATTTGAAAATGTGTAACTGGACCTCCTGCCTGCCCAATTCGTCCTAAACTGACAACCGTTTTTCTTCCTGCATTTTGCTGCTGACATGTAATGCACCTTTGGCACAGACTCTCTGCAAGGACTCTAAATTTTGGGTTAAACCATGACTGTTTGAAAAGCCTTATCATTGCATCTCTGCCCACATATGTCGGACCATGGCAAACTCTTGCCATTGGCACCAGCAAACTATCTAGTAAAACAGGCCTTCCATCTGTGTAAAACCACACGTCATCATCTGGCCTACGTGTACATCCTGCTTTGATCCACACCTCTATTTCTGTTTCAGTAACTGCATTGTGTATTCTCTTATTTCTTCCCATGTTTCAACAGATGAAAACATTATTTTACATTCCTCCTCATTAGATAGTTCTTTCAAATGTTCCCCATTGATCATATATGAATTTAGTGCACAGAAGCGTGCTGTTTCATCAGCATATTTATTGCCAACTGTGACATAGTCACGGCCAGATTTGTGTGCTACACATTTTACCACTGCAATTTGGGCTGGCAATTGTAATGCCATTAGTAGATCTTTTACACGCTCTCCGTTTCGAATTGGTGAACCCGAGAGGTTGCCCAAAGTCATGCACTACCCTGAAACCATATTGACTATCCGTAAATATGGTTATTCTCATTTTCTCAGTTATGCAGCATGCCCTAGTGATTGCGATCAACTTTGCCACCTGCGCAGAACTCACTCCTTTCAACCACAATGCTTCCATGACATTCGTCACTGTGCAAATCGCATATGCAGCGCGCAAGGTACCCTCAGAATCTCTCAAGCAAGATCCATCCACAAACAACACATGATCTGATTCAGACAATGGAGTATCTTGTATATCAGGTCTTGGCTTTGTACACAATTCTGTCACATCCAGACAATCATGATCTGCTTCATCTGTTACCACTTCAAAACTTGGAAGCGGCAATAAAGTAGCCGGATTCAAACTCGTACATCTTGTCACATTCACATTCTCCGCTCCCAAAACCACTTGTTCATATTTTGTTAACCGACTGCTTGTAAAGTGCTGTGTGCGAGTACGTGTTAACAAAATCTCAACTGAATGTGGCACATACACTTTCAACTGATGTCCCATCACAATCGTTTCACTCTGTTCCAACCTCATACATGTAGCTGCAACTGCCTTTAAACAACCTGGTAACGCAGCAGCCACAGGATCCAATGTTGCAGAAAAATATGCAACTGGACGGCATGCAGTTTCGTGCATTTGCATCAGAACTAAAAGTGCTCAACCATCACGTTCACTGCAAAATAATGCAAAACTCTTGTTGAAGTCGGGCATTCCCAATGCTGGAGCTCGACACAAACTGTCTCTTAATTCAAGAAATGCTTTCATGCATTCATCATCCAAATGCACAGGATCTGACAAGTCTTTGTGTGTCAACCTTTGTAATGGTTTGGCTATCAGTGAAAAACTTCGTATCCACTGCCTGCAATAACCAACCATTCCCAAGAACATTCGAACTTGCTTTTGTGTATTCTGTGGATTTATTTGCAAAATGGCATTGATCCGATCTTGAGACACTTTTCTGACTCCCTTCTCAATGTTATGTCCTAGGTAAAGAACCTCTTTTTTGCAAAATTGCAATATTGCCGGTGACACTTTATGCCCACCTACTGCCAGGTGATTCAAAAGGGCAATAGTATCAACCACACAACCTTCTTTTATCCATGATGCAACCATTTAGATCATCTATGTACTGCACCAGACCTGAGTTCTTAGGCATTACTAATGACTCCAGACATTTTTTCAAGATCTGATTAAAGATTGAGGGGCTCTCTGTATACCCTTGAGGAACTTGACACCATGCCAAGACACGGTATCCGAACCGGAATGAAAATAAATATTGGCTATCCAGATGCAAAGGTATCGAGAAAAAAGCTTGACACAAGTCAATCACCGTAAACTATTCTGCTTCACAAGGAATTTGATACAGGATCACAGCTGGGTTTGGCGCTATTGGACAACATGGTATTTCAATCTGATTAATTTTCCTAAGGTCCTGCACTATTCTATACTTTCCATTAGGTTTGTGAATTCCCATAATAGGTGAATTGCAAGGGCTCCCTAAAATTTCCTTTAGTATGCCTTGTTCAATTAGCATCTCAATCACAGGAGTTACTCCTGCAATTGTCTCAGGGCTCATTTTGTATGGGGGTGTTTTCAGAAACTCTGCATTTGGTTTTGCAGTAATTTGTATTGGAGCCACTCCTTTCATCAGCCCAATTTCTTTACCTGAAAAATCCCATACTTCTGACAGCACTGTATCTCTCAATTCATTTGACAAATCGTTTGCTGTAAACAAGGGATACAAATCATTCACTTCTGTCCCCTGCTGTGCCATTTTAAAAACAACATCCTCGTCTTTTGTATGAAAAACTATTCCGTCAGGTGAACAATAGATAGAACAGTTGATCTTACAAAGTAAATCCCTGCCAAACAAATTAACTGGACTGGTGTCACATACTACAAATTTGTGTAAATCTTGAAAACCTCCAATCTGTACTTTCATAGGTCTAGTCACTGGGGTTCTGATCAATTTATTTGAAACTCCAACAACTTGGATACTTTTTCCCGAGAGGGGTAGGTTTGGAATTTCCACAGTTCTCACAATGGAAAGGGTAGCACCAGTATCAATGACAAACGTAATAGTGTTTCCGTCAACTTCGCCATCCACATAGGGACCGCCCTGATCAACCTCTAGAGATGCGCCAAGAACGCACTCCTCCTCCCTCCTCAGGCACTGTCATTAAGATGTATCTGAATCACTTCCATCCAACTGTACCAAGTACTGCAAAGCCACCTGCACATTCGAATTTGACTGATCATTTGTATGGAAACCCACATTCGCACTATATTTTTGCAATTGACCGTTCACATTTTGCATAGGAGCTTGAGGTATTCGCTGATTCTGTCCTCTACCTGCTGACATTTGCTGATTCTGAATTTGCTGCATCTGATTTATTCCATCTACTCCCATATCAGTAAATTGCAAATCATTTGTTTTCATCTGAATACTCTTACACTCGAGCTTCCAATGCTCGATCTTGCCGCACGCATGACAAGGAAACTTCTTTTTCAATTCCTCTATATTCCCACCTCGACCTCTTCCTTGCGGAATCGGTATCATATTTGTCACGGTATTTCCATTTGACACTACACCTCTCATACCAGTAATAGTCTGACCATTTCCCTGATAACCTCCTGTAAAATCTGCATTCGTATTCATGAACTCTCCTTTCTTTGCTGCTTTCATCTGAGCCAACATCAATTTCTCTTTGATCTTTTTATGGCGCGAATCAATATCATCTCCACAATACTTCGAATAACTAAGTATTTCATCAATCGACTTGCTCTGCCAACAGATTAAATGCTGCTGTATCATTGCACTAATTTCTGGTCTCAATCGAAATACAAAGTGATCCATGTCTTTCTCCAAGACACTCTCAATACCACTGTACTGTTTAAACACTTGTAAAAGCCTTTCATAATACCCATGCACTGATTCTTTTAATTCCTGTGTGGTCCTGTCAATTTTTACCCAATCCGTTTCTTTTGGTGAAATCTTGCCTTTCAGATATGTAATTACCTGATTATACTTTTTCATGACTTCCTCTGATGGTGCTCCTGTCTTTGGATCTCTCCGATACTCCTTTTTTGGCCAATCTATTGCAATTTCCCACTCAATCCACAAATCAGTCGGAACCACAATATCAAATAAGCCATCCAAATCTTTCCACAAAACTTTTGAAACCTTGACAAACCTATCTACTTGCTTATACCATTCCACTGGTTTCACTCGTAACCTGGGAAAATCATTTGTGAATGATAATATATCCTGTCTCGACCATGGTACGTGAACGAACCCACCTCCAGGTACCTCTCTCATTGGGTATGCCATCGCATCTGCCACGACAGTCTCTGTTTCTCTCACTGGGTACAAAGGTAAAGTTACCGAAGCTATCACCGGATCTTTTTTTCTTTTGCCCATCTACCTTCCCATTTATCCACATCACCCCATTTCTTTAGATTGTTAATCAACTCCTTATTCTGTAGTCGCTTTCCTGAAACATTCAAACTCTCAAAATCTTTATCACTGAAATCCGGTCGATATGTTTTTTGCAAAGCTTTTGACTTTCCTATGTCAACTCCATATTTTCGTGCTACCTCAGCAAATTTCTCATGTGTATTCTTTGCTTTCTGCGTAATATCTTTACACATGAACAATAGTTCTTCATCCCAATATTTACTTAATCTTTCTGGACTTATTGTACCTAGAATCATTTCTTCCAATTCTACCTTTAATTTATTCACATCTATACTTGAACAATCCTTTTGTAAACTACAACCAGGCCCTATTTCCTTAATCCACTCATCTATTTCTTCTGGAGAAGGTCCTAATGATGTTTGCGCACCACCACTTGTTCCACCTGTCTTCGACCGTCCTGTTGATGGTGTCACCCGTCTCTCTGCTTGTAACAGCCTTTTCGGATCTATATGTATTCCTCTTTTTGGGGTTTCTACTGATCTCTCTGAAATATGAATCAATGGTTCTAATTCTTCTCCTATAATATCGTTCATATTCGTCCCTCTATTTTCATTTAATCCTTGATTTGTCACACCCATTCTTCTCACATATGTCTGAGTATTGTCTATTTTCTTATTCTGAATCGTTAAAGTATGCACTTGTGGAACTCCTTGTCCATTATTGTATAATGGAACAATAGGACCAATAGTCACTGGAACTGATAAAGCATCTGGGCTCATAGGTGTCATCATTCCAGGCAACTCTTCTCTATTTAGAATCTGATTTTGTTTATTCCCTAACACTGTTTTCTCTGGTGTAGATACCTCATGCACTGTTGATGTTGGAGCACTCTGAATTGATTCAGACCCTGTAATATTCTGTTCCTCATGATAAGGTGGAGGTCTGTTCAATAACAGCTCATCCAAAAATTCTTCGTCATAATCATCAGCTCCTTCTTTGACTAAATCAGTGCTTTTAGTTTTTGATTCTTCTTCTACATTTTTCTTTTTCTCTTTACATTTTTCTCCCTCTCCAGTCCCAGCTACCAAAACTGGATACATTTGTGATCCTTTCTCCACATTTTCTTGTGGGCATCCCATTTTGCCTCTGCGTATCTACTCACTGCATTTCTATATCTTGACTGATACTTTTCTCTTTCTCTTTTGTATGCCTCATGTTCCCGTTCCTCAATAGCCTCATATTGTGTAGGTCTAGGATCTGGTCTCAAATCATTCATTTGTCTCCTTAAATTCTCTAATATTCTCACATTGAAAGTACCATTCTCTGGAAATGCTAAATTGCCATCTACCTCAGTATATTTCACCCAATTCTCTAGCTAGGAACACGTGTGATATCCCCTTTCAAATGTCATAAATGCAGCTGGGCTTCCTTCAGGATGTAACGAAACTCCTCCT